>CM062818.1:507910199-508517523 GCA_031772625.1 Pinus tabuliformis | reverse complement strand
TGCACACCCTGTGGCAGCACCTTGTCCCTACATCATCCTGTCATGCTGCTGATGTCTGGCCATATTGCCCACCAACCACTGCGCAACTCTGATATACACTGCATCTGTGTGCTGCTAACCTGCTGAACTGTTGCCAACACTACATCTGTACTACAACTCCCTCTTATTTGTTGCTGCTGCAACTGCAACATCTGCAACTGAAAAGCATCCAAAAATACTGAATCAACTGTGATCAGTATAATGCATCTGTCACCCAAGTCTTTGGCTGTTGCTCATATCTGCACTGTCATTGAAGAATTTGTGTTGTCGCTGACTCTGCACTGTGCCAACTGCACTGTTGCCAACTTTTCATTGTGCTCCCCACGCATTTGACTGCTACTAGTCTCTGTAACTATCACTCTGGAATCTGACACATCAACTGTCACTGATCCATCCTGCCACTGAATACTATGGGCTCCCGCAGCACGATATTGATCCATGAGGTGGACGACTCAAGGATTCTGCCCATCTATAGCACTTTGGGGCTACAACACCAAGTCACCCCACCTCACTCCTAGAGGTATATCGACAAACATAGCAAAGTCTTCCTCCAGCTTGGAGGAAAGCCTATCGATCTCTGCTGAAGTTTCTTGTTGGTCTTGCTTCTCCTCCTTTCCTTCTTCCTGAGAGGACACTGGGTACTGTAGTGACCAAGCTCACCACACTTGAAGCACTTGACCTTTGACAAGTCCTTCTTCTTCTTCCTCTACTCCCCTGTCCTTGACTGGGACCCTTCGATGCGAGGGCCACATTCTCCTCCTCCTTCACCTGCTTCAATCTGTTGTTTGCTGCCACTAATGGAGCTCTTCAATAGAGCTCATCTCAACTCCTCCTGCTGCAAATCAGCCCACATCCTGTCCCACCTTGGCAAGGTATCTCTGCCCAAGATACTTTGGACGAATACCTGCCACTCCTCGGAGACACTGTTTAGTGCCAATCGCACTAGCTCTGTGGGTTGAGGTGTTGCCCCAACAACTGACAACTAGTCTCGGACCTCCTGAATCCTGGTGAGGAAGGGGTCTATGCCTTCCCCCTTCTGCATCTTGATGCATCTCAACTTCTCCTCTAAGTACATCTTCCGCTACTCAGAAGTACCCTAGTATAGCGTGGAGAGAGTCTCCCACATCTCTTTGGCAATATCTTTGCCAGCTATATGTGAGACAATATGATCTCGGACTCTGTCTAGGATCAACCTCTTCGCCCGTGCCATCTCCTTTTTGTACTCTTTCAGCTGGTTTGCGTCCTGGGGAACTGCTACCACTGCATCAATATACATTTTTAGGCCAAACTCATCTAGAAGGAAGGACATCCTTGCCTTCCAGATGACATAGTTGGAAGCCCCATCCAACCTGTCCTAATCATGAAGCCCAACAATGGCCATCTCAACAAAATGTCGAAAACCTCCTCTTTCCTTTTGCTCAGCTGCTGCTCAACTATTCGCACTCCCTTTTGGAGTGAGAAGATCTTCTCACAACGACGCTGATCTGCAAAGAAAAATCGAACTTCTTGAGACTAGAAGTTCCCTGAGGAAAATTTTCCCTCAGTGTGTATTCTTCTTCCTTCCACCTGACGCTGGCTCTAGTTTAGCAAACTGTTGCAAAAAACACTGTGCCCAACTAGAGATTTGCTCCACGAAAATACTGAGTTGCTCTCTCTGCCTTTGGAATCACTTGATCTAGAGAGATCGATGTTTTTTTGCCGCTCACTCAAAAAAATCGAATCTCCTCAAGTAACTCAGCCTCTTGTCAAAGTGACTGCACTGCCCCTGGGAATTTTGGCCTGTTGCCCACAATGAATAACGGAATTCCTTCTCTCTTCGCTTCTGAGCTCTCTCGCTGATCAACTGCGCTGTGATACCATGTGAAAATTCCAAATTAGAATCCTATTGCAGCAACTGGAATTTATTCTCCTAATTGTTAATTTAATTTAACAATTTATTCACTGTTAGATCTTATACTTTTGTGATCCATAATGATAATGAGATTGTCTTTCAGATTAATCACATCATGACGATTTGGCTGATGTTTCGAACCATCTAATGTGGTTCATCCTCACGACAAAGGTGGAAAAATCAATCTTTCCAAATGATTAAATAGCAAAGATGCATCCAGGTCTAGAGTTAGCCGTTAGGAATTAGTTGTTAGGAATTAGTTACTAGGAATTGGCCGAAAAAAAATAAATTAATTATTAAGTTAATTATAATAATTTTTTTTAGACATATTAAAATAATGTCAAGTCAAAACTAGGATAATTTCATATTTTAAAAGGGGAGGGGAATTGTTAGTTAGGAATAGCCGTTAGTAATCATTATAGTAGGGGAATAATAATAAATTAATAATTTATTTTATTTTTATGTTTAATACCAATTTTATTTATTTATTTATTTTTAATTAACATGAATTAAATTAATATAAAATAATCGAAAGATTTTAAAAAATTGACTATAATAAAGAAATCAAACTATATTAGATAAGAATTAAGAAAGCTATAAAAAATTATATCATATGATAATTAAAAAAAAAGGCGAGAAATCAAGAGGAGAGGGTAGGAATCCAACTCCTACTTAATTTCCAACCATCGTCCCTATTGAGATTGATTGCATGCTTCTCGATCTCAATAGCCTCTCTTAGCTTCCTATGATAGAAGTGATCAACCTTAGCGATGACACGGGAATCCTCAATGCGAGCATGGTATTTGGATTTCATCGCATGCTCGACTAAGGCAGAGGAATGGGAACGACTATGCCTAATGTCTGTTGCATGTTTATGGATTCTTTGGTTGATGGAACGACCAATTTCACCAATGTAAGGAATCCCACACGAACAAGGAATAGAGTAGGACCCTTTCATGTCTTTAGGGTTGACCAGGTCTTTAATAGATCTAAGAGAGTTTCTAATGGTATTAAGGGGCTTGAAAACAACAAAAACTCTATTCTTCTTAAGAATATGAGCAATCTTATCAGTGGTCCCTTGGATAAAGGGAAGCTGCACATTGGGAATCTAATCATCACGAGTAGGTTTAACTTTGGATTATTTACTGGCTCTTTGAATCGCTTTGAGGCCTTGTTGCCTACTATAGCCATTATTTTCAAAAACCTTCAAAATATGAGATTTTCCTCTTCTAAGTGATTCTCATCAGAAATCCTGAGAGCACGGGTAGCCAGAGTGTTAAGAACTCCTAATTTTTGTGCCGAAAAATGATGAGAACTGGCATGAAGATATTGTTCCATGTGTGTTTTATTTTTATTTTTTTAATACGGTTTGCTACAACAAATACTGAATAATTCACACTGCAACCTACACAAATAAAACTGTAGAAGAATAAAAGCTGGAAGAAATGCTAGCACACATAAAATAACACAATTGTTTTTGGACAAAAGTCCTCGGAAAAACCTAACTTGGGAAAATCAATGCAACAACTGAGGGTTTTATTATTAAGAAACAATGAAATAATCTAAGTACAACTAGATGCCAAAACTGGCAATCCTATAGAGAAATACTGGCAAAAATCTAATGAGGAGATTTCCTCACTCCACAAGCAAATCCGAGCTCTGACCTTAGGTTTAGGTGAGCTGTCCAAACTGGCTTTGTGCAGCTACTGTGTCACACTAACGTATTCCCTTCTTCACTTAGTTCGAAATAGCTTCTCCTCAAGCTGTTTGGTCTGCTGCTATCTAGAAAAATGTCTCTCTTGGCCTCCGGAACCTCTGTCCAACTTTTGGCACCGAAACTCGTCTTTCCCCAGTAGAATCGAAATTACCTCTAGAGGCTACTGTGCTGCCTCAATGTCAACCTCTCTATGGCTCTCTTGCCTCTCTGCAAATGCACTCACCGGATCTGGAAACCTTCCTCCGGCTTCACTGTCTCTGCTCCTCTCTCACTGCTTCGATCTCACTAGCTCTCTCTCCGGCAACTGACTGCTGCTACTCAGGAAATCGAATTGCTCAAGTGTCTTCTCCAAGTTCCCATCGATTTATTCTTATAATCCTCTGTTGGGACTCCAACGACTAAGATTAAATCTTAATCGATGGCTAGGATCATCTTGAAGTCGATCCATGTGAGTTTCTAGACTATTCACGCCTTGAATTAATTAATAATGATTATTAACCATATTCCCTAAGTTTAGACTTAGGAGATATTTAAAAATCGGTTAATAATCTAATTGAGACATTTCTAAGCGGAATTTCCAGAAATGATTTCTGGGTTTGGAGATTCTCATGTATTCTAGCTTCTCCACAAAATTTTGGGGCTAGAACACATCCGATGCTACAAAAAATAACACTTAGAATAATATACAATAATGAAGGGGTCCTGGTGAAATGAGGTAGTGAGTTCAAAGAACCTATGGTTAAGTCTAGAGGGCTGAGATAAGTCCTAGAGATGCTCAAATAGATTCCAAACCTATGCTATTTTAATTAAATGATTGCTATTATAAATTAGGGTTTAAAATAAAGGCAATTTACAACATGCAAAATTTATAACAGCAATAATAAAAACAGCCCACAAGTGATGATAAACAATAAACTATCAAAGGCTATTTAAAGGGAAAACAAAGAAAAAGATTAAAACAACTTTTCAATGGCTGAAAATACACAAAACAACTATTAAACCCTAGACATCAACCCTAGAATTATGGCTGAAAAATGCATAAAAATGACGCTTTTCCTTTTTCATTTTAAGAGATGCAAAACCTAACCCTAGGACTATGACATTTAAGGTATTTTATGCTATTTAATGCATATTTTGCCATAACCTAACCCTAGTTTACCATAAAAAAGAAGAAAAAGATAAAAATTTTAAAAAGATTGACACAAGGACTAGTGCCTTATCAATCTTGGGTATATGGAGTCAAAAAGGGCGAGGTCAAAGGTGGAAGACCTTGGGTGGAGTGAGTGAGAGAGAGAAAACCTCTCAATCAAACCCTTGTGGATTTCAATCAATTGGAGATTTAAGGTCAAGGAATGTTATTCTAAGTTTCCTTGATGGATATTGTTGCCTCAAAATCTAGCAGGTCTTGTAGAAGGGTACCCTACAAGAATTAGGGTCCTGTTGACCCTGCCGCCTACACCTACCTACAAATCAGTGAGAAAATCCTTCAACCCCACAAGGTGTGGTTGGTGGCAGTGAACTCACAGAAGCGGTTGTCAAACTAATCTCGACTCTCTCCGTTTGAGCTATCTCCTAGGTTAGTTAAGGGGGGTGGTCCTCCTGACCACTGGAGTGACACTTGATGATTATATGAGGACTCGATGCCCAAGGATGATCCAGAGGATGCTTGTACCATCAGATATCATCAATCAACAATATTTTTTAACTCTACTTCTATCTTCTCATCATCTTTCTTGTACCCAGATTCCACACCTTGCAGGGAATTGTATTAAGTGATACTAGTAATGATGAATTTTTGAGTTTGTAACAGGTTTAGGATGTTGGGACTTGATCAGCAAACAAGTACACCTTCGAGTGCTTTTTTTTATCTGGTTAATTATCCCTTATTTTTCAGAGGCGGATAATTTTCTGTGTTTTTCACTCACTTTTTACCCCAAAGCCGGGGTGACGGTTTGAAGGTTGAACCCCTACCACATCTTAGTGTCTAGAGTAGAGTCGATGTATATTACCATACTAGGTCACACAAAAAATTTCGTGGAATTTGGTTAGATCTAGGTAGTCATTTTTTAATTTTTTAGATTCTCCGCAGGTCAAAAATTGTAAATAAAATTGTATTTAAATTGTAATAAGTGTAGTATAGAGAAGTTGTATGGGGTATGAGTAATCAAAATTACACCTCTCACCCTCAACTTTCTACTATGACACACTTTGAGGGTTAATAATGTGTTTTGAACCCTCAAAACCCACTTTTCCTAAGTTTAGTGGGAAATCTGGCAATTAATTAAGCCAGAAATTAAATAAATGGAGAAAAATAAATATCCACATGCTAAATGTTGTGGAAATGAAATGGAAAATTATGGGGGATTAAAGTGAAGTCCCAAGGTGATGTGGACTCCTAAAATCAAGGAAAGGACATGTGCTCAAATAAAATCGAATTTCTGGCATTAAAGGAGAAAGTTGCTTACTTGGAAATTCGAATTTGTGAAGTTAATGCACATTTGGGAGGATTTGGGAAAATATTTGGTGGAGATTTTTGTGGGAATTGTCCCCACATGGGTTACCACCCATATACACTTGTTATTCTATCATAAAATTCGAATTTGGCACATAAGGGAGAAGAAAATGATGTCCACTCCCCAGAATTCGATTTTTACACTTGGCATTGGAGCTCCATTCAACAAATTCGAATTTCTCTTTGGGATTGTCACTTCATGCCACTTGTTTAATTACTTCTCCATTGGGATTGGCTCCAATGCCATTTATCATTGTCATTTTTCATTGGGATTTGCTCCCAAATCTCTATATGATAAAGCCATGGACTTTCATATTATATCATGTAATAAGAGCTATTGTGCTTGAGGAGACTCTGCGAGATTGTATTGACTATTGCAATATAATACAACAGTCTTTGGCGTAAAGCGTGATGGTGTTCTTCTCTTGCATGTGTGGTAAATTCTTGACTTCTTGTTATGCTTCTATTTATTTCCTCATGTCATTGTTTATTTCATGTTTGTTTCAAGTTATGTTAGTATGCAACTATCTCATATTAGCATAAGAATTAATTATTTGCTTTAGGAAAAGAAATCTTCTAGTGGATAATAAATGTATCTTTAGGAATTCTTTCCATTGCACTTATTTAATTTCATGTCGATTTAATAATTTGTGGTGAAGTTTTGTATATGAATCATTATTTGGTCAAGCTTTTCAAGCGTGAGGGAAAATTCTCGGAGGAATCAACCTATTCTTGAAAAATATTCAAGGAGAACCCGCATTTTTTGAATTCCAAAGTCTCATCCATATCTTATGTGTCTTGCAGGGATTCTTTTAAGTTTCTTAAAGGTTTTATTTCTTGCATCAAAATATCAAACTTGGAAAAATTTATTTTTTACGTATTGTATTTCATTTATCAATATTTGGGTATTTCAAAGAGCTAAGTCATGGCTAGTCAAAGAGGAGAGCTTGCTCATACTCTTTGGCCTAGCCTCTTGTAGATTATTTTTGTAACATACTTTGTTGTCATCTTGGTCTAACATTTGAGTTATTTTTGTATCCTTTTGAGCAAGATAGTTTCCATGCTTTGATTTGTAGACTTATTCATCTTGAAAGCATTTATAATATCTTGTGCTAACAATTTAGTGTTTCACTTTTTAGGTTTATTTTGGCTTTCCATTTGAAAGCATTTCACTTCATTTTAAGCAAAATACAATTTCATTTCTTAAAGAGCAAATACTTGGAAGGCACTGGTTGTTTATGTATTTGATGCTTATCTTATGATGGTTATTGCTCATATCAATTTTTTGCTTATAAATCTTAAAGAGATAATCTATTTAACTCTAACAATTCTCCTAGAAACTCACATCCTTTTTAAATTAACTTTTCATTAGGGACCACCCCCCTTAGCTAACCTAGGAGATAGCTCAAACGGAGAGAGTCGAGATTAGTGTGACAACCCCTTCTCTGAGTTCCCTGCCACCAACCACACCTTGTGGGGTTGAAGGCTTTTCTCACTGACTTGTAGGTAGGTGTAGGCGGCAGGGTCAACAGGTCCCTAATGAAAAGTTAAGTTGAAAAGATGTGAGTTTCTAGGAGAATTGTTAGAGTTAAACAGATTATTTCACTAAGATTTATAAGCAAAAACTGATATGAGCAATAACCATCAATAAATAAGATAAGCATGAAATACATAAACAACCAGTGTCTTCAAAGTATTATTCTTTAAGAAATGAAATTGTATTTGCTTAAAATGAAATGAAATGCTTTCAAATGGAAAGCCAAAATAATCTTGAAAAGTGAAACAATAAATTGTTAGCACAAGATATTATAAATGATTTTAAGATGAATAAGTCTACAAATCAAAGCATGGAAACTATCTTGCTCAAAAGGATACAAAAAAAGAACTCAAATGTTAGACCAATATGCAATTAAGTTTGCAACCAAAATACTAGTACTTGAAAGTGAAATCAACCATTCATAACAATATGCAATTAAATAAAAAGATAAGCCAATTTCCAAGTACAAGAAAATTAAACTTGTTGCAAAATTAAAAGAGGTTACAATGTTTGCATCCAACGTGCCTCTTGAAATAAGATTCACATGTGAGACTTTAAACCATCAAGATAGCGAGAAATTTAAGAACTTTGCAAACAAATCAAATGTGATGGCATGTTGTTCTTGGTTTATTTTATTAATTAATGCTAAGACAATGTTACAATTGAACTCTAGTCCTCAAATCTCATCATCGCCCAAATATTTGGATCTCACAATGAGGAGTCAATAGAGGTAGAGGGTCCCTAAAAGTCTATTCAACCAACTTAAGTTGGAAGTAAGTTTTCGTGAGGCTTGGGGCTTTCCTATACTGAAATGCTAAGATGAAGTGCAAATTGTGTTAATTCTCCAAATTAAACTAATGCTTCATACAAATGCTTTAAAGAGAAATAGTTTGCAAAACTTGAGAGGCTAGAATGTAAATAAGCTCATGTGTTTGCACCATTGAATGGAAAATAAACAAGTACAACGGAATAGATTTCTTTAAGCTACAATTGTTTCAAATAAATGATAGTGCTTCAATAGTTTTCATGACATATAACATAAATTGACCAAGTAGTGAAGCATATACTTGAAGAAATTATGAAACAATTAAAACTTGCCAAAGTATGAAGTGTTTACACATAAGATGAGATTTTCTCAAGTTTTCAATTTGGAAGCGTATGCATGTGGGAATTTAAATACAAGATTAGTAATATTTTGCATGTGGAGTGAAATGTGTTGATTTTAAGCATTCACAATATGAAATTAAAAGCTAGAAATCTAAGAAAAACTAGAAGCAAGATTAGGTCACCCACAAGAATGCCTCTTCTAAATGAGGAAGGGGGATGCCATGGGAAAAATCCCAAGCTCCCTCCAACATTTTTTATTTATCTTTTATTAGCGCTTAAAGCGGGTAAAAATGCCTCCAAGAGGGAAGCCCACAATACGAAAGAGATCTTTACAAAGATGAGACTCTAACAAAGCTAGACTCTCTCCCCAAAAAATATAACAACAAACTTGAAGATGGAAAAAACTTTCCAAAAGAGATTCACAAGGCTCAAAAGGTCCACGGCCTAGATGAATTTGTAACTCTCTCCCAAGTGCTTATGGCCTCCCTAGAAATCAGTCTTTGGATAGCGTGAGGGGGTCCTGCATACACACAAGTGAGTAGTTTTCCAAAGCTTCTCCTCAAACTCCTTGCTACCTAATGCTCAAGCCTATGGGCTACAAAACACAAAAAAATACCAATTGTCAGTGTGAAATTAGAAAAAAGAAACCAAAACTAAACTTAGAATTTAATTTACAAAGTACTAGCTCAAGTAATGGGAGTGAACCCCCATACTTGCCTAGCTTTAGAAATGACTCTTGAATAGGAGATATAACTTTGAAAGAACTAGAATCAAAGAAGTATTTTGAATTTTAAATGGATGATCAAGTAGCTATAGAGTAAGAAAACTCCTTTTTGCTCTTCGTTGGATGGAAAACTTGAAGCAAAAAAATGGCTGAGTCTTGGATCGTTGTGACTCTAGGAGTGAGTTGATCTAATTGAGATTTCTCCCACTTCCAGATGGATTCCTGCACACAATACAAAAGATCTTTCCTACACACTTGAACACGTATTAGTTTGCACAAGATTAGAGCAATATAATGAATAAGATAAACCAAGCATTCCTCCTAAAATGAATTGACAAGCTTATCCCTAGAATACTACTCTAAATCAATGATATGTGCAAGATAGCTTGTACACATCAATTCAAGAAAGATAACAAATATAAACTAATATTAATTCAATATGTGAAAGAAATTAAACACAATAGCAGTAGCATGAAATGACATCACCTCATAACACCAAGAGAACATCAGTCAGATAGCCCCAAAGTCTTGATTGTATTAAGAAAATATGCAAGTAAAAAATGCCAGATTTTTCTCAAGCCCAATATATTATTTACATGATACAATATGAGAGCATATAGCTTCATTATATAAAGAGTTGGGAGCAAATCCCAAGGAAGAATGCATGTGAGAACTGAACTTGGAGCAAATCCCAAGGAAAGATAAGTCAAGTTCGATGTGGAGAAGATAGAGACATCCGGTCAAGTTCGATGTGGAGAAGATAGAGACATCCGAGCAAAATCGAATTACATATGTGTGCACATCAAGGGAAATCGAATTCCATATATGGCATAGTAAACTCATCCATGAGTGAATCCAAGTACCATGATAACTCCAGTCAACAAATGCAAACTCGAACTAAGTGATGCCACATATGTAGATGATCCCCAGATAGCTCTGTGTGATTCCTCCATGTGCAACTCGTAGTCCTCAAGAGTGGAGTGTTAAGAGTAGAAGAACCTGAGATAACTGTGAGATGAGGCCCCACCTAATCTTTAGTCCAAATATACCATAGAATATTCATTTAGTGCATGATCTCCAATAAATTCGATTTTCAACATGTGCAACTGCTGCTTTATCTCTGGGAAATTCTATTTTATGAAATAATGGTGTATTATGATGTAGTGTGCTCAGTCATCTTCCACATGTCCGTTGACTCAACTCTTTGACTTAGGATAATTTCTAAGTCATTTCGACATCATTCTGTCACATGGAATAATTTATTTCTCTCTGCTTTATTTAATTCTAGCTTAATTAAATCCTACAATTTCCACTAAACTTAGGAAATGTGGGTTTTGAGGGTCCAAAACACATTATTAACCCCTCAAAGTGTGTCATAGTAGAAATTTGAGGGTGAGAGGTGTAATTTTGATTACTCATACCCCATACAACTTCTCTAGACTACACTTATTACAATTTAAATACAATTTTATTTCAAATTTTGACCTGCGGGAAATCTAAAAAATTAAAAATGACTACCTAGACCTAACCAAATTCCATGAAATTTTTTGTGTGATCTAGTATGGTAATATACATCAACTCTAGACACTAAGATGTGTTAGGGGCTCAACCTTCAAACCGTCACCCCGACTTTGGGATAAAAAGTGAGTGAAAAAACCGATAAAATTATCTCTCTGAAAAAGGGGATAATTAACCAGATTAAAAAAAACTCCAAGGTGTACTCATTTTCTGATTGAGTCCCAACATCCTAGGCCTGTTACAGACTCAAAACTCATCATACTAGTATCACTTATTGCAATTCCCTGCAGGGTGTGGAATCTGGGTAGAAAGAAATATGATGAGAAGATAGAAGTAGAGTTAAAAAACTCTGTTGACTGATGACATCTGATGGTACAAGTGTCTTCTGGATCATCCTTACGCATGGACTCTTCATATAATCATCAGGTTCCCCTCCAGTGGTCAAGACTCAACAGGTCCCATTAAAAATAATTTATTATTTAAAAAAAACTATCTCTGGGTTGAATTTCCCAAAACGCTTTCTGGGTTCTTTGGAATGCATGTGCCTAAGTCTCCCTGCAAAATTCGAGATTTAGAGCACATCTGATGCTACCAAAAATCACCACTCCCTCTTAGCGAGGAATGTGCTCTAGCAATGCCTTCCACTGAAGCGTTACTCTGACTTCATAACATCGTCCTCTGCGTTGCTGATGTATGACATGCAGTCCACCAACTACTGTGCAAATGCTGCATCTGTACTGCTGTTGACGCTGCCACTGTCAACATTGCATCCGTACTGCAACTCCCTTTGAAATTCTACATCCGTGCTACTGCTGGCAATGCCACTGTCCAACTCCCTCTACACTGCAAACTGCTACTGCTACTGCATCAGCAATGGAAAAACATCCCAAATTACTGAACAAGTGTTCAGTATGATGCATCTCGTTGCTAGAGTATGACGGTTGCTAGTCTTTGCATTGACACTCTGAAGCC
This sequence comes from Pinus tabuliformis, assembly GCA_031772625.1. NCBI lineage: Eukaryota > Viridiplantae > Streptophyta > Pinopsida > Pinales > Pinaceae > Pinus > Pinus tabuliformis. The sequence goes on along the minus strand of CM062818.1, from coordinate 508,505,506 downwards.
TCTGCGTTGTTGTTGACCTCTGCTCTATGCCAACTGCACTGCTGCCAACTCTGCTTAGTCTCTGGCGCTCTTAGCCATTGCAACTGTCACTCTGGCACTCTTCTGTGCCAACTGTCACTGGTCCATCCTGCTACTTCTGATCTGGGCTCTCGTAGCAAGGAATTGATCCGAGAGGTGGGTGCCTCAAGGATCCTGCCCATCTGTAGCTCTTTCAAACTACAGCTCCAAATCATCCCACCTCCCTCCTGGAGGTATCTTAGCTGTCATGGCGAACTCCTCCTCCTCGATCTTCGCGGGTGTAGTCTTCAAATTGTGCTTCTCATCTTTGTCTTTCTTCCTGAGAGGACGTTGTGTTGCATAGTGACCCATTTCACCATACCTGAAGCATTTGATTTTCGAGACGTCCTTCTTCCGCCTCCGCTGCTCCTACTGCCCTTTTTATGCAAGGGCTGCGTTCTCTTCCTCCTTGGGTTTCAACCCACTACTGCTTCTTCCATCAAGCTTACACTTGACTAGATCTCTCCTCAGCTCTTCCTGCTTGAGAGCTACCCACATCTCATCCCAATTCAGCAAAGTCGCCCTGCCCAGGATACTCTGGACAAAGACTTGCCACTCATCTGAGACAGAATTGAGGGCCAGTCTAACCAACTCGGACCCTTGAGGCGTAGACCCCACAATTGCTAACTCATCATGGGTCTCTTGAATCTTCATGAGGAGCGAATCTATGCGCTCCCCTTCTGCATCTGTACAGATCTCAGTTTTTTCTCTAAGCACATCTTCCGCTTCTCGGAAGATCCCTAATACAATGTAGACAACGCATCCCAAATCTCCTTAGTAGTCCCTCTGCTAGCGATGTGACAGACCACATGATCCTTCATTTCGTCGAGGATCATTCTCTTTGCCTTTGCCATTTCTGCCTTGTACTTCTTTAGTGGATCTGGATTTGCAGGCTCAACCACCACGCCGTTGACACAGGTCTTGAGAGAATGTTCATCTAGAAGGAATGACATTCTTGCCTTCTAGATGACGTAGTTGGATGCTCCATCCAATCTGTCCTGATCTCTCAGCCCACTGGTTGCCATCTTGTGAAAATTCTACCACTGCAGCAACTGATTTACTTTTCCTACTTATTTCTTCATAAGTTGTTCATGAAATTACTTCAATAAACATTAAAATAATTACTGCTGCAGATATCACATTGTAATACAGAAACAACAATATGCACACATTGACATAGTTATTTTGGACTAATGTCCTCGGAAAAACCCAATGTGGGAAAACCGATGCAGTAAGGGAGGATTTTATTATTCAACAATTTTCTTGTACAACAGGGTGCCAAAATGGCTTACCCACAGATAGACAAACTTCCAACACTTTCCTAAACCCAGCGTAGGCCCTACTAACCTCTGCTACAGCCTGAAACCCTCTGCGTCAGCTTGAAACCCTCTACGTCAGCTTACTGAGGCTCTACGCAGCCTCTCTGGGCTTCTGTGTCACTCCTACAGCCTCTGCATGGATGACACAGACCCTTTTGGCTCTGCGCAGTCTCTGTTGCCTCTGCGTGGCTTCCTATGGCTCTACGTCTGCCTCTTTTGCGCTGATCTCTCATCTCTTTGTTCTATACTTGCTACTTCCTGACTGCTCTCTAGATCACTGGTTCAATTTCTCAGCAAACCTCGCTCCAGAAATTGAACTCACTGGTCTCCCTCAGTGTATCCTCCAAGTGCCCCCCAAGCCTCCTCTTATACTTTTTCTGTTGACATCTCAACGGCCAAGATTAAGTCCCGAATCAACGACTAAGATTAAATCTGGCTTGATCCATGTATTTTGGACCATTCTAACACAAATTCATATTAATACACATTAATATTTTATTTTCCCTAAGTTTAGACTTAGGGACTCCATTAAAAATATTAATTAATTTAATATCTCCTGATCTGTTTAGAATCTGCCCAAACCCTTTTTGGGTATTGGAGATCTCATGTGCCCCAACGTCTCCACCAAATTCCGTGGCTAGAGCAAATCCGATGCTACCCCAAATCAACACTCCCTCTTAGCGAGGACTGTGCTCTAGCAATACTCCTCATTGAGTATTACTCTGATCATCCGGCATCAGTACTTATGCTGATGTTAGGCCTTCCTACCCAACATCCTCTGCACTGTTGCCTCCTGTACTGCTGCCCATGGTTCTGCCACTATCACTTTTACATCTATACGACAGCTCCCTTTGCATCTGTGCTGTTGCTGGTCCTTTCTCCGAGCATTGCATCTGCACTGCACCTCCTCTCATCATGCTGCTTTTGGTCCTTTCTCCCAACACTGCATCTGCACTGCAACTCCCTCTACATCTGTGCTGTTGTTGGTCCTTTCTCCCAACACTGCATCTGCACTGCAACTCCCTCTTCATTCAAGCTGCTAACACACTACTTTTGAAAGGGGTTATTTACCATCCCCATATTTTCTCTGAAGTAGTCAAATTTTGACTTTCCAAGGGCCTTGATGAGGATATCTGCCACTTGTTCCCCTGTAGGAGTGTAGCTGAACTGTACAGCTCCATGTTGGACACAATCTCTGACAAAGTGACACCAGATATCAATATGCTTTGACCTATCATGAAATACTGGATTCTCAGAGAGTTTGATGCAACTCTGATTATCACACATGATCCCAGTCACCTCCATATTTATTTTGAATAGGTTTACTAGCAGTTTTCTAAGCCATATGGCCTCACACGAAGCTGTGCTTGTTGCCATATATTCTGCCTTAGATGAGCTTAGAGCCACAGACTTTTGTTTCCTACTGCACCAGGAGGTTATTCCTGATCCATTGTTGAAACAGTACCCAGAGGTACTTTTATGATCCACTGAACTTCTTGCCCAATCTGCATCAGTAAATCCACTCAACCTGATATCCTTCCCCTTGTTGTACAAGAGCCCATAATCAACTGTTCCTTGTAAATTCCTGAGAACGTGCTTGGCTGCTGCCTAGTGAGCCCTCTTTTGTTCCACCATGAAATGATTGAGGGTCTTGACAGCGTAGCAAATATCTGGCCTAGTATTGACTAGATACATCAGGGACCCTATGAGCTGTCGGTATAGGGTGGGATCGACATCCTTTTCTTCTGATGCATAAATCTTCTTCCAGTTGGTGATCATTGGCATAGCCATAGGTCTGTAGTCTCCCATCCCGAACCTTTTCAGAAGTTCTGTAGCATACCTTCCTTGCCCAAGGAAGATTTCTCCTTGCTGTTGCCAAACTTCCAACCCTAGAAAATAGTGCATTCGTCGTAGATCCTTCATATCAAACTCTGTGGCTAGATTCTTCTTATAGTCTTCAATAAGTCCGAATGATCCTGTCAGGAAGAGATCATCCACATAGAATATTAAGATAAGTGGCTCGCTCTCTACGACCAGATAGTAGAGATTCAGATCTGTTTCACTCTTGAAAAACCCCATCTTCTGCAAGTAGCCATTTATTCGACCATACCACGCTCTTGGTGCCTGCTTCAGCCCATACAAGGCTTTCTTCAGTCTGCATGCATGAGACTTCTTCTCATGAGTTTCAAAGCCCTATGTTTGTTCACTGTATACTTCTTCTATTACCCCATTCAGAAATGCTGTCTTGACATCCATCTGATGGATCTCCCATCCCATCTGGGCTGCAAGAGATATCATGGTCCTAATAGATGTATACTTGGCTACCGGGGCGAAGATTTCTTCATAGTCAATCCCTTCCTTTTGAGCATACCCCTTAGCCACAAACCTGGCCTTGTATTTTTCAATACTGTCGTCTGTAGCATATCTGATCTTGTAAATCCATCTTGAACCTACCACAGATCTGTCTTAAGGCCTTGACACCACCTCCTAGACATCGTTTACCATTATGGAGTTATACTCCTCCACCATCGCATCTAGCTAGACCTGATGCTGAGTTGCCTCCTTGAAGCTGGCAGGCTCTCCATCCTGAGCTACTAACGCCTGATACCTGTCTAGCTGTTTTCACTCCCTTTTACTGTTCCTTGGCTCTCCGATGAAGTTCTCTGCATCACGCAGAATCTGACAAAGTTCCCTGCTGGTTCTTCCTCTGCCAATAGGTGCTTCTGTTTGCTCCTCTTCCTCATCCTGAGAATCTTCTTGATTTGAGGAAGGATTCTTCACTTCCGTTGGTTGAAGAGGCATGACCAACGGATCCTCTTTCGACTGCTCCTTGGAAGGCATTTCGCGAGATCTTCTAAAAGCTCTGTCCTCCATGAACTTTACATCTCATCGTACTACTACCTTCCTGCTCCCTGGAAGATAGATCCTGTATGCCTTAGCGTTCTCACTATATCCTGCCAGATACCCCTTTTCTGCAGTCTGATCTAGCTTCTTCCTCTTTTCTTCAGGTATGCGACAATATGCCAAACTCCCAAATATCCTGAAATGACTGACTTCAGGTGTCTTCCCAGTGAAGACTTTCTTTGGAGTAATCTTGCCCAATGCTCGATGAGGAGTCCTGTTCTGAACGTAGACAACTGTGTTGCATGCTTCTGCCCACAGAATTTTGGCATATCCTGATCATACAGCATGGCCCTAGCTGCTTCTATAATAGTCCTGTTTTTCCTTTCTGCCACCCCATTTTGCTCTGGATTGTAGGGAGCTGTCCACTCTCTTCTGATGCCCTCCTTAGCGCAAAAATCAATGAAGTCCTTATCGACATATTCGCCACCATTATCTAAGCGCAAGACTTTTATTTTCTTACCTGTCAGATTCTCCACTAGAGCCTTGAACTCCTTGAATCGACAAAAAACCTCATCCTTGGTTTTCAAAAAATAGATCCAAATTTTCCTCGAGTGGTCATCAATCAAAGTAAGGAAATACTCGGCACCACTGAGAGCTTTAACGGACATAGGTCCACAGATATCTGAGTGTATCAATCCTAGTACACTCTTGGCCCTGTGGTTGCTCCTAGGAAATGCCGCCTTGGCATACTTTCCTAGAGCGCATCCCCTGCATACATCATCTCGTTCCAGACTTAGATCCGGAACTTCTATTACAGTGCTCTTGAGAATTCTTAGAGCTCCATGGTGCAAGTGACCCATCCTTCTGTGCCATAGTTCGTTCAAGTCTTTGTCCCCATGACTGCCTATTAGTGCCATTGGAGATTCTAGTTGTAATTTGTACAACCGATTACTTTTGATCCCGATCTACACTTTCTTTTTCCAGCTTGGGTGTTTGACGTATACCTTTTCCTTGATGAAGTAGACGTCATAGCCCTTGCCTTGTAGTTGTGACACGGAAAGTAAGTTCATCCCCAATCCTGGCACATGTAGCACATTTGTGGCACGGAACCGCTCTCCCGATTCTGTTTGAAAAACTATGGTACCCTTTCCTACTGGAGTACACTTTGCCTTGTTTCCCATGGTGATCTGAAAATTCATCTTCTCTTCTCGATATTCTGAGAAACAATCCCTGATTCTCATCATATGCCACGAGGCTCCATTGTCTATATACCATACTTTTGATGATGTAGCACTAGTCATGCACGCCACTTCTCTTGCCAACTTGGAAGCCAACATAGAGAAATCGAAATCTCTCTCTTGTGCAATCTTCTGAAAATCTGCGTGAGTCCCCTGAGGTGGATGCCTCTACGTCGTCGTCTCGACCCATAACTGATTTACCCTTTCTGTCTCTAATAACCTCGCTCTGATACTATGTGGAAATTCTACCACTGCAGCAACTGATTTACTTTTCCTACTTATTTCGTCATAAGTTGTTATGAAATTACTTTAATAAACATTAAAATAGATAATGCTGCAGATATCACATCATAATACAGAAACAAAAATATGCACACATTGACACAGTTATTTTGGACTAATGTCCCCGGAAAAACCCAATGTGGGAAAACTAGTGCAACAAGGGAGGATTTTATTATTCAGCAATTTTCTTGTACAACAGGGTGCCAAACTGGCTTACCCACAGATAGACAAACTTCCAGCACTTTCCTAAACCCAACGTAGGCCCTACTGACCTCTGCTACAGCCTGAAACCCTCTGCGTTAGCCTATTGAGGCTCTGCGCAGCCTCTCTGGGCTTCTGCGTCACTCTTGCAACCTCTGCGTGGATGACGTAGGCCCTTCTAGCTCTGCGCAGTCTCTGCTGCCTTTGCATTGCTTCCTCTGGCTCTGCGTCTGCCTCTTTTGTGCTGATCTCCCGTCTCTCTGTTCCGTACTCGCTGCCTCCTGACTGCTCTCCAGACCACTGGTTCAATTTCTCAGCAAACCCCGCTCTAGAAATTGAACTCACTGGTCTCCCTCAATGTATCCTCCAAGTGCCCCTCAAGCCTCCTCTTATACTTTTTCTGTTGACATCTCAACGGCCGAGATCAATTTCCTAATCAACGGCTAAGATTAGATTTGGCTTGATCCATGTCTTTTGGACCATTCTAACATAGATTCATATTAATACACATTAATATTTTATTTTCCCTAAGTTTAGACTTAGGGACTCCTTTAAAAATATTAATTAATTTAATATTTCCTAATCTGTTTAGAATCTGCTCAAACCCTTTCTGGGTATTGGAGATCTCATGTGCCCCAACCTCTCCACCAAATTTTGTGGCTAGAGCACATTCGTTGCTACCCCAAATCAACACATCTCTGCCACGAAAATGTTGAACTGCTCTTCTTTGCTTCTTACTACTATTGCTTAGCCAATAAGAAAATGGACTTCTTAGCAGGAAGTCTACTGAGGAAAAATTCCCTCACTGTGCTTCTCTTCTCCCTTCTGACGTCTTTTTGCCCAGCAAAAACGGCCTGTAGAAAAACTGCATCCCACCAGCTCTTCCTCATGTTGAGGCTTCAGTACTGTTCCCTCTGCCACAACAAGATTTTGATCTGGAAGGCCTTATCTCTGTCGACTCACTCAAAGAGAGACTGCCTCGAAAATCAGCCCTCCGGCTAGGACTGCGCAAACCCCTCTGGGGATTCAAACTGCTGCTTCCTTCTGCTTTTTCGACCTCCTTTTCTACTCAGTGCTGGGTTCTCTGGCACTGTTCTTGTTGCTTCACCTGCACTCACTCTGATATCATGTGAAAATTCCTTAAACCCAAGAATTCCTACTGCAACATTGATGATATTTCTCCTTGCTTGTTAGATTTACATGAACAAGTTATTTGCAGTTTCCTAAGGCAAACATCGAAATACATACACTGCAGCCTACACCAATTAAATTATATGCTGAAACAAGAACAGGACAATAAAGAAAGATACTCACAAGTGACAGTTATTTTTGGACAAACGTCCCCGAAAAAACCCAATGCAGGAAAACCGTTGCAATAGCTCAGTTTTATTATTTTACAGTAGTAATTTCTGAATACAACTTTTGGATGCCTACTCGGCAATCCAGTTACTGAGAATATCACTGACAGAGAGATCTGTGAGATTACCTCACACTATCACTGGAAATCCTGGCTGATCCAACCCCTGAATGATTGCTCCTGGCTGCCTCTGCGCAGTGTCTGTGTCAGCCCAACGTCAAACCCTGGGGACAACGTCACTCCTCCAGCTGATTGATTTGCTGGCCAGGAACTTCGATTTCTGCCTCCTGGTCTCACACCCTGGCTCCCAGCTTCTGAAATTGATTCCTTCAGCAAATTTTGAGACTTCCTTTTAGCTTCTGCGCTGCCTCTGCGTGGGCCTGCGTAACACTGTGTCAACCTCTCTGGCTCTGCGCTGCCACTGTTGGATCTCCCTCTGCCTTCTCTGCTAAGTATCCTCCAACCGAGAAAGATTTCCCTTTGGATACTATCCCTGCCCCTCACTGCAAAAGCTCACTTCGAATTTCTCAACAGCAGTTGCTCTGCTTCAGAAATTCGATCTTCTGAACTCTCTCTGTGCATCTTCTAAATGACCCTCAAACTTCCTTAAATAATCTTCTCGTTGACATTCAACGACCCAATAATCAATGCCTAAGATCATTTTTGTTTGATCCTCGTCTTCTTCTAGAAGTTACACCCACAGTTAGATAACTTAGATTAATACCCATTAATTATTTTATAATTATTTTAATAAAACTGTCTCCGAGTGGAATTTCCCAAAACGCTTTCTGGGTTCTTTGGAATACATGTGCCCAAGCCTCCCTGTAAAATTTGAGACTTAGAGCACATTCAATGCTACCATAAATCAACATAACTCGTGGCTCCCACATGCTGCATAGAAAAACGATTCAAATTTGGTCACAACTATGACCCAACACAAGACAAAATGCTGCTCCAAGTCTATTATAATGTGTTGTTATGAATGTGACTGGTTAGGGCATGATAGCGCACTGCGCCAACCCTTAACCAAGCACCAAAACAACCTTCAATCACTCTGTATCACCTCACAGGACATCTCCTCCTCTACGATGCTGATTTGGGCATGTATGAGCCCTTAAACAACCCTACGCAACCCTTTTTTGTGGTGTTATGGCCTGCGGCCTAACACACAATCATCTTGTAGCTTACGACCTACACAAAATGAGTTCCCTGTCCATTAAACAATGCCCCAACAGACCTGCATTGACCCTTAGCTTACTCAGCCTCCATGCAAGAGTAAATAGCCCTTCAAACAGTCCCTAGAAGGCTCCACGCAGCCTTCCCTTCCTCGCTGAAGTAGTCTCCTTTCTGCGGCCTCAACAGAAATACCCTTGCTCCCTTGACCGAGTTCCTTATGCTCCTTTGATGAGCTCTTGTGTTGCACAAACAGATGAGGAAAAGCCTCCATCTTCACCTTCTATATATACACAATAGAAGGGGTCCTCAAAACGTCAACTATGCGCTTGTCCAGCTGTCAAGAGGCTTATTTAACTCAAGCCGACCTTAACTCGTATGGTGCGAACCCACTCCATAACTTAACAAATTCATATCTCACTAAGGACAACTCAAAATTCGACGATTTTCAAGGTGTTGGATTCTCCTTTCCACCCTCTATCATCTCATCCCTTTACATGTCCAAAGTTATCCATGGTTTTGGCCCAAATCACGATGGGTGAAAAACCCCAAGCTTGGATTCCAAGCCCACAAGTGACCCTTGTGGTGCTCCACCCTCCAAACCCTGAACCCTAGGGCTTGGATGTTGATTTGGGGTAGTATCGGATGTGCTCTAGCCATGAATTTTGGTGGCGAGGTTAGGGCACATGAGATCTCCAATACCCAGAAAGGGTTTGGGCAGATTCTAAACAGATCAGGAGATATTAAAATAATTAATATTTTTAAAGGAGTCCCTAAGTCTAAACTTAGGGAAAATAAAATATTAATGTGTATTAATATGAATCTGTGTTAGAATGGTCCAAAAGACACGAATCAAGCCACATCTAATCTTAGCCGTTGATTAGGGACTTAATCTCGGCCGTTGAGATGTCAACATGAAAAGTATAAGAGGAGGCTTGAGGGTCACTTGGAGAAGACACACCACAGTGATCAGTCATTCTATTCTCTAGAGCAGGGTTTGCTAAGGGAGATAGAATTAGTGATCGGGAGATGCAGCTGAGGGGCATTTGAGTACAGAGAGATAGAGAGGTAGAGATAGTGCTGGGAGAGCAGTGCAGTAGCCAAGGAAAGTGACGCAGAGCCAGCTAGGGATCACGCAAGGCCACGCAGAGGCAGCCAGGAGTTGTGTAGAGCCTCAAAGAGGCCATCGTTGCTGACGTAGAGGGCCAGAGGGCTGACGCAGGGCCTTCCAGGGCTGACGCAGACCCATTCAGGGTGACACAGAGCCAACGTGAGACAGAGAGCGGTTGACGAAGTCTAGAGAGAGGCTGATGCTGGGGTTTCTGGGGCAGATTTGTGCTGAGTAGCTGCCGAAAGGATTATTTGAGGTTTCAGCCAGGATATTTGTCAGAAACTGAGAGGTATTACTGCCAAGGAAATTCTCTGTTGGGTAGGCCAGTTTTGGCACCCAGATTGTACTCTGATATTGCTTAATAAGAAAACCCTTAGATAGCTGCACCGGTTTTCTCACATTGGGTTTTTCCGGGGACATTAGTCCAAAAATAATGGTGTCATATGTGTTTGTTTCTGTTTCTTTTAGTTGTTGATTTGTAATATGTTGAGCATGCACTAGTGTTTATTTTTAGTATTTACATTGTAAATAACTTGTTAAGGAAAATAAAAAGTAGGTAGGAATAAATCAGATAAAGTGCATGGAGGGTTTCTAACTAAGTAAACTTAGAAACTTTAACATGGTATCAGAGCATGATTGCAGATCACAAGAGGACTAAAGGACATTAGCCGAGTGGAGCAATAGCAGCAGAAAACAACTGTCTCGAGGTGACAGAAGTTGTTTCTAGCAGAGCAGCAACAAGGAAGGGTGACGGAGTGCCTGTGTCATCAAGGTTGAGTCGGGAAGAGGCAGCGCAGAGGCTAAGGAAGGCAAAAGAAGCCTCACGCAGAGCCACGCAGTAGCTGGGAGGATTGACGCAGTTGGCTGAGGAGGTTGGGTTGCTGGTGTCGGGATTGCGCAGAGCCTAGGAGCTCTCACCTTCAGGTTGCTGGGGTTTAGAAGGCTATGGGAATATTGCAGAGTGGAGCTGGTGAGGTACTGTAGTCAGAACAATACCTGACAGAGCAAGGCCAGAGGAGTTGCTACCGAGGGTTTCTAGCCGAGGAACCTGGATCAGTGGTGTAGTTGCACAAGACGATCAGAGTAGGGGGCATCTCGACCGCGGCAGAAGGATTTCCGAGAGGGAAATCAGGGCTCAGAGGGAGTCCAAAAGAGAACTTCCAGACGGGAAGTAGAGACTCGGAGGAGTCGAACAGAGAACTTCCAAGAGGGAAGTAGAGGAGCATCATGGCACTACACAGAGTAAGAGACCAGGATAGACTGGACGGAGCATCGAACTTCGTAGTTTGGAAGGCCTGGATCTTATCCGTACTTGACAAGAATTGTGTCAAGAACTTCGCCTTGAAGGTAATAGCTGACCCAGTCGACCCCAATGATAATGCAGGTACGAGGAGGCGATGGTGAGGGCTAAGAGCATTATCCTTGACGGGGTCAAGGATCACGTAGTACCACACATAGCCGAGAAGAAAACGACATTTGAGATGTGGGAGGCTCTCAAGAAGCTATACCAGCATACTTTTGTGCAGAGAAGAATGCTGCTTGAGAACCAGTTGAGGTCGTATCAGATGAAGAAGGGAGAATTGATTGACACCTTCCTCGGAGGATTGAATGAGATCTGAGATCAATTGACTACCATAGGGGCGACACCGGATCAGGAGCTGATGGTGAGGACATCCCTGAATGCTGTCTCAGAAGACTGGGAAGTATTTGTCCAGAGTATACTGGGTAGAGGGACACTTCCACCTTGGGATGAGATGTGGGCAACTCTTTGCCAGGAAGAGATCAGAAGACAGTCGAAGATGGGTAGCAGCAGCAAGGGGATCAAAGTCAAGCAGGAGGAGGAAGATGTGGCCCTAGCATTTGACGGAAAGTAGGAAAAGCTGAAGAAGAAGGATCTCTCCAAGATCAAGTGCTTCCGCTGTAGGGAGCTAGGTCATTATGTGACCCAGTGTCCAAGGAAGAGGAGTAAGGGAGAGTCTTCCGAGACTAAGGCAGCGCCAGCACAGGTAGAGAAGGAAGTTTTGACAGACAATGACTGTGCCATGAGTGCACACGCGCCACTTGAGCGGAAGTGGGGAGGCATCGAGCTGTAGTCAAGTGGACTACAGGCGATGAGGGGTAGGATCCTCGAGGTACCCAACCTCTTGGATTATACCTTGCTACGAGAGCCCCGAAGAGTAGTAGGACTGGCTAAGTCGGGTAGAGATGGATGCGGATGGAGCGGCAGAGAGAGCTACAGTGCAGGAGTCTCGAGACAGCACAAGGCTAGCAGGCTGCAGTAGTGCGAGAGGCACAGGAGTGTTGCACCAGTGCAAGATGGCACAGAGAGGTGTGCAACGGTGCGAGATGCAGGGAGTTGTTGCAGCAACGCAGAGGTCAGAGAGGGAGCACTTGTCAGCGGTAGAGGGAGCTTCAGCATCAGTGGGTGTCTCTAGCCCAACAGGGAGGTCAGATTGGGAGATCAGTTACTTACTTCTTAGTAACTGAGTTGCAGTGCAGCAGTGGGCAGCACGATGCAACATGATGAGAGGAGGTGCAGTGCAGATGCAGTGTTGGGAGAAAGGACCAGCAACAACACAGATGCAGAGGGAGCTGTCGTACAGATGCAGCAGTGGCAGTGGCAGAACCATGGGCAGCAGTACAGGATGCAGCAGTGCAGAGGATGTTGGGTAGGAAGGCCTAGCATTAGCACAAGTACCGATGCTGGATGATCAGAGTAATACTCAGTGAGGAGTATTGCTAGAGCACAGTCCTCGCTAAGAGGGAGTGTTGATTTGGGGTAGCATCGGATGTGCTTTAGCCATGAAATTTGGCGGAGAGGTTGGGGCACATGAGATCTCCAATACCCAGGAAGGGTTTGGGCAGATTCTAAACAGATCAGGAGAAATTAAAATAATTAATATTTTTAATGGAGTCCCTAAGTTTAAACTCAGGGAAAATAAAATATTAATTTGTATTAATATGAATATGTGTTAGAATGGTCCAAAAGACATGGATAAAGGCAGATTTAATCTTAGTTGTTGATTAGGGACTTAATCTCGACCGTTGAGATGTCAACTTGAAAAGTATAAGAGGAGGCTTGAGGGGTTTCTAAGAGAGATAGAATTAGTGATCGGGAGATGCAGCTGAGGGGCATTTGAGTACAGAGAGATAGATAGGTAGAGATAGCGCCGAGAGAGCAGCGCAGTAGCTATGGAAAGTGACACAGAGCCAGCCAGGGATCACACAGGGCCACGTAGAGGTAGCCGGGAGCTGCGCAGAGCCTCGGAGAGGCCAGCGTTGCTGACGCAGAGGGCCAGAGGTCTGACGCAGGGCCTCCTAGGGCTGACGCAGACCCATCTAGGGTGATGCAGAGCTAGCGTGAGGCAGAGAGGGCTGACGTAGTCCAGAGAGAGGCTGACGCTGGGGTTTTTGGGGCAGATTTGTGCTAAGTAGCTGCCGGAAGGATTATCCGAGGTTTCAGCTAGGAGATTTGTCAGAAACTGAGAGGTATTACTGCCAAGGAAATTCTCTGTTGGGTAGGCCAGTTTCGGCACCCAGATTGTACTCTGATATTGCTTAATAAGAAAACCCTCAGATAGCTGCATCGGTTTTCCCACATTGGGTTTTTCCGGGGACATTAGTCCAAAAATAATGGTGTCATATGGTGTGTTTGTTTTTGTTTCTTTTAGTTGCTGATCTGTAATATGTTGAGCATGCACTAGTGTTTATTTTCAGTATTTACATTGTAAATAACTTGTTAAGGAAAATAACAAGTAGGTAGGAATAAATCAGATAAAGTGCATGGAGGGTTTCTAACTAAGTAAACTTAGAAACTTCAACATTGGAGTATCTCCCAAGCTACTCAAAAATCACCGGAGTGCCCATATATGGTGTCGTTGATCTTCATGTTTCGATTTGATGGTTGCTTGACGAAAAGAGGATAAAAGAACATAAAGAAAGATAATAAGTCTACAAGAATATCACAATTAATTATCAACATAAGAGAATCTTTTTGCCTTTCTGAATTTCTAACAATCTATGTTTGCCGAAGCTGCGGTCTGTTGCTCCCCCTTCTTGTCCTTCTTCTTCTTGGGACACTGGGTGTTGTAGTGACCAAACTCACCACACCTGAAGCATTTAATCTTCAATAGATCTTTCTTCTTCTCTCCTCCCTTTGAGCCTTGTCCTTGACTGAGACCTTTCTTCACCTTCCCTTTACTAGCAAGGCTATGTTCTTGTCCTCCTTCTCAACCTTCGGCCCTTTGGTGGTGGTACTACTGACAATACCCTTGAAAAGGATGATCCTTAACTCCTCTTGTGTTAAATCACTCCATAGGAATTCCCAATTAGGAAATTTGTCACGTCTAGTGATACCCTGGACAAATATGGCTGACTTTGGGGTAAACCAATTGAGTGCTATTCGCTCAAGGTCACTTTCCTTGGGTTTCTCACCTGCAACTGCAAGCTCATCCTGGACATCTTGAATCCTGGTGAGATATGGAGTTACGCCCTCATCCTTCATCATCTTCGTGGTCCTTAGCTTCTCCTTGAGAACCATTTTACTGTTTTCTGATGGATCCTGGTATAAATTCATGAAAACATCCCACATTTCCTTTGTTGTGTTCTTCTCTGCAATGTGTGGAACAATATGATCTCGGACTCCATCCAAGACCAACCTCTTGGCTGTGGCCTGATCTTTCCTATACTCGTGGAATTGGGTCGGATTTGTTGGTACAACTATGATTGCTGTCACGAACTCTTTCAGGCCATGCTCATTCAATAGGAATAACATCCGAGCCTTCTAGATACCAAAATTTGAGGCTTCGTCAAGTCTATCCTGATCTCTGAGACTTGCTGCGACCATCTTTGCAAAATTCAAAAACATGGAAATAAACAGGAATATCCTCCCTTTCCTGCTCGACCTCTCTCTCTTTGCTACTCGCACTCCCTTTTAGAATGCTCAGTTCTGCTTCTGCCTACCTCTGGGTGTCTTTCTCCGGTCCTCACACTGCTTGCTACCTCAACCGAGAAACTCGTTTGACCTTATAGAAGTCCTTCTCGGGAATCCGACACACGATTTGCTGCTCCTGAAGCTTGCACTAGCTGGCGGAAAAACTACTACAACCTACTGCAACTGAAAATCATGGATTTCCTCCTAACAACTGGATCTGGAAGCTCTTTGAGAAATTCCTCTGTGTGTGCTTTTCTCTTCCACCTAGCGTTGATCTACTACTATTCGACTAGTTGCAAACCAATTGCACCTAGATCTGCTCAACGAAATTACTGATTTTCTCACCGAAACTACTTCCCGACAACACCACTGCCTACAAATCACTACAACTGAGACTCTTTGAATTTTTTGTTGCCTGCAAACTAAAAATAGAACCCTACCTCTGCTAATCCGCACTTCCTATTGGTGGCCTGCAAAAATCTAGAAATTTTGCCTAGAGTCTCTCTCTAAAGCTGCAAAATTTCTCCCTTGTTATTGAGCCTCTAATTTGTCTTCAGACTTGCTCTGATACCATGTGTAAATTCCTTGAAATGCAACAACTGAAACTTATTCTTCTAACTAATTAATTATGCATTTGTTATGACAAAATAACAAATAAATCACACTGCAATTTATTCACAATAAAAATGTTCAAGAAAATAAATTGGAACTGAGAAATAGATGCATACACACAATAAAAATGACACCAATGTTTTTGGACAAAAGTCCCTAGAAAAACCCAATTGGGAAAAACGGTGCAGCAGATGAGGGTTTATTTTATTATATGTGTATCGAAATCTAAGTACAACATCTAGATGCTAATCTGGCAATCCTAGAACAAAATAATCTGGGCAAAAATATCTGTTTGTCTCACTCCACACTTGAACTGGCTTTGTCTGGCTGCTCGAATTGGCCCTGCATGAGCCTCTGCGCAATGCTTTTGCAAGCCCTGCTCGCAATCCTAGAATTGCTCAAACTTAGACGTCCTAGCTAACTCTGCCTCTAGAAGTGATTCGCTTGGCCTTCTGGAAATTTTCCCAGCCTCTAGCACCTTAATCACCCTTCTCCACAGCTAAATCGAACTGCCTCCTTGAGGCTTTTGTGCAACCTCTGAGTGGAATAACTCAACCTCTCCGTTGTTGCCTCTTTGGAACTGGAAACCTCCTCTGAAATTTGTCTGCTCCTGCTCCTCAATCTTTGCTTCCCTCCTCTGACTCGAACTCTTCTTCCTGCACTGAATCACGACAACTGGATAGCTCGATCTGCCCAAGGGACTCGCTCTCCTAATGTTTTTATCTCTGTCTCCATCGTCCTGCTCTTATAATCTTTTGTTGGTGAACCAACGGTCATGATTAGATCTCCATCAATGGAAAAGATTATCTCAAAATCAATCTGTGTGAGTTTCTAGAGCTTTCTCGCCTTTCCTTAATTAATTACTATTAATTAACCAGTTTTCCTAAGTTAGACTTAGGAAAAATTTAAATGATGGCTAATTAATTTAATTAAGGTGTTTCGCAAGCTTATCTTGCGAAACCTTTTCTTGTTTTTGAATATCTCGTGTTCTTCGCCTCTCTAACACAAATCGAGGCTAGAACACCAGTCTGATGCTACAAAAACTAATATTTTATTGGGAACATTGTATGGTGGGTTTTTTCCTGCAAGTTCTTTGAACATCGAATCTCCAAACGTTAAAATTTCTCTTAAGTTTGAGTCTCTTTATAAGTCATAAAAATTCACCTATTTTGATTGCAAGAATTAGTAAGAAGCTATAATTTTATTTTTTCAAATACATTTTTGTATTACATATATAATCCTTACTTTATGAAATTTCAAATTATATGATCCATCTCATATGCTAATGTAAACTGGTCATTGCTTAAATTTTTCCTTCCATATCCTTTGTGAAAATGACATCATCTTATTTTGGTTTCTTTTGATGTAGACGTAACAGACAGATATTTTAATGACAATTCATTAGGCACAGAGCATTAGCTGTTATATTGATAAGACTTTTGAATTTATATAGATGTTTTGTTGGATTCTCCGTTTGAATAAAAGACTTATCTTTGCATTGTTTTGGTTTACAAAAGTTTCTTGTTCTGTTATTCCTGTACAGGGAAAAAGACACTACTCATCTCTTAAACAACCTACATCACAGCAAGTGATGATGGAAACATTGTCTTCAGGCCCAACAATTGTTCTCCTGATTGGGTCCCATACTAATTTTGCAACATTTCTTATGACACACCCGGAGTTGAAGAAGAACGTGGAACACGTGTTCATAATGGCTGGTGGTGTACGATCAGAAAATCCTACTGGATGTTGTCCCAAGAATGCCACATCTTGTATACCTGAACAGTGTGGTGACCATGGAAATTTATTCACTGCATATACCAGTAATCCATTTGCTGAATTCAATTTATTCGGAGACCCATTTGCGGCATATCAGGTATTCTGATGATTGCCAAATTTCTAAGCTTGTTGAAAATATTCAGATTTAATGGAAATATGATGCATGCCTGAATTTTAAACTCAAATTTTCTCTCCTTGTGAGAAATTTAAATTGAGTCCTCTAGTAATGAAATAAATATAATTATTATCTAAGAGTACAAGGGCAAGTGCTCTAAGAGAAGAAAAACGAGCGACTCATTAAAATCTTGAATTCCTTTTATGTCGAAGATTCAAGAGTTACAGCCAGATGATTTTCAACTTTTCAAATATTCATTCAGTTTATCGGCATCTGGGATGCCTTACTGGTAGTCTATTTCATCTGGGCAGGAGAAATGATAAAAATTCAGTTGCTTGTATGATATAAATGCTACATATTCCTCTCAGGTTCCTGCTCTGAAACAACTAAGGAATGAAAAATACGAATTTTGCGAAGTATTTCAACAGATTCAGGATGCTTCATTGTTATTAATAGCTACATATCTAAACGAGATATTTGATTGATAATAGTATCATACATCCTGTAAAATTTCTCATACGTAAACCTATCAAGTTCAACAACTTTCTAAATATAGCAGTCTTCCGTTGTCATTGGAAGGGAAACATCCAGTTCTAGTTTAGATGCTTTTCTCAAACAATGAACAGACTCTTCAATTTCCAGCTCCACCTTGGACGAGTGATGCACCAATTAGTGTCTTAAGTTACCCCAGTCGTGTTCTTTCAGTGTCTTTGCTCTCCTGGTAGCTGTTGATAGTATTGACTTCCTTCTTATAGGTTTTTCAACTTAGTAATATTTTCTGCCTGCCTCCGAAACTTTTGCCTATTGTGAGCAGGGCCTTGGTTGGTAAAGCGGGTTGGTGATATTTTCCCCACCAAAGTTCAATCCCCCAACGTTATGTTTGCCCCTTGTGGACCTGTACACCTGTGCAAGTGAGCCATTTATTGCAGTTGGAGCCAGGTGCAATTCCTGCATTATTTTGGCAGCATAAATGCCCCCTACTAGGGGCTTCTTAGGTGAAGAAGCTTAAATAGTTTAATGTTGTAAACCGGTTTTGCTTCATTGAATATATTCATACCTTAGAGAGGTGCACACTTTCCACATTGGGAGATGAGAAGCCTCTGTCAAAAAAAGAATGCTTATTTTCTTCTTTGAAGTATTTAATTTTTCTTTTTCAGCCTTAAGAAAAAACAAATTTTCTGATAAAAGACCATTTCTGACTCAGACATTTAAGCTAACCTTCAGATTACAACGAGAATTTTGGCATAAGTCTGAGGTCCCAAAAAGCTTTGTGTTTTTTTTGAAGGAAAGAAATTCCAAAGGAATTTTTTTTTTGGCTGAAAATGTTTGGCCAAAACTTGTCCTTTTGTGGTTCAAAACGATTCGTTATGTCTTGTATCTCAAAGGATTTACCATGGCTAATTTGGTATGTCAGATTAGATGGTATGCAAATACATGAGGCATTCGGACAAACATATCTAACTCAAAGGCTGTTTAAATGTCTATGCTTGCAGGTTTTCCATTCAGGTCTTCCTATCACACTTGTTCCACTAGATGCAACAAATACTATTCCTATAAATAAGGACTTTTTCTTGGAATTTGAGCAAGAAAAACATACATATGAGGCACAATATGTCTTTGAATCACTAAAAATAACACGCGACACTTGGTTCAATGATGAGTTCTATACGGTACGCTTTCAAAGATATTGTGCATGTGGCTTAATTTCTTAGTTTGTGAAACTTTTTTATGCTACTGAAAACATCAGCTTTGTGTCTGATTATATACTATATTTACCATCTTACAAACTACTGCAGAGTTATTTCATGTGGGACTCTTTTACATCTGGCATCCTGCTCTCAAGCATTTGGCATGGACATGACAACATCGAAGACAATGACTTTGCTGAGCTTAATTACAGATACATAACTATAGTGACCTCAAACGAGCCATATGGAATACATGATGGTTCAAATCCCTTCTTTGATAATCGAACCACACCTAAGTTTCATCTTAAGCAAAGAGGAGTGCATAGTGGTCATGTTCAGACAGGCATCCGAGATCCATTTTGCCTTGTACCAAACGGAAAAGGAAAATGCATGGCAAGCTCTTGCTTCCTATAATTTATATTCTCTTCGTCTCTTTTAATTATGCTTGAAAGAAAATTTATACTGACAAGAAAAAATGCACAGTTGGAATTTACGCCAAACCAAATTTATATGCATGTGCCAATCATCCAAATTTTACATGCTTATGATTATAGTGCCAAAATTGGTATGCATAAAATCTAAGATAAGAATAAGTATTTTTTGTTTTGGTAACAAATGGATCTCGTATTTCAGTAAATGCACAGAAGACAATACATCATAGTAACTTAGACTGCCGTCCAAACCAGAAACATGCATATTGCTCCTCCCAATACAAGCAAGGAGGGTATGCGTATCTGATGTGATCCCAATTTCAATTCAACCAATGGATTTAATCCCCATTCTTGCTAGAAACTAAACTTGTGAGTGAGTATCACCCAGCAATTTGCCCCAGGAGAAACGGTGCAGTTTCTCCATTAAAAGCAGCCCAGGTGTATGTTTACCTGATAAAGAGAGAGATGTGTCTGATAGCATTCTATAGTCCTCTACTTACAAGTCTAATCATCCATATGTCCCAAAAACTTTCCCCCTTCCAAAGGAGGGGATAATGGACAGCATATGAAATAATTTATTCTGCAACAATCCAATTGTAACAAGTTCAGGCCACCTTGCATTCCCACAGACGATGCTTGACTGCTTCAGCATTGTGAATTTGTGACAAGTCACACAGCTACCATCTGTAAATTCTGTGTGATTTTGAATATGCATTGATTTGAAGGGTGAAAAAATGAAATTCATTTTGTAACATCATCAAAGTGATTGTTTTACACTTTTTACATGTATTCTATTAAAATTTCACTCTGTTTCTTGGTACTACACTATTCAGCATTTGAAGTTACATGGTACAGGATATGGTTTAATAAGTATAATGTCCAAATTTCAACAAACCATCTCCTTATTTACCTTAGCAGCTTAGCCACCACAGCCCAAGTAACAGAATAATCTCAATGGTAATGGTGATATTTGAATTTCCCACCATAATCATTATTCCATATCTAATGTGGTTATAATGAATGCATATTGAAATGTGCCATAAAAGGCAACGTCATGGTCTCCACCAAAACGCCTAAATCCAAATATGTGTTCTTCCCACAAGTCTATCTACATGATGGGACATGGCTGTTCCTAGATTGTGCTTGAAAGTTGTGTATGAAATGTAAGAGTTCTTCTGGAAGTTGTATTATTGAATCATGTATCTTTTTAAACTATATTTCCAAGCATTTAAGATCCTCCTTGCACCAGCGACAGATGGTTTTCCGGAATGGAAAACCTCTATTTCCTCTTATTATCATTTTCATTGGTCAACGAAGGAGACTAAGTCAGCTAAAATGCTTATGAAATACAAGTTCTTTCTACATCTGCCAACCTTTCCTTGTATCTCCAGAGATGCTTTGGTCAGGCAGAATTCTTTACCAAGTTTTAAATAATAACAAATTCATCTCATGTTGTGACTGTTTGTGTATTTAACCTTGTTGATGCAATGATGCATCTCATATTATAGTTTAAAGTTTTTTACTTCCAAGCACAAATTCTTGATAAAACAGACACAAGTAATCATTTTTGACTGTAGTCTTAGTACCTTAGCATCTTCCATGGTCGAACTTCTAAAGAAATAAACCTAAGTTGCACGAAACGCTGAAACGTTTCGGAGTTTCCGAAATGGGTACGTTTAGAAATGTCACCTCCCAAAAATGGAAACGTCGGCCGAAACATCAGCTGAAACGTCATATATGTATATATAAAAAATATATATATAAATAAATAAGTGAATAACACATTATCTTGCAAGGAAAAAGGGAATAAGACCCATAGCTGACAATTTAAAAGGAAAAACAAGTCTATATTAACTCTAATAGATGATTATATGATGGTCGAGTTTCGACCGAGTTTCGGCCAAGTTTCGGAGTTTCGGGTATGGGTACAGCCCGAAATGCCAGGTTCTTTGAAGTTTCGTGCAAGATAGAAATAAACTAAACTTGTGATAATGTTGATGCACACAAGGCAAACAAGCTCTGGAATCAATCCTAAATGTTTAAATAAGAGATCGACTCAAGATATAAACAAAGTTCTGCAGGGTGTCTGATGCATATCAATATACAACTTCCATTTTTGTTGTCCTTTCTTGTTGGCAGATTTGATTATTGCGTAAGTCGCTTGTAGTAAGCTGATAGACATAGAATACTCTAAACGTGATGCAAACAGGATGGCTACACAAAGGAGGTATCTGCTAGTGAAGGAGTAAAAGTACTAGTTGCAGAAAAGGCTAAGCCAAATAAGGATATTGACAGCAAGCTTGACAGGGAATATTTTATAAGTTTCCTTCATGTAAGTTTTCGAGGAACGTTATACAGACTTTCCTTGTCCCGATGGTTTTGTGATCTTAACTATTATTGACAAATTTACACCCTTTTCCCCTTTGCCAGTTTGAATTACAATCCCATCGACCACAATGATCCATATATTGTTTTTCTGTATGCAATGCCAATCTGAGAACACTGCCTTGCATCTTCAATTTCTGATTCTTTCTTCTTTCAACATTTAAGAAAGATTTGACTTACTGTGGTTTATGAATTGTTAGCTGAGACATTGAAAATATCGTTTCCTCATAACTCATGAAATAACATAATTGTTTTATGGGATTGCAGTCACTGAATAGTCCACATCAAACTGCAAAGTTCAACATGAAAACAGAATTTCCATTCTATAAGGAAGTTCTTTACAAGAATAATCTAAAGGGCCGATTATCAGGAAAACCTGTGATCCTTGATTTAGATATGAGTCCAGGGGATTTTGTTACTCTCTTCTACTTGCTTAAAATGCCTCGACAACTGATCGATCTAAAGGTAAGGATTATCAGTTTGGTAATTGTGAACTTTATCCTCAAAGCACCACTGTATCTCTAGTGATCTTAAGCTTTTAGTTCTTGATACATAAATTATTTAAATGACATGCATTGGTGGTCCATTAATGCAATCACAGATTAGTTGTTTTTGCCATCCAGCTCTGATATAAGGGTAAATCCATATGGGTTTCCACACAATTGTAACTCCCTTGTCTCTTAAAACAATATAGCATTTATTCACTAATTTTTGTTCTTATGAAAGTTTGGATAACTAACATGACTTTTAAGACAAATGATGTTTTGTAGGGCATAACTATCACTGCCAATGGTTGGGCAAATGCTGCTACCATAGATATTATATATGATATATTGCATATGATGGGGCGTGATGATATTCCTGTTGGACTTGGGGAATTCTTTGCTCTTGGTGAGGCATATCCAACCTTGAATTCTACTGGAGATTGTAAGTACCGCAAGGCCATTCCTCATGGAGCTGGAGGTTATATTGACAGTGACACTCTCTTTGGACTTGCTCGAGATTTGCCGCATAGTCCAAGAAGGTAACATCAGCTTTCTAATTGAAACATTCCAACCTCATTGCATAAGATTTTATTTTATTTCCTTCTATGCTTGTTCTTGCAACCACTTTGTTTGGTGCACTTAGTTGGGAAATCTTCTATTTTGGATGAATGCAACATATGTTGTATTTAAATAATACATTTGGAAGAACATAAGGCAAAAACTTTACATTTCCCACTCACCAAACATAAGCAAATTTTGCTGTAATATATCAATATCTTTATAAAAAACAATAAAGTGAGATGACACATGCTCAGCTAAATATATTTTGTGAGACTGTAATGTACCCAAATATCCTTTGTGTTCTGTTGAGGATATTGAGTACTTCTATTATCCACCAAACTGTGCACCAATTGACTGAGGAACAAAACTCAATTATTCTGTTATTAGCTATTTAGTATCTAAGGAACCAAACTCTCTATTATTAACTATTTACTATCAACGAGCATGACACTATGTGAAATTTTTTCGAATGCAACAACTGGAAATTATTCTCTTAACTGAATGCAATTTATTTGTCTTCTTTTAATTATTAACGACAAATAACGAATAACTCGCTGATGCATTTTTCACAATAAACCGTTGTGGAATAAAATAGAAACTGAGAAATAGATGCGCACACACAATAAAAATGAACCAATATTTGTTGACTGAACGTGCTCGTAAAAACTCCAAAGGGAAGCAGTGCGGCAGATAAGGGTTTATTTTATTATGCAACAATTTGCAAATTATTACAATTGGATGCCCAACTGGAAATCCTCTGAAATATATTGGAAAAATAATTTGGAGATCCCAAATCTCCTCTGCAAAAGAATCTGGCCTCCTTTGGCCTGCTCGAACCCCACAATGGCTACTCGCACTGCAACCTGGAACTCGCACTGCTGGCTCTGGATAACTCGCACTGCTTGGATATTGGCTCAAGGTGAGCCGCCTTGCCTATTGAAGAATGTAACTAGGTTCGGTCTTCATTAAAAGTATTTGAGTCACAATGAATTGTATTTATCAAAACAATGAAAAAGTAATTATTATTATTATTATTATTAGGACTTATTAAAGCATGGGTTTCATGCTTGGGTCATCATGTTTTAGATCAAAGTCCCCATTGAGGACTTATAGGATTTATTTTGAGTCATTAGAATCATTGTCCATTAAAAGAGACCCTTCTTGGGCTTTTGAATCATGTAAACAGAATTAATATTGAGTCAAATAGACTATTTGTCCCTTCCACACCAAGTCAGCCTCAAGGAGATCAAGTTGGCCTCAATTTGGGTAATTCGACCTCACCACAAGCCTATATATTCAAGCAGTTCAAATTTATTTGGAGCGCACACACTCTCTCACTCAAAAGTTCGATATCCAGAGGAAAGAGCTGGAAAAGTGCGAAATAAGAAAGGAGGGCTAAAGGAGTGCGAAGATGGAGAAAGAGGAGGAAAAATAGAAAATCAAAATTTTGGGCTATCTATCTTTCTCTTATGTGGATTCCTCTAGGAGATCAAAGCCTCTTTTGTCAAGTCAAAGTTGTTGTTGTTGCTGCTACTGCCAGTTGCTGGGTTGAAGCTGCTGCTGCAAGTTGTTTCTGCTAGATTGAAGTTGCTATTGAAGGGTTATCATCTGCAAGAAGGAAGAAAGGGCTAACTTGGTGTGGAGAAAGTTTGGGTCTAGGTCAAGAGTCTTGGATTATCTCAAGAAGTTATTAAGGAAGAGTTGTTGACTGGGTTTTCCCCTAGATAGGGGTTTTTCCCTGGCTGTCCACCTATATCTGATGTCTGTGATCGACATAAAGATAAAAGAATCACAAGTAATTATCTATATAAAGAAAATCTTTCTGCCTTTCTGATTTTCTAACATGGTATCAGAGCTAAGGTGAAGAAGGAAAAAGGTAGTTTAAGGATCTACTGAAAGGAGTCTAAGAAACCTCAAAAGGTTGAGCAAGGGATCATATAAGGAGATCTTATAAGGAAAGAAGCTTACTACCTTCAAGGACAATGTCTAACACAATAAAGGGAGAGAACAAATTAGAAGGAGCATCAAATTACATGTCATGGAAGAAGAGAATTGATCTCATTCTTGAAAAGAACAAAGTCTTGGATTTGGTCAGAGGAAAAGTGAAGAAACCTATCGAAGGATCTAGTGATGCAGATAAAGTGAAGTATAAAGAGTCAGAAATATTGGCTATAACATTGATGGTAGAAGGTATAAAGGACAATCTTGTCCCATACATTTCCAACATAGACCATGCTCAAGAAATGTATGAAGCCTTATCAAAATTGTTCACTATCAAGAACATCGGTCAAGTAGCAAGTCTTAAGAATGAACTAAGGACCACAAAAATGACAAAATATGACACTGTGGCTTCCTTCTTTGTAAGGATAGCTAGAATTAGAGATGACCTTCTAGCCATAGATGAGATTGTACTGGAAAAAGAACTAGTGATTACTGCATTATTGGGATTACCACCTACATGGAGTGCTTTTGCTTTAGGACTCAACAACTGGAAAGAAACTCCATCATTTGAACAATTATGGAATGCCTGCAACCAAGAAGAGATGAGAATCTCATTAGTAACCAACAATGAAGAAGATAAAGTTTCAAATGCATACTCTGCTTATCACAAGAAAGGAAACTTCAAGAAGTCAAAAGGGCCAAGAAGGAAGGTAGACATGTCCAAAATAGAATGCTACCAATGTCATAAAATGGGTCACTATAAAAGTGACTGTCTTGACAATTTGAAGAATAAGAAAAGGAACAGGGACCAAGCTAATGTTGTTGAAGAAGGATCTCCAAAAAAGAATAAAGTCGAAGAACTAGATATAAGGGACTTACACTACTAATTCCTTTGGTCTAAGCTTTAGTTATTTCATTTTTGATTTCTAGTATTTATAGGTTTAACATATTTTGGAAAAACATTTTTGAATTGTAACATTATAGGTATCCCTCGAGCTTGGAGGGAGCCAACTTCCAAAGATAAGTATCTCATTCCTTGTATTACCTTTTCATTTTTAGTTTCCTTACTTATCTATGTTTGTTTGCATTAAATACTAATCACATTTCTATTCATATTTTCCTTGTTTAGGACAAGCTTGTTGAATACTCAAGAATTCTAGAAAAATACCTCACAAGACAAAGCATTGGAATTACAAGGCTTGTTAAACAAAAGGTATGTCTTAGACTATAAGTTTTGCTCTCTTCATAATAAAGGTATATTCTGTGAAAATTCCTTAAACTCCGGAATTCCTACTACAACATTGATGATATTTCTCCTACTTGTTAGATTTACATAACAAGTTATTTGCAGTTTCCTACAACAAACATCGAAATACATACACTGAACTCTCTATGTGTCTTCCAAGTGACCCTCAAGCCTCCTTAAATAATCTTCTCGTTGACATTCAACGACCCAGATTAGAAGCTAATTAATGGTTAAGATCATTTCTGCTTGATCCTCATCTTCTTCTAGAAGTTACACCCACAGTTAGATTAATACCCATTAATTATTTTATTTTCCTAAGTTTAGACTTAGGGTCCCATTAAAAATAATTAATTAATTTAATAAAATTGCCTCTGGGTTGAATTTCCCAAAATGCTTTCTGGGTTCTTTGGAATACATGTGCCCAAGCCCAAAATTTGAGACTTAGAACACATCTGATGCTACCAGAAATCAACATATACATTCTTGATAAACTATTCTACATTACTAACATTATTGTGTCTAGCTCTCTTGAATCATAAAGATTCTTGATTGGGTGATTCATCATTAGATAAATCTACCCTCATATCTTTGATTGTTCTCATGGAACCCTAAAAAGGTTCTTTGTAAAAACCCTAGCTTAAGGGTATGTTGATAATCATGTGTGAAACCCTACCCTACTTAGGGTTATTGATGAGTCTAAAGAAAATGTTTGATGCTTTGATGATGTCATGTTCGAGGTTTTGGTATGGTTATGAAAACCCCAACTTATTAGGGTTGAATGGTAATGTCTGAAATCTCAAGCCTTTGAAGTATTGATAAATTAGGGTTTGTTGTGTTATGTCTTGAAACCCTAGATCATTAGGGTTTGGTAGGGTGTATAAGCAAGACCCTTATAATGTCTTAGGAATGAAATACTAGGTATATGTGTGTTTGTTCGATCGAAAACCCCGGTCTGATCAAGTTTTTTATATGTCTAACTTTAACATATTGATATTTGTGTCATTGGGTTTGACTAACACATGTTATGATATGCTTGTGCATGATGATGGAATCCTAGATATATGTGTTGACCTAATTGTTGATGGTCATGATTCCTAGGGTTTGGAACTAATCCCTAGTCGAAGTTTGATTCTCTAGGATGATAATGTTTCTGAATTCTAAGGTTTTGTAACTAAACCTTAGTAGAAGTTCAATTCTCTAATATATGATGACAATGTGATAATCTGAGATTTATAAAAGATTATTGAAATCTGAAATTGTGCTGTGATTGGTTTTGATTGTTAAAGCTTAATGGTTCATGTATGAAATCTAGGATCTTGCACTAAATCCTAGTGTAAGTGTAACATATGAATTCTAAAGTTGTTGGATGCATTGTAGAACTATATTCGTTTGAATTGCTTCTAGGGTTTGCAATATATTGTAGTAGGGTATGTCATATCTCTGGAAGAAATATTGAAACCCTAGATATAATGAAGGTTGTTATCTTGATTGAGGTACTAGAAGTCTTGATGATGAAATCTAGGGTTTATGGCAAAACCCGAGCATGTTGTTGAAGTATAAAAGTACGTGTTTCTTGTTGTTTGTGAACCTAAGTAAGTTTGGTATTTGATGTCTAATGTCGAATGCTTCCATTATTATATGATTATGATATAGTTAAGTTCATGCTTTTATATGTATTTATTTGGTTGTACTTGCTATCTAAGTTGTGTAGGTACATAATCTTCAAGATGATGAAGATGTTTGTAAGTAAAGTTGACTTGATAAGCATGATGAAGGAATTTATATGAATAATGATAAAGAAAAGATGGAAGCCATGAAAGATTCTCCAATGTCGTAGAAAAGAAGTTGATCTCCCTAAGTTAAGAGGGAGCCAGGATAAAGAAAAGAAGTATATCTCCCGAGTTAAGAGGGAGGGTATACTATAGTCATAATGTATACCTTGAAGAAATTGGAGAATGCATATTAGGGTGCTGTTGAAAGAAGGAAAGCTGGGTTTGGCTGCTATATGTGAAGTAGGAAAGGAAGTTGAATGATTGAGGAAGAACTTTTTTTTGGAAAGCCTCGAAGTCCTACTGTGATGAATTGTAAGGCAGCATCAAGATGTTAGGAAACCCCAAAGGTTTGGGTTTAATTACTGATTGGGGTTGTGAATTGTGATTGTACAGAAAAATCTCTCATAGTTTTGGAAGCATGCTTGATGTTATTGATCTGTTTGAATGGGAGAGATTTGATATGTTGAGGCTTTGTAAGTAAGAGACATTGCCTGGGAAGACATCTGGCCGACATTTTGTGTTGATCATTTGATGTCTTGATCCCGAAGTAGGGAGGGTGGCGTTGGTCATAGAACTCTGACTTCGGATACGCACCTGGATCCATTCGTTGATTGTTAGCAAGTAAGCCTGATGGTACCTAGAGAGGCTGAAAGCTTTAGTCCATCTTAGTCCCACCCAGATAGATTGCCCTAGTCAGGAATCTAGTCCATTACATTGCGGTGCCTAAACTCTTCATAGTTCATGTGTTTTGAGATCTTCCTTGTACTTGTTATTATGAATACCTCCCTAGTTAAGAGGGAGTGTTGAAGAATGTAACTAGGTTCGGTCTTCATTAAAATTTTTGAGTCACAATGAATTGTATTTATCAAAAGAATGAAAAATAAATTATTATTATTATTATGACTTATTAAAGCATGGGCTTCACACTTGGGTCATCATGTTTTAGGTCAAATTCCCCATTGAGGACTTCTAGGATTTATTCTGAGTCATTAGAGTCATTGTCCATTAAAAACGACCCTTCTTGGGATTTTGAATCATGTAAAAAGAATTAATATTGAGTCAAATAGACTATTTGTCCCCTCCATGCCAAGTTGGCCTCAGGGAGATCAAGTAAGGCCTCAATCTGGGTAATTCGACCTCACCAAAAGCCTATATATTCAAGCAGTTCGAATTCTTTTGGAGCACATACACTCTCTCACTCACAAGTTCGATATCCATAAGAAAGAGTTGGAAAAGTGTAACGACCCATTAATAAAATCTTAAACTTTAAAACTTTATAATATATATATATATATATATATATATATATTAAATTTTATAAAGTATTTAATTAGACCTTATAAAATGAATTTATAAAAATATCACTTAAACTTTATAGCTTATATAATATAAATATTACAAAATATGTTATTTAAACTTTATAACTTTTATAATGAAAATTTATAAAGGATATCACTTAAATTTTATAACGTATATACAACAAATATTATAAAACCATAAAGGGAAATGGTAGGCGTAAATCCCAGCTGTCCTAAAAGATCTATATATCTACCACAGTCCATTAATAAAGGGGATCCTACCTACTGAATACTTATTACAGAGCGCCGGGGACAGTAAGAAATATCGGAGAGCCATCAATGCGTGAGAGGCGGTGGCTGCAAGTGGGAGGGCGGCCACCGCCAGGCCAGTGAATAAATAGCAGAGGCCTGAATCGGGAGAAGGGGGGAAAAAACCCAGAGAAGCATAGATTCATCAGCAGGAAACCAGGAGAAGGGACTTATCAGTGGAAGAGCTTTAAGTGATCTGAGTTCTGGGCACGGAGGGACAGAGAGCCTCTGTGGAGAGCTTTCTGGATTGAGCAACCAGGTTGCTCTGTCTGGTTGGGTGGTATTGGCCATCTCGAAATTGGGTCAAAACAGTCACAGCATCACCAGCAGCGGGATCGCCAGTTCAGTAGCAGAATCGGAAATCAGCTAGCAGTTCAGGTATGTGCAGATTACAGTTTTATGCATTATTGTTTTCCAAATTTTATGAGTATTTATATGTTGCTGTAATTCGAAACATGGGTACTACACATGGTATCAGAGCCCATCAATCCACTGTAGTGGAATCTTCAGGTATTATCAATGGTGTAAAACTCAAAATCTTATTTGATACTGGTGCCACAGATAGTTTCATTTCGTCATATGCATTAAACAAATGTGGGTTGGCAGCTCGTAGACAAAATGATTTCCACCAAGTGGAAATGGCCTCAGGAGAACTCCAAACCGTGGGCTTGAGCGTGGATCAATGCAAAATTGACCTAGGGGTCTGTTCGACTAAACTAAGAGTCTATGTCACAGCCTTAGGGACGTATGACCTTATCATCGGTATGGATTGGCTGGAAGCTCACCAAGCTTGGGTGGACTGTTATGGAAAAAGGATTTCAGGCGTAAATGATGAAGGAGAAGTAATCCAAATTCAAGGAATCAAGAGGGAAGTTTCCTTACGCTACATTTCGGCAATGCAAGTGAAGCGTTGTTTAAGAAAGGGTTGTCAGGCTTATGCAATTCACGAAGTAAGCCAGGAAAAGGGGCCATCCTTAGAACAATATCCGGTGTTAGCCGAGTTCCCGGATGTATTTCCAAAGGAATTGCCTGGATTACCCCGGTAAGAGAATTGGATCTCACTATTGAATTAAAGCCAGGTACCCAACCGATCTCAAAAACACCTTATAGAATGACAGCTCCAGAACTTCAGGAATTGCAAATCCAGTTGAAGGAACTACTCGATATAGGGCTTATCCGGCCCAGTACCTCACCTTGGGGCGCTCCGGTAATTTTTGTGAAGAAGAAAGATGGATCCTTAAGATTATGCATAGACTATCGAGACTTAAATCGAGCTACAGTAAAGAATCAATACCCTATGCCGCGAATCGATGATCTTTTCGATCAAATGAAAGGAGCTGCCGTCTTTTCAAAAATTGACCTTCGATCAGGGTATCATCAGCTAAGGATTTCTGAAAATGATATCTCTAAGACTGCATTCCGGACACGTTTTGGGCATTATGAATTTACTGTGGTACCATTTGGGTTAACAAATGCGCCAGCCGTATTTATGAATCTTATGAACAGTGTTTTCCGTCAGTATCTTGATAAATTTGTACAAGTCTTTTTAGATGATATTCTCATCTATTCCAAGAATGAAGAAGAGCATAAAGAGCATTTATGGCTAGTATTGTCCTGCCTTAGAGAACGTCAGTTATATGGAAAACTGTCCAAGTGTTCTTTCTTTCAGGAAAAGATTCATTATTTGGGTCACATCATATCAGGTGAAGGGATTTCAGTAGATCCTGAGAAGGTAAAGGCGATCATGGAATGGCCAATACCGAAAAATGCACATGAGATACGAAGCTTTATGGGCTTAGCTGGTTATTACCGGAGATTTGTGGAGGGATTCTCCAAAATCGCAAAGCCAATCACAACCCTCCAGCGTAAAGGTGTTAAGTATGAGTGGACCGAGGAATGTAATAATGCATTCTCTGAACTCAAAAGACTACTCACCAGTGCACCAATCCTAAGAGTCCCTGATATGGGCAAAGACTTTACGGTATGTACTGATGCATCCAAGCAAGGGCTGGGTGCAGTATTGATGCAGGATAAGGGAGTGATAGCTTATGCTTCCAGAAAGCTAAAGCCTCATGAAGAACTCTATGCTACTCACGATTTAGAGTTGGCCGCTGTAATGCTAGCTTTAAAGATCTGGAGACACTATTTGGTGGGACGAAATTTTACACTTAAAAGCGACCATCAAAGTCTACAATATTTGTTCACCCAAAGAGACTTAAATGCCAGGCAAAGGCGATGGAGTGAATTCCTAAGTGAATATGACTTCGGAATATCATATATTAAGGGAAAGGAAAATGTGGTAGCCGATGCCTTAAGCAGGAGACCCCGGATATTTTCTCTCATACCCATTAAAGTGGACTTAAGACAGCGAGTACTGGATCGTCTTATAAAAGATAGCTGGTATTTAAAAGTGAAGGCGAATCTTGAAGGAATTAAGGCAAAAGACTCAAAATTTGCGGGCTATGAATTAGAAAACGATGGGATCCTGCGATTCCATGGAAGGATGTACATCCCTGATGATAAAGATCTTCGAGATACCATCCTTAAGGAAGCTCACAAAGCAGTATATTGTGCTCATCCTGGAGTAGGGAAAATGTATGCAGATACCAAGAAACTCTTCTTTTGGGCAGGCATGAAGCGTGATATCACTCA
This sequence comes from Pinus tabuliformis, assembly GCA_031772625.1. NCBI lineage: Eukaryota > Viridiplantae > Streptophyta > Pinopsida > Pinales > Pinaceae > Pinus > Pinus tabuliformis. The sequence continues at coordinate 508,473,717 of CM062818.1, read as the reverse complement.
ATTTGTTGCAAAATGTATGGAATGTCAGCAAGTAAAGGCAGATCATTGTCACCCAGCGGGCCTCTTACAACCCCACGACATACCTATGTCTAAATGGGAGACCATCTCTATGGATTTCATCACTGGACTACCTCTTACTTCTCAAAGACACAATGCCATTCTGGTAGTGGTGGATAAATTAACAAAAAGCGCCCATTTTATTCCGGTAAGAGATACTTATGATGTTGCTGACGTGGCTCGAGTATTCATAAATGAAATTATCAGATTTCATGGAGTACCTAAGAAGATTATATCCGATAGAGATTCGCGATTCACTTCCAGATTCTGGACGTGCATGCAGACAGCCTTAGGTACTCAGCTAAATTTAAGCACTGCTTACCATCCTGAGACTGATGGGCAAACTGAAAGAGTAAATCAAGTACTTGAAGACATGTTGCGAATGTATGTAATGGATCAGCAATCACACTGGGAAAAGTATTTACCCTTGGTTGAATTCGCATACAACAACAGTTGCCACAGTTCAATTGGGATGCCTCCATTTGAAGCTTTATATGGCAGACCTTGCAGAACACCGTTAAGTTGGGACAGGTTAGAAGATCGAGTGATAATAGGACCAGAATTAATCCATGAAATGGAAGCGCAGGTCAGACAGATTAGACAGCGATTAAAGGAAGCACAGGATAGACAAAAGAGTCATGCTGATGCTCACCGAACTGATAGGAGGTATGAAGTAGGGGACCAGGTCTTCGTCCGCATCAAACCAAATAAAAGTACTATTCGATTCGGAAAAGGGACAAAGCTGTCACCCCGATTTATAGGACCGTTTAAAGTCATGGAAAGAGTTGGACCTGTTGCCTATCGTCTTGCCCTGCCACCTCACCTGCATAGAATTCATAATGTATTTCATGTTTCTGTGTTAAGACATTATGTAGCTGATCTATCTCATAACATCCAGTGGAAAGAATTGCAGGTATCGGACGAGGGAGTCATCACGGTCGAACCGTTACGTATACTGGAACGTAGAGTTCGACAGTTGAGGAACCGTCTGGTGGACCAAGTTAAGGTCCAATGGGACAAGTATAGTCCTGGATCATCAACTTGGGAAAATACAGAGGACATATGTCAGAGATACCCTAATTTATGTCCATTTTGAAGAACTTTACAATATGTTTTGTATATATTTACTTCACTACAGTCAGAGACTCAGAAACATTTTGAATGATTAGTGATAAACATGAAACTTTGTGGCATAATATATGTTTAAATTCCTGCTGGTACATGGATACCAAAATAATATGTGTTTAATTCCTGCTGGTACATGGATACCAAAACAATATATGTGATTATTTTACTAAATTATAAATGTTGAAGTAAAGTTAAGGCCGTTAAATGATTTTACTTCTGGTAGAAATTGAAACAATATAAATCTGTTTTATTTTTATGCATGTCAAAGATGAGCAACTGAAATAGAAGACAGGAAGTGAATACATCCTAAAGAAAAGTCAGAATACATGCATAGAAAATGACAAAATTCTGTTATGCTGTAGTATCATATGTAGATAATACATAAGTTATTTCGAATATGCTGATGCACATTTTACAAATGCTGGGTAAGTGTAAGATTGCAGATAAACTTGCAGATAAACTATGATTGCAGATAATTGATCCAATTTTCGAGATGACCACGTGATGACAGAACCTCAGATCAGTTAAAGCTCAAAGTGATTCTATGATAAGGTGATTAGCCCAAATTTTACTGGGAAGGGTGGAGGTGTTACCCACCGTTTATACTTCGAACCCTGGAGTCATGGGAGGACTGTGCGAGTCACGCTCCCCTAGACGTGTGATGATGACTGCTTGATGCCTACTGAGAATCAGGTCGGTATAACTGACGCTGTCACCTTAGAGTTATGAATGGTTAGGTCAGTGAAACTGACGCCACGGCATACTCCAGTAGAGGACGGATAGGATGGGAGCGGAAGAGATTAGGAAGGATAGGATGATTTTGATTAGCTTGGGGACCTGGATAGAAAAGGTCATGTCCATTAAAACCTTGACCCTAAAACGCTAACTTCGGGACGAAGTTTTCAGAAGGGGGGATGTATGTAACGACCCATTAATAAAATCTTAAACTTTAAAACTTTATAATATATATATATATATATATATATATTAAATTTTATAAAGTATTTAATTAGACCTTATAAAATGAATTTATAAAAATATCACTTAAACTTTATAGCTTATATAATATAAATATTACAAAATATGTTATTTAAACTTTATAACTTTTATAATGAAAATTTATAAAGGATATCACTTAAATTTTATAACGTATATACAACAAATATTATAAAACCATAAAGGGAAATGGTAGGCGTAAATCCCAGCTGTCCTAAAAGATCTATATATCTACCACAGTCCATTAATAAAGGGGATCCTACCTACTGAATACTTATTACAGAGCGCCGGGGACAGTAAGAAATATCGGAGAGCCATCAATGCGTGAGAGGCGGTGGCTGCAAGTGGGAGGGCGGCCACCGCCAGGCCAGTGAATAAATAGCAGAGGCCTGAACCGGGAGAAGGGGGGAAAAAAACCAGAGAAGCATAGATTCATCAGCAGGAAACCAGGAGAAGGGACTTATCAGTGGAAGAGCTTTAAGTGATCTGAGTTCTGGGCACGGAGGGACAGAGAGCCTCTGTGGAGAGCTTTCTGGATTGAGAAACCAGGTTGCTCTGTCTGGTTGGGTGGTATTGGCCATCTCGAAATTGGGTCAAAACAGTCACAGCATCACCAACAGTGGGATCGCCAGTTCAGTAGCAGAATCGGAAATCAGCTAGCAGTTCAGGTATGTGCAGATTACAGTTTTATGCATTATTGTTTTCCAAATTTTATGAGTATTTATATGTTGCTGTAATTCGAAACATGGGTACTACAAAAAGTGCGAAGTAAAAGGAGGGCTAAAGGAGTGCGAAGTTGGAGAAAGAGGGAGAAAAAGAGAAAATTGAAATTTTGAGCTCTCTCTCTCTCTCATGTGGATTCCTCTAGGAGATCTGTTAAATTTGGACAACTAGGTCCAAACTCCATGCTCTGATGCTCAGATTAAGAGGCTAATATTTTTGTTGGATTCCTCTTTCTGAGAGGTGTAAAATCCATATAAAAATAGTCTTAATCCGATGAGCAGAACTTATATTTTGAATTTATTATTCTTAATAAATTATATGTGCAAGGTCAGCCAGTTTTGTAATGTAGGCTCACATGCCCAACAGATGTGTCACACACCCTCATTGATGGATATATATACAGGAAAAGTTGGAGAGAATTTGAATACAACACAACTCACATGCTAGGGTTTCTGCTGCTAGGGTTTCGCAGAAGTTTGACCAGCGTTGAGGGTTGTTGTGACACATGCTGGTTAGAGGGTTGTTGTGACACATGCTGGGCTGGCTGACCAAAGGAGACTTTGCTGGTTGAAGCATCCTGTTGACCGCTGAAACGAACACATTCATTTTTCTTGTTTCTGATTTGTCTTCTGTAAGATCTGCTTATATGTTCTATCTGCATTTTGCTTATCTACTTGTATGATTGCTGTGAGAAAAGTGAAATTGCTCTTAGCATAGAACATCTACAAAACTTTACATGGTATCAGAGCTGAGGTGAAGACAAACTCTATCTATGCAAGTCAATGGAGACTCCTTCAACGTAGCAATGGCAACATATATTCACATCTATAGAGATATATACATGCTGTAGCATTATACGCTAATCATAAATATATACGCAAGAACAGTTATGTTATACGCATATTCCGCAGTAAGGTTAAAGGTTAACGTGTGTTCATATAAGGAACAACCGCAGTAAGGCTAATGTAGCTGCAGTCAAGCCGCAGTCATGTCTTACAAGGAGGTCTGGACGCAGTGCAAAAGGAGACCTGTAGCTGTCAAGAGGAGTACTAATACGCAGTTGAAGAAATAATGAAGCCGCATACAAGTAAACGCAGGACATAAAGAACAGTTATGATACGCTGTTCATATATCCAATATTGTTTATGTTATATACGCAATATGGAACCACTTTATACGCTGGGAATGGTTATACGCAGTCAGAACCGCAGTCCATACATATATACGCTGGAATAATGAAGCCGCAGTCCATACATATATACGCTGGAATAATGAAGCCGCAGTCCATATATATATACGTACAGTTAATGAAGCCGCAGTGAAAACCTATGTGCAGTCACGGAGACAGTCATATGAACTCCGATACTTTGAAGAACAGTTACATGATAAATGTCGGAACTCTGTCCACTATAATAATCATACTATTAAGGGAATGAAGCAGCAGTGGAGCCGCAGTCTAGAACGCAGAAAGCACACATGCTAGATCTCGCATAGAGAAGCCGGTGGACAGAACCTAGACAGTAGTCGGATGTGTAATTGCGCAGAGACACGGGAGCGTTTTGGGTGATCCGCGTGGATAACTGCTCTCGATTAAGCGTAGAGGTTATATTAACAGCCTGTCGGGTTTTGACTAATCAATAATGAGACAACAGTTCGGTATGTATTAGCACGGGTTATACGGGTGTTCGGGGACGCTCAAGTAACAGTGCAGAGAACCATACTTATAGCAGGTTGTCGTGGTTGAAAGTCAGGGTTCGAACAGCGAGCTGGTGTATGATCGCGTGGAGTTATACGAGCACGGTGCGTTCGGTAATTACGCAGAAGTTATATATGATGCGGTGAACTGGCAGAGGAGCATATTGACTTGATAGAAGGCTGTCACGTTGACCGTGATAAATAAAATATGCAGGGCTGTTGATAGAAGGGCGCGTGGACACGTGGATCATTTAGCGACTGTCGCGTGGCCCAGAATTTACAGAACTGCGCAGAAGTCTACTTGTATAGTGGGCTGAAGGATTGATTCTTCGGTTGGTGATTAATCGAAGGCTAATCCCGTAAGTAAGGTTAACTGGACACGTGGATAAGGACCTGCAACGACTGCAGGTTCGTAGGAGGATATGACGCGTGGACAGTAAATCATATATGCAGGTTTAGATATATGTACATACGCTGGTGCATAGATAAACCGTGTGGAAGTTATATAAGTCGAAGGCTGGTACGTGGCAGAGAGACCTGATAATCGTGTGCGGACTTATTCAGGATCAACACGTGGACAGAGACTCATGGTAGCTGCGCAGATTGGTACAAGTGCTGGAGCACTTAGACAATAGTGCAGAAAATGTGTGCGGACCGAATTATGGGCTAAGGTATTCGGACAGCAGGGTGGAGTTATAATACTGCGCGGATTCATGACAAGTGCTGAGCACGCTTTGGAATAGCGCAAGAGATTATATGTCCAGCAATGCTGTTTTGGTTGAAGGCCGAGAAATGTGATACGGTTTTGTACAGTATATAATATGTAAAACAGAAGTCTGTTTTGTATTGAGCGTGGTCGATGGTTTGCCGGCACGCTTGGTTGTGTTGATATAAAATTATCATAGTACATATTTGGGGCAGACTCGGTTTGAGAGATGTCCCGCCCATATAACTGTTGTAGTTGTTGTTTAATGTGTTTCGGTCTATATCTTGCATGAAGTGGATCTGAATGCTTATGGATATACTTCTTGAAGAAGAAGGATGAGGCTTTCATGTGGTTCCGTACCTTCAAAGCCTTGGTGGAAAATATGACCGGAAAGAAGATCAAGATTTTGAGGACTGACAATGGCACTGAATATGAGTCAAATGAGTTCAAAGACTTTTGCAGAGAAGCTGGCATTAAGAGGGAGACTACCACTGCATAGGACTATTGTGGAAGCTGCCCGTGCCATGCTATGTGACCAAGGTCTTCCAAAGTTTCTGTGGGGAGAAGCTGCTACATTCAAAACCGATGCCCTCATTCCGCTTTGGACTCCAAAAACTCCCGAAGAGGTTTTCTCTGGTAAGAAACCTGATGTCTCACATTTTAGAATTTTTGGATGTCCTGTCTATTTTCATGTGCCGAAAGAAAAGAGAAGTAAGCTGGATGCTACTGGGAAGAAAGGAATGTTTGTGGGCTACAGTGAGACTTCTAAGGCATATAGAGTCTATGTACCTGGTCAAAGGGAAGTAGAGATAAGCCATGATGTCACTTTTGACGAAGATGCTTCCTTGAAGAAAGTAGTAGATCTTCCTAGATCTGAAGAAAACCTTGAAGAAAGACCTGGAAATCTGGAAGAACCCCAGGATGAGACTATGCCTGATGTTGAAGGGCCAATGGACGCTATTGATCCTTCCCCTTCTCTAGGAAAGAGGCCATCATGGCTCAGGGACACCCTCGAAAGATGCTGAGGGTCATGCTGCCCCAAGGGGAACATTCCGAGAAAGCAAGAAGCCGTGTAGATACCAAGGGTATCTAGCTGCCATGAGTACTATTATACAATCTGAACCTGGATCTTTTGAGGAAGCCATCAAGCATCAAGTCTGGAAGGACGCTATGCATGAAGAATATGAGGCTATTATGAAGAATGATGTCTGGGATGTGGTCCTGAGACCGAAGAACAAATCTGTTGTCACCTCTAAATGGCTCTACAAGATTAAACATGGACCTGATGGGAGTGCTGAAAAGTTTAAGGCAAGATTTGTTGCTCGTGGCTTCTCTCAAAAGGAAGGAATTGACTATGACGATATATTTGCACCTGTGGCACGATATACCACCATCTGATCCATCATAGCCCTTGCTGCTACGCAAGGATGGAGTCTTCATCAGATGGATGTCAAGACCGCTTTTCTGCATGGTGCAATAAAGGAAGAGGTGTATGTAGAACAACCTCTGGGATTTGAAGTTCAAGATCGAGACACTTATGTCTGCAGGTTGAAGAAGCCCTCTATGGGTTAAAGCAAGCACCCAGAGCTTGGTATGAGAGGATGGATAGTTACTTGATGAAGCTGGGCTTCACTCGAAGCAATGCTAATCCAAACCTTTACTTTAAGGTTGTGGAAGGAAAGCCTCTCATTCTAGTGCTGTATGTGGACGACCTCTTCCTGACAGGTGATGACCCTCTCATTCATCAATGTAAGAGGGAGCTTGCTGCTGAGTTCGAGATGAAAGACCTAGGACTGATGCACTATTTCCTAGGCCTGGAGGTCTGGCAGAGACCTGGAGAGATTTTCCTTTCTCAAGGAAAATATATTGTGAAGCTTCTGGAAAGATTTGGGATGGTGGACTGTAAGTCCGTGTCGACACCAATGGAACTCAACTTTAAGAAGTTGAGTGGCAGCGCTGCAGGGCCTATCTTGGCCAATCCTACTGAGTATCGTCAACTCATAGGAGCTTTGATGTTCTTAGTGAACACCCGTCCGGACATATGTTTTGCAGTGAATACTTTGAGTCAACAGATGGTTGAGCCTCATCATTTTCACTGGGTTGGTGCCAAGAATCTTTTGAGATATCTTCGGGGCATGATAAACCATGGGCTGAGATACACTGCCGGGAGTGTGATACTCCGTGGATATACTGATGCCGATTGGGCTGGCAGTGTGGTGGATCGTAAGAGCACATCTGGATGCTGTTTCAATCTTGGTTCTGCTTCGATCTCATGGATGAGCAGGAAGCAGAAGTCGGTGGCTTTGAGCACCACGGAGGCCGAATACATTGCTGCTAGTATGGCCTGTTGTGAAGCAGTTTGGTTGAGGAAGCTCTTTAGTGAGCTGTTCCAACATGTGCTAGATACCACTGTGATACTCTGTGATAATCAGAGTGGGATTCGTATGACTGAGAATCCTGTGTTCCACGACCGATCCAAGCATATTGATATCAGGTACCACTTTATCCGGGATATGGTACAGCGAGGCGCCGTAAGGCTCGATCATATAGGAACTGATGAGCAGGTCGCGGGTATTCTCACTAAGCCCCTGGGGAAGGTCAAGTTCCTAACCTTCCGTGAGAGTCTTGGTGTCGTGGAAAGACCCTATGATGTGGGTCCTGTTGGACGATGAGCTCTGGGAGCTCTGGGGGGCTTTGGGGATAGCTTCTCGGAGCTATAGGCACTCATAATGCTTTTGCCCCACCCTTGTGATTATTGAGCTGGTTCGCCACTCATTTATCTGTGCCCCGTATGCATCCTACCCATTGAGTTCAGGGCTCATGGGAAGTACCTATCATTTGGCCAATGAGGTGTGGAAAAGTTAGAGACTATTAGCAAAGACTGATGGACGCATCAGAGATTGCCGTACTCTCTATCTAGGATGGCATGGTCCAACCACTTGATCTGGGATCAAGATTTGTGAGGTCTGGGACCTCTGGACTGATTATGTCAGTCGGGGAATGATGTCTTTGTGACTAACCCACTTCTGTTCTGAAATAAAGAAGCCAGCAAAGCAAGTTTCGGCGGGATGACTCACGATGTTAATTGCACTAATAGATGGAGTTCTCCCTAGTTGAGAGGGAGTGTTAAATTTGGACAACTAGGTCCAAACTCCATGTTCTGATGCTCAGATTAAGAGGCTAATATTTTTGTTGGATTCCTCTTTCTGAGAGGTGTAAAATCCATATAAAAATAGTCTTAATCCGATGAGCAGAACTTATATTTTGAATTTATTATTCTTAATAAATTATATGTGCAAGGTCAACCAGTTTTGTAATGTAGGCTCACATGCCCAACAGATGTGTCACACACCCTCATTGATGGATATATATACAGGAAAAGTTGGAGAGAATTTGATTATAACACAACTCACATGCTAGGGTTTCTGCTGCTAGGGTTTCGCAGAAGTTTGACCAGCGTTGAGGGTTGTTGTGACACATGCTGGTTAGAGGGTTGTTGTGACACATGCTGGGCTGGCTGACCAAAGGAGACTTTGCTGGTTGAAGCATCCTGCTGACCGCCGAAACGAACACATACATTTTTCTTGTTTCTGATTTGTCTTCTATAAGATCTGCTTATATGTTCTATCTGCATTTTGCTTATCTACTTGTATGATTGCTGTGAGAAAAGTGAAATTGCTCTTAGCATAGAACATCTACAAAACTTTACAAGATCGAAGTCTCTCTTGTTGAGTCGAAGTTGTTGCTGCTACCAGTCGCTGGGTTGAAGTTGCTGCTAGATCGAAGTTGCTATTGAAGGGTTATCATCTGCAAGAAGGAAGAAAGGGTTGACTTGGTCTGGAGGAAGTCCGGGTCTAGGTCAAGAGTCTTGGATTATCTCAAGAAGTTATTAAGAGTTGTTGATTGGGTTTTCCCCTAGATAGGGGTTTTTCCTTCGTTGTCTACCTATATCTGGTGTCTGTGATCTTTGTGCTATTGTTTTGGCAATTGCTTGATGAACTAAAAGATAAAAGAAGAACATAAAGATAAAAGAATCACAAGTAATTATCTATATAAAGAAAATATTTTTGCCTTTCTAATTTTCTAACACTACCTCCCTCTGTCACTGGAAACCACTCGCACCTCCTTCCAGAAATAGATTCAACCTCTAGTTATTGATATATGTCTCTTCCAGGCTCCAACAACTTGCACTGGGGTTTTTGGCAATTCGCACTGCTTGTACTACCTCCCTGCAGATGAATTTTAACCTCCTTTTTCTTACCACTCCGGCATTGGAAAATCATTGGGAAACTCTTTGGAATCCTACTCCCAAATTATCTGTTGCTCCCTCTATCTAATGCTCTTCTTTGGCTCGAACTGCGCCATTGTTGAAGGCTACAAACTGAGTAGCTTTATCTGCCTTGATCACATTGATGCCATTGATGCTATCTCCATGCCCTACGACCTACTACTATAATCTCTCGTTGAGTCTTCAACGACCATGATTTAATCTCCATCGATGACTAAGATCAATTAGACTTCATCAATAGAAGTCTTTAAAACAATATCGAACATCCTTAATTAATTAACTTTAATTTACCACTTTTCCTAAGTTAGACTTAGGAAATATTTTAGTTACTGCAAATTAATCTAATTAAGGTGTTTCCCAAGCTTATCTCACAAAACCTTTTCTGGGTTTTAGAGATCTAGTGTTCCTTAGCCTATTGGCATCATCTGAAACTAGAACACATGTTTGATGCTACCATAAATTAACACTCCCTCTTAGCGAGGAAGGTGTTCTCTACTACATCCATTTGTTCTGTAAAATAGATGAACTTAGCTCTCCATAGAGCTTTCGTGAGCATATTTGCAACCTATTGCTCTATGGACTGCTCCACGTTGTACCTCCTTTCTTCACATCTCAACTGATCTGACTTGTTGTCACTGGAAACCATTGTGATGAAGTCAACCTAGCAACACTGTCCATCAACCGCTGCGCATACTCTGATCCATTTGCTACTAAGCATAGCTAAATCAATCTTTGATTTGTTGTGTCACTGCAACTGGCTTCTGCAATTGTCCCTTGATTCTCTTACTACAACTAAATTTGCACTATCTACTAAGCACCTTACTGTGCCCGACTAGCTCTGCTATTGTCACTCACACATCTAACTACAACTAGCTCTGCATCTGGCCCTCAAGATCTGACTACGCCTTGGTGACATCTCAGTCCTCCTGCTACTCTACTACTGTGGGCCGCTGTATCAAAGTTATTGATTGATGTGGAAAACAACTGGATCTGAACTAGACTTCTTGTTGCTCTCATATTTCTTGCCCATCTGGTTTCTGAAGCATCATGCTCCTCCTCCATTTGGAGGTATCGTTGCTATTAATTTGAATTCCTCCAATCTAGAGGTCAACTCATCTATCTTTGTGGAAGCTACTATCTGCTGTTTCCGCTTCTTGTCCTACTTCCTCTTGGGACACTAGGTGACATAGTGACCAAATTTTCCACATTTGAAGCATTTGACCTTCGACATGTCCTTATTTTCCTCTCCTCATTTTGAGTTCTATTCCTGGCTGGGACCCTTCTTCGCCTTCCCTTTACCTGCAAGGGTTATGTTCTCCTCTTCCTTTTCCACCATCAGTCCCTTGCTACTACTGCTGATAGTACCTTTTGCGAGGCTGATCCTTAGCTCCTCCTAAATGAAGTCACTCCATAGTGTTAGAAAATCAGAAAGGCAGAAATATTTTCTTATGTTGATAATTACTTGTGATATCTTTGTGCTCTTATTAACTTTCTTATGTTCTTCTTTTATCGTTGTTTCATCAAGCTATCATCAAAACAAAACATGAAGATCAACGACACCAAATGTAGGCTCTGAGCCAAGGCTAAAACCCCTCTATAGGGGAAAACCTAGTCAAACTATTCCACTAGTAAATCAAATTGAGATAGACCAAGAACTTAGACCCAAAAGACCTTCGTACTCCACCAATTCAACCTTTTCAAGATGATTCAACAAACTTCAGTAGTCCCTTCTTGTTTAGTAGCTACAACCCAACAACAATCTAGAACTTCAACACCCAACAACTTCAAAATTTCAGTTCCCAACAACAATCCAAAACTTCAACCCTAGCTACTTCAGAACTTGGTCCTCCAGCTTCAATAATTCAACTTGTCCTGCAACTTCGATTTCATGCAATTACACGCGAATTCTTATAATCACGAATTCTTGCAATCATAAGCGACTTCCTGTAATTGTGAATTCTTGCAATCACACCCGAATTCCTGTAGTCGCAGATTCCTGTAATCACAACCGAATTCCTGTAGTCGCGAATTCCATTCACACCTAAATTCTTGTAGTCGTGAATTCCTGTAATCACACCCAAATTCCTATAGTCGTATATTCCTGTAATCACACTTGAATTACTGTAGTCGCGAATTCCTCTAATCACACCCAAATTCCTCTAGTTGGACTTGAGTGTCTTATCCTCCAAATGAGATTGAATTGCTGCCTTTATATAATAGATTTTGCGCCTCAATTAGGTCAACTTGGTGGAGGAGGCCTAAATGACCTATTTTACATAAAAATAAATTTCTTCCTTGACAGATGAAGCCCAAGAAGGGTCTTTTACATTACGACAAAGATAAGGACACTTAACATAAACCCTAGAAGCCTACAATGGAGGCTTTGACCTACAAACAATTGACCCAAACATGAAACCCATGCTTTAATAAGTCAATTTCCTTTTATAATAACTTTTTTCTTTCTTTCATTTGATGATTACATCATCACTCAAATACAATTATGAAGACTGACACTAGTTACAATCTTCAACACTCCCTCTTAACTAGTGAGGTTTTCATAATTAAATATATACAGAGGTACATGGAAGATCTCAAAATGATATACTCTATGAAGAGTAACAACACATATAGTGCTACAGATTAGATACTTGACCAGGGTACTCTAATCGGGTGGGACTAAGGTGAACTCAAGCTTTATCCAATCTAGGCACCATCAGGCTTTTAAGCTCTATCACCAACCCAGGGATCTAGGTGTGTATCCTATGTCAAAGCTCCATGACCAACGCCACCCTCCCTACTTCAGGATCTAGACATCAACACATAGGCCGGCTAGATATCCTCCCAAGCATCTTGCCATAAGATGCTTCCATCTCTCCTTATAAACTAAATCATATTTATATCCACCACTTCCAAGTATGCTTCAAATGTTCAACTTCAACCTTTTTACGAAGAGATCTTGCACAATCACAACCCCAATCAATAATAAACTTTCAATATATATACAAGTAAACACAAACCTTCGGGGTCCTTAATCATTCTGATGCTATTCATATCAACATCAAGTTTTCCAAAGACAACCATGTCAGAAACTTTCTTCTTTCACTTCTTCAGTAGCACCAAATACAACCTTAGTACTTCTCAAATCGTTTGTTTGCAAATCAATCTGTAGTACTTTCATTCATTCTCTGATTTCATTCTTTCTTCAAGGTATTCATTATGACTATCATAATATGCCCTCTTCTCAATTGGGGAGATGTATCCTTTCTTCTAACCATGCTCCCTCTCAACTTAGGGACAACAACAACATCGGATATACTTCATTCTTTCTCATGTCATCAAGGTCATCTTGATCATCATCATTCTTATAGCTTCCTTCATCATGTGCATCATTATTATCATCTTCAATTACAAACATTATGTACCTGCAAAACTTTAATAATGAGTACAACCAAATATAAATATACAGAAGCATGAACTCAACTATATCAAACTCGTGTCATTACAATGGAAGCATCAAAGCATTCAAACTTTAGACATCAAATACCTAAACCAAGTTAGGTTCATAATTAACGAGGGTTACATTTTACATACTATACTTCAATATCTTGCTAGGGTTTTGTCATAAATCCTAGACTCCATCTTCGAGACACAAAGCCTTAGATAACATTCCAATAATAGTACTATATGTTGAAATATGTAACTAGGTTCGAACTTCATGAATGTATTTGAGTCACAATGAAATGTACTTATCAAAAGAATGAAGAAAATATTTTTATTATTATTATGACTTATTAAAGCATGGGTTTCATGCTTGGGTCATCTTGTTTTAGGTCAAAGTCCCCATTGAGGGCTTCTAGGATTTATGCTATCATTAGAGTCATTGTACATTTAAAGAGACCCTTCTTGGGCTCTTGAATCATGTAAAAAGAATTAATATTGAGTCAAATATGTTATTTGTCCCCTCCACACCAAGTCGGCCTCAAAAAGGGTAATTCGACCTCACTGGAAGGCTATATATACAAGGCAATTCGAATTCATTTGGAGCAATTCACTCTCTCTCTCATAGTTTAATATCTTGAAGCTGGAAGCTGGGAAATGCGAAGTTGAAGAAGAGCTGGAAAGGGGTTGTAAAAGAGTGCGAAATTTTGGAGGCAAGAAGAAGTCATCAAGATCGAAATTTTGGGCCATCTATCTCTCACTCAGGAGGAGTATCTAGGGAGATCGAAGTTTTTCTTTGTCTAGTCAAAACTGCTGCTGCTACCAATTGTTGGGTCGAAGCTGCTACTACAAGTTGATGCTGCTAGGTCGAAGTTGCTATTGAAGGGTTATCATCTGCAAGAAGGATTGAGGGCTGACTTGGTGTGGAGGAAGTCTTTGTCTAGGTCAAGAGTCTTGGATTATCTCAAGAAACTATTGAAGGAAGAATTGTTGACTGGGTTTTCCCCTAGATAGGGGTTTTTCCCTAGTAGAGTGCCTACATCTTGTGTCTTGTGTTTTTGTGATCTTCATGCACACATAATTTGGTAATTGCTTGATGAAAGATAATATAACAAAGAAGTAAAAGAAGCCAACATAATTCACAAGTAATTATCAAGAAAGAGAAATCTAACCCTAATTCTACTAGCATTGATTTCTCAACATGGTTTCAGAGCTAAGGTCAAAGAAGATTGAAGATCACTTCGTTGGCTTGAAGGAAAATGATTACTCCCTCTATGATAAGAATAGGATTCAATACTACAGGAAGTTGTATCAAGAGAATCTTCCACTACCAATTGAAAAAAGTCAAAAGTCAAGGGTTCTTGGCTACTCACAGGGTCACTTAATGATGATAATGCATGGATTATTGACAATGAAGCATCTAGGCATATGACAAGGAAGAGTAAACAACTTCACACTCTATCAAAGGAATCATCTTCTCATACAGTGGAATTGGGAGACAACAAAAGCTATGCTATTAGAGGCCTGGGATCAACATCATTGAAGCTGGAGAATGGAGCTAAGGTGAAGAAGGAGGAAAAAGACAGTTTAAGGATCTATTGAAAGGAATCTAAGGAACCTCTAGAAGTTGATTAAAGGATCATATAAGGAGACCTTATAAGGAAAGAAGCTTACTATCTTCAAGGACAATGTCTAACACAATAAAGGGAGAGAACAAATTAGAAGGAGCATCCAATTACAATGCTTGGAAGAAGAGGATAGATCTCATCCTCGAAAAGAATAAAGTCTTGGATTTGGTAAAAGGAAAAGTGAAGAAGTCTACAAAATCAAGAAGTCTAAAGGGCCAAGAAAGAAGGGACAAGGATCAAGCAAACTTTGCCAAAGAAATTTCACCAAAGAAGAACATGATGGAAGGACCCGAAGTCAAGGACCTATTTGCTAGGAACTCTCAAGGACTCTATCACTTGCGTAAGTATCCCTCAAGAGGGAGCCCTTACCAAATTCCAAAGATAAGTATCTTATTACCTTTTAATTTTTAGTTTTCCTTACTTATCTAAGTTTGTTTGCATTAAATACTAATCACATTTATATTCATATTTTCCTTGTTTAGGAAAGACTTGTTGAATACTCAAGGAACATGGTGTTGAGAAATCTAGGGCATCGATATTAGGTGTCGTTTCTTCTTTAGATAACTGCTTGTGAATGATTTTTAGTTTCTTAGACTAGGATCCTCCTTTACTTAGATTATTAGTGTTCTTTTTCATCAAACAATTACGAGTGCATAAACCATAAAGAGACAAGAGACACATAATATAGGCTATCAGCAAGGGCCAAAACCTCTCCTTCTTGAGAGGAAAACCCGAACAAATTCTTCTTATAGAGATTCCAATTGACGAATACCAAGATCAAGACCCTCGACCTCTGTGCCACTCCAAGACCAAGACACAAACCTCCTTTGATGAAAACCTTCTTGAAACAAACTTGTTGCTCTTTCCTTCTCCTATGGTCAACACAAGTCAAACTTCCTGCACTACTGCAATTTCAGTTTTATCAACAAATCTGCAGCTTCGGCTTATCTTATACCCTTGCAATTCTCACGTGTGAGCTGTTGGAGGTATCTTCCTTCTTCGCTTAACTAGGAGACTCACTCTTATGACCTCGACTGTGATATATGTTGATATAAAGATCCTTTTCTGGACTTCTTCGCTGACTGAGGTGTGAGAATTTGAGAATCCTCCGAATCATTATTGCAACAAACTGATATTACTTCTCCTACTTGTTAATTCATGCAAGTTATTTACTGTGTTACACTGTAAATATCGAAGTAAATACAACTGCAGCCTTCACAACTTAAATAATATGTGGAAACAAGAATCTGAGCAAGAAAGAAATAATACATAGAAGTGACATTGTTGTTTTTGGACCAATGTCCCCGAAAAAAACCCAATGTGGGAAAACCGATGCAGCAGCTGAGGGTTTGTATTATTAAGCAGTAATTTATGAGTACAATTCTTCAGATGCCAAAACTGGAAATCCTATATAGAGATCTAATTGGACAAAAGTATAGTGAGATGATCTCACCCTGTCACTGGATAACCAACATTGATCTGCACTGGAGATGAGCCTCTGCACTGCCTCTGCGCAGTATTGCATCACACCCACATGGTCACTGTGTCACTGCTGTTGGGACTGCGTTGCACCTCCTTTGGTCCTATGCTAGTTGGAAACTTCGGCCTTTTGTTCTCTCGATCTCACACCTCGGCTTCGACACTAGATCCTGATTGTTCCTCAGCAAAATTTCGGACTCCCTCTAAAGCTCTACGCTGCCACAACGTAGCTCTGCGTGGCCTTGCGTCAGCCTCTCTAGATGTCTTTCTGCCCTCTCTGCCTTGTACTCTCTGGATAAGGAAAACTTACTCAGGAAACT
This sequence comes from Pinus tabuliformis, assembly GCA_031772625.1. Lineage (NCBI taxonomy): Eukaryota > Viridiplantae > Streptophyta > Pinopsida > Pinales > Pinaceae > Pinus > Pinus tabuliformis. Next base: position 508,457,259 of record CM062818.1, on the reverse strand, counting down.
ATCCCTGCCCCTCACTGCAAGAAATCACCTCGATCACTTCTCTGGCAACTGCTGCGCTGCTCTCTTGAGAAGATCGATCTCTTGATCTCTCACTTGATGTGTTTTCCAAATGCTCATCAAGCCTCTTCTTATAATCATCTCGTTGATCAATCAATAGTCCAGATTAGATTCTAATCAGTGGCTCAGATCATTTTGATTTGATCCTCATCTTCTTCTAGAAGTTTCACCCCCAGTTTAATTAATACCCTTTAATTATTTTAATTTCCTAAGTTTAGACTTAGGCATCCATTAAAAATAATTAGTTATTTTAATAAAACTGTCTCTGAGTGGAATTTCCCAAAATGATTTATGGGTATTTTGGAATACACGTGTCCTAGCCTCCCTGCAAATTTTGAGGCTTAGAGCACATCTGATGCTACCAGAAATCAACACTCCCTATTAGCGAGGAATGTGTTCTAGTAATGCAACCTGTTGAAGCATCACCCTGTCTCTATAACATCTCCCTCTGCGCTGCTGATCTTTGACGTCACTACCCACCAACTACTGCACAAATGTTGCATCCGTGTTGCTGCTGCCAATTGCAACTCTGCTCCAATTGTTGTTGTTTCATTCTGCAACAACTGCAACGGAAAAACATCCAAAATATTGAACACGTGTTCACCATGATGCATCTGTTGCTGGAGTTTTGACTGCTGCTAGTCTCCGCGCTGACCCTCTGAAGCCTCTGCGTTGCTGCTGACTCTGCACTGTACCAACTGCACTGTTGCCAACTCTGCTCTGCATTGCTCAGTGTTTGGTGCTCAACTATCATGCGAGCACTCCTCTGCGCCAACTGACACTGGTCCATCCTACTACTTCTGATATGGGCTCCCGTAGCAAGGTATTGATCCAAGAGGTGGACTCCTCAAGGATTTTGCCCATCTGTATTTCTTTCGAACTACAGTACTAGATCACCCCCTCTTTCCTAGAGTTACCTGGGCAATCATGGCAAACTCCTCCTCCTCGATCTTTGCGGTTGTAGCTTGCGGATCATGTTTGTCGTCCTTGTCCTTCTTCTTGAGAGGACACCGCATAGCTAGTGACCAAATTGACCACATCGGAAACATTTGATCTGTGAGACATCTTTCTTCTTCTTCCGCTGCTCCTGCTACCCCTTTGATGCAAGGGCTGAATTCTCTTCCTCCTCCTTGGGCTTTGTTCCATAGTTCCTGCTGCCATCAAGTTTGCACTTGACTAAGTCTCACCTCATCTCTTCCTGCTGAAGAGTGGCCCACGTTCCCCCCAATCCGGCAATCTCTCTCTGCACAGGATACTTTGGACAAATACTTTCCATTATTCTGAGAATAAATTCAGGGCTAACCTCACCATTTATGTAGGTTGAGGTGTTGATCCTACAACTGTCAACTGATCTCGGACTTCTTGAAGCTTTGATAGGAATAGATCAATGCATTCCCCTTTCTCCATTCTTGCTAATCTCAACTTCTCCTCCAAGTACATCTTCCGCTAATCGGAAGATCCTTGATATAGCGTAGCCAAGGCATCCCACATCTCTTTGGATGTCCCTTTGATAGCAATGTGACATACAACGTGATCCCTCACTCCATCGAGGATCAACCGCTTGGCCTTCGCCATCTCATCCTTGTACTTCTTGAGTGGATCTGCATCACTGGGTACAACTACCACACTATCGACATACATCTTGAGATCATGCTCATCCAGAAGGCTATTTGTGGGACTTGCATTGATGTAAATATTCCATTTTTGAATGAGAAAAAGAGTATATTAATGTGGGTGCTTTTAATTATGGAAAGCAAAAATTGTAATTTCATTGTTATGTTAAACATTTTGATTGGTTCAAATTACATAGAAATAGAATTAAAATAATTATATTATAATTATTAATAAAATATTTTAACTTTGTCAATTTATATATCATATAAAATAAAATAAAATAATTATAATTATAATTATTAATAAAATATTTTCATTTTATCAATTTATGTAAAAATACAAATACAAATAAAATAAAATTCATAAAAAAATAAAATAATTAATAATTATAATTATAATTAATAATTAAATCAACTAAATTTATCTTAACTCCCTATCTATTATGCTTAAAACTATTTACATCTCAAAGATTTAAGTTGGTGTTATTCCATTTACGAACTATTTTCCTAGTTTACTTGACTTGGTAAATTCATTAACATAAATCTCATTTATAATGTGACTGGCCTAAGCAGGGGATAATTTTGCTAGAATTATTGTCAGAATCTAGTATTTTTTTTCAAAAAATCTGAAACTATGAGCATTTGAATCATTTTTTAATAATGGAAATAAATTCAGCACCCTCAAGAACCCTTACAACACCTAAAATTAAAATTCTGAAACTTGACCACTGTAACCTAAGTTTCTAAAAAATTCAGGCTAAATTTTATCAAAGTCATACCAGAAAAACCATTCCTTTTCAAACGCTTAGTCTGTTTAGACTAAGCTTTTATAGTGGGTGATTTCAATGCTAGGACTGCAAGTGAGCAAGCAAGCATTCTTTGCTGTAAAGATGATTGTGACCCTATTTGGCTTACAGAAGAAAGCAATCATCAGTGGGAAAGAATTTCAGAGGACAAGGGCTGCAATCTCTTTGGTGAACAATTGCTTACTCTATGTGGGGCCTTTGATTTAGTTATTTGTAATGGCTTGACTAGATGGGCAAAGTCCGGTAATTTCACTTGCAATACTTACAATGGAGCAAGTGTGGTAGATTATGTAATTTGCTCGCATGGTTTGTGTGAGAAAATGGAAGAAGTTTTGGTTGGAGATCAGCTGTGGGATTTGAAATCAGATCACAAGCCAATTTATTTATGTTTTTCTTGGATTGGAAAGAAACAATTAGAGTCAAAAATTCAGCATGTCCAACAAAATCTCCCACAGGGCAGAATTCTTTTGACCCCAGAAAATTGTAATACCTTCAAAATGACGTTAGAGAGACTCTTTGAGAAGGAGAAAATTACAATTCACAGCCTTCATAGTCATGAATTAACACATTTAATTCAATGCGCACTTGCAAAGTGCAAAAGAACAAAAATTAAGAAGTCTGAAACAAATTGCTTTCCGGTTAATGCTTGGTTTGACGAGGAATGCAAAAAGGCAAGGAGAATGTGGAAAGAGTCAAACAAGGATAACATAAAGCTCAAATCTTACAAGCATTTATTAAGCAAGAAAAAGGCTGATTTCATGGTTTCAAGGAGGGAAGAACTAATCTTCCTTGGGAAAAATAATCCCAAATTATTTTGGAAGGAGCTCCAACCGAAAAAGATACAAATTGGAAATAATATTACAGCTTCTAAATGGTTTGTCTATGCAAGACGACTCTATGAGCAGGTTCCCAAGGTTGACCCTCCCCCCTTGGTCAACACTGATACTAAACTCTTCACGGTACAAGAGGTAGAGATGGGTATCAAGAAGTTGGGTGTTGGAAAAGCAAAAGACCTAGCTGAACTCCAAGCAGAATATCTAAAGTGGGGCTCAAGGATTCTTGCACCTCACATTACAAAAATCTTCAACAACATCATACAACAAGGGCTCCCCACAGATTGGACAACTAGTCTGGCAATACCTCTTTTCAAGAGCGGCGACATCAATAATCCCTCCAATTATAGGACCATCATGACAAACCCTTTGTTTGCAAAGCTATTTGGAAGCATGCTAGAAAACAAAATTAGCAAGTGGGCAGAAGAAAGAAATAAGCGTGCTAAAGGGCAAGCAGGTTTTAGACCTAAGCATTCCACAGTTGATCATTGCATAACTTTAAGGCACATCATTGAAAAAGTTTGGGAGAAGAAGGAAGAAGTCTTTTGTTGCTTTTTCGATTTCAGAAAAGCGTTTGACTCGGTTCCTAGGGATAAACTTTGGCAAAGAATGGAGGAACTTGGGGTTCCTAAACATTTGAGAGCAGCTGTGCATAGGCTGTATGAAGAGGTGAAAGTCAAAATTAGAACTTCAGCAGGCATTTCTGAAAGTTTTAGAAGCGATATCGGGGTCAAGCAAGGTTGCCCACTGTCTCCTACCCTTTTTGGTTTATATATCGACAAGCTTGAGGAGTGGTTAAATTCGCAAGGGGGTGATGGTATCTATTTGTGCAAGTTTGTTATAAGGCTTCTTTTGTATGTAGATGACCTTATTCTGATTGCTAAATCGGCTCTTGGTTTGCAAGAGCACTTACTATCCCTTGAGCATTTTTGTAGAAGTGTGGGGATGCAAGTCAATATCAGCAAAATGAAAGTAGTGGTCTTCTCTAAGAAAAGAAAACATAACCAACATAAGTTCTACTTTGAAGGCAACATTTTGGAAGAAGTTGCGGATTACAAATACCTCGGAATTGACTTCAACAAAAATCTAAGCTAGAATGGTTGTAGAAAGAAAAGAACTTTGGGGGGTTGGAAAGCATTTTATGCTTTTCAAAATAGGTGTAGAGAGGCAGAGTTATGGGACTGGAAGACCACTCAAACTCTTTTTGGGCTTCTAGTGATTCCAGTGATTCTATATGGTTGTGAACTGTGGGCTAGCAGTACTTCCGACATGCAGTGGAGACAAATTGAGAAAATTCAGAAGCGTTTGATTACAAACAAATTTAAGATTAAAAGTGCAGTTCCTTATGATATCTTGTTAAGTGAAACAGGGACTGCTCCTATTGAAGCAATTGCTATGGTGCGAGTCATAAGGTATTTAAAAAAATTGAGCAAATGGAAGAGGGTAGATGGCCTAAGGTTGTCTTTAATGATAGATTGTGCAAGAGCAAAAAAACTTGGATGCAGCAAAATAACAAATGGTTTAGTAAATGGGATATTTGCTTGAATGCGTGTCCCATAAACAGCAAAGAGATAAAAGCTTTTGTTATGGAAAAGTTCCACAAACGTACTTGGGAGAAGGAGCTAGGAAGAAAGAAAAATTACTATATTGAAGTGTTTAATCCCACTCATAATCATCAACCAAAAGCATACATAGAGGCCAATATCTCTTGGAGAGCCAAAATTCTTATTGCTCAATTAAGGACTAATTCTCATCAACTCCGTTGTGAAACAGGGCGCTGGAAAAGGCCAAAGGAAGTGTGGGAGGAAAGGGTACGCATTTTTTGTTCTTCTGGAAAAGTGGAAACAGAAAAACATTTCATTTTACAATGTGAGGCCTTCAAAGACAACAGGGAAAGTTATGCAGATACGCTGGCAGCTAGCTCTTGGGATAATCTATTTAACGAGGGGTTTGTCGAGAAGATGGGAGCATTTATTGTGAAGCTTCACAAAAAAAGGGCCGAATACATCAAGCAGATGAAGAAGCAATCTGTCCCATAGGCTATCTTTAGCCTCGTGGACGTTAAAATAATTTCTTTCTTTCTTTCTTTCAATTCCATTTTTTATATATATATTTTTACCTAACATTAATTACTCCTCAGACAAAATAAACATCACAATATTTAACAAAACATAAAACTTGGTATGCTTATCGCCGGTATACATTTTACGCGTAGAGTGATTTTTATCATTGACTTCTACTATTTGTCCTCGGACCAATGATTCTTCTAACCATGGCTAGATTTTGTTGGGGATTTTGTATATTTAGTACCTCAGTTTTCGTTTTTTTGCAGTTTCAAGGAGCACATGGTAGTGGCCACTTTATTATTTTGCAGTTTCAAGGAGGCATTTTTCTATGCTTCTGTATGAGCACATGGTAGTGGCCACTTCTATTATTTTTCTTTTTCAAGGAGGCATTATCTTTGCTTCTGTATGAGCATATGGTAGTGGCCACTTCTGCCATATACATATTGTTACATCAATACAAATATAAGAAGCATTAAAAATGGGTTTCCTATTTCTTATAAAAGTTTATGCACGCAAGAATAAAATTTATTTGGTATGGATAAATCAGACACAAACTTTTGATACAATTGGACATGATCACAAATTGTTTGGTCTACTGTGAAAATATGGAATCTTCAATCAATAGCCCTTAACTAAGTTTTCTGTCTGAGAGTTGAAGAAATGTGTCTTTAGATACTTTATTTAATGGCAAACTGTAAATCCTGTACATGAGTGTTTAATTGTGTTCCTGTGTTGCATCGTTGTTGGAATTTCGGGCATAAAATAATTTACCCCATTTATGGTCTGGATCGATGTCGCAAAAGCCATTCACCAAGTGGATACATCATCCAGGAAGAGTAGATACTGCATTGATTTCCTTGAAATCAAGTTAGACTATTGGAGATGAATCTTCCTGAATTGGAACCACTATACTGGACACAGTTAATTAGAGTTTATGCACATATTTTTTTCTCACTCTAATAACTGAAATAATTGCTGCAGATACACTGCCCAAAACTCGATGAAATATGGAGCCCCGAGAGATACTGAACACCCTGAACTGCGACAGCCTAAAGCACAAGAAGTCTTGCAGAATGTAATAAATGGATTTGAGTCAGGCAGAAAAGTAACAATTCTGACAGCAGGTCCTCTTACGAACATCGCAACATTCTTGTTATCCAATACAAATTCAAGCTTAAACATTGAGGTAAGTGTGATCCTTTAAGTCTATACTGCAATTTTAAAGCAATAGGGGTTGCACCCACAACCGTCTGAACATGTTGCAAAAATGAAGAGGGATATCCTTTCTTTCTTCTTGAACTGCGTTTCTCCTGTCATGTTTTCCATAGATTTTCTTCCTCATATCTTGATATCCATGATTATCTCCATAGATAAAAATGAGATACAGATACTGTTCGACTAAGACTGGTATCTGAACTCCAAAAGTAAACCTGGCATACATTACAAAGTTTCTAGGAGTTTACTACAGTTCAAAAAGAATGAAATGATTACTACCCACAGATGTTATCAGAAGACTATGTTAATCCAGTAGTTTATAAGGCAGAGAATTGCTTCATTATTTTATCATTTGAGAACAGCCATCAGGTTTCTGCATAACTTGACATTTTTTTGTATCTTGCTTTTAGATAACTATGTTAATGATTGATGAATGACCAAGAGGTAGATCAATGGGTAGTAAAATCATGAAGAAAGGAAAAAATTGACTGTAGAAATATCCCCAACTGTGTCTAGTTCTGTCAGATGTCTATGCACAAGGGCCAAGTGCTGCTGTAATTCCCTTCCAACATTGAGGACTGTTGGTTCCAGCTAACAGTTGAAGTGGTTGCAAGCACTATTGGAGGGCTTTCCTGAGCATATTACAGGCTACAATCAATGAATTCAGACATGTAGGAGTGCGTACTTCAATTTATGCAAATTTATGGACAGCACTCTGTATGATCCTGTGTCTGGTTTAATTCATGAGGAGTTTACAGTTACACATCAGGGTAAGGAGATATGCCAGCATATATGCACATATTAGGAGCTTGAAGGGAGGAAGAGACTGAGTGATATAGTGCCCAGAATGATAAGTCAGCTCTCAATCTGAGAGGAAACCCACCAGCGAACTGTACAAAAGACCAGCTAAGACACCCTTAGACCAGCGCTTGAGTTAGTAATGAAAGGGAATGCAAGAAGAATGTTATATCAGCAGATCAGAGATATTACTAGACTGAGGAAACTCGGCCTAAACAGCAGACTGAAATTACAGAATCACCTAGAGAACCAAAACTAGTAAGTTAATATGAGTGACGTGTTTGATCTATCTATCTATCTATATATATATATATATATATATAGATATATATGTGGTTGCTGGAATATAAATCATGGAGGGCTGACCCGCGAAGTTGACTGGGTAAATTTAAAGCATAAATTTTATTTAAGCTGACCTGTACATGTTATCTAGGCAGATTGGATAATTGTGTCAAGAGGCGCATTCTACAACCCAGTGTGAGGGTGATGCATGATTTCGTCCATACTCAACTAACTCCCTGTGTCTTTTTAAAATAAACTAATATACATTAAAATTATATATATTTTAGTCTAAATTTGATATTTAAATTATATTGTATATATTTACATAATAATATAAATAATATAATATAAATACTATACATCCTAGGGGGACATCACAATTGACAATCGAAGTAATGTGAGTCTTGAGAAAACTGAGAGATCCAAGGTTCAAATCCCTCGGTTGTGATCTAGTTTACGGAGATGATTGACTGTAGACCCCATTAATAGCTATGTGTATTCCTCTGGAATACAAAAAAAAATATAAATAATATACATTAATAATTTATAACAAAATTGCCCGCAGAGGTTTGGTCTCATGGCCAGTGGACGATCTGCTAAGTCATCCATGCTGCTGTGCAGGTCACGAGTTCGAGTCTCGTCTTAACTGAGGGCCGTTCTTGCGGGCTAGGCTGTTCCTCCTAGAGGTTATAGTGGCAGCCGGTGGGATTCGACCCCGTGTAACGCGAGTATGATACCGCCGCCGTTGCCGATTCCGCTAGTCAACAAAAAAAAAAAATTATGACAAAATTAACTAATATACATTAAAATTGTTCAAATTTACAAAGAATGCAATGACCCTCATCATTTAATATTTAACTCAATATTTAAAAAATATTCAAATTCAACTAATTAAATATGTTCAATCATAACCCTTGAAACTATTTTATTATTTGCAGAGGAAGGAAAAAATGTACATGAAATGTTCTGAATATATATTTTGTTTATGGGTTTCTCTGTTTGCACTTAAATTATTTATGTAAAATTTTAATTGTAATTTGGTAGTCACATAAAAAAAATAAAGGGTTGAATTTTGAATGTTAAATTGGTCAACACCTCAGTCTCTTACATTAAAATAGATGATTCTTTCACAAAAGTGCAGACATACATGAAATTCATATGCTTACATTTTCAATATTTTTTAAATATCGTCCGCATATCCTGCATATCCTGAGTTAATGCCTTCTAGTTATGTGAACCTTCTTTTTGGAGTGTAGAACTTGAGGAAAAGTTGCACCTCGAGGGATTCGATACCTCTCCGCACTTGATAGATCCAAAGTTAAATAGATCTAGGATGGTTAATATTGTAGTTTGGGCCGACATGAAGGCAGGGATGACTTTTGTTTGGATTAGTTTGGTGCACTTTGAGGGCTAAAGTGTCTGCTTGAAATGACGGTGTTGTACCTTTGGAGTTATCTTGGTGGGCTGTCCCCTTTTTGTTGTGTATTATTCATTTGAGGGGTCAGCTGCCTTGTGCAAGAAAGGGACCACCTTGGAGGGTTTTAGAGTTTGTATTATTGGTTCCCAAGCTCATACGAAGAAGATTTTAATTCATATCTAGAAGCCTTCACAAACAAGGAATCCCACCTTGAAGGATACTTGGAGAACATACTAAGTTATGAAATGGCAGCTTTGCTACCCTGCATATCCATTTGGAAGGGGTATGAATTATCTTACTTGACACATTTTGGAGAGTTGATGGACGTATATGTGCTTTAAAAGAGTTTTCAGGGATCTTTAATGGCACAACCCATTTTGATGCCCCACCTTTTGTACCATTTAAAATTCCCGGTTTGAAGAGGGTTGCTTGCATGTCAAGATAACACATTTTGGATGACGTTTTGGGCATTGGTGGGTCTGTGCACCCACGTTTAAAGGAGCTTGGGGGCTGATGGATGACAGATTTGAAGACCCATGGAAGAAGTTATGCTGTTGAAGGGCCTTTGGGGTTGGATGCTTCACCGACAAGCCTTCGTTTGAGGGAATTCATCTTTTGGGGGCTTGACCCCCTAATTTTTGTATAATTGGCATAAATGCCCTTAAAATTGTGTCATTTAGATTAATTAATTGGTAAGGAGGGCTTTTTTGCCCTCCTTAAGCTAAGTTAGGGGATTTTAGCTTACAAAATATTATTTTATTATAATAATGAGTCGAGGTTATCTCCTATAAATAGAGAGATCTCACACCTCTCTTTTCATGTAGTTTTGGGGGAGAAATCCCTTAGCAATCTGACCTTTTTGTGATTTTTCCTTGAAAATTTTGGCTTTGGATATTTAAAGTGAAGCAAATTATCTTGGGGAAGATATGCTTTGGATCAGTGAGCTTTCTTTGGATTGATGAAGTGATGTGTGGATGAATAGTGTTATTTTATTGTGAGTATTACTTTCCATTTTGCTACAATTGTTGGATTGGGGTTTTATTGACCCTTCTTAACAAATGCTATATCATTTTTTATGAACTCTGATTCCTTCATATGCAAAATTTGCATTTGGGGAATTTTGAGGTCTAAAATGGGTCTTTTAAGGAAAATAATAAAATAATAGTTAAAATAATAAAATAAGACACATGATATTTAAAAAAAAAAAGGAAACTACTTTTTTATTGTATTTTCGGCTTATCTCCTTGTAGGTTCACTCAAATGTCAAGAGTAAACAATCGTTGGATGTGGAATTAAATATCATATCCAACGAGTACCCACTCTACATACTTCTGAGTAGATCTACATAAAAAAAAAAATTGAAAATACATACAAAAAGTGTATTCAACACGCTTTTTTCATGTATTTTCAATTTTTTTCAATGTGGATATACTCAGAAGTATGCAGAGTGGGTACTCATTGGATGTAGAATTTAATTTTGCATCCAAAGGGTGTCTACTCTTGAAATTTGAGTGAACCTACAAGGAGATAAACAAAAATACAATTAAAAAAATGTTTTATTTTCCCTTCAAAATATTTTCCCCTAGGGATGACATCACCATCTTGAATCCTAGTGGTTCTTTCAAAGTGAATTTTGTTAGTACATATTTTGTTTCGAGGCCCATATTTTATCCCAAAATTCCCCTAATGTCTTTAAGTATCTATCAAGGAAGCTATTTTTAGCATTCCCTGACCTAAGTCTCTTGGTTTGAAAGGTTGCTAAGGTTAAAATGAGAAGTTATCCTTCTCTCTTTCCCACTCCATCAAAGGTCTTTAGCCATTGACTCATTCCTTGTCTAACTCCACATGTCTAGAAATTCATTAATGAGCCAAGGCATTGATCATCCATTCTTCATCACTTTATACTTTTTGTAGATCATTAAATTTGAAGTAACATGTGTTTGGGAATATGTTTGAGCATCTCCAAGGCCTAACTTGAGCCATCAGTTCTTCAATCTCGCTACTTCATTTCATCTAGAGCCATATATTATTGAAGATTATTCTGGGGTGTCTATAAAGCAGGATCCCTATAGGTTATTTATCCTAGGAATACTTGGGTTACTTAATCTCCAAAACTTAATAGGGAACCCTCCCTTGTGGGGATAACATCTTCCCACAAAATAGTAGGGAAATTCACTACTGAGGTCACAGTGGTGATGGATCCCATTGTTGTTAGGGATCTAGTGCAGCCTAGCACTAGGGTGCTAGATTTTGCGGTAACAAGACTCAAGAAAGTATAATCAACCATAAGCACATACAAGAATGCCTAGATATACTCTAAAAGCATAAAGTAAGCTAAAGTAACTAGTACATGAGGTATGCAAGGAACAAGAAGGTCAAGTAAATGTAGAAGGAAAAAAGAGGAGTAGGGGCTAGATATTAGTATTTTAAGAGCAATGCACTTTTTTTTGTTTGCTAGGTAATGTGAGTCTTGAGATGACTAGCACACCTAACCTATGGCTTAAGTAGCCACAAACTAAGGGCATCTAAGTCGTTAAAATCACTCGGAGATTGCACCCAACCCTTAGCATGGTTGGTTTTTTCCCACGGAGTTTCGAATCAATGACCTTTACACGATGAAATGCCTTAATAGAACACCTTGCCATCGTCTTCTCTATGCCCCATGGGCTAGAGTAATGCACTTATAAACAAAAATATAACTATTTTCAGGTGGTGAAGTTAAGAAATTATTTCCACCCTCCATTCTTTAAGTCTAGTGTTTCATATAGACACACCCTTTGTTGCAAGATACATCGTTGTTGGCCTTTTCCAATACAAACACTTACTATTTCCAACTTTTGTTCACTAACTCTAAAAGAAGGTGTAGGGACTCCTTGATAAATGCCATCCTCCTGACATACAAAATAACATTTTTTAATCTTTTCATTTGGACCCCTCTATTCCTATTTATAGCATACAAGCGAAACCTAATGTGTTTTAGAAAGCATTTGTCATGAGGAATAGCCTTATATCATTGTTTCCTCACCATAGGTAGGCACAGTTTAGGTAGTTCCAAAAATATGTTCAGAGTTGTGTTGCCTATCTATGGCAACAACTTTTCGATTGAAATGAAGAATCAAATATGTTACAAATCAAACAATGTTGAGTAAAAAGAGATCATGTATATGCCATTGTCACTGCCCCTTCATTTGTTGTCTAAAATATGCTCTAATTTAACAAGAAAAACCTAGATTGAGTTAAAGGATGTCTTATTATTGAGGAGTTGAAACAATTTTCACTTGAGGATTTCTTGTTGTTTCACTAGTTGATTTGGTTATTTGTAATACCCTTACTAAAACAAACCCCTAATTAACAAAATTTGACAATAGCAAAGCTTAGAATACAGACAGTGATGTTTTAAAGCAGAATTTGTCAAATTTAAAACACATATACATACCTGGTTTCCTAGTTTGAAGTCGATCCAACGCTGTTGTGGCACCCAGATTTCTCTCATTACCAAACTAACCAAAACCTCCTTACCAAACTGAGTACAACCTCGGTAATCAGTTCCAAAGTACTTCAAAATTGAAGCACTTTGGCCCCCATGCCCAAAACTCCAAGAACAAACCCTCAAAATTCCTTTTACTTTGAGATTCTTTGTATTTCCTCCTCCCTGCACTATCTTTCAAAGGGAAAAACAATCCTCTGTTTAAAAAAAACAACTCCCCCCTCTCATGCTCCCCTTCTATGTCTGTATATCATTCCTTGGTGATCATTGCCCTTTCTACCAACAAAACCGCTGCTCCTTCACACGGTGACACCTTCACTCCCTTGTAACATGTGACTATATTCATTTAAAGGTATTGACATGTGTATTAGGTTTACCTTTAGGTTTTTTTATTCATTTTATATAAATGCCTTTGGTCTATAATATGTACTTTATTTTGATTAAATTTATCATTTCATAATTTATTAATATAATTTAATATTTTAAATATATAAATATATATAACCATATTTTATAATTGACTTAAATTTTACATTTATTTTTATTTTTTTATATAACCATATTTACTTGATACTTAAAATTTGTATTATTGAAATTATTTAGGTTATTTTCTCATTAATTAGGACGCATTAAGCAATATGTGGGGTGATAGGTGAGGGTGTAACTTCTATCTGAAGGATTGTCATGATATTGAACATTTATAATTAATTTAGAATATATATACTAGTACAGTGCATGCGATACATGCATATGTAGCTATCATATGCATGCATTGTATGCATGCTAATATTCTTGTGCTCCTTATATTAGAGATGGGTCATTACATTATTAGCAACAACATTTCTTCAAACATATTAGAGAATGAACAAAATAGACTTCAAAGCACAAATCCAAGATATCAAGGATATCAAAACTTGTTAAAATTGGCAACTAGGCCAAATTCCACCTTGGGACCGCTCATATGATGGAGATGATTATTGCATTGGATTCCGCTTTTCGGTAGGTCCAATTTTGATATAAAGATCATCTCATTCGGACAAGAAGAAGTGGAATTTTGAATTTATTCTTTCTCATGCACAAATTGTCAAGGTCGACCTCAGTCAAATGTAAGCTCAAGAAGCCCAATGGATGTGTCTCATCACCCTCAACGATATGTATAGATAGGAGTGACCTATCTCCTCATTTGGACATCACTCACTCACACGTCCTTCTCACTCCTCACATCAGATTGGTTCGTACAACTTGGGTTCTTCTCTCTCTCTCTCTCGCACATGTGGCAGGAGGCCAAAAATTTCAGAGACAAGTACAGGCCGAAATTCCAGATTGCAAACCAGCATTGACCAGGGTTTGTTTGACCAGATTTGACTTTGTTTTCTTTGGCAGAATTCCGATCTCTTGAGGCCGCATTCTCTGGCACAAAAACTGAGGCATTTGGGGTAGTTTGACCTGCGTTGACTACAGGACTGTTAGACCATAGCATTGGCTGAAGTTTGACTGAGTTTGACTAAGACTAGGTGGACTGTTTTGAGTTGACTTTGACCCTTCTTGAAGGCCAAATTAGACTGTTGTTGACCAAGCTACTTGGAGGAAGTTTTGTTGTTGATTTGACCAACATTGACTTTCTGGTTAGGGCTGTAGTTGACTGCTTTTGATTGTTGATTTTGACAAGGCAGTTTTGACTGTGTATTGGGCAAGTAAATTTGATCTTTGTACTTTCTCTCTGTGCTGAACTATTGAATAATAAGAAGATTTGATCAAAGGGTTTTCCCCACATTGGGGTTTTTCCTTAGCATCTGCCAAATCTTGTGTCCTCTTGTCTTGGCTTGTCTTTTGTACATGTTTTTATGTTCTATCTGCATTTACTATCAATGTGATTAAGTTAATGTGATTGCTACTGGAAATAATTGTCATTGGGCTGCTAAAGAAACATTGAAGTAAATTGTGTTAAAGCATAGAACATACCATTGTTATCTAAAATTAACATGGAATTAGAGTTCAGGTGAAGACAAAGCCCGAGCAAGAGTGAGGAAAAACAATCACTAAGGGAAGTTGTTGGACAAGAACTTGGAACTAATCCCAATGACGACTACATCTTACTTCAAATCCGAGGACAAGCTTAAGGACAAATCTGACGATCATGCATGGAAGATGTCTTTAGATTTGACTTTCAATGGAAGAAAATGATGTTATGGACTATGTCAAGGGAAAAGTAGTGGAGCCTCCTTCAAATGCATCTGCAGTTGCACATGTTAGCACCTAAATCTGCCCTAGGCTAAAGGAAGGCAAAATTCAGGGTAACCACAAACCACGCTCAGTCTGGTAGCTAGCCCTACCAGAACAGGAGAGGGCTCTCTCCGAGTCACGCTCAGTGAATAGATAAGCAAAAAACGGTCTGAGATGACTTACAATGAAATATTGATCTTAGGCTAGTAAGTGAATATGGATACAAGAAACTATTTTTATAAATAATTGAGCTTCTGGGATGGTATGGGACCAACGGTTAGCAAAGAACAGAGAATTTAATACAAAGGCACAGATTACTTCGTGAGGCAAGGCAGGCGGAAAGTGTAGCAATTTAGTTTGGAATAACGCGGAACGGAGAGATTTCTGAGGAGTGTGAAAAGGGCATAGGAACATGAATCATTTTCAACAGAAGAAGAACACTGAACATGAAATTTTCCCACAGGCAAAGCAATAGAATTGAATTCTACCTAATCTCACTCAGAAAATTTCACTGGAAATGAACATGAATTGAATTATGAAACATAACGAAATACATATGAAAACATAAGAGACACATTTACTACACTCACAACCACAAGAATCTCATGAAACAGAGCCGCTGCCTTTCATTAATTCTCTGTCAAAAATATACAGTGCAGAAACAAAGTTTCTTTCCCACAGTCTCCCAGAAGTTACAAACTAACCAACCCTTTGCAAATAGCTTGCATACAATATATAGAATGTGCCATGAAGAGATAGAACGCCCAAGGGTTGGGGAGTTACTCGAATCATTACAAAATGGAGATGAAGAGCCAACCATCAGCTACAGGTGCAGCATTACAAACATGACAAATGGCTTGGGTGACCGTTTGCCTTCCTTCGCCACTTGGATAGAAGCCAATCTGGGGAAAAAATACTTTAAATGCCGCCTTAGGTGCCAAAAAACCGAAGTGTAGATGAGCGGGCCCACTTGGAGAAGTCGCGAATCGAAATTTCGTGAAACGGAAGCAAATTTGGCAATTTTTTCTCTGTGCGCTGCGCCATTTTCTTTGTGCGTCGCCCTACTTTGGGGCCTATTTTGGGGCACTTGCAGGTGTCCAAAATGTGCCCACATTGGCTTGTTGGAAAGCCTGTTCTGTCTACTTTCTAACCCAACTGGAATTTCTAAATTTGGTGCTCATTTGCCCCTCCAAATCTTCATTCTCCCAAGACTGCTTCCTGTGTGTCAAAAAAGGGGCAGAGAGGCCATTTTTTGGGTGTTTTTGACTTCCTGGAGACTCAGATCTTGCCCAAATTTCTTTTCCAAGCACCAGTAGTCGTGATTTTCCATGCTGAATCCAAAAATGCAAACCATTCTTCATTTGGAGCTCCCAATTTTTAGCGTCGCGCGCACAGGGAGAAAAAACCTGTGTTTTGCCCAAAAATTTGTCAAATGACCCAAAATGCCCCAAAAATGCTCCAAATTTCTTGGCCATGCACCAGTAGTCATGATTTTTCATGTTGAATCCAAAAATTTAAACCTTTCTTCATTTGGAGCTCCCAATTTTTGGTGAAGTGGCGCGACGCATATAGCCTGTGCGAAACGGTTTTTGCAGGAGATTTTTGGAGGCCTTCCCGGTGTCCAAATTGGGCGCAGGATAGCTTGTTGGAAAGGTCTTTGAGTCTACTTTCCAACCCAACTGGAATTTTTCAATTTGGAGTTCATTTGCCCTGTCAAAAATCAAATCTCCCAAGACTGGTCAAAATGTGCCAAATGAGGCTGCCTAAAGGCAGAGTGTTGTTACAGTCAACTTTTGAATGCCTTTCTCAACTCCAAATTGAGCTCATGATAGCTCATTGGAAATCTCTTTGTGTCTAGTTATCATTTGACTCATCAAGCAAGTCATTTGGCCAACTGAGCTAGGAGAAAATTTGATTTTCCCAAGGTCACTTTAGAGGTGCATCAATTCTCCCGAGGCAACTATATTTTTGACATTTCTCCAAAACCATGACACCTGTGTAAAAAGTGAAGGAGGTTTTTCTTCCTTGGCATGTTGTGGACAAAAACCTCTCTCAGTTTTCCCAAATTCATCTTTTATTGCTCAGAAACATCATTTGAGTGAAACCTATCTCGATGTGTGGAACAAGGGATTTGTCGAAATGAAGCGAAATGAAGGGGATAGGGAGCTTCTAAATTCTTGAGGAAATTTTGGGAAGTAGGGAGGGATGTTAGGAAGTAGGGGAAAGTGAAATCTCAGAGATTGAGTGAGGGGAAGGGGTCCAAAAAGGCAAAACACAGGTCCAACCTAGAAAATTGCCAGGTTGTAGCAAGAAACTAGGGTTTGTGCGAAAATGAGGAATTTGGGGGACCTCAGTGATGGGAAGTGTTTGATAAAGTACTTTAAGGATAGGGGAAGGTGTATGAACATCAGGATACAAGTTTTGCCGATGATTTGACCGTCCAAGAGAAATTTCCTTCAAAACCCTAGGAGAGGGAAATGACCGTAGTTAGGCACAACTGAAGCATGAACAAGGTGTAAAATGACCCAGTGGAACTTGACATGATAATGACAACCCTCGGAATGATGGTACACTCAGCTGAACGGTGACATGGACCGACATTTGGACAACTTTGACAGGAATAAAAGCAAACCCTAGATCTAATGCCTAGTGACCAAATTTTGCTTGAAGACTTACTGAAATGACAAAATTTGACCTTGACACTTTGAGACCACTTTGTAAGAGCATATTTGATCACTGGAGGAAGGCTGCAAAAACTGACACTAACAACACAAACCAAGTACAAAAAAGTTGAGGTTAAAGCTAAGAAAATCATTTATGAATCTATTCACAAGCCTTTGGTTGCCTATATTTTTGATTTGGAAACATCTAAGGAGATGTATGACAAGTTGGTTGGGATGTTCAAAGTAAATAATGCAAATCAAGTTCTCTTTCTCAAGAACAAGTTGAAAAACATCAAGATGGATAGAGGAGAATCCATTCAATCCTACTTCATGAGGATTACCGAAATCAAGAATAATCTCCTATCTATTGGAGAAGTTATTGGTGACACGGAGCTCACCCTTATTGCATTTGGAGGCCTTACAAGAGAATGGGATGTGTTTAACACTACCATCCTCAATAATGGCAGGATTTCAGGATATGATGAATTATTGGCTAGATGCACTCAAGAAGAAATAAGGATGATGGAAAGAGATAAGCCCTCAAATGGAAACAATCCTACCACCTTCTCCACTCATGCTAAGAGGAAGAACAATGATGGTCCAAGAAGACATGGTCAGGGTTCAAGCCAGGATTCAAAGAATGAAGAAAAGGGAGATGCTTCAATTGCAACAGGTTTGGCCACATTGCTAGAGAATGTCCTCACAAGAAGGATACTCCAAGAGATGACGACAACCATAACAACAACTACAAGGGCAATGACAATCAAAGGAACAATAGGTTCAATAAAAAAGGAAAGAGGAATCCTCCTGTTGTCACACAAAGTGTCTAGGCACCGTGACAACGCTCAGAGTAAGGGCTGTCACTCTTAAATCCTTACTCACTTCGTTTAGACTCTCTCCTAGACAAGTCAAGGGGGTAGTCCCTAAGGTAAATGGATGAGAAAGCTTGTGGAACACGGGCTCTAGAAGATTTTAATAATGAACAACTTGATGAGTTTAAATGAACTTTGATTAACTCAGATGAATAGATTAAATGCTAATATAACCAAGACACAACCACAAGATAGAAATAGTTAAAGACCAGTGCCTTTATGCTCAATTAACCATTAAATAAAACAAGTTATCCAGGGAAGACTTATTTATGTGGCAAAGCGATGATCATGAACAATTAGATGTAAAATGCCCAAAACTCTAACATGCAAGAGATTCAAGATTTAAAATAATTTTCGTTAACTGCCCAGATCTAGAACATTTAACTTCCTCCAATAGTCAATATGATTTAAAACGTTTATCGCACTTGACATAAAAAAATCATGAAAATTTTAGATTTTGCTCCTAACACCAGAAACACCAAGAGATTTTAAGTTTAGCAATTCAATTGTTCCTTAGGAAATTAATTAAATGCAACAAATGAAGAAATCAATTTTTTTTTTCAACGCGATGGAAAATGAATCAAAGAGTTAAAAATTTTAAATTTTAATGGGCCATAGGCCACATTAACATTTTTTAATGGTAAAGCGTAATCCCTTTAATTTATTTCTTTAGATTCAATTCCTAAGAATTATTTTTTTGTTTGTTTGTTTGTTAAGATTTTTAGAATTTTTAATGTTATTTTTTATTTATTTATTTTTTTTATTTTGAGAATTTTTAATTTTTTAGGATTTTTATGATTTTGAAAATGTTTTTAAATTTTATAGTTTTTTTTTGTTTTTTAATGTTGTTAGGTTTTTAATATAAAATTGAAATCATAAATAAAAAAAATATATATAAAAATTGAACAAAAACTAAATCGAAATTTATTATTTTTAATGAAACCTAACCTAAGTCTAAATGAAATCTAACGTAAGTTAAAATTTAATGAAATTAAAAATATATACACCCTAACTATTTACTAACCTAAAACTAAACCAAATGCATATCTCACAATGAAAAAAAAAAGATCAAATAGTTTTGAGTTTGTGTTGTATTTGCAGGTTCTGACGGTGGAAAGGAGCTTGATGGCAAAGAAGGCTGCGAGGGTTTGGAGAGGTGAATATGTAGAGGGTAGTGGGATTACTACGATAGCCGATGGCAGAAGAGGATGAGGGAATATGCAAGTCCAGGGTGAGAGATTGTGTGGAGGAGGAGCAGGGTTATGAAGGCTGAGGGCTACGGTAGGGAATGGACCCGCAACAAGGGAGATAGCACGCGGATGGAGGCTGCGGAAATGATAGTAGCGATGAAGGGAAGTGCGGACAGGGATAGCCGAGAGCAAAGATGGAGTGATGTTCTGCTAGCGTGGAGAGGTATGGCAGCGGACAAGGAGCAGGGCAGGTTTGATGGCAACGTAGAGGAGGCCGAGACGCTGACAGAACAACGGGAGAGAGCTGCAGGAAAATGCATGAAGGCAGTGGAAAAGGTATGGCAGCGTGAAGAAATGAGCATAAGACGCAAGATGCAAGGGGAAGCGCTCGATGAGGGTTTAGCAGTGAGAGGGGCAAGGAGGGCTATGAATGTAGCGATGAATGAAGGAAAAGGAGCAGTCGAGGGTTTGATTGAGGGTGGAACGTCAGCGTAAAGGTTGGACAGCGAATGGGCTAGATTGAATGAGGCTAAGAGCTGAAAATCACAGGAGGACACTGCAAAATCAAGCAGCAGGGAGGAGGATCGAAATTTCCAGAAAACCCCAGGATGCAGACAGCATGAACAAATCGAAATTTTCTGCTAGAAAATACGATCCTAGGCAGCAGAGAAACTGAAAACCCAGGCAACAGACAGGTGGCCTAGAAACCCCTTAAAATTTTTCCAGAAATCTTAATTAAAATTTTAAATCATTCTGCTTCAGATTTCTTAATGAAACCCTCACGAAATTTCTAGATCTGAAAATAAATAAATTTAAACCTTTGGACTGCAAAATGTCTGAATAATATCCCTGGAAAACGATTTTGACGAACCCCAAAGATCCAGATCTTACCCTCTAGGGCCTAGATCTGGACTCTGCTCAGTTTTCTCCTTCAGATCTGTAGCTGCATGATAAAAAAAAACACCCAAACGATATATACAATGACCCAAAAACCTAAAACCCAGAAAACCCAAGTCAGAAAACTAAAAATAATCACAGATCTATGTGTACATGAACGACATATCTATCAGATTTAGGGAGTGCGAGTCCAACTTCGCTCCTAGATCTGATAATCTGAGGCTCTCAACAACTAGATCTATCCATTTAGCACAAAAAAAATTAAATTTTTCAAATTTTAAAGGGGGTACTGAGCTCAAAACCCTTCATGCATCACCCATAAAAAAAAGATCTTGTGATAAGCCCGAGATCAAATCAACCTGAGCTCTTCAGAAAACACGGATCGGGAGTTGGCTGGTTCAACCGAAAACTTCCTCGAACGCCCGATGATCTAAAAAATCAGAGTTTCCCTGCAAAACTCAATTCAGCCATCAACATAGAGCGAGAAAACAATAATAAAACTGAGACAAATAGAGATACCTGCTATTACGTTCAGAATTTAGATTATTATTCAAACCCCAGCCACTGAGCAAAATACCTGTACTAAAGTCGCTCTTCAAAAGCTATTATTAATGGCAAAAAGAAATTACACATGAAAAACAATACATCTTACAACATTTCCATGAAGAGTAACACTGACGAAATTTAACCCCAAAGTCTTTCTTTATTGCTCATAAAAAGATTACAAGAGAGCTTTTCGCTTAGTACACAATCCAGAGATCCGATGATACTGACTGACAAATGACCTCCTATTTAAAGATAAATCATCCAATGGCTAGTTCGAATGATCCTTGTCAAAGCAATCTCGACCGTTGATGAGGATCAAAATTTCTAATAGAGTTCAGGCTTCTGTGATCCATATCAATTTAGAAAGAATTCTTCGGCGAAAATCACAAGGAATATCATTTGTCGACGCGTTTCGAACCAACCAGTGTGGTTCATCGTCAGGACAAATGATATTCCTTGTGATTTTCGCCGAAGAATTCTTTCTAGATCAAAATTTCTTTTAATCTCATCCGTCGAAATTTTAAATATTGAGGAAATTTCGAATTTTTCAATTAAATGCATTTTAATTAATTCAAAAATTAAATTTTTGAATTAATTTTCTCAAAATTTTGACTTTGACTTAACCCTAGGGACCAAAGGCATAAAATTTAACAAAATAATCAATTAACCTTAGTCTCTGGACCTCTTAAAATTTAATTTTTTAAAGGACCCACGAATTTTGCCTTTGGAAAATTTAAATTCACTTAGTACCTACAATTAATCAAATTTATGGCTTAGGATTTTAATTAATTTTGGCCAGAAAATTTAATTAATTAACCTATGAGGGGATAAACTATTTTTCTAACCCTCAAGACACTTTACATCATGATTTTTACATTTTTTACATCTCAAGGGGAAAAACCCATTTACAAAAGACCCTCACAGACTACCCAGTTTTGCGACACAAATATAATCTAGCAGATCAAGCAATTTGTAATAAAATAACCTAACCAAATAGTTAGAATTATTCTCAAATCACTTTTACATAGACTCGATCTAGAACACTAGGACTCCCTTAAGATCCCAGTGACAAAATCCATTCCGGCTTTGGGGTAAGGCTGAAGGAAAACTCTGCCGACCATCCGAGAATGGATCGGTGAAACAAAAAACCTCTTGGAATGTAGATCATCACCAGAAAAGTAGGTTTACCTAGGTGATTACATACACGACATAGATCTGCTAAGATTATTTACATTATACACATGCAAACTGGGTTTACATTATAAGATGATCCTTAGGTTGATAATGATAGCTGGATGGCAGGAACACATCGATTAGGCGCTATCCCTTTTGCGATAAAAGGGGGTGTACTGCTATGGGTCGTTGACACGTAGTGGTCAACATCTGGCTCTACTTGGGGACACGTTGTTGCATTGGAGGAATGTGAGAATCCAGAATAATAGAAAGATGCCCCATGGCATCAGATATGTTCAATATAGTGCATACTGAGCATTTCCTTGCTTTCAGGCAAGTCCGTCGGCTGTTTCTCGGATGTGCCATGTCCAATCCTGCATACGGTAGGACCTTTTCCTATTTGAAAATCAAGTTCCTTGCAGCCATTCGATGCATCAAATCGCTTTCTCATTTTCTTTCTCGTGCGCTTTTTCTTTGTGGCAGGCTGTATCACTGATGACGTGGAACATTCTGCTTCAAAATTATTAGATGAAGAATGTAAGATATGCATGACATGTCTCTCTTCATTTTGCATCTACTCTGTCAAGAATGATGGATCAGTCTCACAGGTGTCATGAGTTATAACTTGATCTTCTATGACTAGTGGATTAACCATGTGAGCATCAACCTGATCCTTATCAATTTCAATTTTATTCGGGTCACCTTTAATTAACCACTTTTCAGTGGAACAAATGACCTCCTCATAATAAGATGGAGCTTGCTGCAGCAGATAAGGAGGCTTTTGATCTATTGACGTCTCCTTGTTTCTTTCATCCTCTGATTGATGTTGAAGTTTCTGTACCTGTATAGTTATGGCATGCATCTGGCTAGAGTGTTCAACCTTCATAGCACTAACTTCCTTGGCATGGTTGTCCTCCATGGTCAATAACT
Organism: Pinus tabuliformis; assembly: GCA_031772625.1. Taxonomy (NCBI): domain Eukaryota; kingdom Viridiplantae; phylum Streptophyta; class Pinopsida; order Pinales; family Pinaceae; genus Pinus; species Pinus tabuliformis. The sequence continues at coordinate 508,434,191 of CM062818.1, read as the reverse complement.
TATTTCTGAAAACATATCTGACCAGCTTCCACATCTTTCATTACTTTTTCATTCTTTGCTTTCATGCCCACAAAACAGTTTTGCATATAGTTTATCTCTTTCTTATGATTTCCCTGCTGATTATTATATTCAAATCTCATGATGGTCATTTCTTCATCCATAGTTGACAACTTGTTCTGAATCACACTTATTTCTTCCTGATAACTTGCTTCCATGGCAGTCACTTGATTTGAATGATTGAATTCCATGATCGACATATTTTCCTCTAGGGCTAATAACTTGTTTTGAATAGAATTAATTTCCCTGTCATGATTAGCTTTCATGGTTTCCATTTCCTTAGCATGTTGACTTTGCATGTTGGTTACGTGATCAGAGTGTTTAATTCTCATGATTTCCATCTCCTTATCACGTTTTTCCAGGTGGGTGTATAAAGTTCTCATATCCTTGATGTAATTAGTTACAAATTTTTCTTGATTAAGCTCCATGTTTTTTACCAGCCGCATTAGCTCTTCTATAACTTGCTTATCATTTTCCCTTTCATTGTCGACACTGATTTGACAACTTGTCCCTGTCTTCCCACTGTCATGGATTTGATATGCAGCAGTACAAGTGGATGGCACATTCTGATATGGAGAATTGTCTTGGAATCTTTCATCGACAACTCGATCCTTCACAAGTTCACTTTCATTTTGTTGCATAATTTTAGGGGCACAAGGCGAGCTACCTTGATAACCATATCTATCTTTAAAAGCATTGACAATGTCTTTTAAAGAAGCAAAAGAATCTTCAGGACAATTATTAAACCAATTCAAAGCATCACCATCTAAAGAAAAGGAAAATAGACGCATTTTGACATCTTCATGATCATACTGGGGAGAATGACAATATCTGAGTATTGTGTGAGTAACCCTGCATAGATGCTTTCTAACAATGACTGAATCACCACCTGAGAACAAAGACAATTTATGAATGGCCACTTCCGGAATATCATGGAGAACATCAGTAAAATGACACGAGGTAAACGAATCATCCATGATGAATTACCTAAAGGAATAACGAGGGACCAAATGGAAGAGAGAGAGAGACCCCTGTTCAAGAAAATCAAAAGATCCACAAGAAGCGAGCTTCTAGTAAAAATTCTTGTAAGAAATGAAAGAAGTGGAGTCGCCACTTGAACATGAATCTAACTCTAGGATCCAAAAGGGAACAAACAATCAGATATAAGGGGGGGCTTCTTGTTTGAGAAATAATAAATGGAAGAAGAGGAGTCACCACCCAAACAAGAAACGAACCAAAATGTCCAGGTGCTAAAGGTGCAGATGAAACGATTAATGAGATGACGAAAGATAGGGCAATGAAAAGATCAAATGACGCCAGGAAATGTTGTGCCGCTTGACAGGCTAATGAATGGCGGAAAATATGAGATGTGCCAAGGAGTGCTAACTTTGCTAGCTCGAATGAGAGATGAGAAAGATGAAAGATGAATGTCGAAGAGCCAAGGCCCAATAAATTTGCTTCACTGTCTCTCGAACTGGTTGGTTCCCAACTAGTTCTTCATTCCACTTTTCCATAGGGTCTACCCCCCTTAGTCTGTTGTAGGGAGACAGCTTAAATTGGGGATCAGGGTGACAATCCTCGATCTGAGCCGTTGTCGCGGTTCCGAGACATTCTGTGCGACAACACCTCCCATTTCTTGAAATGGAAATGGTCATCCTCCTAAGAAGTCGAGAAAATTCAGTTATGAAGAAGTTAATGTTGTAGAAAAGCAAAAATAATTTTATCTTATTTCTGCCCTCACCACCACCTCTCCTCCGAATACATTGGATCAATGGTTGATTGATAGTGGTGCCATAAGGGACTTCACTGGGTACAAGGAGGCCCTTTCAAACTTGATTGAAAAGAAGACTAATATGGATATTATACTTGGGGATAATGCCACTTATCTCGTGAAAGGAATTGGGATTGTTATTCTTCAATTAAATCAAGGTCAAACCCTTCATTTACAAGAAGTGTTGTATGTACCTGATTTGAAAAGAACCTGGTCTCTATTTCTGCGATGGAAGATAAAGGTATCAAGGTGACATTCATTGATGGGAAGGTACGTGTTTGGAAAAAGAACTCAAGAGATGCATTCACTCTTGGATTCAGGGTTGAAGGTCTTTATCAGGTTAGAGGAAGTCTGTTGGGAGCAATGACTTGTGATACTTCTCTTCAATTTGAATTATGGCACCAAAGATTTTCTCACCTTCATTACAAAACCTTACCTTATATAAGGAAGATGGTCATGGGTATGCCCAAATTCAACTTAGATCATGAAGGTGTTTGTCAGGGTTGTGCGGGTTGTGCAACTGGAAAACATACAAGGGGACCATTCCCCTTAATTCAAAGTCAAACCACTACTATTCTTCAATTGGTCCATTCTGATCTATCAGGTATGTTGCCCATAACATATTTGGGTGGATATTTGTACTATGCAATTTTTGTGGACGACTTCTCTCGCAAAACATGGACCTATTTCTTGAAGAAGAAGGACGAAATGTTCAAATGGTTCCGCTCTTTCAAAGCCTTGGTCGAGAATCAAACAGGGAAGAAGATCAAAATATTAAGGACCGATAATGGGACTGAATATGAGTCAAATGAATTCAATGACTATTGTAGAGACGCTGGGATTAAGAGGGAGACTACTACTGCATATAATCCAGAACAAAATGGTGTTGTCAAAAGGAAGAATTGAATCATCATAGAAGCCACCTGTGTCATGCTTCATGACCAAGGTTTACCGAAGTTCTTATGGGGAGACGCTGCCAACACCGCTGTGTATGTTCAAAAGATATGCCCAAATCAAGCATTGGACTTCAAGACACCCGAAGAAGTTTTCACCAGTGAGAGACTTGATGTTTCTCATTTTAGAATTTTTGGTTGTCCCGTATATTTTCATGTGCGGAAAGAGAAAAGAAACAAGATAGATGCATCTGGGAAGAAAGGAACGTTTGTGGGCTACAGTGAAACTTCAAAGGAACTTGGTCAAAGAGAAGTGGAAATAAGTCATGATGTCACTTTTGATGAAGATTCTTCCCTTAGGAAAGTTCGAGATCTTCCTATCCCTAAGAAGTACAATGATGATGATGCAGGATAGCAGGATGAACCTTCAACTGATAACCTGATGCCTGATGTTGAACGTCTGACGAATCCCATTGATCCATCTCCTAGTGAACCCTCTATTTCAAGAAAAAGACCTTTGTGGCTCAAAGATACTCTTGAAGATGCTGAGAAACATATTGCACCGAGGGGGACATTTCGTGAAAGCAAGAAGCCGAACAGGTACCAAGGGTACTTAGCTGCCATGAGTACCATTGTACAATTTGAGCCTTGTACATTCGAAGAAGCCATGAAACACCAAGTTTGGAAGGATGCAATGAACGAGGAATATGAGTCGATCATGAAGAATGATGTTTGGGATGTGGTTCCTAGACCCAAGTACAAGTTAGTGGTCACTTCAAAATGGTTCTACAAGATCAAACATGGAGCTAATGGGAGTGCTGAAAAGTTCAAGGCCAGATTCGTTACTCGAGGCTTCTCTCAAAAGGAAGGAGTAGACTATGATGAGATATTTGCACCAATTGCCCAATATACCACCATTCGTTCGATCATAGCCCTTGCTGCCTCGCAAGGATGGAGCCTACACCAAATGGATGTCAAAACTGCTTTCTTGCATGGCTCGCTTAAAGAGGAAGTCTATGTAGAACAACCTGAGGGGTTCGAAGTTCAAGATCGTAAGACACATGTATGCAGGTTGAAGAAAGCCCTCTATGGGTTGAAGCAAGCCCCCAGGGCTTGGTATGAGAGGATTGATAGCTATCTTATGAAGTTGGGATTTACAAGGAGCGATGCTAACCCAAACCTATACTTCAAGGTTGAAAAGGACAGGCCTCTCATTCTGGTTCTTTATGTGGATGATTTCTTTCTAACAGGTGATGACCCTCTCATTCATCAATGCAAGAGGGAGTTGGCTTCTGAATTCGAGATGAAGGACCTAGGACTGATGCACTACTTCTTAGGACTAGAGGTTTGGCAAAAGCCAGGTGAAATTTTCGTTTTTCAAGGAAAATACATTGTGAAGTTGCTTGAGAGATGTGGGATGGTGGATTGCAAGTCTGTGTCTACTCTGATGGAGCTCAACTTCAAGAATCTATGTGGAAGCATTTTTGGGCCCATATTAGCGAACCCGTCTGAGTATCATCAACTTGTGGGGGTCCTAATGTTTTTGATCAACTCTCGTCATGACATATGCTTCTCTATGAACACGTCGAGTCAATTTATGGTTGAACCTCATCAGATTGCTGTTGAGAATCTCTTGAGATATCTCTGGGGCACAATCCACTATGGTTTGAGATACACTGTCGGGAATTTGAGGCTACATGGATATACAAATGTTGATTGGGTTGGCAGTGTGGTGGATCGTAAGAGCACGTCTGGTTGTTGCTTCTCTTTGGGGTCTGCTTCAATATCTTGGATGAGCGGGAAGCAAAAATTGGTTGCTTTAAGAACCACCAAGGCCGAAGACATTGCTGCGAGTATGGCATGTTGTGAAGTTGTTTGGTTGAGGAAGCTCTTCAGTGAGCTATTTAAGCACGTGCTAGATACCACCGTGGTCTTCTGTGACAACTAGAGTGGGATTCGCCTTTCAAAGAATCTTGTGTTCCACGATCGCTCCAAGCACATTAATATCAGGTACCACTTTATCTGGGCTATGGTACAACGGGGAGCAATAAGGTTCCAACACATCAGGACGGATGAGAAAGTGGCAGACATTCTCATGAAGCTCTTAGGGAAGGTCAAATTCTTAACCTTCCGAGAGAGACTTGGAGTTGTGGAAAGACCCTCTTATGTATGAGTTGAACACTGAGGTCTGGGAGCTCCTGGGGGCTTGGGGTACTTCTTAGAGCTATGAGCGACCATAGGGTGAGTGGTTCACCTTCCCCTAGTGGTGCACTATGTACAGGGTGAGTGGTTCACCTTCCCTTGTGATACCCCATGATGGTTGACATGTGTGTAGGGTGAGTGGTTCACCTTCCCCTACGATTACGGACATGTATGTAGGGTGAGTGGTTCACCTTCCCCTACAATTGACATATGCATAGGATGAGTGGTTCACCTTCTCCTGCTGATACCCCAGCACACATCCCACCCATGGAGTCCAAGACTCATGGGAAGTGCCTCTCTTCTAGCCAATGAGTAGGGAAAAGTGGTTAGGGACCATAGCACTACCGATGGATGCATCATGTACTGCCATACTCCCTATGACTAGGATGCATGGTGTTCAACAACTTGATCTGGGATCAAGGACTGACTTTTGTCAGTGGGGAGTGGTAAGGTCTTGTGACTCATTCTCGATCACTTCTTCTTCATTATTACTTCATGGTTTAGCAGAGTAGTGATGACAGAGATGGTACATGATGAGAGGATGGTATGATGATGGTAGATTGATTGGCAGGTGGAATTCTCTCTAGTTGAGAAGGAGTGTTAAAATTGGAAACTAGGGCCAAATTCCACCTTGGGACATCTCATATGATGGAGATGATTATTGCATTAGATTTCTCTTTTTGAGAGGTCTAATTTTGGTATAAAGATCATCTCATTTGGACAAGCAGAAGTGGAATCTTGAATTTATTCTCTCTCATGCTCAAATTCTCAAGGTCGGCCTCAGTCAAATGTAGGCTCAAGAAGCCCAATGGATGTGTCTCATCACCCTCAACGAATTGTATAAATAGGAGTGACCTCTCTCCTCATTTGGACATCACTCACTCACACATCCTTCTCTCTCCTCACATCTGATTGGTTTGTACAACTTAGGTTCTTCTCTCTCTCTCTCTCTCTCTCACATGTGGCAGGAGGCTGAAAGTTTCAGAGACTAGAGGCCGAAATTCCAGATTGTAGACCAGCATTGACCAGGGCTTGTTTGACTAGATTTGACTGCATTTTCTTGGGCAGAATTCCGATCTCTTGAGGCCGCATTCTCTGGCACAGAAACTAAGGCATTTGGGGCAGTTTAACCTGCGTTGACTGCAGGACTGTTTGACCGCAGCATTGACTGAAGTTTGACCAAGTTTGACTGAGGTTGGGTGGACTGTTTTGAGTTGACTTTGACCCTTCTTGAAGGTTGAACTAGATTGCTATTGACCAAGATTCTTAGAGGAAGTTTTGTTGTTGATTTGACCAGCGTTGACTTTTTGGTTAGGGCTACAGTTGACTGCTTTTGACTGTTGATTTTAACATGGCAGTTTTGATGTGTATTTGGCAAGTAAATTTGATCTTAGTACTCTCTCTCTGCTGAACTATTGAATAATAATAAGAAGATTTGATCAAAGGATTTTCCCCACATTGGGGTTTTTCCTCGGCATCCGCCAAATTGTAATGATCCTAAATAGGAATACAAGTGATAACAAGCAAATAATACATGCAACAAATCGCAAAAACGAAATATTCAGCAAAGACCCATATAAAAGCTGCAAATGGAGAACTTCTGAGCCATTTTATTATATTTCTGCAAGTCAACTACAATAGATGATGGAATGGTGCACCTAGGCTTGTTTCAAAGGACAAGCAGGACCAAACCCAGGTAGGAAAATGACTGAGTTGAAGGTTGCCCAACTACTGCACCAATTTGCATTGCGCTGCCCAGAAAACTATTGCTCTGCTAAAGTTCGAATGGCTGGAAGGTGCACTAAAACTGCCCAGAAAACTATTGCTCTACTGAAGTTCGAATGGCTGGAAGGTGCTCTAAAATTGTCCACAAATTTATATGCTTTTAACCCAGACTCCTTGGCCAAAACCCATAAATTTATATGCTTTTAACCTGGACTCCTTGGCCCAAACCTAGAAAAACCTAGAAGGGATTTAGCTGGTTTGGACTTCTAATTTTCGACCCCCTTGGAACCTCACCTCAGCTCTAGCTACCAATTTCGACCTACTAGAAACTGCTTGTAAATCCACCTGAAAACTCCTCCACAATGCTGAGTTCACCCATGCTATCCAATCCCTGACTTCCTGGATGATCTCTTGGCCCAACTTAGCTGCTCCCAAGTACCACGAAAAGTTGTTGTGTGGTCTCTACGCCGTCCCTCAGCCCATGCAGTTCGAATTGTTGGAATGCTGCTTCGGCTAGATGAAAGCTTTAGCGAAATTGCAGTCCAATGTTGCTACCTCAGCTCCCTGACCTCCCAACAAGCTATGTGATACTTGCTGGTCCAAAACTCCCTCTGCGTGATTCTTGGCTGCCTAGAAATATGCACTCCCTTCTCTGCGCTGGTTGCTAATGTGTATCACTGCCTCAGAACTTCTGAAAACTCTTGTAGAACAACCTCCCTAAGGCAGGCACGGATGGTCCCCCGAAGTAGAGGTTGAATCTCCCACGTGAGAGACTCGTGGCTAAACAATCGGTAGACTCACTAAACAACAGAGTGAACATATGTGTGTTTGTTTGCAAATGTCAAAGATGAACCAAAATGAGAGTTGATCTCTCCTTATATCTCCTTGGGCCTCCTTAGCCTCATGTGGGCCCCTCCATCCATCCATTCAATTTCCCTCCAAGCATATCAAATGGCTAGTTCGAATTCCCCATGTGGGTGGCCCCCACATTCCACTAGCTGCCAAATAAAGTCGATTTGGCCCCTAAGTCCCTAAGTCGAAGTGTGGGGCCCTCTTCCTAAGTAAAAAATGTGCAAAAATGGTGTAGCAACACCCTGTTACTAATGTTTTTGAGAAGGGACATGACAGTCCTCCCCTCCCAAATGTTGCTTGCCCTCAAGCAACCTCAAAGCTAGGTGCTCCAATATGTGCTCACCTCCCAGGTAGCATGCTCATCCGGTAAGTTCTTCCAACGTACCAAGAACTCCCTGATCCTGCTCCTCAGTCTCCTCTCTTTGCTCTCCAAAATGGCCTCTGGTTCCAACAGCAAATGGCCCTCATCATCTAGTGGGGGTAGACCAGCTGCTGCAATCACCTGTTGTCCCAACACCTTCTTAAGGCATGAGACATGAAAAACATTGTGGATCCTACTCCCCTGAGGCAGCTCCAGCTCATAAGCCACCTCCCCAACTCATCTAGTCACCCGGTAGGGCCCATAGAAGCATGGTTGTAGCTTCTCGACCCTCTTTTTTCAATGTGGACTGCCTGTAAGGCTGCAGCTGGAGGTATACCAAGTCGCCCTCCTTAAAGTGTCTCTTTATCCTGTGCCGATCTACATAGAGTTTTTGTTGATTTTGGGTTGTCAACAAATTATCCTTGAAAGCCTTGAGGATATCTTAGCTCTCTTGGACCTAGTCTTTGGCCTTTGGGGCCTGGCTATCTCCAAAAACAATATCAACAAAAGTTAATGCATCATATCCATAAAGGGCACAAAAAGGAGTCATACCGATGGACATGTGGTGCATGGTGTTGTAGCAGTACTCGCCTAGATGCAAGCATTGAATCCACATCCTCTGCTGACTAGTCACGTAGTTCCTCAAGTAACCCTCCAACCATTGAGTAACTCTCTCCGTCTGGTCATTTGTCTGAGGGTGATCGCTGGTGCTAGGAGTGAGCTTCGTCCCAACCAACCTAAAGAGTTCCTGCCAAAAGCCTCCCATGAATCTATTGTCCCTGTCGCTCACTATGTTCTTGGGGAGCCCATGCAATCTGAAAATCTCCCGGAAGAACAACTTCGCGACCTGTGCAGCCGTGTACCTAGTGGGAATGGCGAAGAAGTGGGAAAATTTGGTCAACCTGTCGACCACTACGTATATGCAATCCTTCCCCTACACTGTGGGGAGCCCTATGATGAAATCCATCGAAATACTTTCCCATTTCCCCTCCGGGATGGGAAGTGGCTGTAGCAATCCTACAGGGTGGGTCAGCTCCCCCTTGTTTTGCTGACAAGCCTCACACTCCCGTACGTGCTGCAACACATCCTCCTTGAGGCCCTTCCACATGAAATTCTCTCGAACAGCCATATAAGTTTTTTGTAACCGTTGGTGCCCAGACAATGGTGAATCATGTGCTGCCTGGAGTAACCTCTCCCTCAACTGCGAGTTGGGCACTAAGTAAATGCATCCCTTGTAATAGATGACCTCATCCATCACACAGTAACGCTCATCTGCATGGGTACCCTCCAATACCTTGCATACCCTCCTATCCTTGGAGTACTCCACCAACAACTGAGCCTTCCAATCATGGCAGATGCTCATGAGAGATAACCTAGCTGGTCTTCAAGATAGAGCATCAGCCACCACATTGTTCTTTCCTCGCACATACTCTATGTCGAAGTCATAGGCCTGCACCTTGCTGACCCATCTCTGTTGCCTGTCATTGAGGCCCTGTTGCCCCATGAAATGTCGAAGACTGTTGTGATCAGTCTTCATTCTGAACTGGTTGCCCACCAAGTACTGGCGAAACTTGGCCAATGCATGCATAATGGCCAGCATCTCCTTGTCATATATGGAATATGACATCCCATGCGATAGGAGATTTCGACTCTCGAAAGTAATGGTATGCCCCTCCTGTGACAATACCGCTCAAACTCTTACCCCGGATGCATCACACTTCACCATGAATGGCTAGGAAAAATCCGGAAGTGCCAAAACAAGGCAACTGCTCATCACCTCCTTGAGGTGATAGAAGGCAATTTGTGATCCATCGGTCCATGTGAAGGCCCCCTTCTTGGTCAAGTCGGTCAAGGGTGTTGCCAGCTGTGAGAACCCCTTGACAAACTTCCTGTAGTGGGTGCAAATACCCAAGAAGCTGTTGATTTGGGGTAGCATTAGATGTGATCTAGCCATGCAAATTGGTGGAAAGGCTAAAGCACATGAGATCTCCAAGACCCAGAAATGGTTTGGGCAGATTCTATCCAGTGAAGAAGATATTAAAATAATTAATATTTTTAATGGAGTTCCTAAGTCTAAACTTAGGAAAAATAAAATATTAATGGGTATTAATATAAAACTGGGTTAGAAGGTTCTAAATGACATGGATCAAGCCAAATCTAATCTTAGTCGTTGATTAGGGATGCAATCTTGGCCATTGAAGGACCAACAGGAAAAGTATAAGAGAAGGTTTGAGGGTCAGTTGGAGAACACACCAGAGTGTTCAATCATTCGATTTTTTAGAGCAGGGTTTGCTAAGAGAATTCGAATTAGTGATCAGAGTTGCAGCGAGGGGCAGTGAGTACGAGGCAGAGATAGTGTCAGAAGACCATTGTAGAGGCAGAGAAGCAGACGCAGAGTCAGAGGGAGCCATGCAGAGGCTAGCAAGGATTGCGCAGAGACCAGAAGGGCATGCGTCATCCATGTAGAGGCTGCAGGAGTGGCGCAGAGGGTCAGAGAGGCTGCACAAAGCCTCAGAAGGAGGCCAGGAGGGCTGACGCTGAGCTTCAGATTGTGCTGGAGATGGTTTCGTGGGGCAGACTTTCAGAATATCTGCTTTCGAATAGAGAGGTATTACTGCTGGATTATTTTTTCTGTTGGGTGAGCCAGTTTGGCACCCAGTTGTACTCAAAAAGACTATATAATAATATAACCCTCAGAATTGTTGCACTGGTTTTCCCAAGTTGGGTTTTTCCAGGGACGATTGTCCAAAATAACGGTGTCACTTGTGTGTTTGTCTATTTCTTTCAGTTGTTGATCTGTAGATGGTTGAGACTGTATTGTGTTTATTTTAGTGTTTATATGAGTAAATAATTTGTTAGTAATTAAACAAGTAGGCAAAATAAACCAGAGAATACAAATAAAATTTCTAACAAGTAATACTTAGAAATTTCAACAGAAGCCCCTTAGCGTAGTCACATCTCGGGGTATTGGCCAATCCCGGATGGCTCAAATCTTCTCCTCGTGAACCTTCACCCCATCAACTCCAATGATATGCCCTAGGTAGAGCATCTTTGTCAACCCAAACTCGCACTTGGAGAGCTGGCATAAAACTGTTGCTCCTACAGAATGCGCAATACCTCCTCCAAGTGTTGGAGGTGCTCCTCCCATGTCCCGCTATAAATCAGAATGTCATCGAAGAACATTAGCACAAACCTCCTAAACTGTCTCCGGAAGACATGGCTCATGCATGACTGGAAGGTGGCTGGAGTGTTGGTCAGCCCAAATGGCATGACCAGAAACTCAAAGTGCCTATAGTAGCATCGAAAAGTAGTCTTAGGGATATCCTGATCCCTCACCCTGATCTGGTGGTACCCTGAACGCAAATCAATCGTACAAAAGTACTTGGCTCTTCTAAGCTCATCCATCAGCTCATCTATGCAGGGAATATGTTACCGGTTCTTTAGTGTCTTCTAGTTGAGGGCCCGGCAGTCAATGCACATCCAAAGGGTTCCATCCTTCTTCTTCACCAACACCACTGAAGTAGCGAAAGGACTCGAACTTGGCCTAATATGGCCCAATGCAAGCAGCTTCTGGATGGTCTTCTCTATCTCGTCCTTATAAGCTTTGCAATGCCTGTAAGGAGTAGTGTTCACTGCCTGCACACCCAGCTCCAACTGAATGGTGTGCTCAAATCCCCTGTCTGGTGGCTACCCTGGTGGAATGTCCCCAAACACCATTGCATACCTGTCTAGCAAAGCATGTATGTCTGCTGGTGGTGGTTGCGCCTGTCCCCCAACCTCTGAGATCCTCAACTCAACTATCCATGCAATGTCCCCATGTCGTAAGTCTGCCTCCATCTTGTGGGCTAAAATTGTCTGAGGTGGATAAGACTGCATGCCTCTCAAGACAACCAATTTGCCATCTGGCCCCATGAACTCCATCTCTGGTTTCCTCCAGTCTGTCGTGACTCGCCCAAGGGAATATAGCCATTGGACATCCATCACCACATTGGTGTCTGGCACATTGACCACAAAGAAATGGTCCGTCATCGAGTAGTTTCCCATAACTACTCTCAAGTAGGGCACATATCTAGTGCACTAGATGGTACGATCACCTGGTACTAGGACGGAGAAGCCCTCGAACTCTGTTGTGGTGAGGCCCCTCCTCTGGACCAACTGGCCATCTATGAAATTGTGGGTGGCCCCACTGTCGACTAGAACTGACACCCTCTGCCCCTGTACGGTGCCTCTGATCCTTAGTGTCAAAAATTTAGGAATCCTGCATAAAGAAGCAAGAACTCCTCCTGCTAGGGCAAGAGATGCCCCTCCCTATGGAGGTGGTGGTGGTGGCCCTCTGTCTGCCGGACTCTCTCCATCTGTCCCACCACAATCCTGCTCCACCTCATCCTCCTGGTCACTGTCAGAAAGGACCTCAATGTAGTGTGCTCTACCTGCAGTGCACCTATGGCCAAGTGCCCAGGGCTCTTTGCATGTGAAGCGCAACCTCCTCCTCTGAAGGTCCTTTTGTGTCTCCTCATCTAACTGCCCCCTCCCCTGTGTGGTCCTCTGCGGTGGGGGTCTAGTCTCATGCCCCTTCTGTGGGAAAGGGGTCTGTGCAAGAAATGGTGCTCTAGTCTTAGGGATGGCCCCCTGTAGATCTCTGGCACACAAGATTGCTTCCTGCAGCATGGAGGGTCTACGTGACTTCACCAGTCCACGCAGGGGCTCAAGCAAGCCCTCAATGAAGGTATACACCCTCCTTGCCTCGGATAGATCTGGGACCATCACTGACACCTGCAGAAAATCTGAAAAGTACTGCTCTGGGTTGCCTGTTTGGCGCAGTTGGGTCAACTCTCTGAAATAAGCCTCCGGATCCCTCTGATCAAATCGCTCCACCACCCTCCTAGTGAAGTCCTCATAAGAAACTATGTGGGCATGCCCTAGGGTGGTCAAGCCATGAAACCACCAATCATGGGCTTCCCCCTCCATGTGCAGCGTGGCCATCTTAATGGCTTCCTTCTTTGTCATCCGGTTGAGTTGGAAGTAGGTGTCCATCTTCTCAACCCAAGCCCTGGCCGTGCACTTGGCAGTGCCATCAAAAGTAGGGAAATACATCCTCCCTATGGTTCTTTGCAGATTGTAGTTTTGGGTCCCTTGTCCTCCATATCCCTTGTTCTTCTCACTTTGCTTGAGCTTGCAGTAATCTCTGAAGGAGAGGGCTTCTTTAAAGTCTTCATCCATAGACTATCACTCTCTGAAGTAATCTCCCATCTAAGGGGGTTATTCCTCCCTTGCTGGCTCGATTTGTGCCATTGGCACGAAGGAAGGCAGTGTGGCATGAGTTGGCACACTGACTGAAGGGTGCTGTGCTACTGGTGAGGGGTGATTGAATGGCTGAGAGGCCCCAGAAGTTTCCCCACACAGAAACCCTCTAGGCGTGGTCCTCTCTCTGTTCTGCGACTTGATCTCTTCCAGCATGTCTTTCTGTCCCTTGGCCAAGTCACTCAGGGCCCTCAGAAGGTTGTCGAAAGCCATCTCTTCCCTGCTCTTGGGTTCTACCATTTCCTCCTCTTCTGCTACTGCTTTCCCCTTGTCCTCCGTCTCTGGAGTAATCTCTAACTCCCTTTCTTTGCTCTTGTACCTTTGTCTCCAGTAGGTGATGTTTTGCTGGTATCCTTTTCTCATAGGAGATAATCCCCACAGTTGAGCCAAGAACTAGGCTTTGATACCACTGTAATGATCCTAAATATGAATACAAGTGATAACAAGCAAATAATACATGCAGCAAATCACAAAAACGAAATATTCAACAAAGACCCATATAAAAGCTGCTAATGGAGAACTTTTGAGCCATTTTATTATATTTCTGCAAGTCAAATACAATCGATGATGGAATGGTGCACCTGGGCTTGTCTCAAAGGACAAGCAAGACCATACCTAGGTAGGAAAATGGCTGAGCTGAAAGCTGCCCAACTTCTGCACCAATTTGCATTGCATTGCCCAGAAAACTATTGCTCTATTGAAGTTTGAATGGCTGGAAGGTGCACTAAAACTACCCAGAAATTTATATGCTTTCAAGCCCGGACTCCTTGGCCAAAACCCAGAAAAACCCAGAAGGGATTTTAGCTAGTTTGGACATTTGATTTTCGACCCCCTTGGAGCTTCACCTTAGCTCTCACTACCAATTTCAACTTGCTGGAAACTGCCTATAAATCCACCTGAAAACTCCCCCACAATGCTGAGTTCACCCATGTTATCTAATCCCTAACTTCCTGGATGATCTCTTGGCCCAACTTAGTTGCTCCCAAGTACCACGAAAATCTGTAGACTGTTGTGTGGCCTCTGCGTTGTCCCTCAACCCCTGCAGTTTGAATTGTTGGAATGCTGGTTTGGCTAGCTGAAAGCTTCAGCGAAAATGCCTGTCCAATGCTGCTACCTCAGCTCCTTGACCTCCCAACAAGCTATGTGATTCCTGCTGGTCCAAAACTCCCTCTGCGTGATTCCTGGCTACCCAGAAATATGCACTCCCTTCTCTGCACTGGTTGTTGATGTGTATCACTGCCCCGAAACTCCTGAAAACTCCTGTAGAACAACCTCCCTAGGGTAGGCACAGATGGTCCCCCGAAGTAGAGGTTGAATCTCCCACGTGAAAGACTCGTGGCTAAACAACAGAGTGAACAGATGTGTGTTTGTTTGCAAATGTCAAAGATGAACCAAAATGAGAGTTGATCTCTCCTTATATCTCCTTGGACCTCCTTAGCCTCATGTGGGCCCCTCCATCCATCCATTCGATTTCCCTCCAAGCATATCGAATGGCTAGTTCGGATTCCCCATGTGGGTGGCCCCCACATTCCACTAGCTGCCAAATAATGTCGATTTCGCCCCTAAGTCCCTAAGTCAAAGTCTGGGGCCCTCTTCCTAAGTCAAAAATGTGAAAAAATGTTGTGGCAGCACCCTGTTACTAATGTTTTTGAGAAGGGACATGACACAAATCTTGTGTCCTCTTGTCTTGGCTTGTCTTTTGTACACGTTTTTATGTTATATCTGCATTTGTTGTCAATGTGATTAAGTTAATGTGATTGCTACTGGAAATAATTGTCATTGGGCTACTAAAGGAACATTGAAGTAAATTGTGCTAAATCATAGAACATACCATTATTATCTAAAATTAACAAAACGACACTAAAACATTAAACTGAGCTATAAAGGATGATTCCACTCTCACTCTTTGCCAACAATTAAAATTTTGTTGGGGAACCTCAAAACCCTAGTTGTTGATAAGAAACATCTGCAAGATTTACTACATTGATAAACTCAAGATATCAGTCTTTTGTTGATATTTTGTCCTTAGAGGCTCATGCCATTAAAAGCCTAGTACTATTCTCAGAGACTCATTCCATTAAAAATCTTGTACTATTCTCAATGACTCTCCCATTGATTTTTTAGCAATATTCTTCGCTCTTCCACAATAACCATTTTCCTCTTGGGTTGATGCTTTACACAACCACCTTCAATTCCACCTAACCCTTATAAAATATTTTATATCTTCATTTGTTTGTGAAACTTACGAAGAAACTTTTTGGTCTTATAAGCTAAATTCCTTTCCGACCTTTCATTTGGTAACCATCACTTGTCTATGGCATCATTTTTGCTAAGATGTCTTGTTTTCCACTATTTATGATGTCATTTTTCCAACCTTCTCATTAAGGCTCCACAAAGAATTTAATTGTTTCACCTTCGTTCAACGTCATTCACATCATTTACCTACTTTGATATGATGTAGGTAAATATAGAATATGCAACTAAGTAGTGATGTATATAGAGGATTTAAGATAATAATACACATTATATCAAACTGTAGTAAGATAGTCCCCAACATAATACTTATTATGCTACAAAACCATATGGTGGTTTAACCACCTAATATTAACATTCATACCATTGTTCACACAATAGTCACCTAATACCCATGTTGCACTGGTTTTCAAGATGATGAAATGATAGGGACGAGGGGACGTGTTTTTGGGATGGCTAGAGCGCACCCCCAAATCTTTCAAAGGACAACGAATTGGGGATGACACTTATATAATAGTAATACCAATACCAATAATAATAAATAAAATATTTTAAAATTTACAATTTACCATAAACATTTGTAGTTGCTTCAAGCTTGTAAGCATAACAAACTATAGTATATAGTACTATACAAACTCCTGAAACTTGCCAATTTGGAAAAAGAAGGGCCAAGTGGCATTCCATTATTGGACTTTATAGATGAGTAAAACGTTGTTTAGCTTTAGGAAACTTAAGTGTAACTATTTGCAATTTGCAATAAGGTCCATGAAGGGTCTTTGAGACAAGAACTATCTCTATAGTAGCTTTTCTTCCTCATATTTCTTGTAAATGATGATTATATTAAAACATGAAAGGCATTCTCTTCTCAATAGGTTTTGTATATTTTAATAATTATGTTGAAAATCATTATAAAACATTTTAGTTATGTAAAGAGATTAGATTCATATTTCAGATTAAGAAGGTGATTGAATAAGATTATTCAAACATTCTATACCTAATCCAAATCACTACTATTCGTTTTCACAATTCTTGAGATTGGGATGGTGGAAACACTAGACTTGAATGACTCTTGGAAACCCATTTACAATTTGCAAAGCTGAAATGACCCAAAAAATGAAAAGAGCAAGAGCAATAACAACAAGGATCATCCCTTTGGAATGTTGCATTCCTTTTTTTCTTGACATGAAGGCTTTTCTTGTTGTAATGTTGTTGCTGAAAATACAATATTTAAATCACCAAAAACCCAAATCAAAACCCATCATACAAAACCCATGTGCTGAATTGCAACTAGCACAACAAATTTGGATTTATTGCAATACAAAAATAAGGGATAGGAAAAATGATCATATTGACCAATCATGAATATCCATGATTCTCAAAATTGAAGTTATATGCCCAAATATAGTATATACCTAAGATTTGCCCAACAAGTCCCTGAAATTTCCCCAAAGCATCCCCAAAATCTATTGAAAACGTCCCTAAATCAGCTCAAAACACCTTGAAGGCAACAAGCAAGAATAGACAAGTTTTCATCCCAAATAGCGAATGATGCATCATGTTGACAACTAGACTCCATGCTCAAGGATGTACCAAAGGCTTCTTGTACCATCCAAGATCATCATATCACTAAAATTTTTCAACTCTACTTTTTCTTCTCATTTTTTTCTATTGTACCCAGATTCCACAAGCCCTACGAGGATGATGTGAAGTGATGCTGGTATGATGCGTTTGAGTCATGTAACAAGTCTAGGTAATTTGGGACCTTGTCATCAAGCGAATCTACTCTGGGAGGTTTTTTTCACTTGGTTAATTATCATTTTCCTCCAAGAATTTAATAATTAATTAAGTTTTTTAATCCTAACATACCTCCAAAGCCGGAGTATGGCTTGAAGACGAGGCCTTGGGTGAGTCCTAGTGTCTAGAGTCATTGTATATTACCATACGAGATCACTCGTAAAATTTTGTGGAATTTGGTTAGGTCTAGGGGTCATTTTTAATTTTTTAAAATTTCAAGTAGGGTGGAAATTTGAATAAAATCTGATTGTAATATGTAATAAGTAATGTATAGAGACGTTTTATGGGGTATGTGTGCTCAAAATTACATATCTCATCTTCAACTTTATACTATGACACGCTTTGAGGGGTAAAAAATAAGTTTTA
Organism: Pinus tabuliformis; assembly: GCA_031772625.1. Taxonomy (NCBI): domain Eukaryota; kingdom Viridiplantae; phylum Streptophyta; class Pinopsida; order Pinales; family Pinaceae; genus Pinus; species Pinus tabuliformis. Next base: position 508,416,616 of record CM062818.1, on the reverse strand, counting down.
GACCCTCAAAACCCACTTTTCCTAAGTTTTGTGGAAAATGTGACAATAAATTAGCCTAACAATTAAATAAATGGAGAAAAATAAATATCTACGCATGCTCAAATGATATGGAAATGAGGTGGAAATTCACCTAAAGGTCAAAGTTTAGTTACCAAGTGATATGGACTCCACATAAACCACAAATCAAACAAATCAATTTTTTTGTGTGGAGAAAACAACGAGTTCCAGTGACAAGATCCATGATTTGAGGCTATTAACTCGAGCTTCAAAGAGATATCATGAGTTGACTTGAGATTGGATTAGAGTTCACTTGAATGAGGTGGAGAGTGGTCTCCTACCACTCCATTTCACTCTCCCACATCCTCTCATCTAATTCAAACTCCCTCATGAAAGGTGCGTGGACCTCTAAGGAAGAAATCAAGTTGCCACTTGGAAAATTCGAATTTGCATGAAGGAGCATTAGGATGGTCACCCATTTGTCTTTGGATTGTCACCATTTGCCTTGGGATTGGCTCTCAAGCTTATATATAAGTGAACATTGGTCTCTCACTATTTAATATTTTGTTACTAGCTATTATGTTTGTGGAATGCTAATATTGTGTACACTTTTCAAGAGTTTTAATAAAAAGACTTTGGGGGTCCATTCGTGGGTGTTTTTCCTTTGGAGCATGGTGCATTGTGAGTTATTGGTATAATATTTTCTATGTTTTGAATTATTTCATTTTCCATATATTCTTGTAAATTTGCTAGTGCAAAAGTATCTTGTGTTAGCATTTGATTTGAGAGTAGACTTTAGATGTTGAAAGTTCTAGGCTTCTAGCTTATTTTCAAATAAATTTCTAGAAGTTTCAATTCATTGTTTGTTTATCTAAATCTATATGAACTAATGTGTAATTTGAGTATTGTGGAAGAATTTTTGTTGGATCAAGCGTAAGGGGAAGTCTTCGGGAGACCAACCCACTCTTAAAGCATCTTCAAAGGAACTCTCATTTGTTATTTGGATTTTCATAGTTCATCTTACATAAAAGTGCTCTTGCAGAGATTCGTTAGACATAGCTTGTATACAAGCAAACCATTTCATAATTGTGTTTTTAATAATAATGGTTATAGTAAGCGTCAATGTCTTAGAGCCTTCCTTAAGGCTGAAAAATGTCATAGGATTAAAAATGATCTTAAAGATCGGTTTTCAGGGGTGCATCTTTTGTTTATCCAAGGAACCACAAACAAGATTGCTAAAATCTTGAAGAAGCATAAGGTTCCTTCATCATTTAGGCCCCTAACCACTATCTGAAGTTCCCTAAGATCAGTGAAGGACCTTGTGAACAGTGAACATGAAAAAGGTGTTTATGTCATCCCTTGCTCCTGTGGGACTCTGTGTATTGGTGAAACTGACCGCTCAATTAATCAGAGGATTCTTGAGCACGTAGTTGACATCAAACATGGAAGGTCTTGCTCCTCCGCTTTGGCTAAACATGCAGAAAAGAAAAAACATCACATCTGCATTGAAGAGGCGAGGGCCATTGCAAGGATTGATCATTTTCATCACCATAATAGAGACGATGGTTGGAGTATTAATAGGTGTTGGATCCCTACCTTGTATTCCTAAGTTTTTATTATATTTAATTAATTGTTTATTTATTTTATTCGAATTGTTGGTATTCCTTTATTTCTTATTTACTTTTCATTTTTTTTGCTATATTATTTTATTTTTTAATTTAAATAATAAAATTGAGTTAATTCATTATTTTGATTTATATTTTATTTATTCATTTTCCTTATTACTATTCTTAGTTTTATTGTTTAGAATAGTTAGATTTGACTTTATTATTTTTATTGTTTGTTTATTTATTTATTATTTCATTTTATTTTTTTTCATTTTCTTATTGCTATTTTTTAGTTTTATTGTTTAGAATAATTAAGTTTGACTTTATTATTACTGACCTTTGTTCTGATTAAAATAATAATAATAAAATTAATTTAATTCTTTATTTACAACTAATTTTCATCTATTACTTCATTTTAATTAAAAAAAATATTTATTAATTAATGATAACTCTTTAGTCAAAACTTTGTTATATTCTAACAACTAGAAAACATTTTCCTTCATCGATTTAATATAATGCCATGATATGGTTCTTCATTTTGTCCTAAATATGAACCACACTAGATGGTTTGAAACATGTCGACTTAAAGTTTTTTTTATGTGATTTTTATCGAAAAATCTTTCAACATTCATAATATGGATCACAAAAGCCTGAATTTAGAAATTTAAATATTTTCAAATAGTGCTTCATTGATTTTATATTAGCTACTTAAGAGATTTTCTACACTAAACCAAGTGATGGGGTTCACTACCATCACTTGATTTGGTTTCTTGTATACTATTTGTATTTTATCTAGTTGTGTTATATATTCTCTCTACACTAATTTGTTTTTCGATTTTGTAGCCCATAGACAAAGTGTTGGTGATGAATTCTAACCATTTTCTTATAAAACCTCTCAAGCCATTCTAAGTTGATTTTTTTAGAAAGTCGTGGACACTTAGAAAGGGTTGCTATTTGGCAAAGCCATGGGCATTCGAGGAGGATTAGCTCCTTGTTTTGAGAAAAATTTCATTCACCTTTGGAGGCAAAGCTTTGGGACATCAAGAGACACCTAATTTCTTCAAACTTGAGAACATTCTCATTGTATTTACTTTAGTTTCTAATTTTATCTTTCAAGAAGGAAATCTAGTGCTTGAAAAACCTCATATATTGTAATGATTCCTCTTGAAATCTTAGTTGAGATCTTTTGGAAGAATTCTCATTTGTGTAATAAGTTTAATAAAAGCTTAGTTTTTCTTGTGGGAGCTTGGGTTTCACCCAAGACATCCTTTGCTCCTTATTTTAAAAGGAAAAACTTTGGGTGCATTGATCTTGCACAATTTTCTTTTAGTTTTCATTTTTGCATGTCATAAGAACTAACACAATCTCATCATCACAATCTAATTTTCTAGATTTAATCTTGCTATTAGTTTTCATTCTTATGCTTTGCATTTCAATTTTTCGTTTTAAAGCACAATTTGGAATTTTACTTTGGAGCAACTTATTATATGCAAGCATTTTGTTTCATGTGGCAAAGTTGATATAGTTAATTTAACAGTTTGCTTCATGTTGGCCTCACAATAGGCTCATTGTTTACATGCTCATTTATTTTTAAGCGATTTGCTCATTTTGCAAGCATATCATACATTAAAAACTTCATTTCATTTCATTGCTTTAGTTGGTTATTGATGTATCATTTGTCAAAGAATTTACTTTGAGCAACTTGAAATCTTATGTGCTTATGAAGTTCATGTTCTTGTATTTTGCATTATTTTGAGCAATTATCCAAAGTTATTTTGTTGAACATATTTCCTTTTAATTGAAACATTTCCCTTTATACAAGCATTAATAAGCTTACTTGCAACTATACTAATATGCTTAAATGGGATGCAAGTAAGTTTATTAGTGCTTGTATAAAAGAAAATGTTTCAATTAAATGAAAATATGTTCAACAAGATAACTTTGGATAATTGTTCAAAATAATGCAAGATACAAGAACATGAGCTTCAAAAGCACATAAGATTTCAAGTTGCTCAGAGTAAATGCTTTGACAAATGATACATGAATAATCAAATAAATCAAAGAAATGAAATGAAGCTTTTAATTGTATGATATGCTTGCAAAATGAGTAAATAGCTTAAAAATAAATGAGCATGTAAACAATGAGTCTATTGTGAAGCCAACATGAAGCAAATTGTTAAATTAACTACATCAACTTTGCCACATGAAATGAAATATTTGCATATAATAAGTTGCTCCAAAGTAAAATTCCAAATTGTGCTTGAAAGCAAAAAATTGAAATGCAAAGCCCAATAATGAAAACTAGTAGCAAGATTAAATCTAGAAAATTAGATTGTGATAGTGAGATTGTGTTACTTCTTAAGACATGCAAAAATGAAAACTAAAAGAAAACCATGCAAGATCAATCCACCCAAAGTTTCTCCTTTTAAAATAAGGAGCAAAGGATGTCTTGGGTGAAACCCAAACTCTCACAAGAAAAAATAAGTTTTTATTAGAGTTATTACACAAATGAGAATCCTTTTAAAGGATCTCAACTAAGACTTCAAGAGGAATTTTTACAATATATGAAGCTTCTTAAAAATTAGATCTCCTTGAAAGATAAAATTTGAAGTTAAAGTAAGTACAATGAGAATATTCTCAGGTTTAAATAAATTAGGTGTCTCTTGATGTCCCAAAGCTTTGCCTCCAAAGGTGAATGAATTCTTGCACAAGAGAAGGAGCTAATCCTCCTCGAATGCCCATAGCCTTGCCAAATAGAAACCCTCTCTAAGTGTCCACGACCTCCTTGAAAAATCAACTTCGAATGGCTTGAAAGGTCCTACAAGAAAATGGTTAGAGTTTGTCACCAACACTTTACCTATGGACTGCAAAATCAAGAGACAAATTAGTGTAGAGAGAATATGCAACACAACTAAGTAAAATACAAATAGTATACAAAAAACCAAATCAAGTGATGGGAGTGACTCCCATCACTTGGTTTAGTGTAGAAAAGCTCTCAAGTAGCTAATATAAAATCAATGAAGCACTATTTGAAAAGATTTAAATTATGAAATGGTTTGCTTGTATACAAGCTATGTCCAACGAATCTCTGCAAGAACATTTTTCGGTAAGATGAACTATGAAAATCCAAATAACAAATGAGAGTTCCTTTGAAGGTGCTCCAAGAGTGGGTTGGTCTCCCAAAGACTTCCCTTCACGCTTGATCTAACAAAAATTCTTCTACAATACTCAAATCACACATTAGTCTATATAGATTTAGATACGCAAACAATGAATTGAAACTTCTAGAAATTTATTTGAAAATAAGTTAGAAATTTCAACATTTAGAGCCTACTCTCAAATCAAATGCTAACACAAGATAGCTTTGCACTAGCAAGTTTACAAGAATATATGGAAATGAAATAATTCAAAGCATAGAAAAGATTATACCAATAGCTCACAATCCACCATGCTCCAAAGGAAAAACACTGATGAATGTACCTGCAAAGTCTTTTTATTAGAACTCTTGAAAAATGCACAAAGTAACAACGCTTTCGGAAGCACGATAGCTAGTAAAAAAAGATTAGATAGTGAGAGACCAATGCTCGCTTATATAGAAGCTTGAGAGCCAATCCCAAGACAAATGAGTGACCATCCCAATGTTCCATGCAAATTCGAATTTCCCAAGTGGCAACTTGATTTCTTCCTTAGAGGCCCACACAATCCTTGATGAGGGAGTTCGAATTAGATGAGAGGACATGTGGGAGAGTGAAGCGGAGTGGTAAGAGACCACTCTCCACTGCACTCAAGTGAACTCTAATCCAATCTCAAGTCAATGCATGATATCTCTTTGAAGATTGAGTTAAATTCCTCAAATCGTGGATTTTGTCACTGGAACTCGTTGCCTTCTCCACAAAAAAATCTATTTGCTTGATTTGTGGCTTATGTGGTGTTCACATCACTTGGTAGCTCAAATTTGATATTTAGATGAATTTTCACCTCATTTCCACATCATTTGAGCATGTGTGGATATTTATTTTTCTCTATTTATTTAATTGTTAGGTTAATTTATTGCCACATTTTCCACAAAACTTAGGAAAAGTGGATATTGAGAGTCTAGAAATTATTTTTTACCTCTAAAAGTGTGTCATAGTAGAAATTTGAGGATGAAAGGTGTAATTTTGAGTACACATACGCCATACAATTTCTGTTGACATCACTTAGTACATATTACAATAAGATTTTATTCAAATTTCCACCCTACGGGAAACTTAAAAAATAAAAAATGACCCTAGACCTAACCAAATTCCACAAAATTTTATGAGTGATCTAGTATGGTAATATATAATGACTCTAGACAGTAGGACTCACCCAAGGCCTTGCCTTCAAGTCGTACTCTGGTTTGGGGGTATTCTAGGAGGAAAAAGCTTAATTAATTATTATATTCTTGGAGGAAAATGATAATTAACCAAGTGAAAAAAACCTCCCAGAGTAGACTCACTTAATGACAAGGTCCTAAGTTACCTAGACCCGTTAAATGAATCAAATGCATCACACTAGCATCACTTTACATCATCCCCATAGGGCTTGTGGAATCTGGGTACAATCGAAGAAGATGAGAAGAAGAAGTAGAGTTGAAAAACTTTGGTGATATGATGATCTTTGCTAGTACAAACAACCTTTGGTATATCTTTGGGGATGAAGTCCTCAAAAAAATCTTCAGGGACCACTCCAATGGTCAACAGATCACATCTACACACTTCGAGCCATTATTGAGGAGGCTTGTCATCGCTCTTTGAAAGTTTAGAGTTGCTTTGCAGACTTCTGGAAAACTTTGGACACAATACCAATGGAGGAATTATTCTAGAGACTCCATAACATTGGCATATCTGAGACCTTGCTGGAAGTCATTATGAAACTATATGAGTTAGTCTTGAGATGCCTCAAGATGGCACACAACCTTTTTGACTTCATCTAGAGTACCATGGAGGTAAAACACGGGTGCTCCCTCTAACTACCCTCTCTAGGATCTAACCTATGAGTTAGAGCCTTTCCTCCATGAGTATATCCAAGAGGGAGATGTTTGTCTTCTACATCAGTTGTTGATTTCCTTGCTCCTATTTGCTAATGACTTGATCTTGTTGGCTTTGTTACCCACCATTTTCTGGGTAATATCCCTAGGAGAAAAAAAAATCTCCAAGATGGTCCTCAGCTGGCAGCCAACAACCCCTTGCAACCACTAGCTAGCTCATTGTTCCATTTCTCCGCCACTTGAGCCAGCCATGTGATCCCTCGCCTATCTGCCATGATTGTATGTTTGAAGGCGGGCCTCCCAAATCTAAAGGTATGCCTTGTCATTTGGAAATTGAGTATTGTAGTTTGTTTATCATGGACACTTCTGGGCGTCGATTAATTGGGGGATTCGGCGGAAATAATGGGCTAGGTTTGTGCTTTTGTCCCCTAGACCCCTTTTAAGTCTTAACCTTGGATTCTAGTCCCGTGGGATCTTTTTTCTGACCATTTGGCTCTAAGGATGTTATTTCATGAGAAACCCTGATTTTGGTTACGTGGTCCCGCTCCCTTATTTGCTTATATTACCCTCTTTCCATTCATTATTACCCCATTCATCATTTCTCCCACCTGGGTCCACATTCCTCCACTAAGTCCACATAGGGTTAGCATGCCCCTTCCCCTTGCCCACACCTTGGGTCATGGCCTAGAATGAAGCCCAGAGGTTAATGCAGCTAAAAAGAAAGATAAAAACATATATGGCCACATTCAACAGGAATATGTAACACAAAATGCAAAAGATAGTTGGGACAAACACATTTAGCACATGGGAAAAAGCCAATACATGAGCTATACCTCATCATCATGGCCATCACCCCGGTTCCCACAGGTTATATGAACCTTCTTCATCATATAGGAACCCATGATTTCCGGAACCCCAAGTGGGCAATGAACCGCCCCACTTTAAAAAGGGGTATTCACTACTATATCTTATACATCATGCTCTTACCGTTTGAGCCTCGAGCATTTAATCAAAGAAAATAATAAAAAGACAAAAGGCATATAAAGAAGGGTGCAAAAATCAAGGTTGGGGCACCCCATGTACCACGATTGCTCCCTCCTATACATTAGAAACCCATGTGTGGGCTTGGGTCTTATTAGCTACCCTTGTACTCCATCATGTGACCCAGGGTTGTCCCTTCTCATCCCCTACTTCATTCACCTATCTCTCACATGCCACCACGTTTTGAAGGATGTACCTTGAATATATTATCCCTTTTAGAAGTAGAAACCACCTAATAGGATTATTGGTTAACCCCATTTGGAGTTTATGAGACATTGGCACATCCCGAAGCCCATTATGGACGGGCAGGACATTATGAAATCCCCACCTGTGGTCTCCATGAATGGTAAGCTCATTTACTTGATTTCTCTAATGACTTTTTGTACTGGAAGGCTAGGGTGTTGATTTTTTTGGTAGCATTGGATGTGCTCTAGCTCCAAAATTTTGTGGAGGGGCTAGAACACATGAGATTTCCAAGACCTAGAAATCGTTTGGTGAAATTCCACTTGGATTGTATTTATTAAAATAATTAATAATTTTTAATGGGGTTCCTATGTCTAAACTTAGGAAAATTAAAATATTAATGGATATTAATGAAAATATGGGTGAAAAGCTTCTAAGAGACGAGGATCAAGTTCAATTTAATCTTAGCCGTTGATTTCTCAACATGAAAAGAATAAATGGAGGCTTGTGGTCAGTTGGAGGAGACATACAGAGAGAGAAAATCGATTTTCTGAAGTGAGAAGTTCACAGGAGGAAAATCGATTAAGGAGATCTCTAGTAGAGAGGGGTAGTTCGGCAGAGGGACTTCAGTCCAAGGCCGAGAATGCATCGCAGAGAGGGTGACACATAGGCTAAAGGAGCCGTCATAGTCACTTAGAGGCAACGTTGGGGTTTCTGTGAGGTAGAGAGAGCAAGAGTTCAGCAAATCGATTTCTGAGTCGGGAAGGCTCACTGGGAGGGTGACGCAGCTCCTAGAGGAGGTGACACAGTGCCAGCGCAGAGCTTGGAGCAGCCACGCTGCCCAGCACTGGGGACAACACAGTTACCTGTGGAGTTTGTTCATTTAGTTGTTGGATTTGCCAAAATATCTGTCTCCGAATAGAGGTACTTTTGTCGGGTTTATTCTCTATTGGGTGAGCCGGATTTGGCACCCTAGTTGTATTCAGAAATCTGCTTAATAATAAAACCCTCAAATCTATTACATCGGTTTTCCCGCATTGGGTTTTTTCGGGGACGTTTAGTCCAAAAATAAGTGTCATTTGTGTGGTTGTCTCATTTATTTTTAAGGACTTGATCTGTATATTGGTATAGGCTGCAGTGTATTTACATTAATATTTTCCGAATATTTCTGAAAATAACTTGTTAAACGAAGAACACAAGTAGCTAATGCAAATCAGTTTACTGCAGTAGGATTTTTGACTTGTTCGATTCAGAAATTTTCACATGGTATCAGAGGGATAGCAGATCAAGGAGGACTGAAGCCATCAGCAAAAGGACAGGAAAATTTGCGTTGAAGACAATTGTCCTGAGAGACAACGTAGTTTTTGGCCGAGAGAACAAAGGAGGGGTGACACAGTCACCAAGGGAGGCTCACATAGAGCCTGCGTCATCCTGATTGGGTGACGTTGTTGCTGCAAAGGGAAACGCAGTGATTGTTGGGCCAGCGCAAACACTGTTGAGTCTTGTTTTTTCGGTTGTCGTGGCTAGAGGTGCAGCACAAACTTCATCTGAAGTTGCTGGTGGGGTGCTGATTCTGTTGGTGCAGAACAGTACCTAGTGGGGCAAAAGCAAAGTAGAGGGAATCAGTTCCTCAGAAGATTTCTTTCCAAGAGATCTAGATCTAGTGCTAAGCAACAACAAAGAGAGATTAGAGAGGGGTGGTTCGACAGTGGTTGGCAGAAGGATTTTTGTGAAGGAAATCGAAATTCAGAGGGAGCTTGTTCCTTAGAGGATTTCTAGCGCCAAAGAAATCCAGATCCGAGTTTTGTTGGGGCAACAACAAAAGAGGGAGAAGAGAACCAGTTCGACATTCTTTTGAGCAGAGATGGCAGTTAACGGACTGAGGGATCAAGACAAGTTGGATGGAGCATCCAACTTTGTCATTTGGAAGGCCAGGATCTTGGCAGTTTTGGATAAAAATTGCATCAAGGATTATGCCTTGAAGACAGTTGTTGTTCTGGTTGATGTTGATCCTCTCAAGAAGTACGAGGAGGCTCAGGCAAAAGCAAAGTGCATGATCTTGGACGGGGTCAAGGATCATGTGATCCCACATATTGTTGAGAAAGACACAACAAGGGAAATGTGGGAGGCCTTGACCACTTTGTATGAGGGAACTTTCGTTCAATGGAAGATGTTGCTTGAGAGTCAGCTGAGACAGTTTTAGATGCAGAAGGGAGAAGAAATCGATCCCTTCCTTCTCAGGTTGCAAGGGATCCGTGACCAGCTAACTTCTATAGGGGCTACACTAGATCCTGAATTTATGGTCAGGACTACCTTGAATGCAGTCACTGAACACTGGGAAACCTTTGTTCAAAGCATCTTGGGTAGGGCTTCTCTTCTTAGTTGGGAGGAGATGTGGGCAGCTCTTCGACAAGAAGAGATCAGACGGTTGACCAAGGCGGGAAGCAGCAACAAAGGGATCAGAGTCAAGAAGGAGGAAGAGGAGGATGCAACTCTCGCATCAGTGGGACAGCAAGGGCAACAGAAGAGGAAGAAAAATGACATATCCAAAGTCAGATGCTTCAGATGTGGAGAAATGGGTCATTTCGCCACACAATGTCCTCGGAAGAAGGGCAAGGAATAGAAGTCTGACTCAAAGGCTGCTCCAGCGAAAGCTAACAAAGAGGACGATGATGAGGATTGTGCCATGAGTGCTCATGCACCTCTAGAAAAGAGGTGGGGCGATATTGAGTTGTAGTCGGGAGGACTACATGGGCGGTAGGATCCTTGAGGTGCCCAAACTCTTGGATCACATACGACTATGGGAGCCCTTAATGATAGTAATAGATTGACAGGAGTCAGTTGGTGCGAGGGATGATGTAACAACAGTGGTAGAGCTAGAGTGCCAAAGTCTGAAGCAGCGCAGTAGAGTGTTGCAGCAGTGTGGTAGGCACAGAGTAGATACAACAACAACACAGTAGCATCAGAGGGCCAACACAGATTAGCAGCAGAGGTAGCTTCAGCATCACGGGGTATCCAGACTTACCAACATGTTAGCTTTTGGGTGAATTTTCAATTGCTTACTTCTCAACAACTGAGTTGCAGTGCAACAGTTAGCAGTGGCAGTGCTATGGGCAGCATGATGCTGCATCTTGATAGGGAGTTGCAGTACAGATGCAATAATGACAGTGGCAGTGTCATGTGCAGCAGTACAGATTGCAGCAACACAATGGATGAGGGGCAACAGGCCAAGCATCAACAGTGCAGAGGACCAATGTCGTGGATCAGTGTGATACTTCTGCTGGGAAGTGTTGCTAAAGCACATTCCTCGCTAAGAGGGAGTGTTGATTTTTTGGGTAACTTCGGATATACTCTAGCTCAAAAATTTTGTGGAGGGGCTAGAACACATGAGATCTCCAAGACCCAGAAATTGTTTGGTGAAATTCCACCCGGATTATATTTTATTAAAATAATTAATATTTTTAATGGGGTTCCTAAGTCTAAACTTAGGAAAATTAAAATATTAATGAGTATTAATGAAAATATGGGTGAGAAGCTTCTAAGAGACGAGGATCAAGTCTAATTTAATCTTAGCCATTGATTAGAGACTTAATCTCGGTTGTTGATTTCTCAACAGGAAAAGTATAAATGGAGGCTTGGGTTCAGTTGGAGGAGACACACAAAGAGATAGAGAAAATCGATTTTCTAAAGTGAGAAGTTCTCGGGAGGAAAATCAATTGAGGAGATCTCTAGCAAAGGGGTGGTTTGGCAAAGGGAATTCAGTCCAAGGTCGAGAATACATAGCAGAGAGGCAGAACAACACTAGGAGAGACATCACAACTCCAGAAAGGGTGACGCAGAGGCTAAAGGAGCTGATGTAGTCACTTAGAGGCAACATTGGGGTTTTTGTGAGGCAGAGAGAGCATCAGTTCAGCAAATCGATTTCTGAGCCGGGAAGGCTCATTGGGAGGGTGACGTAGCTCCCAGAGGAGGTGACGTAGTTCCAGTGTAGAGCTTGGAGCACCTATCGCTGCCCAGCACTGGGAACAACAAAATCACTTGTGGGGTTCGTTCATCCAGTTGCTGGATTCGCCAAAATATCTGTCTCTGGATAGAGGTACTTCTGTTGGGTTTATTCTCTGTTGGGTGAGCCAGATTTGGCACCCTAGTTGTATTCAGAAATTTGCTTAATATTAAAACCCTCATATCTGTTGCACCGGTTTTCCCGCATTGGGTTTCTTTGGGGACATTTAGTCCAAAAATAAGTGTGTCCTTTGTGTGGTTGTCTCATTTATTTTTCAGTACTTGATCTGTATATTGGTGTAGGCTGCAGTGTATTTACATTAATATTTTATGAATATTTCTGAAAGTAACTTGTTAAACAAAGAACACAAGTAGATAATGCAAATCAGTTTACTGCAGTAGGATTTCTGACTTGTCCGATTCAGAAATTTTCACATATGGGACGCATTGGATCTTGCAAGATTGCAGATGGTCTCTATTATGAGTTTGGTCTCCCCATACGGGGTCCTAATCCTCTAGAGGGCTACATTGGCACATGTAGGGTGTGTGTTGAGAGCCATGGGCCTCCACAACAACAGATAACACTCCATGGATCCCCACAAACATTTAGAGATTGCTCGTGATTCACTTATTGGGCGAGGAATATGCATCTAACCCATCATGCCCAACTGGCCCCAGATTTGCACCATACACTTGGCAGATGATCCAAGACTTGCATGATGATGTGGTGTCACCTACACCATCATTCTAGCCCTTGTAGGCGATTTATAGGCATATTTGATTTATTTGGGGACCCATGAGGACACTTGTGTGACCCCACAGTTCATTTGGAGCACCACAGGGTATTACAAGGGGCCAACCCCTTGTCCACTGCTTTTGAGGGTCCCACTCTTCATTATGGCACCCATGGACCTCATTAGGCCTCTTAGAGGGCCCTATGACATGCATAGATTATTATTTGACCTCTTGAGAGACTTACTTTTTCATTTATGAGCTAGTTTGGTGGGCTTGTCACCAAAAGTGGGATTATTAGAACATTATTTTATTTTTGGGGCTTATGTAGGCCAAGGAGGCTAATTTGAACTCTTAATTTGTGTATAAATACAAGTGAGATGAGCTCATTTGCTCATGTTAAAATTGGACAACTAGGTCCAAACTCCATGTTTTGATGCTCAGATTAAGAGGCTAATATTTTTGTTGGATTCCTCTTTCTGAGAGGTGTAAAATCCATATAAAAATAGTCTTAATCCGATGAGCAAAACTTATATTGTGAATTTATTATTCTTAATAAATTATATGTGCAAGGTCAGCCAGTTTTGTAATGTAGGCTCACATGCCCAACAGATGTGTCACTCACCCTCATTGATGGATATATATACAGGAAAAGTTGGAGAGAATTTGAAGATAACACAACTCACATCTTCCTCTCTCATCCTAAAAGTACGAGCTACTTGGAGGGTTGTTGTGACACATGCTGGGCTGGCTGACCAAAGGAGACTTTGCTGGTTGAAGCATCCTGTTGACCGCCGAAACGAACACATACATTTTTCTTGTTTCTGATTTGTCTTCTGTAAGATCTGCTTATATGTTCTATCTGCATTTTGCTTATCTACTTGTATGATTGCTGTGAGAAAAGTGAAATTGCTCTTAGCATAGAACATCTACAAAACTTTACATGGTATCAGAGCTGAGGTGAAGACAAACTCACTTCAAGTGATCTCCTCTCCACGTCTTGGGTTTTTGGAGAAGGAGATTCACATAGATTACGCCGGCCTAGTATGATGCCCTAACGGAGAACGCAGTCGTGAAGTCATACGCTGTGCAATTATACGCTGGAGTTATGTATACGCAGGAAATGGATGGTTCTGAGATTTCAGATAGGTTCGAGTTCTTCTCTTTGATGGTTTAGAATTCTAGCTCGCATTCATTACAGGACAAGAGCTCACATGGTCTATATTCTCCTCGCTTTTCCTCAAGATTTCTCACGTGATGTGATGCCCTAAACTCTAGACAGAGATCAATATAGACGCAGCTAAATCTATGAAGCCGCAGTACATCGCAGTCATGGTCCTGGAGAAACTTATACACAGAATTAGACACGCTATACATACATGTTGTCATGGCATATACATATATATCATTATATATGCTGGAATAATAATCGCTGCTCGTGGATACACGCATCAACACAGTCACAACGCAGTCATATAATCGCTGCTCGTGGAGGCATATACATGCATCACACGCATGATAAACGCTGTGTGTAGCCACTGTAAATACATGGAGCTGCAAGAGGAGCCGCAGTCCTGAGGTATAGCCGTCAAGGGAACGCAGCATCATAAGCTGTCCAGAAGCCCCAACACGCAACGTAGTCAAGGGATGAACGCCGTCAAAGGAAAATTGCACTCATACGCTAAACCCTTACACGGAGTTAATGGGACAGATACGAACACAGTCAAGGACACAATTACACGACACTTATATGTTGTCCTGAGATGTATTACCTATATACATTGTTCTTTACGCAGGGCATAAAGATTCATACGCTGTCATTCATATGACACCTATACGCACAAGACAACGAAGCCGCAATCATAATAGAGCCGCAGTAAGGAATAAAGCTACAGTCAACCGCAGTCAAGGTTGGACCTAGGGTTTGGCTGCGTCCTCGGATTGATTAAGGAACCGCAGAACTAAAGAAGCAATCGTGGTAATGAGAATAGGGTTCAAGGAAGAGGTCTGTAGCGATAGAGAAGATATTTACACGCTCAGATTTCACACTCAGGCAACATATATACATACTCGCAGTCAATATATATACACGTAGTCATGATTGCATTATATATACGCTGTTCAACACACTGTCTATGAGTTCATGTATACGCTGACAATAAATATGTATATGAAGCAAACAGCAATAAAGTCATACGCTGTCATGTCATCTTAGCCACTGGAAATCACACATGTATACGCACTCATATAAGAACTCGTTCATATATACTTGCAGTCCTGTTCATGACCCACGCAGTCTCAATGTTCATGCTGGATAATTGTATGCAGTCACCACGCTGTCTGCAGTCAATGATATACGCAGGAATATATATGCAGGAATATATAACCGCTGGAATATATATGCCATCAAGCCGCAGTAAGGAAGGAATAGATGCAGTCTTCGCATGCAATGGAGACACTTATGCAGGACATAAATATCCGCAGGCAAAAGAAGACAGTGGCATCTTCATGCTGTAATGGGAGACACGTTGTAATCATGGAAACACTTTACGACTTATACGCAGGCCCTAGTCATGCGCTGTAATGGGAGACACACTGTAATCATGGAAACAATTCATACGCAGCCATATATTAGCATGGAGATACGCTGTCATCTAAACAGCCATATAGATACGCTGTCAGGAAGACACTTTCCACGCAGTCATCTAATCGTAGCAGTGACTTAGTGGAAGAAGCCTCAGTCATAACCCGAGCTAGTCTCATGGCAAGGAATTCTGTGCTAGTATCATTCTCAGCATACCTGTAAATTAAAGGTGCAGTCAAGATAGATCTTGGATGGATGGAGCAGAAAAGACTTCGGATGAGGACGCTGTATTAATATGCATTCTGGGCTAGATTCATTCTCGGCATAGTCACAATTCTTGTGATGTTAATCTCAGCATTTCTGTGAATGGAGTCTTACCGTCTTGGCACAGTTAGTCTCACAGTATATGGATCTGCCTCCTTGCAATCTTGATATGTATATCAGTGATATCACAACAGCTCTGCTAATAGTCTCAGTATATATATATTTATATGTATCTGTGCTCCTTCCTGGTTACAATATTGGTGAAAGTAAAGCCACAGTCCTAATCTCATTGACCATCACAATCTCGATGTAATGAGAGGGAGCAGTATCACAGTCTGCTCCATAAATCAGTATTTATACACAGTTAGGATGATTGCAAGTGTTGCTGCATTGGTTGCTACATTGGTGATGTTTTGAAGACATTCTCTTCCGTGTTGCATGTGCTAGGCCTCAGGCCATAGCACCATAGCAATGGTTACCTTGGGGATGCTGTCTTAGGACTGTTTGGAGATTGTTCAGATCAGCCATTCATCACAGTCAAGGGAGTTTGGGGCTGCAACCAGAATTGTTGGAGCAGCTAGCAATTTGAGGAATGCTGCATCAGGATATGCTTCAGCATGATTGAAGACTGTCATAATGAAGTGTCTTCCACTGCTGTCATAATGAAGTGCCTACCACTGCATATACTCCTGAGCAGAATGGTGTTGCTGAACGCAAGAATAGGACTATTGTGGAAGCTGCCCGTGCCATGCTATGTGACCAGGGTCTTCCAAAGTTTCTGTGGGGAGAAGCTGCAAATACTGCTGTGTACATTCAAAACCGATGCCCTCATTCCGCTTTGGACTCCAAAACTCCCGAAGAGGTTTTCTCTGGTAAGAAACCTGATGTCTCACATTTTAGAATTTTTGGATGTCCTGTCTATTTTCATGTGCCGAAAGAAAAGAGAAGTAAGCTGGATGCTACTGGGAAGAAAGGAATGTTTGTGGGCTACAGTGAGACTTCTAAGGCATATAGAGTCTATGTACCTGGTCAAAGGGAAGTAGAGATAAGTCATGATGTCACTTTTGACGAAGATGCTGAGGGTCATGCTGCCCCAAGGGGAACATTCCGAGAAAGCAAGAAGCCGTGTAGATACCAAGGGTATCTAGCTGCCATGAGTACTATTATACAATCTGAACCTGGATCTTTTGAGGAAGACATCAAGCATCAAGTCTGGAAGGATGCTATGCATAAAGAATACGAGGCTATTATGAAGAATGATGTCTGGGATGTGGTCCCGAGACCAAAGGACAAATCTGTTGTCACCGCAAAATGGCTCTACTAGATTAAACATGGATCTGATGGGAGTGCTGAAAAGTTTAAGGCAAGATTTGTTGCCCGTGGCTTCTCTCAAAAGGAAGGAATTGACTATGACGATATATTTGCACTTGTGGCTCGATATACCACCATCCGATCCATCATAGCCCTTGCTGCTACGCAAGGATGGAGCCTTCATCAGATGGATGTCAAGACCGCTTTTCTGCATGGTGCAATAAAGGAAGAGGTGTATGTAGAACAACCTCTGGGATTTGAAGTTCAAGATCGAGACACTTATGTCTGCAGGTTGAAGAAAGCCCTCTATGGGTTAAAGCAAGCACCCAGAGCTTGGTATGAGAGGATGGATAGTTACTTGATGAAGCTGGGCTTCACTCGAAGCAATGCTAATCCAAACCTTTACTTTAAGGTTGAGGAAGGAAAGCCTCTCATTCTAGTGCTGTATGTGGACGACCTCTTCCTGACAGGTGATGACCCTCTCATTCATTAATGTAAGAGGGAGCTTGCTGCTGAGTTCAAGATGAAAGACCTAGGACTGATGCACTACTTCCTAGGCCTGGAGGTCTGGCAGAGACCTGGAGAGATTTTCCTTTCTCAAGGAAAGTATATTGTGAAGCTTCTGGAAAGATTTGGGATGGTGGACTGTAAGTCTGTGTCGACACCAATGGAACTCAACTTTAAGAAGTTGAGTGGCAGCGCTGCAGGGCCTATCTTGGCAAATCCTACTGAGTATCGTCAACTCATAGGAGCTTTGATGTTCTTAGTGAACACCCGTCCGGACATATGTTTTGCAGTGAATACTTTGAGTCAACAGATGGTTGAGCCTCATCATTTTCACTGGGTTGGTGCCAAGAATCTTTTGAGATATCTTCGGGGCACTATAAACCATGGGCTGAGATACACTGCCGGGAGTGTGATACTCCGAGGATATACTGATGCCGATTGGGCTGGCAGTGTGGTGGATCGTAAGAGCACATCTGGATGCTGTTTCAATCTTGGTTCTGCTTCGATCTCATGGATGAGCAGGAAGCAGAAGTCGGTGGCTTTGAGCACCGCGGAGGCCGAATACATTGCTGCTAGTATGGCCTGTTGTGAAGCAGTTTGGTTGAGGAAGCTCTTTAGTGAGCTGTTCCAACATGTGCTAGATACCACTGTAATACTCTGTGATAATCAGAGAGGGATTCATATGACTGAGAATCCTGTGTTCCACGACCGATCCAAGCATATTGATATCAGGTACCACTTTATCCGGGATATGGTACAGCGAGGCGCCGTAAGGCTCGATCATATAGGAACTGATGAGCAGGTCGCGGATATTCTCACTAAGCCCCTGGGGAAGGTCAAGTTCCTAACCTTCCGTGAGAGTCTTGGTGTCGTGGAAAGACCCTATGATGTGGGTCCTGTTGGACGATGAGCTCTGGGGGGCTTTGGGGATAGCTTCTCGGAGCTATAAGCACTCATAATGCTTCTGCCCCACCCTTGTGATTATTGAGCTGGTTCGCCACTCATTTAATCTGTGCCCCGTATGCATCCTACCCATTGAGTTCAGGGCTCATGGGAAGTACCTCTCATTTGGCCAATGAGGTGTGGAAAAGCTAGAGACTATTAGCAAAGACTGATGGACGCATCAGAGATTGCCGTACTCTCTATCTAGGATGGCATGGTCCAACCACTTGATCTGGGATCAAGATTTGTGAGGTCTGGGACCTCTGGACTGACTATGTCAGTCGGGGAATGATGTCTTTGTGACTGACCCACTTCTGTTCTGAAATAAAGAAGCCAGCAAAGCAAGTTTCGGCGGGATGACTCACGATGTTAATTGCACTAATAGATGGAGTTCTCCCTAGTTGAGAGGGAGTGTTAAAATTGGACAACTAGGTCCAAACTCCATAGTCTGATGTCAGATTAAGAGGCTAATATTTTTGTTGGATTCCTCTTTCTGAGAGGTGTAAAATCCATATAAAAATAGTCTTAATCCGATGAGCAAAACTTATATTGTGAATTTATTATTCTTAATAAATTATATGTGCAAGGTCAGCCAGTTTTGTAATGTAGGCTCACATGCCCAACAGATGTGTCACTCACCCTCATTGATGGATATATATACAGGAAAAGTTGGAGAGAATTTGAAGATAACACAACTCACATCTTCCTCTCTCATCCTAAAAGTACGAGCTACTTGGAGGGTTGTTGTGACACATGCTGGGCTGGCTGACCAAAGGAGACTTTGCTGGTTGAAGCATCCTGTTGACCGCCGAAACGAACACATACATTTTTCTTGTTTCTGATGTGTCTTCTGTAAGATCTGCTTATATGTTCTATCTGCATTTTGCTTATCTACTTGTATGATTGCTGTGAGAAAAGTGAAATTGCTCTTAGCATAGAACATCTACAAAACTTTACAGTTCATCATCACTTTCGATTGGATCGCTTCTCTCTCTTGAGAATTTCACACTTTTTCTAGAAGATGAATTGGAGCTTTATGGAGGAATTTTGATGTGCAGATATTGGTCTATCTTATCTTGGAGCTTCTCGTATGTCAATTGTGGATGGTTGGATATACTCTGTTACATGTAAGTACATGCTTTTAATGCTATTCCTTTTTTACTTTGTCATATACATTGGACTGGGATTTTCGCTATTTCTAGGGCTAATTGTTGCATGCATTTACTGCTTAATATTGTGGAGTTTTGTCTCTATTATAGCATCTCTCAATGTATGGGCCATGTAATATGAACTAAATCTCCTAGCGGTAATTCCATCAAATAATTTGATCTTGATAAGCCATCTCCTTTGCACATCGAAGTATAAACGCTGCAAGAGTGCTTCTCCTTGACCTAGAAGGCTAGCGAAGTGGTCTTGAGGCCTCCTTGACTGAGAACCAAGAATCCTAATCATATTTCATCATAGAATCCATTCTCCCAAGACTAAAGCACTGATCTACCAAGAGGTGGTCACCAAAAATCACATCCTTTCACCTTATTTCAGGTCTAGCCAAGTTGGGGCACTTAGGGCATCAATTTCCCGACAGGCTAGCCCTCAAAAAAGTTTGATCTCCTAGGGTCTCCCGTAGGAATTTACAGGGTAAGTTTCTCAGACGGAACACCAAAGGACACCGCTCACAAACAGATCACAGATCAATACACCAGTATTTTGACGTGGTTAAAACCCTCAAAGAGGGAAACAGTCCACGGCTTGAGCCAACGCGGCCACTTCAGGCAATTTATTAATAAAAGAATGAAAATTTACATATATTTCTCTCATAGACGGATTACCCTACAAATGACCCTCCATGCTCTTTAAATAGAGATCATGGACCAATTGGGTGTTAAGCCACGGATCAAGTGTCGGTAATACCGAGGAGAGAATGAACCGTCGGATCACTACATATCGTGACCGTCGGATTGTAAGTTACAAAATGTACATAGTAAAGAAACACACTTCACCTAACTCTATACCTAACTCTATACTAGACCAAGTTGTACTTAACTATTTCCTATGTGTCGGAATATCCTAACATCCCCCCTTAAGAACAACTTGGGATAGGATTGAAGGATTTACAAATATGACACAATAGGAGAAGGAAGGAGGCACTAGAGCCTATCCCCCCTTAGTGACAACTTCCTGAACTCCAACCATAAATCGAAGTTTAGTGAACTTCGCCTCTGTGAGAGCCTTTGTAAAGATGTCTGCAACTTGATCATCTGTTGAACAATATTGCACTTCAAGAACATGGTCGTGAATGAGCTTTCTGATGAAGTGCATGTGCAGTTCAATGCGTTTGCTGCGCTGATGTTGGACTGGATCTTTGCATAGCTGAATGGCACTTTGATTATCACACCAAAGTGTAGTCGGATGCTGCTGCTGAAAGCCAAACTCTGACAGGATCTGACGAAGCCACAAGGCTTCCTTACTAGCTTCTACGGCACCACGATATTCTTCTTCTGCTGAAGAAAGAGAAATGGCACCTTGTTTCTTGCAAGCCCATGTAATAGGTCCTGAACCAAGAGTGAACACATAACCTGCAGTAGACTTCCGATCATCAGGGTCACCAGCCCAATCGGAATCAGTGAAACCAACCAATAGAGGAGATGCTTTGGCACTGTAATGAATCCCAAACTGAACTGTACCTTGAACATAACGAAGTATTCTTTTCGCTGCTTTCCAATGACTTTCACGTGGGTTTTGCATAAATTGAGCAATAAGGCCAATAGCAAAGGAAAGGTCAGGATGAGTATGGGTTAGATACAAAAGTTTTCCTACAAGTTGACGGTATAAGGTAGCATCAACTTCAGGAGAAGTACAAGTGACTGAAAGTTTGACTCCAGACTGAAAGGGAGAAGGGGTTGGCTTACAGTCTTCCATGTGAAAGTGGCGTAGAATATCACAGGCATACTTGGACTGAGAAAGGGAAATACCTTCCTTGGATTGCAAGACTTGAAGACCGAGAAAATAATGTAAGTGTCCTAAGTCTGTCATTTCAAACTTCCTTTTAAGGCTAGACTTCACATGGTTTATAAGGTTGGGATCACTACCAGTCAGGATAAGGTCATCAACATAAAGAACAAGAATGATAAGAGACTTGCCCACTTTCTTGGTGTAGACAGTATTGTCAGAATGACACCTAGAGAAGCCAGATTCTAAAAGAAAGTTATCCATTTTGGCATACCAAGCTCGAGGAGCTTGCTTGAGACCATAAAGGGATTTCTTAAGCCGACATACAAGGCTGGAGTCTGTTTGTATAAAGCCAATAGGTTGTTCCATATAGATTTCTTCATGCAAGTCCCCATGCAAGAAGGCGGATTTAACATCCATCTGATGGACTTCCCATTTGAAAGAGGCAGCAAGGGAAAGAACAAGGCGGATAGAGTTCATTTTGGCAACAGGGGAGAAGGTTTCAGTATAGTCAATGCCTTCAACTTGTGAAAAACCCTTAGCAACAAGACAAGCTTTATGTTTATCAACTTTCCCATCTGGTCCATACTTGGTTCTGTAAACCCATTTGCATCTAACAAGTTTTCGTCCCTTTGGTAGAGGAACAAGATCCCATGTATCATTTGCCAATAATGAATGATATTCTTCATTCATAGCTGCTTCCCAATCTGGATGGCCTGAAGCTTCTGCAAAGGTGTCAGGATCATAATTCACTGAAGCTTGAGCCAGTAAAGAAGAGGCTCTCTCGAACTGAGAACGTGTACGTCGCTGATCTGTAGGATCACCGGCAAGATCACCTGCTGCATCCCGAGTAGCACGGACCCATTTTGGAAGCTGAGGAGTTGAAGGAGGATCCTGAGAAGGTGGGGGAGGATTTTCATCCTCACTTTCATCATTTGAAGAAGAAATATTTTCAAAAGTAGAAGAGATAGGGAGAGGTGGCACATCCGCCGAACTAGGCTCGCAGGCCGATATATTTTCATCAAACTTTACATCTCTTCTAATGATAACATTTTTGGACTTAAGTGGAATAAGTCTATATCCTTTGACATCTTCAGAATATCCAACAAAAATACATTTTTCATTCTTTGGTTCTAAATCTTTATGTTTCTCATCTGGAATATGGGCCCATGCTTCACTTCCAAAAACACGAAAGTGACTTACATCTGGTTTGTTTGAGCTCCATGCTTCTTTTGGAGTGATATTCTTTAAAACCTTAGTAGGAGTGCGATTTATTATGTAATTTGCACAGTTAATTGCTTCTGCCCAATAATTAAGACTAAGTCCTTTAGATTGAAGCATACAATTAGCCATTTCCTTTAAGGTGCGATTCTTCCTTTCAGCTACACCATTTTGTTGTGGAGTATATGGAACAGTATGTTGCATTTGAATTCCATTCTCAGTGCAAAAGTTGATGAATGTGTTTTTAACATATTCTCCGCCATTATCAGATCTTAGCTTAAGAATTTGATGTCCAGATTGTTTTTCAACAAAGGCCTTAAAGGCCAAGAACATGTTAAATACTTCACTCTTGAGTTTTAAGAAGTATACCCAAGTGCGTCTGGAGAAATCATCAATGAAAGTTAAGAAATACTTGTAGCCAGAGAATGAAGCAACTGGAAGTGGACCACATAAATCACTATGCACGAGCTGTAAAGGGGCTGAGGCGTGCCAAGAGGCACGTTTTTCAAAACTGTCCCGATGATGTTTTTCGAGTACACATCCGGAACAAACACCATCTCTGCAAGATACCATTGGAAGACCTGTCACCATATTTTCTTTACATAGATTCTGAAGAGAGCGATAGTTTAAGTGACCAAATCGCTCATGCCAAAGTTTGCTCACTTCATCATTATGAGCAACAAATACTGAGGGAAGATTTGATGACCCAAAGTTGTGAAACTTATACAACCTTGTAGAATCATCAGCAATGCCAATAGCTAAAATCTGTCTAGGATCTCTTAGGTCTTTAATTACAACATCGTGAGGTGAAAATTCAACGATTTTACCGTTATCTGATATACAGATAGAAGGTTGCAGGATAAGGTTGGAACACATAATACATCATTAAATTGACCATTGTCTAGATGAACAGTTCCAGTCCCTACAACACTAAGAGATCTATCATCACCAACATATATATTTTTGGTGTTACAATCATTTAAAGAAGAAAACATGGCTTTGTTTTTGGCCATGTGATAAGAAGCTCCAGAATCAATGAGCCACTCATGAGAATGAGAAGAAGAAGATACATTTAGTGCATAGCCAGACCGAGATGCTTGACAACCACATGCAGAAAGTGCCATTCCTGAAGATGAAGTTGAAGTTGAAGATTGCTCCAAATGGATGTTATGCTTCTTCATTGCTGTTTCCAAGGCTTCCATCTTCTTAAAGCATTTGGATTCTAAGTGGCCATCTCGATTACAAAAGTTGCAATGTCTATCAGTCTTCTTCCCTTTGTTTTTATTTGTCTTATCATTTTGTTGAAATGATTTTTCATTTTGAGGCTGAAATTGCTTAGGACCCTTGTTTGGTTTAGGGCCATTCTTTTTAGGATACAACTTCTTAGGATTCTTTGGATTTGGTTGCTGCTGGGCGGCTAACGCTTTCTTAGAAGAGTTTCCAAGATGAAAAAGACCAAGGTGTAAGAGTTTTTCTTGTTCTCTTATTAAAGAATCACAAAAGGAATCAAAGGAAGGGGACTTGTAGGTTTGTCCTTGAGAAATGAAGGCTTCTCTTGTAGAATGGAAGGTGGAAACAAACACAGAATAGGCTGGTCCCAACTTAGTAAGAATGGAGTAGATAAGGCTACTATCTTCTTTCTTAACCTTAACACCTTCTAAGAGAAGTCTAAGGGTCTTGAACTTGGACAAAAAAACTTCAATGCAAGAAAAATTATTGGGGTCCAATGTAAGCAATTCATTTTCAAGTTGATGGGCTTTAAGTTCATTTTTAATTCCAAAGACTTTAGTAATTTGTTGCAGTGCTTCATCAGGAGTATCAAGTTCTGCAATATGGAATCTAAGATTTGGAGAAATAGACATCCCTATCAACCCACGTGCTTGGTCTTGCCTATTTTCCCATTTAGCTGCCTTATCTTCATCTTTCGGTTTGGTCTCTTGGCCTGTGGCTATTCTGTAAAGATCTTTACTTCTAAGTAAATCCACAATGTAGGACCACCATTGGAAGTAGTTAGTGCTATCAAGAATGACTTGGCATGGACTTTCCATTTTTAACAGAAACTGAAGCTGTAGATGCTGAAACTAAGTGTACCAATGGAAAGATCTCGAAAAATTAGGCCGTTTAAAAAAAAACGGTTCTGAAAACGGCTTCCGAATGAAGAAGTTATGGCTTTTTGAAAAAAAAATTGACGAAGTCGCCGACGAAGTGCGGGAATGTGCGGAAATGAAAAAATCTGCTCCCACAAAATGGAGACTTGAACCCAAGACCTCTACTCTCATAAATTAGCTTTGTACCAAGTGAGCTATACAAAAAGTTTGAGAGAGAGAGAGAAAGAGAGAGAGAGAGAGGAGGGTTGATGCTTTGGGTTGCGTGCTTGCTTTGAGAAAGCTCTTTTTCCCTACAAAACAAAAAACACAAAACCCAACACAGACATACAAAAAAAACGAACCTTGCGGCTCGAAGTTAGCTTTAGCCGGAAACTAAATATTTTCCTCAATGTTTCTGATTTTCCGAGATCACACTAAGGCGCAGCGAAAAAGAGCATACGCATGAGAAAAATCCTTCCTTTCTGTTTCTGATTTGCCCAGATCGCACAGAGTCGCAGGGCAAAAAGCATACGCAGGAATGAAAGGTATAGATCCGGTAATAAAAAAAAGCTAAATAAACCGAAACTGAAATAAACAGAGAGAAAATAACTGTAAACTGCAAATAAACACTGTATACCTCTAGATCTTAAAAATGACGCAGCTAGGGCTACCAGAAACCTTTTTGCGTGAAACGAAAGGGGTTCCTCACTAGAACAGATACTCCCAACACAACAGAGCAGTCCTCTCGGCCCGAAAGTAGTCAGAAACAGTAGATCTAGGAAACGACAGTCGGATGCAGTTCTACCGGCTTCAGATTTGGATCACCAACAGACACGGCCCTCAAATAGCTCTGATACCATGTAGGAATTTACAGGTTAAGTTCCTCAGACAGAACACCAAAGGACACCGCTCACAAACAGATCACAGATCAATACACCAGTATTTTGACGTGGTTAAAACCTTCAAAGAGGGAAACAGTCCACGGCCTGAGCCAACGTGGCCACTTCAGGCAATTTATTAATAAAAGAATGAAAATTTACATATATTTCTCTCATAGACGGATTACCCTACAAATGACCCTCCATGCTCTTTAAATAGAGATCATGGACCAATCGGGTGTTAAGCCACGGATCAAGTGTTGGTAATACCGAGGAGAGAATGAACCGTCGGATCACTACATATCGTGACCGTCGGATTGTAAGTTACAAAATGTACATAGTAAAGAAACACACTTTACCTAACTCTATACCTAACTCTATACTAGACCAAGTTGTACTTAACTATTTCCTATGTGTCGGAATATCCTAACATCTCCTGCGCTGGTGTTTCCTCAAGGTATCCTCCAATTTTGAAGCCATTCTGATAGTTGAGTTGGGAGAAAACCCAAGCCCTAACTTTGAGACCAAACTTTGCATTAGCATCCCCAAGGCTAGTGCCTTGTTAGTATCCTATAGTCTTAGTAGTCAGAAAATAACTTTTGTCTTTCAAATTATATGTCAAGTGTATAAAGGTTTGCTATGATCTTGTGGAGGATCATGCTTGAGTTCTTAGGTGGAATAATTTTGTTATTATTCATTGTAAATATGTCAAAATGTGTTAAGAGTTACAAAGGTGGTCCTTTTATCCCAAGGTGTCAAGTTAGCTAGGTTTAGAGATTAAGTCTACATCAAAGCAATCATGAGATGGATTGGGCACAGATTTGGAGGTTGTCGTGAGTCAGTTTGAATGTCATTTCAATGACAGGTTATTATTTCAATGGGAAGATAACGGTCAGAAGGACAATCCTTTTCTTTTCCCTAGGTGCTGTGTCTTCCAAGAGGTGCTGCGCATTCATAATTTCCATTCCCAATCACAATTATCGTCATCAATTCCGCTCCAGGCCATTCCACGTGATCATTTGAACTTGCCTCTTCATCCCATATCATTCAACTCTTCATCATTTGCATCGGAAAGCTCGGGTTGCTCGTTTCATTCGCTGTGAAAGGGAGGCGGGGGCGCTGTGAGTTCACATAGTGCTCAAATTCTCACATGTCGATTCTAAATTCCTTCACAAGTGCAAATATAGCTCTATCTTTATCCTTCATTCTTCAAAGAACTCTAAAATTGCATGTATGAACTAGCAAAAAATCACAGAAAGCCTGCAAGAGAAAAAACTCATCTTCGCTTGCGTTTTTGAGTGTGGAGATGAATGTTTGGTATTTTTTATGAAGAAAGTTTTGAAAGGGGTCTCCATCATGGTTATCATTATGTCAACATCATGAAAAGGATGTGCATCTTGTTCAAAGACATCACTGTTGATTAAAACCTATAGAGGATAGGTGGCACTGTGCTTTCTCACTGGCGTGCAATTTTTATGAAAGTGAAATTTAGAGAGTTGGGGGATTTGTGAGATAAAAGAAAGTTTCTAAGGAGGAAGCTGATGTTGTTCAAGCCTTTTCACACTTGCTAAAGTCATCAAGCAACTCAGGGAGTGACCGGAGGTATCTCAACCATGGAGCGTTGCGCTTTTGCATTGCGTTTTCACATAGTCACCATATTTTCACCATATCTCTTAGACCCTGTACCCATTTTCCCTGAAATTTTTATAGTAGATGTATGGGGGTGAGATGAATAAACTTAGTTAATTTCAACCCAAAATGCTTCATGGTTTTCGAGAAACAAGCTATTGTCACCTACAACCATTTTCGTATTTTCTCAAAATATGTGAGTCGGATTTGGCTCAAATTTGGTGTGGAGAAGCATTATGATGATATTAACTTGATGTCCAAATTTCAGCTCAATCTGATTCACCGTTTAGGAGATATTAAAGAAATATTAGTCGTGCTGCGAAAGTTGATAGTTTTGTTGCGAAAGTGGGGGATAGTCCAAAAGGAGGTCTGCAAGAACTTTGAATCTTATCTAAGAGGTTTAGTACCATCACAGAGGTATTTGAAGCATACCCATTTGCTCCATTTTGACAGAGGAAGGCTGCAACCATACAAAACATGGAGGGCTACTTCAATTTGCTGTGAATCTGGCTAATGCGTTGCAAGTCTGGACAATCAGCACCATTTCATTTCAAATTTCGAATTTTTGGCTTCTAGAAGTAGTTTAGATCATGTGGATAGGTGGCTTATTGTCTTAGGAGGTGTAGTTAATGTTTATTTGCAAATATTCCAAGTTGATGATGTATTAGGAAAGTTATAATAAATAGGTCAAAGGTAGTTTCCTAGTACCTAGGAAAGTGGTTTTGTTTGCTATTTTCATGTAATTAGTTTTATCTATTAGGGGAATAGGTGGATTTCAACCCCCTTAGACTTAGGAAGAGCATATTGTATATAATTCATGAATTTGAATGTAGAAAGAGTTGGTTGTTGGTTGGATTAGAGAAGAACAAACTTTTTGTGGATTGTATTATTGAAAACTTTGCCAGTGAATGAATGAAAGTTAGAAGGTGATTTGTAGGGATTCTTGTGTCAAAATCTTGGTGGTTTGTGCTCCTTTTGATCTTGTAAGTTGTCTCATGTGTTTACATCTCTTAAATGTGTATCTTCTTGCTTGAAAAACCAGATGTTTAATTCAGAATTCATCCTTCATGATGCTTTGATTTAGTTTTTCAAGTTATCAATGTTTTCATCCTAAAGCAACAATTTAGAATTCATCTATGGTATTGATGCTCTATGTGTTGTCTTTCACCTTTCTACACTCACCCTCTACAACGATTTAACCTAATTACACCACCAAGGCTACCTACCTTGCCCTTGTGGAGAAACCCTTTTCTGTTTCCATCATCTCACAGGACAAAAATAGATATGACATGACTACATGCCCAATTAATTTGTCTTTTCTCATCAACATATATTTGAAAACAAACTTTTATTTAACTTTATACCTAGCCTAATATCAGATCGATTTAGTAATCTAAGTGAGAGATCCCTCTCCTGTTGATTTCTGGTAGCATCAAATGCGCTCAAATGCGCTCTAAGCCTCAAAATTTGTAGGGAGGCTAGGATACATGTATTCCATAATACCCAGAAATCGTTTTGGGAAATTCCAACCGGAGACAGTTTTATTAAAATAATTAATTATTTTTAATGGGTACTTAAGTCTAAACTTAAGAAATTTAAATAATTAAGTGGTATTAATTAAACTAGGGGTGAAACTTTTAGAAGAAGACAAGGATCAAGCCAAAATGATCTGAGCCATTGATTAGAATCTAATTTGGGCCGTTGGTTTTCAACGAGAAGATTATAAGAAGGGGCTTGATGGGCATTTGGAAGACACATTGAGTGAGAGATCAAGAGATCAATTTCTAAAGAGAGCAATGCAGCAGTTGTTGGAGAAGTGATTGAGGTGATTTCTTGCAGTGAGGGGCAGGGATACTTTCCGGATGAAGCTTTCCAGATCCGGAGAGTACAAGGCAGAGAGGGAAGAGAGACGTCTAGAGAGGCTTGTTGACCCTGCCGCCTACACCTACCTACAAATCAGTAAGAAAAAGCCTTCAACCCCACAAGGTGTGGTTGGTGGCAGGGAACTCAGAGAAGGGGTTGTCACACTAATCCCAACTCTCTCCGTTTGAGCTATCTCCTAGGTTAGCTAAGGGGGGTGGTTCCTAATGAAAATTTAAGTTAAAAGTTGTGAGTTTCTAGGAGAGTGTTATAGTGAAAATGGATTACTTTAAGGATTTATGAGAAAATATGAAGTGAACAACTTGAAATAATAATGCCAATCATTAAAATGATTAAAAACCATAAAGCCAGTGCCTTATAAGGAATTTGCTCAACAATTTAAAGATATATTTGCTCAAAGTAAAATGCAATGCTCTCAAAAGAGAAAACAAAGTCACCCTGAAATGTAAATAAGAATAGTTAGCACAAGATATGTAAGATACAAAATGCTTTTGAGATAATCAACTTTATAAGTCAAAACATGTGAAACATATCTTGCCAAAACCCAAAAATTAGTAATTAACTTGGAAATGTAAAAGAAAGGGAGTGCTAAACCAAGACATCAATATGCAATTAGACTTGAAACATGAAAAGAAAACACTTGTTTGAAATGATTAAAATACTTGCTTTTGGAATAGACTTTGCATATGAAAACTCAAACCATCAAGAGACAAGTAAAGTAAATGTAATGGAAAGTGCTCTTGGTTAATTTTATTAATTAGCTCTACAATCAGATTACAATTTAACTCTTCAATCTTCAGACCTCGTTCTCGCCCAATGATATGGATCTCACAGTGAGAAGTCAATAGAGGAGTAGAGGATCCCTAAGATGTCTACTTCAACCAACTTATGTTGGAGGTAAAATTTTAATGAGGCTTGGGGCCTTCCTACACTAAAATGCTTAGATGAAATAAAAATTGTGTTAATTCCCCAAACTAAAATAATGATTACATGCAAATGCTTCAAAGAGATTGATTTGCAATGCTTGAAAATCAAATTATGTTCAACATAAGTTGTAATTATAACTTCAATAGGAGGAATAAAATTAGCTTACAAGTGTTGCATGTGTTTCATCAATGAATTAAAATGATACAAGTTATTTGCTTGAAAGTAAAATTTGTTTCAAAGAGACAATGACAATAAATTGCTCCAATATTCAAGATAACAATGTAGCATAAAATTGAAGCATGTATTCAAGTGCTCATGAAACAATTTACCAAGGTAAATGGAAACGAATCAAAGTTTGTTAAGAATATAAAATGCTTGCATGTAAAGGATGAATTGCCCAAAGTAAAGTGTAAGCTTGTAGCTCCAAGCAACAATGAGAAAGAAAATGCAATGCTCAAATGAAATTGTAACAAACTTTAACTTAATGAAATTTGATAGTGAGTTTGTGTTAATTCCCAATTAAAGCATGCAAGTGAATGAAGTATGAAAGCTTAAACCATGCAAATGTCAATCCACCCAAGAGAAGCCTCCCTCTAAATGGGGAGATAGGATACCATGGGAGAAATCCAAGCTCCCACAAGAAAGTTAGATATTTTATTAATGTTACAATGAGAAGAGGGCCCTTCAAAGTTCTCAACTATACTTCAAGGAGAGTCCTCACGATAATTTTTTGAAACTTGGACACTAGACCTCCTTTCTTGAGAAAGTAGTGACAAGATCTTACAAAACTTATGCAAGGGAAACAAGGTGTGAGTTTCCTCCAAATGCCCACGGCTTAAAGAGGAAAATGGGCAGCCCTCTGGTGAACTCGACTTGGCCAAAATAAGCGTCAAAAGGGCTCAAGACATCCTTGGAAATCGAACCCCCAACACTTGTCAAAGGTCCTGCAAACGCTTGTTAGATGTTGCGGGAAGTTGCTCTTCAAAATCTGCCACACAAGAGTTAGCAAAAAATCCAAACAATGGCTGCAAAATAAGTTAAGTATTAATGGAAAAATCAGCAAGATAAAATGTATATGTACAATTATAATTTACAAAAGGTTAAGCTAAATAGTGAGAGTAAACTCTCGTCTTTGCTTAGCCATCTTCAAGCTCTTAGATAGCAAATGAAAAAAATGAAGTACAATGTTTTTTTAAAAGAGATTTAAATTTAGAAGTTCTCGGCTTGTGTACAAGCTATGTGTCGAAATCCCCGCAAAACCACTTTGTAAAATAAGACTATGAAGGTTCAAAGAACAAATGAGAGCTCCTTTAAGAATGTATCAAGAGTGAGTTGGTCTCTCCAAAGACTTTCCCTCACGCTTGATTCTGTAATCCCAACAAGATGTTCCCTCTACAAAACTTCAATCAAGAATTAGTTCCATATAGATTTAGCAATAAACAATGATAAGAAACTCCAGAGATTTATTTAAAACCAACTAGAGCATTCTATACCTAGAGCATACTTCTAAATCAAATGTCAATGCAAGATAGCTCTACATTAACAAATCTATAGGAGCATATGGAAGCAAATTATATCAAAGCATGAGTAAAATGAATTATACCAATGCTCAACAATTCATCACACTCGAAAAGGAGGAACACCTCATGAATGAAACCCCAAAGTCTTTATTGATATTTCTGAAAGTGTACAAGGCAGTAGCGCTTCTGCAAGCACAATAGCTAGTAACAATATTATACAATGTGAGAGTCCATGGCTCTATTATATAGAGAGTTGGGAGCAAATCCCAATGAAGAATGACAATGACAAATGGCATTGGAGCCAATCCCAATGTAGAGGTGATTAAACAAGTGGCATGAGGTGAGAATCCCAAGGAGAAATTCGAATTTGTTGAATGGAGCTCCAATGCCAAGTGTAAAAATTGAATTCTGGCAAGTGGACATCATTTTCTTCTTCCCTTATGTGCCAAATTCGAATTTTATGGTGGAATGACAAGTGTATATGGGTGGTAACCCATGTGGGGACAATTTCCCACAAAAATCTCCACCAAATATTCTTCCAAATCCTCTCAAATGTGCATTAACTTCACAAATTCGAATTTCCAAGCAGCTTTTTCATTTAATGTCAGAAATTCGATTTTATTTGAGCACATGTCATTTCCTTGATTTTAGGAGTCCACATCACCTTGGGACTTCACTTTAACTCCCCCATAATTTTCCACCTCATTTCTACAACATTTCGCATGTGTGGATATTTATTTTTCTCCATTTATTTAATTTCTGGCTTAACTAATTGCCAAATTTCCCACTAAACTTAGGAAAAGTGGGTTTTGAGGGCCCAAAACACATTATTAACCCTTCAAAGTGTGTCATAGTAGAAAGTTGAGGGTGAGAGGTGTAATTTTTATTACTCATACCCCATACAACTTCTCTAGACTACACTTATTACAATTTAAATACAATTTTATTTGCAATTTTTGACTTGCGGGAAATTTAAAAAAATTAAAAAATGACTACCTAGACAAAACCAAATTCCACGAAATTTTTTGTGTGATCTAGTATGGTAATATACATTGACTCTAGAAACTAAGATGTGTTAGGGGTTCAACCTTCAAACTGTCACCTTGGCTTTGGGGTAAAACGTGAGTGAAAAAACCTAAAAAATTATCCACCTCTGAAAAAGAAGGGATAATTAACCAGATAAAAAAAACACTCCAAGGTGTACTTGTTTGTTGATCGAGTCCCAACATCCTAGGCCTGTTACAGACTCAAAACTCATCATTACTAGTATCACTTATTACAATTCCTCGTAGGGTGTGGAATCTGGGTACAAGAAAGATGATGAGAAGATAGAAGTAGAGTTAAAAAACTCTGTTGACTGACGATATCTGATGGTACAAGTGTCCTCTGGATCATCCTTGGGTCATATAATCATCAGGTGCCACTCCAATGGTCAACAGGGCTAACGCAGGGCCACACAGAGCTACACTGTCGCAGCACAAAGCTTCAGAGGGAGTCTGAAATTTTGCTGAGGAACAGTCGGGATCAAGTGTCGGAGCTGGGGTGTGAGACTAGGAGGACAGAGGGCCGAATTTTCCAGCCAGCAGAGGATTAGAGGAGGTGTAGCGCAGTCCCAGCAGCAGTGATGTAGTAATTGCGTGGGTGTGGCGTAGGACTGCAGAGGGCTCACCTTCAACGTAGATCAGTGTCGGGTTTTCCAGTGACAGGGTGAGATCGTCTCTCTATCTTTTTGTCCAGTTAAATCTCTGTATAGGATTGCCCGTTTGGGCATCCGAAGAATTGTACTCAGAAATTACTTCTTAATAATACAAGCCCTCAACTGCTACACTGGTTTTCCCACATTGGGTTTTTCCGGGGACATTGGTCCAAAAATAACAATGTCACTTGTCTGTGTTATTTCTTTCTTGCTGAGATTCTTGTTTCCACATATTATTTTAAGTTGTGAAGGATGTAGTTGTATTTACTTCGATATTTACAGTAGAATACAGTAATAACTTGCATGGATTAACAAGTAGGAGAAGTTATATTAGTTTGCTGCAGTAGTGATTCGGGGTTTCTAGAATTTTCACATGGTATTAGAGCTCAAGTGAAGCAAGAGAACATACCGGAAGAGCCCAGCGTTGAAGAGGAGGGAGATCAAAGTGCTGAGTAGGCATCAGATTGAATCCCCAGAGGGATTGTGTCGTCCAAGCTAGGAGGGCAAGATTTTCAAGGAAGATCTCTCTTTGAGTGAGTTGACAGAGAGGTAAGATGTTGAGATCGAGATTTGTCAGCGGCAGAGGGAGTAGTGTAGGAGAAGCTTCAGCAAAGAGAAGTTTTTTGGTGAGATGCAGTTTTGTGTAGCAGTTGTTGGGGCAGAAAAACATTAGAAGAGGGAAGGAAACACTATTTGAGGGAATTTCTTCCTCACAGAATTCCTAGCTAGGGAATTCGATTTCTCATTTTCTAAGCAGCAATAGAGAGGAGCGGATCTACTAACTCCAATAGGGAGTTCATAGGCCAACCTAGCAGCAGCGCAGAGGAGAGAGGAGGCAGTTCGACATTTTGTTGGCAGAGATGGTAGCTAATGGGCTAAGAGATCAAGATCGGTTGGACGGAGCATCCAACTATGTGATCTGGAAGGCTAGGATCTCTTGCCTTCTGGATGAGCATAATCTCAAAGCCTATGTCGATAGTGTGGTAGTTGAACCTGCAGATGCGAATCCACTCAAGAAGTACAAGGCTGAGATGGCGAAGGCCAAGTAGTTGATCCTCGACGGAGTGAGGGATCACGTTGTATGTCACATTGCTGGCAAAGGGACTGCTAAGGAGATGTGGGATGCCTTGGCTACGTTGTATCAGGGATCTTCCGAGCAGCGGAAGATGTACTTGGAGGAGAAAATGAGATCCACGAGGATGCAGAAAGGGGAACACAATGATGCATTCATATCGAAGCTTCATGAGGTCCAAGACTCGTTGGCAGCTGTAGGATCAGCGTCTCAACCCACCGAGATGTTGAGGTTGGTCCTGAATTCAATCTCTGAAGGATGGCAAGTGTTTGTCCAGAGTATCCTGTGCAGAGAGAGATTGTCGGATTGGGAAGGGATGTGGGCCGCTCTTCAGCAGGAGGAGATGAGGCGAAACTTAGTCAATTGCAAACTTGATAGCAGCAACAACAGTGGGATGAAGTCCATGGAGGAGGAAGAGAATGCATCCCTTGCATCAAAGGGGCAGCAGGAGCAGTGGAGGCGGACGAAGGACATCTCAAAGATCAAATGTTTCCGGTGTGGTAAATTTGGTCACTACGCTACACAGTGTCCTCTCAAGAAGAAGGACAAGGATGAGAAACATGATCCGCAAGTTGCAGTCACAAAGATTGAAGAGGAGGAGTATGCCATGATTTCCCAGATACCTCCAGGGGAGAGGTGGTGTGATCTAGTACTATAGTTCAAAAGAAATGCAGATGGGCAGGATCCTCGAGGAGTTCACCTCTTGGATCAATATCCTGCTACGAGAGCCCATATCAAAAGTAGCAGGATGGACCAGTGTTAGTTGGTGCAGAGGAGTTTTGGAGTGACAGTTGTAGTCGGCTAAGAGCATTGAGACTGGGCAGCGTAGAGCAGAGTTAGCAACAATGCAGTTGGCAAAGTGCAGATTCAGCAGCAACGCAGAGGCTTCAGAGGACCAACGCAAAGACAGGCAACAGTCAGAACTCCAGCAACAAATGCATCATGTTGAACACCTGTTTAGTATTTTGGATGTTTTTTTTGTTGCTGTTGTAGTAGTAGAGTAGTTGGAGAGGGTTGCAGTGCAGATGCAGTGTTGGCAGTGATAGGGCCAGCAGTAGCACCAATGCAACATTCGCACAGTAGTTGGTGGGCAGTGATGTCAGACATCAACAACGCAGAGGGAGATGTTACAGAGAAGGGTGATGCTTCAGCGAGTTGCATTATTAGAGCACATTCCTCGCTAAGAGGGAGTGTTGATTTCTGGTAGCACTGGATTTGCTCTAAGCCTCAAAATTTGAAGGGAGGCTAGGACACATGTATTCCATAATACCCAAAAATCGTTTTGGGAAATTCCACTCAGAGACAGTTTTATTAAAATAATTGATTATTTTTAATGGGTGCTTAAGTCTAAACTTAGGAAATTAAAATAATTAAGGGGAATTAATTAAATTGGGGGTGAAACTCTAGAAGAAGACGAGGATCAAGCCAAAATGATATGAGCCATTGATTAAAATCTAATCTGGGCCATTGGTTCTCAACGAGAAGATTATAAGAAGAGGCTTGATGGGCATTTGGAAGACACATCGAGTGAGAGATCAAGAGATTGATTTCTAAAGAGAGCAGTGTAGCAGTTGTCGGAGAAGTGATCGAGGTGATTTCTTGTAGTGAAGGGTAGGGATAGTTTCCGGAGGAAGTTTTCCAGATCCTGAGAGTAAAAGGCAGAGAGGGTAGAGAGAGGTCTAGAGAGGTTGATGTAGGGCCACACAAAGTTACGTTGTGGTAGCGCAGAGCTTTAGAGGGAGTTCGAAATTCTGTTGAGGAACAGTCGGGATCAAGTGCCGGAGCTGGGGTGTGAGACCGGGAGGATAGAGGGCCGAAGGTTCTAGCCAACAGAGGATCAAAGGAGGTGCAGCACAATCCCATCAACAATGATGCAATAGTTGTGTGGGAGTGACGCAGTACAGCACGGAGACTGTGCAAAGGCAACACAAAGGCTCACCTCCAGCGTAGATCAATGTCGGGTTTTCCAGTGACTGGGTGAGATCATCTCACTATCTTTTTGTCTAGTTAGATCTTTGTATAGGATTGCCAGTTTGGGCATCCGAAGAGCTGTACTAAAAAAATATTGCTTAATAATACAAACCCTCAGCTGTTGCACCGGTTTTCCCACATTGGGTTTTTCCTTGGACATTGGTCCAAAAATAACGGTGTCACTTGTTTGTGTTATTTATTTCTTGCTCAGATTCTTGTTTCTACATATTATTTAAAGTTGTGAAGGTTGCAATTGTATTTCCTTCGATATTTACAGTAGAACGCAGTAAATAATTTGCATGGATTAACAAGTAGGAGAAGTAATATCAGTTTGCTGCAGTAGTGATTCAGGGTTTCTCGAATTTTCACATCTCCAAGGCCAGAAGGGCTAGATTCTGACCTAGAAGTGGTTTGTGGTTACCTATGCTATTTCTCTCCTCAACGTAGGGAAATTTACGGAGTGATAACATGCCTCATAGGATCAAATCAACACCTTTAAGTGAAATTCTTTCTTTGATCCTTTCCCACCTTGTCTAGTGTAAAAATATCATTGATTGCTATACTCATTCCTCCTATCCTGTACTGAGTCCACTTGGTCCTGTGTGGTTCTGTTCCTTTGAAAAGACAATTTTTCAAGAACTATCGAGGATACCAATTTCAACAAGGATTTCAAGGATTGGGAAATTCCTTCACAAGTCATATCCCATAAACCTAACCCTTAAATCCTCCCTTCCTTTCCTTGGAAGACATTGTACCTTGCTTAGAAAGCAAGCAAGATCTATCTTTCTAACTCTTTCGGGAAAGGGATTATTTGGGTCACTCCACATCTTTTCATTGACTTATCCTTCATCGTGACTCCATAATATACCGGGTCTCCTCCCTTCTATGAAAGTCCGTAAATAGAAGGGAGCCTTAGCTGAGGTGACAATGGGCTAAGCCTCCATTTGTTACCCTTGGTCTAGAATTTTCCCTTTAGGGATCCCCCTTAGGCCCCCTACTAGTTTGAGAAATAACATTTTGGCGTCGTGGCCGGCGAGGAAGCAGGTCTACCTCCCTAGTGAATCATTGAGGAATTGATTCATTGGCGACATTTATTAAATATTCCTCTGGTGACTCCATTCATTGTCTAATCCCCTAGTTTACTTGAAGGTGAAAACATTCCTCCTTTAACTAGGGTTGCTGCAAAAAGGGGAGAGCGAACTCCATTGCCTATTGGAACCACCCTTTTCCCTGAATTTGAGAAGGTCAGTGATACATCTCCAAAGATGCCATCTAGTTCAAGCACTGACTCCAAAAAGGATCAACCCAAAATGACGAAGAGTGAAAAACACTTGGTTAGTGTCTTTGCCCCTTTGAAGTTGAGTAATGATCCCAAGCCATTACCTAAAAAATATAACCGATGGTTGCGCAAATTCAAAGGGGATGCTACTTGGATTGCCCATGGTTTTATTGAAGAATTTTATTGGCAAATGTCCCCTAGAATGATATTTGATGAAGATAAGATCATGATGCCTTTTGCCTTGTCACTTGAGGGACAAGCAAGAGATCAGTACCTTAGCCTTCCCCTTGGATGCATAAAAGACTCCGATGAATTTGAGGACCTATTCATGAAAAGATGGTCATGCAATGCCCAAGGGACCTTCAACATTGAAAAATTCTACCAAATAACCAAGGGAAGGGAAGATGTGCGAGAGTTCATTCAAAAGTTTGATAGGGTAGTCAAAGATATACCTGATCATTTGAAGCCATCTCAAGCCAACATCCTTGACAAATTCATAAAGGCAGTGGGTGGTCACCTCACCTATGTGTTGAGGGATAAGAAACCATCCACTTTGGTCGAGGCTAAAGAAATGGCAATGGAAGTTGAAGAAAACATATGAATCTCAAAGGTTGATATCAATGATCACCCTAGAGCCAAAGTTGAAACCAAGAAGGAGAATTCCAAAGTTCAACATGAAGAAACTCTCCTTTCCATTCTCAAAAGGATGGAAAGGTTCATCGAAGAAGCCAATGCACATGACAGGGTTATCATGAACAAAATCACTGCCTTAGAAAGGGCCCAAAAATCAAGTTACATCCCTAAAGGAAAGCCTTTTCTCAAAAAGCAAAGTGAATAAGATAGGTCGAGCTCTTCTCAAATCCCAAACACATTGGCTCCAACTAATGCCGTTGAGCCAGACTCTTCATCTGAGGATGAAGAAAGTGAAGGAGATGAAAGTGAAGATGAACAAACTGATGAGCAAGCCAATCTTGTGGAATCTGACGTCTTCAACATTTTGCTGGGAGGGTCATACACACATCCTCCCATTAGTGAGGTCACCCATAAGGAGGAAAAGGAAGAATCCATTCTTAACTCCGATAGCCAGGGAAGATTCAAAGGGGTCCAATATTCCCGAAAGGAAAAGAGCAAAGACCCCTCACCTCCTAAGGAATCACCTAAGGAAGACCCATCACCTAAGCAAGCCCCTCCTAAAGAATCTATCCCCAAAATTCCTCCCACGAAGGATCCCCAATGAAAGCCAATCTAAAAAAGGATCCTCCTAGGAAAGAATATGTAAAGAAGAAGGAAAAGGGGAAGGAAATTAAACTTGACATCGACATCGGGGTTGTCGTAGGAAAGATGACTATACCTGTTCCCATAAAAGAGATTGCTAAGCTTCCCAAGCAGCAACAACAACTTAAGAATTCCCTAGGGCTTCAAGAGGAAGAACTACTTGAAGAGTTGCAAAACATTCATATTCCTGACCAAAACCCTGGGCACAAACCTTTCTTGCTTACTTTGGCTATCAATGACCTTTTCTTACACAATTGTATGTTAGACTTGGGTGCTTCCGCTAATATCATGCCTTTGACTGTAATGAAGCAACTGGATCTTAGCATCACTCAGCCATATAGAAGGGTGTGTGATTTTGATTCCAAACATGTGGAAGTAGAAGGTATCATCAAAGACCTTAAGGCTTCTTTAGCTAGGAATCCTGATATATTCCTCCTCATGGATGTTATTTCGTGGATGTTATTGTTATTGATATTCATGATCTATGGAGGATTTTGTTATCCGGAAATGGGGAGCTACCATTGGGGGGCATGTTCAAATAGACCTATCATACGCAACCATCTCGCAATCCGATGGCACCCCTTTTATCCTTTATAGGGAACCTGCTTACTTACCACATGTGATCAAGCCTGGACCATACTATGAGACATGCGAGATTGACAAACCTTCCCATATTCTCCTTACCCAAGAAATTTGAATCCTCAAGTGACTAATCTCTCAAACAAGCAAAAGGTGGAAGCCCAAGAAAGAATATAAGGTTCAGGATTTGGTCTTGGTCGATAAAGATCTCATACCTATCATGATTCATGGAAAGGTTGGAGACGACTATTACTACATTGCCAAACTTAACGATAAATTTTGTCGTGAGTCGATCAAATTAAGTCGTATCACCTCTTTCCTTGAGACTTGACATTGTATCATATGCATGGTAGAGTAGGGTGCATTGCATGCTGATTTTTGCATTAGAAATAACATCATATGAAATTTCTCATGGTAGATAGGTGCATATTTGCATATTTTATTTTCTGTCGATTTTATGGCTTGACATATGGCATGTGCGATCATGAGACGTCGCGAAAGCATGTTGCCCCGTGTTTTTCCATCTATTATATGTGCAGGTGACAAGTCTACGGTAACCAAGAGATTGTTGAAGTTCTTGTGATCTCTCGTTCGAGTAACTTCACCCACTTTTTCTAGAGATCATGTTCTAGTTGGAGCCAGAAGTTACCCACCACTTTTTGGGCAATACCCCTAGGAGAAATATTTTTCTCCAAGATGGTCCTCAACTAGCTGCCAGCAGCACCTTGCAGTCACTAGCTATCTCATTGTGCCATTTCTCCGCCACCTGAGCCAACCATGTGGTCTCTCGCTCATCTGCCATGATTGTATGTTTGAAGGTGGGCCTCCCGAATCTAAAGGTATGCCTTGTCATTTGGAAATTGAGTATTGTAGTTTGCTTATCATGGACACTTCTGGGCATGGATTAATGGGGGGATTCGGTGGAAAGAATGGGCTAGGTCTGTGCTTTTGTCCCCTAGACCCCTTTTAGGTATTAACCTTGGATTCTAGTCCCGTGGGATCTCTTTTATTGACCATTTGGCTCTAGGGATGGTATTTCATGGGAAACCCCGATTTTGGTTGTGTGGTCTCACTCCCTTATCCACTTATATTACCCTCTTTCCATTCATTATTACCCCATTCATCATTTCTCCCACCTGGGTCCACATTCCTCCACTGGGTCCACATAGGGTTAGCATGCCCCTTCCCCTTGCCCACACCTTGGGTCATGACCTGGAATGAAGCCTGGAGGTTGATGCAGCTAAAAATAAAGATAAAAGCATATATGGCCACATTCAACAGGAAAATGTACCACAAAATGCAAAAGATGGCCGGGACAAACACATTTAGCACGTGGGCAAAAGCCAATACATGAGCTCTACCCCATCATCATGGCCATCACCCTGGTTCCTATAGGTTCTATGAACCTCCTTCATCATATAGGAACCCGTGATTGTCCGAACCCACAGTGGGAAATGTACCGCCCCATTAAAAGGGGGTATTCACTGCTATATCTTATACATCATGCTCTTACCCCTTGAGCCCTGAGTAGTTAATTAAAGAAAATCATAAAAAGGCAAAAGGAATATAAAAAAGGGTGGAAAAATCAAGGTCGGGGCACCTCATGTACCATGATTGCTCCCTCTTATACATGATAAACCCAAGTGTGGGCTTCCCTCTTTTTATCTACCCTTGTACCCAAGCATGTGACCCATGGCTATCTCTTCTTATACCCTACTTCATTCACCTATCTGTCACATGCCACCACCTTTTGAAGGATGTACCTTGAATATATTATCCCCTTTAGAAGTAGAAACCATCTAATAGGATTCTTGGCACATGTAGGGTGTGCGTTGAGAGCCATGGGCCTCCATAGCAGTAGAAAACACTCCATGGATCTCCACAGCCATTCAAATATTGCTCGTGATTCACTTATTGGACGAGGAATATTCACCTGACCCATCATGCCCAGTTGGCCCCAGATTTGCACCATACACTTGGCAGATGATCCAGTGCTTGCACGATGATGTGGCATCACCTACGCCATCATCCTAGCCCTTGTAGGCGATCTATAGGCATCTTCGATTTGGTTGGGGACCCATGAGGACACTTGTGTGCCCCCATAGTTCATTTGGAGCACCACAAGTTATTACAAGGGGCCAACCCCTTGTCCATTGCTTTTGAGGGTCCTACTCTTCATTATGGCACCCATGGACCTCATTAGGCCTCTTAGAGGGCCCTACGACATGCATAGATTATTATTTGACCTCTTGAGAGACTTATTCTTTCATTTATGAGCTAGTTTGGTGGGCTTGTCACCAAAAGTTGGATTATTAGAACATTATTTTATTTTTGGGGCTTATGTAGGCCAAGGAGGCTAATTCGAACTCCTAATTTGTGTATAAATACAAGTGATATGAGCTCATTTGCTCATCATCACTTTGGATTGGATCTCTTCTCTCTCTTGAGAATTTCACACTTTTTCTAGAGGATGAATTGGAGCTTTATGGATGAATTTTGATGTGTGGATATTGGTCTATCTTATCTTGGAGCTTCTCTTTGTCAATTGTGAATGGTTGGATATATTTTGTTACATGTAAGTACATGCTTTTAATGTTATTCTTGTTTTACTTTGTCATATACATTGGATTGGGATTTTCGCTATTTCTAGGGCTAATTGCTGCATGCATTTACTACTTAAAATTGTGGAATTTTGTCTCTATTATAGCATCTCTCAATGTATGGGTCATGTAATATGAATGAAATCTCCTAGGGGTAATTCCATCAAAGAATTTGACCTTCATAAACCATCTCCTTTGCACATCGAAGTATAAAAGCTGCAAGATTGCTTCTCCTTGACCTAGAAGGCTAGTGAAGTGGTCTTGAGGCCTCCTTGACTGAGAACCAAGAATCCTAATCATATTTCATCATAGAATTCATTCTCCCAAGACTAAGGCACTGATCTACCAAGAGGTGGTCACCAAAAATCACATCCTTTCACCTTCTTTCAGGTCTAGCCAAGTTGGGGCACCTAGGGCATCAATTTCCCGACAAGCTAGCCCTCCAAAATGTTCAATCTCCTAGGGTCTCCTGTGCTGGTGTTTCCTCAAGGTATCCTCCAATTTTGAAGTCATTCTGATGGTGGAGTTGGTAGAAAAGCCAAGCCCTGGCTTCGGGACCAAACTTTGCCTTAGCATCCCCAAGGCTAGTGCCTCATAGGATCAAATTAATGCCTTCAAGTGAAATTCTTTCTTTGATCCTTTCCCACCTTATCTAGGGTAAGAACATCATTGATTGCTATACTCATTCCTCCTATTCTAGATAGGGTCCACTTGGTCTTGTGTGGTTCCGTTCCTTTGGAAAGACAATTCTTCAAGAACCATCTGGGATACCAATGTCGACAAGGATTTTAGAGATTGGGAAATTCCTTCAGAAGTCATATCCCATAAATCTAACCCTTAAATCCTCCCTTCCTTTCCCTCCTTGGCCTACATATGCCCCAAAAATAAAATATACCGGAAAGGGGATTATTTGGGTCACTCCACATCCTTTCATTGACTTATCCTTCATCGATGACTCCATAATATACCGGATCTCCTCCCATTGGTGAAAGTCCATAAATAGAAGGGAGCCTTAGTTGAGGTGACAATGGGCTAAGCCTCCATTTGTTGCCCTTGGTCTAGCATTTTCCCTTTAGGGATCCCCCTTAGGTCCCCTGCTAGTTTAAGTGGTAACATGCCTCTACTCCCAAGGGATTATAGAGACAGATTGATGCACTGCCTAGTTTTTGTAACCTCTAAGTTCTAACAGCTAATGGACAACGTAGGTAAAACCAAGGTTTTGATCTTCAATGTGTTGAGGAGCTCTCTTGTAGACTTACATTTTTGTTATCAAGGGATAGAGATTGAGATCACCACAAGTTACAGTTACAAGAGAGTACAGTTCACATGTGATTTCTTTGTTTTGCGGTAGGACCCCCAACCTCTGCTCAATAAAGGGTATGGTTCCCTAGCCCTCATTGAGAGACAATACTTCCAGGAGAAATTTCAAGACATCTCAAGTAAACTCTATCCAATGGAGGCATTTATCAAACACAATTTTTTTTCGGTTTTGAGGTTTGGGGACTAGGCTTGTTACAGACAAACTAGACTAGGCTAGAGAGAGAGTACAAAACTCGCTTCTTAAGTGCATTATCAGATGCAAGAAGACAGTCTCATCACTGATAATCTAGATGGATTTTGGTGTCCACCCTTCTCTTCTCAAGGTCATTTTCCATTTGGTTTCTTTCCTTCATAGAATCAGATCTCTCAGAGACTCTGCCAAAGGGAGAGAGAGGTGTCCCTACTATGCACTTTTCTCCTTGGAGGCTCTTGCATTAGATCATCCCTCAAGTTGAGCACGAGGTTGGTTCTTAGAGGTGTCTCAACTTCTCCAGTCAATTACTACCTCCCAAAAGAACCTTACACTGTTTGTATTCTCCCTTGATATGCTAAGACATCTCTTGTCATCTAGATGGGTACTAAATGAGGCTATTAGAGAAGATATCTACATATTGTACATTTAGGTCACTTGGACCTCACCTTCGACAAGCATAGACCCAAATATGTCCTTCTACCTAGAGCACCTTTTAGAGTTGCAGGATGGCATGATCATCCACCCCCATTATACATGTAGGCATCTAAGTCACCTGACACGCGGATTCCGGACACGTAGGATTCGATATTCGTGGTGTCGGATTCGGACACGCTGACCCCCCGAAACAGGACACGTTAGGACACGTTATATATTATTTTATTAAATATATATATATATATATATATATATATTTAAAAAATATACATATATATTAAAAATTAGATATTATCATATTTCTTACACAAATTTTAATTAATGATACAAATTTATTGATTTCAAACATAGATCTTCATCTATAGCTATTAGCATGCATAGTACATACAAAATTCAAATAAATGTCAGTGGTACTGGTCACATAAATGAT
The DNA here is from genome assembly GCA_031772625.1 of Pinus tabuliformis. Classification (NCBI taxonomy): domain Eukaryota; kingdom Viridiplantae; phylum Streptophyta; class Pinopsida; order Pinales; family Pinaceae; genus Pinus; species Pinus tabuliformis. The sequence continues at coordinate 508,372,493 of CM062818.1, read as the reverse complement.
AAATCTATTAAAAATTTAAATCATGATTCATAATTCATAACTGAAAGACAACTTACAACTACAAGATAGTAAGATAAACGCACTGACAACTGTAGTTTTTTCATTAAGTCATCAAATCAAAATGTGTTACATAGGTAGTGTTGGTGCAATGCCAATGGCAAATAGAAATAGAAAATATAAAACAACTACAGGTATACAAGCCTCAAGGCATCAATCAGCATCACTGTCCCCATCATCATGGTCCCCACTGCTCTCCTCTACATCCTCCTACTTCGCTGTATCCATAGTCACCTCTGCATCTGCTGGTATGGAGGTTGACCCCTCTAAGTCATCAAATCTAACAGGCTCTAGCACTGGATCATTGAGATCCATGTTGGCCAATGCCAACTCAACAGTGGTGTCCAGACCCATATCATCAGGAACAGTGTTACTTGGGAGCGGGAGCGAAAACGGGAGTGGGAGCGACATATTCAGAAGCTCTTGGTTTGGTGCTCTTGATTAAATACGAGTTCCATACCCTAATACATGACAAAATTCAATGGAAACATTGCAATCCCCCAATCCTAAAATCCTGAAAAACTGATAAGTCTGCTGGATTTTGAATGAAATCTAAAATTCTACTTTCTCCATATGAAATCCAATGAGGCCGGAACCACTCTCAAACATCCTGAGTCATTTCATGGTAATGTTAAAAATTTAAGTAAAAGGATGAAAATGAAGATTAAGGAGAATGTCACTTTTACTTTAAGAATTTAACATTACCATGAATAGCATATCAATACTAGGGCCTAGACTTGATCATGAAGCTGCCAAAATGCTTTACTCCTTGCTCCAACAGCACAAATCACTTGCCAAATGACAATTTTAATGAGCAAACACGCCCTTTTCATTCCCGCACTGAGCTTAGCGAGTCCTGGAAATCGGACACGTGTCCTAAAATTGCGACACGCTTTTGAAAATCGCGACATGCCCTTGGACACGACGTGTCCGAAACGAACACGACGTGTCCTATGATTTGGACACGAATCCGGACCGAATCGTGTCGGATTCGTCGGATTCGGGATTCGCAGGGGGTTTAGGACGAATCCGGTGACTTAGGTAGGCATTGGATACACTTGCTCATGATCCCTTTGAGACAGCTTCAAGTTAGCTCTCATTAGTGCCAGTTAGAGATGGATCATCATATATCACAATTCGATAGGATCTACTAGGTGTGTCACCTTCAGAAGCCAAATATAGAGATGCACCTTATCTTTCGGTGTTCCTTGTACTATGAGATTAGAGGACGCTATCACTACCTCTATAGGGATTCAAGAATCCCCCTCTCTACTTTCTTCCAGTACTAGGACCAAAGATGCTTAGCCCTCTTCATCAGGGAGATCATTTTCCATAGGTCTCAACATTTGCATGCTATGCCCCACCCTAGGATGACTGAACCGATCAGCTCATACTTCCCTATTGGTCCGTAAGATCAGAGCAACAAATGACAAGTAGAATTCCAAAGTGAAATAGAAAAAAAAATGGTGAGACACCGAGTTTCTCCTCAACCTCCCCCTCTGAGAGGCTAACGGATATTATTGAGACTAATTTGAGGGTACTGCTTTGTGCATTGGGCCACACTTTGACAATTTATTAGAGAGATCAGCTCCAAATAGGTTCAAAGTGGAGCAACTCTGTCCCATCAAACTACTTCCCAAACCCAAAGGAGCAACCAAGAATCCAATCAGAGATTCCTTCTTCTAACCTTGGGTTCTAACCTTGGGTGCTAGAAGTATCTCTTGCTTGTACATCTCCCTGGGATTATATTATTGGACCCCCCAATGGTTCCATAGGACTTCAATAGCGATCGATTTCCCTATTCAACCCCCTCGCTGTCAACTATCAAACTCGGGAATTCTTGACATCATTGACCTCATTGTCTGATCTCTCTCTTTTACTCTCTCTCTTGGTAGGCTCTTGAGTTGCCTAAAATCACTCAGTGTATTGTATCACTATACCTTTTCCATTGCCTTATACATTTGTTATGATGTTTTACTTATGTACGTTTCTTTCTTTATATTATTTTTGAAATTTCTTGAAGTTGTGCTTCCACTCCCACATTGCTTTTACTCCTCAGTCCCATTGATTTACTTTTCTGGTCATTCGTCAAACATTAATGTAATTATCTTATCTTATCTTTTCAAGCTTGGCATTACAGTTGTGCTTGGCGTGACTCTTCTACAACTATATTGCAAATGTTCAAGGGTTTATTCAGCACTAGTTAGTGCTCTTTCCTTGATTGTTCATGCTGGATTTTTTGTGTTTTAAAACTTACATAGGGAAGGAAACCATAACTAAAAGATTTTTTGGGTTTATTTTTCTCTCGAACATACCTATACTAGCACATTTTCCCTCTCTTAAGGTAAAAAATGCCCAATGGTTGTTATCTTTTCCATTTATTATAATTTTTAGGGCTTCCTATGTGCTGTTCTTCGGTAAGTAGAATTTAGTAATTTACAACAGAAGATGGTGCATTACCAACAGAGTTTTGGTGTTATATTTTGGTGACATGGTTTATTAGAGAAGGGTTTCCCATTTAGGGTTGTTTTGGCCCCCTTTTATGTGCTGATTTGGAGAATTTATGCGCAGTTCTGAATTCCCAACATTAGGGATTTTCTTGCTGATTTATTAGACTTGTTTGCTACTGATACAAAAGATGTTTTGGCTGGTTGGAAGCACCTACAAGCTATTTTACTAGTTCTCTTTCCAACCATACTTTTCAAGGGTTCTTTTCACCACTCTTATGGATGTTTCAAGTTTTTTGTGTCTGTTCATGTTGGTATATTTTCCACCAACACTCTTTTTCAACCTCTAATCTGAACAGATTTAAAGTTTTTGGAGAGAAATCTGAACGGTTTTTAGGATTCCTTCATCAAAATTTCGAGGGTGAGGGCAGTTAATTCAAAGAATTCCTTGTGGCATAATTTTCTAGGTTATTCAGCTGATCTATGAGACTATTGGCTAGTATCATTTTTCCTTGGTGCTGTAAAACTCAATGTTGCACGAAGTGGAAGCGTTTTTTGGAAGTGGGGACGCCGAAGTGTCATTTTCCAAAAATCTAGGAAGCGAAGCGTTTGCGGAAGTGTTTGCTATATATATATATATATATATATATATATATATATTTATATTTTTTTGCATTTATACTCAAAACAAACATCCCAAATACCAAATTAATTGTAGAAGACATGAAAACATGCATATTTTTGCATAAATCAAGATAGATATAACATCCATTGTACATTAATGATCTAGAATCTAGATTCTTCTCCTCTTGTCTAGCCTTTGCCTCTACCTCGATTGTCTAGGGATATTAGTCAACATTGCCCAATTTTGATCAAACTACCTAATTCAAGACTTAAAATATGGTAGGAAAAGCTTAACATGTTTGATCGATGATTTTGACTTGATTGAAAGGTAATTTTTTGCTAAGGGCGTGTCGCGTGACAAAGGAGTTCAACAATTAACACCACCAACACTAGGGTACATATAGGGCTTGGTGCTCTTGATTAAATGCTAATCGCATACCTTCATACTTGATATAATCTAATGAAATGCTACAATCCCATTGATCCTGAATTCCTGAAAACTGTTAAGTCTGCTGAATTTTGAATAGGATATGAAATTCTATTTTCTCCATATGAAGTCCAATGAGGCTGGAACCACTCTCAAACATCCTGAGTCATTTCATGGTAATGTTAAAAATTTAAGTAAAAGGATGAAAATGAAAAATAAAGGAGAATGTCACTTTTACTTTAAGAATTTAACATTACCATGAGGGAGCATATGCTATATTTATATTTTTTTTGCCTTCATTCGTCACCCTAACCCAAGGTGGACCCACCCCCAACAAGCAAACTCACCTAAAATAAAAAAAAAATTGAAAAAGAAACGATTTTCTAAACGCTTTTCCGGAAGCTTTTCTGGAAGCGTACGTTTCTGACGCCCGAAGCGCCGTACAAAGCGCGCTTCGGCGCTTCCGTACAACGCTCCCAAATTTCCAGGAAGCGGCTAAAAAAGACGAAGCGGTGCTTCCGAATTCGGAAGCGCCGCTTCCGGCCAAGCTTCCTAGGCGCTTCTGTACGGGACGCGCTTCGGGGCTTGGAACCGGGGGGGGGGGCGCTTCGTGCAACACTGGTAAAACTAGTATTTTTGGATCATCCTGTATTAAGCAGTTTCAAACACTTCTTGGGCCATGTTACCCACCCAAATAGGTAACCCCTAGGAGAAAAATTTTCTCCTATTTGTTCAGCTTTCTAGCTAGTAGCCATATGATTATCCATAAATAGCTATCCTCAAATGACTTCCATCAATGCTCCATTTAGTGCTTTATTTCATCTGTCTTACTCACCAAATGAAGTGGGACATCTATTATAAGGTACATTAACCATTTTTGTAATCAAGTGTTTTTATTTATTGTTTAAGGGAATTCTAGTATGGATCACAAGTTAAATTGGATGTTAGACCACTTTTGGTTGTATTCTTGTTCCCATGCTTCTACTTGGTGGTTATCCCTAGCTCTTAGTTTAGTGTGACCTTCCTTGAGGCCTTTCTTTCCACTGTTCATGAGGGGCACAAATGGGAGGCACTAATTGATGTTGCGTGTCAAATGGTAATCCATACTTTAACACTTTCCATTTGTACCTTTATCCACATCCCATCTTTCAATCGATTGTTATTTGTCATTGGTATTGGTTCCTTCTTTTCCTCATTCTTGAGTAGGGGCCCGGAAAATTTTCCTTAAGAGGTTGACACGGCAAAAATAAAGGAAAGTGCATAAACCATAATGATAAAATGCAAAAAAACCGTTTGGATATAAGAAAGTACGTGGACAAAAGCCCAACCTAAGCTCTACCCTCCTCATTATCCCTTTAGCCAGTGCCTAGCTAATGCATGAGCAGTCAAAATGAAAGGAACTATGAATATCCCAATCCGTTGAACAATAAATTGCTTCATTTTTAAGGGGTCAATCATGCATAAATGGAAACTTGTAACCCAATCTACGCAAGAGAAAGAAGATCAATGAAAAAAGGTGCACAAAAAGGGTGGTAAAAATAGGCCGAGGAAAGGGATAACTCAGGGCCCACAATTGCTTCATTTTCACATTATAACATTCAAGGATGATGGGATTTCATAGCTCATACAAAGACTGTGGCATCATCCATGAAGTAAACCCCTACCATATCACTAACCACTTACACCTACTTATTGATGGGTCGACCTAGGATTTGTTCCTCCCCTTAGGGTTGGAAGCACCTAATAGAGATCTTTGATAACACTTCCCTATCTAAGCATGGCAACCTATTTACAAATCATAAGCTAGGAAAACATTTGAAGATGATGCTTGTGTGAAGTACTTTTGTGCATTTCGCATTAGATATGGCCTATTGTGATACTCTCATGGTTATTTTACGTATGATGATGATAGCACTTGATTTTAAGGGTACAATTTTCATCCCTTGAGGGATTGTTTGAGACTTCTCCAACACTCCAAAGAGGACATCCAACCCCATTTGGTGACCATTTCGGGCACACAACTAGGACATTGACCACTTTATGAGGAGCATTGACCTTGGGATGTATCCAACATTGATGATGACCTTCTCTTCTCCCTCCAAAACTTGGAACATTACACATTGGAGCCAGGAGGTTTCCTAGAAGACACATGTACCCTAGATATTGTAGAACACCCTTAGGCTAGCATTGTACCTTCTTAATGGATGTTGCCCTATTTCTGAGTCAATTTCATGATGATGATGGCTTGAGATCTTTTTGGGAGGGATGGTACACTTTTCTAGATGATGATGTCATGCCCTAGCCTTGTGACATCCCCCTCATATGGCTTGGAGTGATGACATGGCCTTGGTTGATGATAACATATTAATGAGGGGTTTGCTTGATGATTGGACACTTGTTGATGAGGAGATGGCCTTTGAGTGAGGAGCACTCTTTTGACCATCCATGGCACATTTTGATGGAGATATTCACTTTTAGAGGATGAGGTCACCCTTGGAGGACCTTTCACCCACCAAGAGTGGGTGACCCCATAAGAGAAATTTTTATCCCGTCATCTCTTCCAACCAGTAGCTAGTAGTCCCTGACAGCCACTAGTAGTCGATGATGATGTGTCATTCATATCTCTGCCACATGCATCAATCATATGTTTCCTTGCCCATTGGCAAGAGTGCATGTTGGAAGGTAGGCTTCCGATCAAAAGATACTTTATTCATTTTGTAATTGGGTGCTTATGCTTGTTTTGTATTTTGGAAATTTGGCATGGATCATGGGGTAAATTGGAAGGAAGAGGGATTTTGACCATCATCTTGTTCCCTCACCTTAAATGGGGGGTTAATCTTTCATCCTAGTCCAGTGGGACCACCCTTAATGGCCCAATGAGTATAGAAGGGGCACTACTTGGGAAACCCCGATTGAGATAGTGTAGTTCTATCTCTCCCTATTCCATACTTACCACTTTCCATCTTATATTACAAGCCCCATATTCCATCTCCCTTCTTCAGGTTCAACTGACCATTGGTTCTCTGGGATGGGCACAATACATCCTCATACTTAGGTAGGGCCCGAAACTTCACCCTGGAAAGCTGATGCAGCTAAAAGAAAAGGAAAATCAAATAATAACCATAAGTAAAAAATAAAAGAAGATCAAAATGCAAAAGATGGTTGGGACATACACAATGGCACGTGGGCAAAATCCTAGCATGAGCTCTACCTCACTCATTATGGCCATCATCCAGTTCCTGAGCACATGTTGCTCTTGATATTATGAGAAGGAACCCTTGCATGTCCTAAGATATGCCTCACTCTTAAGGGGGTAATCACTGCCATGCATCATACAAAGCAAGCTCTAACCCTTGAGCTACAAGTAATAATACCAATGTTGTGAACATTGGCATCGGGATAAAATCGGCAAGGGTCTAGAAAACCAAAAAATCGTAAAAATCGGGAAAATATCGGTAAAAATCGACAAACATCGACAAAATCAAGATACCATCAAATATTGGTAAAAATCGGCAAACAACGGCAAACATCGGCTAAGCCAAAAAATTGTGGTTTCGAGATAAAATTGGGATGTTATCAAGATGTTCGCAACACTAAATAATACAAAGAAAAATTAAGAAAAGAAAAGGTGCATAAGAGGGGTAGAAAAACGAAGGTTGAGTTGGTAACTCATGCATCCACGATTACTCCCTCCCCACATTTGTACACTCAAGATGAGGAGCCATCATAGCTAGTCCATTTGACCATGGCACTTGGCCATGAAGTCTTCTCCTCTTTGTTCCATCAATATTCACATGACACCTATCAATTGAAGGGTTGACCAAGGACATGTCTAGAAACACCTAATAGGGTTGTCTTTTAGCCACTCCTACCTAGGGAGGTAACACTATAATGAGTTGAAAGCCTTGTTTGAAGTGTCATATTGCCCATTACTTGAAATCTTGGTTCACTTAGATGCAAAAATGATTAAATGTACCTAATGATGTAGATGCTAGCATTGGATATTGTGTACAATTGTTAGGTGTTTTCATTGTGGCTTGGGCAAATTAATTGGGCTCAAGTCCTTCAGAGGAGCATATTGACAACCACAGGTGAGGCGTTGAGAGCCATGGGTTTCCAAGTTGCAGCGAAGCATTACACATCACCATGGGCACCTCCAACACGCACAACGTTCCAACACTTTGCCCTACATTGATGACTTTTATGGGATGATGCACTTGGACCAAGCATTCCCTAAGTCAGCTTAGCACTTCATGAGGGTTGGCAGTTGATCCAAGGCCCAGAGGAGGATGGTCTCACACTTTGAGACACGGGAGGGCTAGCACCATCTTGAGAGCCCTCAAAGTTGGAACAAAGGCAAGCATTTTGATCGCCTAGAGACCCATGAGACCACTTTTGTGCCCCAAAACCAAAATTGGGGTCCATAGAGTGAGTTTGACAGAGATCTAGGGGCTAACCCCTAGGAGATGATTTTAGAGGGCGTCTACTCCTATCATGGCACCCTAGACCCTCAATGCTTGCCCTAAACAATCCTACGCATGGATGACATCAACATATTCTCTATTTCGGCTAGCACATGTGGGTTATATTGAGGTGATTTCATTAGCTACTAGGTTGGCTTGTGGCCTAGACATGGTGTAGCACATTATTTTATTATTTTAGGGGATACTAGGCTAAAATTAGGATTTAACCTCCTCATATAAATAGAGGAGTCATTTGTATCATTCATCATCACACACTTGGGATTTTCGGCCTCTCTAGTTGAATTCGACATTCTTTCTTGTGGAGGATTTGGGATCTATGAATGCATTTTGATATTTGGAGTTGATTTGCTTATCTTTGGAGCTATTCTTTGGATCTATGGATGGAATCTTTGCATGTTATCTTGTAAGTGTACCTAATTGTTGAATATTTATTTCTTCATGTCTAATGTATGGAATAATGTTGATTTTAGGTTATGCTAATTGTGCCCTAATTTGTTGAAGATATATTGAATGCTATCTAGATGATCTATTGCATGCATTACTCATACATAACATGTAAATGTATTTCCTATTGGTGAACTCTTGGTAGCTCAACCATGAAAAATCCATTGTCCATTGCATTGTTGGCATTATGATTCTGGTATGGCTCTATGATACAGATGTTGTACTTGATGGCAACACCCTCAAGTGGCAATACTCTGATCAGGCTCTCAAAATGTTGGAAATTAAGAGGTACGCAGGAGAATAGTTCAAAAAGTGCATACCCGCAAGTACGCCGTGAAGGGACTGCGGCCGCACACGCAGGTCACTCGTTCAGAAGGTGCGTACCCCTAGTTCACTTACTTCAAGGCAGAGAAGCGCGTTCACGTGGGGTTTCCTATGTTTGGCCCGTGGTATTTAGCCCGCCATTCTTGATTCTATGGTTTTGGCCCGTGGTATAGGATCTATTTTAGCCCCGGTTTGGATCCCTTGTATTGGTTATTGATGGTTTTGCCCCATGGTGTCAATAAGGGCTTGACTATAAATAGGGAAGGAGATCACTTGGCTAAGGCATCTTTTGAAAATTGAATATCTTAAGATCTGAAATATTGGGTTATTGTTTTAAAAGCTTGATCTATATAAAAGTGAAGTTGAAAGCGAATCTATGAAGGGTGATCTCTCGAGTGCATGATCAGGTCTGAGCATCTGACTGTCTGTGGCACACTGGAGGATTGCCAAATCGGCCCTAATCAGAGGTACGCAGGTGATTAACGGTGCAAGTGCGTGGGTACGCAGAGCAGAAGAAGGAGCAGTGCGTGGGTACGCAGAGCAGAAGAAGGCGCAGTGCGTGGGTACGCAGCACGACAGAGGTTCAGGTGCGTAGGCACAGTGAAAGCACGCGGCGCTTCAGAAGCCGTAGGTGCGTAGGTACGCAGCGCGATAGCATCTGTGGATGCGTGGCTACAGTAGCAGTACGCGACGCGATAGCATCTGTGGGTGCGTGGCTACAGTAGCAGTACGCGGCGCGATAGCATCTGTGGGTGCGTACCTACAGTAACAGTACGCGACGTGATTGAAGAAACAGTGCGTGGGTATGCAGTGTAGCAGAAGGCTCTCTGCGGGTATACGCAGTGGAGCAGAAGGTGAAGTGCGGGGCCACGCAGGCCAGATAAAGAAAAACTGCGTATCTGTCTTGAGACCTTTTGTTGGCTGAATTTTTCTGTTGATAAGGTGTTCTGGGTTTAGTTTACTGTTATTGTTGATCTGGTTACTGCAGTTGACTGGGTGATTTACTTGTACTTGATGATCTCTTGATGTTTATGGATCCAGTTTGAAAATTTATGAAAAGTGGTCCTTGAAAGAAAAGAAGTAGGGGGTTGTAGCTGCTTTCCAGGAGAGACTGGAAAACGAGAGAGAGTTGTAGCTCTCTGTAGGTTGCAGCCTGCGTACTGGTAAAGGACTGCACCAGTACAAAACCATTGTAAAAGGAGTTTCTAATTTGAAAGAAGATAGAGACATATTGCAGCAGGTGGTTTTCACCCACATTGGGTTTCCACCTTACATCTGGTGTTCTTTGGTGTGACTATCTGTTTTCTTTATTCATGCTCATTATTTTATGGTACTGACATGAAAAAATAATTCAAAGTATAAATAAGGAAGATTTATTTAAAGAACTTGATAATACTGATTCACCCCCCCTCTCAGTATTATTTCCAACATGCATAAGTAAATGATTGAGGTTTGTTGCTAGAGCATCAAATTTTCGGCCTCCTTGGAAACTTTTTAGCCGATTTATCACATCATAGACTCCATACTCCCAAGGGACAAGGGATTGGTCCATTTTGTTGGTGATCATACTTCACTTTTATCCATAAATTCTCTTTCTCCAATTCAGCCCCTTCAAGGCCAAGCTTGCTAACTAGGGCTTGGTGCGAATCCCTAGGCAAGGTGAGTTTGTGGGATTGGAGAGCCTAAACATCAAGGGGATTGCATTTTCCACAAAATATATCCTTTTGGTGGGCATCCACTTCAATCTTGTCCATAAATTTCCTTGCCCTAGTTGTTTTCCCTAAGGGGGAACCTTAGCTTAGTCTTGCTTCAACTTAGGGGCTTCTTTGAAGGTTTCATGAGCCTTGGACTTGTTAGTATACATTGTTGGAAACCTTTTCTCCTAAGCCTTGACCTTTGGTTAATCCAACCCTCAACTTACCAACCAAGCCCTAAGTCTTGTACCTCATTATATAGGCCTTTATCAGGGAAGCGAATTGCCGCCTATTGGAGCTTTGAACCTAAATTATGACTTTCTTGAAGATAGCCTCATCATGTCACCTTATACCTCTAACTTAGAGTACCGATTAGGTGACCTTATATACTGAGTCTCCTCCCATTGATGAAAATCCGTAAAGAGCAAGGGGTTTTGGCTATGGTGACACTGGGCCACTACCCCATTGTTGTCACTTGGTCTAGTGTTAGCCTTGTAGGGTACCCCTCTCTAAGGCCTATTAGATTTTGCGGCAACAAGACCCTTTGTTCACACATGTTGGATAAAAGGAAGTTTTTTGTTATTTTTTATCATTGAGATAACTAAATTTTGGTGTGGCTTGTGATCTACTTAACATGTGATCACATAATTTATTACTTTTACGGATTTTAGTCAATTTTACTTCAAAATCGACTTGGTTTCCCCCATATAAATATAGGGAAGTCAATTTGGATAAGATAATTGCAACAAACATTCATTTACTTACTTGAGAGAGTGCACACTAGTTCTTTTTTCTCTTGGATGCAATGCAGGATTCATGTAGTGAATTGGCTTAGGGAGGATATTGTGATTGGAGGGATTTTCTCTTGGATTAATGAAGTGATTCTGTGGCAATTTTGTGCAACTTTATTGTATCTTCCATTTTGTATAAGTTGTAGAATTAGGGTTTCAATGAAATTTTCATCTTGTGTATTGAACATTTTATGGCTCTAAACTATGTTGCACGAAACTTCAAGGAAACTGAGATTTGGGTGGTATCCGTACCCGAACTCTGAAACTTGGCTGAAACTCAGTTGAAACTCGACCATCATGTAATTATCTATTAGAGTTAATATAGACTTGCTTTTCCTTCTAAATTGTCATCTATGGGTCTTATTCCCTTTTTTTTGCAAGATAATGTGTTATTCACTTATTTATTTATATACATATATGACGTTTCGGCCGAAGTTTCCATTTTTGGGAGGTGATGTTTTTAAATGTACCCGTTTTGGAAACTCCGAAATGTTTCGGCGTTACGTGCAACTTAGCTCTGACATCTCCTTTTGGAAAATTTTCACCTAGATTCCATCAAAGAACCTTACAATACCTTCCTTGCTCTTAAATCTCCATTTGATTAAAAGTCACTAGGGTTTTGATGTAAAGATTTCCTATCTCAACTCACTCCAATCAAGTCTTCATCCATAGACCTCACCCTTTGACTCCATTAGCCCAAGGAATAAGAAAGGCACTAATCTATTTTGTCTATCAATCATTATTTTAAAAAAATTAAACGTTAAATTTTATTTTATTTTTTATGTTTTCTAGGGTAAATTAGGATTCAATTACAGAAAAAATCTATATTTAATAGCATAAAATACATTGGACCTCATCGTCCTAGGGTTTGGCTTTGCATCTTCTAAATTGAAAAGGAAAAATATTATTTTCTATGCAATTTTCAGCCATCTTTTTAAGGATGACATCTAGGGTTTTGTAGTTTTTTAATGCATTTTCAGCGATTGAAAAATTGCTGCAACTTGTTTAATCAATCAGTGCTTTTAAATTCATTAGTTCAACCTGTAAGCCATGCATTTATGAAATTGAACTTGTTTGTCCTTCTTAAGGAGGAAACTCCAGAACTTTATAGTCATATTATTTTGAGCAACACCAACAATTGCCTAAAACAAAGTATTTTCCTAAAATACATGCATACAAACAGAAATATCATTCCCTTCCAGGTTAATCCTTTATAATCCAGAGTGCAAGAGTGTTATTTAGGTATTAGGGAAGCTCCCTTCAAGTGATTTGCTTTCATTTGAGAAGTGTGGGAAGCAACATCCTAAGAGTGACAGGGGGTTGTCCTTCCAAGTTGCCATTGATTCATCTCCACCTTGCACATCTAGTGAGACAAATCAAGCGGTAACAATCTGGACACCTGTAAATACCTGCCATTGATGGAAAAAGTGCTCATCCATCAAACTGGGTAACATGTTGCTCATAATTGACTTATGAGTTTCTATTTATAGGCGTTGCATATATCGTGATAATATTGGAATTAACGCGATATTATCGCCAAAACCACACTCGCCGATATTATCGCGATAATTTTCCCAGTGTAAATTATCACGATAATTTTGAAATTATTGCAAGCTGAAAGGAAATTATCGCCTGCTGCTAGAAAAGGATATATAAAGTTCCGGTTTGAGTTTTTAGGGTCTTTTTCATCTTTTTTTGTGCTAAGAGTAAGCTCTCAGGGTTGTGTGAGTCTTGTGACCATTTTTCATCTAGCAAACAAGGGAAAATCCATAGTTTTCTTTGCCATCAACTGAGCATTTTTGGAGTGGAGATTTACTCTAGTATACCATATCCATATTTCCAGGTATGTAAAAAATAGAATTTCCTTCATTTTCTTTGTTTTCCAAGATTAGTATATACTATAAATTTAGAGTCTGCCTCTTCTTACCCTTTTTTGAATTTCCACATTTGTTTTGTGTCGTAGGTCCAAAACTTAAAAATTTAATTAGAGCTCTACAAAATGGCAAAGCCATTGGACCAAATGTGGGAGTATGGTGAGCCATGTGAGGGTGATAATAGAACAAAGTTGAGTTGCAAGCTATGTGGAATGGAAATGTTTGGTAGAATCACCCACTTGAAATACCACCTTGCCAAAATCCTAGGGCATGAAGTGGATATTTGCCCTATAGCTACCCCAGACATTGTCCTTATTGCAAAGAACTCAATTCTTGATAATGCTAGAAAGAGATTAGAGGGAGGAACTAAGGAATTGCATGGGAACCACAAGCTTCTCAAGGACGAGGGAAACCTAGTCCTTGGCCACACTGTCTTAGTGCATTATTATGATCAAATTATCGCTATAATATCTAAATGCCTCATGATGATCATCTTATGAGATATATTTATTTTTGTATTAGTGTTATTTTTTATTAATTATTATCTTGTCAGAACTTATGACTAAGGACAAATAGCATATTTTAGTATCTACTATCAATGATTGATGTACACATCTTATACATTTTATATTGTAGTTTCATTTTCATATTTGTGTGGCAATGTGTTTGTTTGATGTTGATGTTGCTTTAAAACTTACAAGAATAAGAAATTGAAAAAAAATTATTATTTTGTATTTTTTTTTAGATTTCCTGATAATTTCAATATTTTCCCTGATATTGTCAATAATTTAAATTTTGGACCCCTGACGATAAATTTCCAATAACAATAAATGTAACTTCACTATTTATAAGCGTACAATAGCAGTAATATAACTGCTATAATCAGAGCCAAAATTAACTTGAGAAAAGTAACTTGTGAGTTTCTATTTTAGAAGTGTACAATTGCAGTAATATAAGAATAAATACAATATTTAAAGCATTAAGGCTATAAAATTCCACCACCTATGCCATTATCAGAGAAAGTTGTCTGTAAAGTCTGCTATTACATTATCATTTTGCCATCCAGCAGTGACATATATATATATATATGTGTGTGTGTGTGTGGGGGGGGGCGCGGGGACTATTAAGTAGAATATCAAACTGAACAAAAGCCAGCTTGATAATAATCTGTTCAATTATTTGTGTTTTGTTTATCACTTTTAGGATAGTCATTAAAATATGTTCTCTTTCCCCTTTTACAGAAGCTTTATATCATTGGCGGAAATATTGGTCAGGGTGAACCATCAGATGGAAACGTCTTTACTGCCCATTCAAGCAGAAAAGCAGAATTTAATATGTATCTGGATCCCTTGGCAGCAAAGCAGGTTTTAGCATCAAAGCTGAACATAACAATGATTCCTCTTAATATCCTCCGCAAAGCTTCATCTTTTACAAGGCTTCTAAGGGAGATGGCACTAAAAAAGGACACCCCAGAAGCAATATTTGTGCACCGGTTACTATCAAGAATGTTCCGACTGCATCGCAGCCACCATGCCTATGCCCACATCGTATGTGCTGTAGTTCGTTTGACATTACATATGTGCATGTTTGGATTCAAAAGAAACAAGACTAAAAGCAGATAATTTTTGTGAAAAATCCGTCAAAACTAATAGATCTTGATGTTGGCATTTCAGGGTATGTTTTTGGGAGAGGTGGTGGGTGCAGCCATCATGGCAGATCAACCACAACTAAAAGTGGTCACCCAGATTAGGCCTGTCACAGTTTTGGCAAATAGAGAAATGGGCTCTGATGGATGGACAATTGTTGACCATAGAAATGGCAATCCCATCAACCTGGTAGAAGATATTGATTCATTTGCCTACTACAGCCATCTTTCTACTGTATTAAATGAAAAGAATCAATCTGCTATAATTGCTAGTTTCTCTGCCCAGAAGAAGTTATGGAGCACACCACCCCCACAAATTGGGCTTCCAACCTTATGAATCAGCTCCAAATCAATTTACACAAATGCAACATTCTTCAATACCTTTCATGGATAGGTTGATCTTATTCAGCCAATTCGATTCAATTTTCATGTACTGTTGAAGCTATAGGCATTCAATTCAATAAATCCAAAACAGTTAATTTCATTCTATAAGAATAATCTGAAATAACAAAGGTTACTTTTCTCCAATTGGGCATTTTGCTGTGAAATAACAAAGGTTACTGTTAATGAATTAGAAATTGTACGGTGAAGTTAAATTTTGATTATCAGAAAATTATAGATTGTAGGGCTTTACAAACCTTCTGGCTTCTATAACAAACTACGTACTGTCTTATTGAGACTTATCAGATCAACGTGGGAAAATGCCTTTGGGCTCATGGTTAGATTTTCATGCTGCAGAAATCAGCTTAACTGCCATTCATTGGGCCCCCTCTTCATGGGGGATTACCGGTTCCCATTGTATTCAAAAAAATGCTAACTCTGATTGTTCCTCTTCATGCAGGGTTACCGGTTCCCATTGTATTAAAAAAATGACTCTCATCGTTCCCGCTAAAGATGGGCACCAGGCTTAGTGAGATACACTTTCTATCCAAGAGCATTGCTTATTGCACTTCTTCCCTTTTTTAAACATGGTGAATTAGAAATACTTTGGAGTAATCTAGGTGAGGTTGATAAATTCAATATTCCGTTTGCTACTATAATTCCAAGAGTATATCCAAGAACCACTCAGATATACTAATAACTTATGAATTAGCAAGAGCAGAGAGGTCATGTGGGTGGAGTATCTATTCTTCTAACCTTATCACAACAAGCCAAATAAGTCCCTTGGAATTGAACCATGGGGGACCATTCTTCGATCTTCATCACAATGGTTTAAATATGTCCCTTGGCATTGAACCCCAAGAGTACCTACTCTTCAAGTCTTATTACAATTGGCCAAACTTGTCCATTGGAATTGAACGCAAGTGAACGGAAAAACAAATCATGCTTTCAATCACTTGAGCTACAAACCCAAGACAAAACGATCGTCCTTAGTCTTTTTGTAACCATGGCCTAGGTATTCTAAGGTATTCTAATAGTAGTTGCATAAGTAAGTACCTTGCCAACCGCATTTCCAAAGCATGACCATGTGAAAGCTATGTTGCTGACATAACAAAACTGATTCATGGCTTACTCTCTACCCATTTAAAAAAATAACAATAAAATAATTAGCAATTGCGTTGAGAGGTGCAAAGGAACGTCAATAGGAGTCGGGGAATGTGGAAGGCAATAAACAAGTGAAATATATTGACAATGAAATACAATTGAAATTTGAGTTTCTATATTTGCTAAAGAATGGATTAGGGGGTTAAATCTAAGAAGAAAGTTAGACTAACATAAATGTCTTATAACAATGGAAATCCTTGCAACCACAAGGCACATGCTAGAGGAGTTCATTTTATTTGGATTTTTTAAAAATGACATGAAATTAAATCTAGGAAAAAGAAAACACATAACAGAACAATTGCACCTTCTAGCTAGGTATTCCGTCTTAAGGGTTTCTTAGGAATTTGTTTTGTTTATTGTGGATGGTGTGTGTGTTGATTTCTGGTAGCATCGGATGTGCTTTAAGTCTCAAATTTTGCAGTCAGACTTAGGAACATGTATTCCAAAGAACCCAGAAAGCGTTTCGGGGAATTCCACCCAAAAACAGTTTTATTAAAATAATTAATTATTTTTAATGGGACCCTAAGTCTAAACTTAGGAAAATAAAATAATTAAAGGGTATTAATCTAACTGTGGGTGTAATTTCTAAAAGAAGACGAGGATCAAGTAGAAATGATCTTAGCCATTGATTAGATTCTAATCTGGGTTGTTGAATGTCAATGAGGAGATTATTTAAGGGGGCTTGAGGGTCACTTGGAAAGGCACACAAAGTGAGTTCAGAAGTTTGATTTTATGAAGCAGAGTAGCGGCCGGGAGAATTTCGATAGTGAGCTTGTGCAGAGAGGGGAAAAGGAAGTTTGGATGGAGGATCTTCTCCGGAGCCAAGAATACTCAGCAGAGAGGCAGAGAGACACAGAGGAGGCAACGCAGATGGCAGAGAGGGTGACGCAGAGCCAAGAAGGTCTCACGCAAGCCCCACACAGAGTAGTGCAGTAGCTTCCAACACAAAGGTCCAAATTTGTTGGAGGAGATGACGTTTCTGAGATGGGAGGGCTGGAAAAGGCTCCTGAAGGCAGATCGATTCTCAGTTGGGTTGACGTAGTGACTTAGAGGCTGACGCAAGGCCCATGCAGGGGCAGTGCAAAAGTAGTCGGGGAACTCATAGTTAAGCTGTCGGATCAGTCGGGATCAACAATGTTGAGTGGGGTAATCTCACCAGTCTTTCTTGACAAGTGATTTTCTCTGTAACTGGATTGCCCAGGGGGCATCCAGAGTTGTATTCAGAATACCTCTGCATAATAATAAAAACCCTCAGATTTGTTGCACCGGTTTTCCTGCATTGGGTTTTTCTGGGGACATTTGTCCTAAAAACACTGTGTCACTTGTGTGTATCTTTCTCTATTATTTTGTTCTTATTTTGGCCAAATTAATTAACTAGTGTAAGTTGCAGTGTATTAGCTTCAATATTTGTTGTAGGAAACAATAAATAATTTGTTTCAGATATTAACAAATAGGAGAAGTTTAATCTGTTGCTGTAGTAGGGATTCCAGTTCACGAAATTTTCACATGATATCAGAGTCGTGCAGGTGAAGCAAGAAGAATAATGCTAGAGAACCGAACGCTGAGCAGAAGAGGGAGATCACAAAGTTGCAGGAGGTAGCAGTTCGAAACCCCAAAGGGTTTGCACAGTCCTAGCCGGAGGGCTGAATTTTGAGGCAATCTCTCTCTGAGTGAGTCGATAGAGAGAAGGCCTACCAGATTGAGATCTTGTCGTGGCAGAGGGAGCAGCGTTGAAGCCTCAGCGTGAGGAGAAGCTGGTGGGACGTAGTCTTTTCTACAGGCCGTTTTGCTAGGCAAAAAGACGTCAAAAGAGAAGGAAGAAGCACGGTTGAGGGAATTTCTTCCTCAGAGGACTTATAGCCAAGGAGTTCGAATTCTCACTTGCTGAGCAGCAGCGGAGATGGGCAAATCTACAAGCTCCAACAGGCAGTGCATAGACTAGTCTAGTGTTGTGCAGAGGAGAGAGGAGGTCATTCGACAGTTCTTATGGCAGAAATGGTGACCAGTGGCTTGAGAGATCAGGATAGGTTGGACGAAGCATCCAACTATGTGATCTGGAAGGCTAGAATGCCATTTCTTCTATATGAGCATGCTGTCAAGATATATGTCGATAGCATGGTGGTTGTGCCTGCAGATGTAGATCCGTTGAAGAAATACAAGGCCAAAATGGCGAAGGAAAAGAGAATGATCCTCAATGGAGTGAAGGATCATGTTATCTGTCACATCACTAGCGGAGGGATTGCTAAGGAGATGTGGGATGTGTTGTTTACATTGTATCAAGGATATTCCGAGTAGCAGAAGATGTACCTTGAGCAGAAACTGAGATCTACACAGATGCAAAAGGGGGAGCGAGTGGATCTGTTCCTCATGAAGCTTCAGGAGACCCGAGATGAGTTATCAGTTGTGGGGTCTACAAGATTCCTAGTTAGTTAGAGTGACCCTAAATTTTGTCTTAGATGAGTGGCAAGTCTTTGTCCAGAGTATCCTGGGCAGGGCGATTTTGCCAAATTGGGATGAGATGTGGGCAGCTCTCAAGCAAGAGGAGTTGAGGAGAGACTTGGTCAAGTGTAAACTTGACGGAAGCAGCAGCAGTGGGTCGAATCCCAAGGAGGAGGAGGAGAATGCAACCCTTGCATCTAAGGGCCAGTAGGAGCAGCAGAGGCGGAAGAAGGACGTCTCAAAGATAAAGTGCTTCGGGTGTGGTGAGATGGGTCACTATGCTAGACAATTTCCTCTTAAGAAGAAGGACAAAAATGAGAAGCACAATTTGAAGGTTGCGCTTGTGAAGATCGAGGAGGAGTTCGCCATGACAGCCGATATACCTCTAGGAGGGAGGTGGGCTGATTTGGAGATGTAGTTCGAAAGAGCTACAGATGGGCAGGATCCTTGAGGAGCCCACCTCTTGGATCATTACCTTGCTACGGGAGCATAGTTTTGTGGTAGCAAGATGGACTAGTGTCAGATGGTGCCGAGGAGTGTTAGAGAGACAGTTGTAGTGGCTAGGAGTGCCAGAGGATGAACAATGCAGAGCAGAGTTGGCAGCAGTGCAGATGGCACAGAGCAGAGGCGAGTAGCAACGCAGAAGATTCAGAGGGTCAACATAGAGACTAGCAATAGTCAGGCTCCAACATTCACATGGTATCATACTGAACACAGTTAGTTCAGTAATTTGGGATTTTTTCTGTTGTTGATGTAGTAGCAATAGTAGTTTGCAGTGCAAAGCCAGTTGGCAGTGGTATTGCTAACAACAGCATGGATGCAGAAATTCAGAGGGAGTTGCAATACGGATGCAGTGTTGACAGTGGCAGGGTTAGCAGCAGTATAGATGTAGCATTTGTGCAGTAGTTGGTGGACAACATGTCAGACATCAGCAACGTAGAGTGAGATGTTATAGAACAGAGTGATGCTTTAGCAGGTTGCATTGCTAGAGCACATTCCTCGCTAAGAGGGAGTGTTGATTTTTGGTAGCATCAGATGTGCTCTAAGTCTCAAATTTTGCAGGGAGGCTTAGGCACATGTATTCCAAATAACCCAGAAAGAGTTTTGGGAAATTCTACCCAGAAACAGTTTTATTAAAATAATTAATTATTTTTAATGGAACCCTAAGTCTAAACTTAGGAAAATAAAACAATTAAAGGGTATTAATCTATCTATGGGTGTAACTTCTAGAAGGAGACGAGGATCAAGCAAAAATGATCTTAGTTATTGATTAGCTTCTAATTTGGGTCGTTGAATGTCAATAAGGAGATTATTTAAGGAGGCTTGAGGGTCACTTGGAAAGACACAGAGTGAGTTCAGAACTTTGATTTTCTGAAGCAGACCAGTTGCCGGGAGAATTTCGATAGTGAGCTTGTGCAGAGAGGGGCAGAGGAAGTTTGGCTGGAGGATCTTCTCCAGAGCCAAGAATACTCAGCAGAGAGGTAGAGAGACACGCAGAGGGCAGAGAGGGTAACGCAGAGCCTGGAAGGGCTCATGTAGGCCCCACGCAGAGCAGCGCAACAACTTCCAACGTAGAGGTCCAAATTTGCTGAAGGAGTTGATGTTTTTGAGTCGGGAGGGTTGGAAAAGGCTCCTGAAGGAAGACGAATTCTCAATTGGGCTGACGCAGTGACTTAGAGGCTGATGTAGGGCCCACGCAGGGGCAACGTAGAAGTAGTTGGGGAACTCGTAGTTCAACTGTCGAATCAGTCGGGATCAACAGTGTTGAGTGAGGTAATCTCACCAGTCTTTCTTGCTAAGTGATTTTCTTTGTAACTGGATTGCCGGGAGGGCATCCAGAGTTGTATTCATAATATTTTTGCATAATAATAAAAACCCTCAGATTTGTTGCATCGGTTTTCCCGCATTAGGTTTTTTCTGGGGACATTTGTCCAAAAAATATTGTGTCACTTGTGTGTATCTTTCTCTATTGTTTTGTTCTTGTTTTGGGCAAATTAATTAATTGGTGTAGGCTGCAGTGTATTAACTTCGATATTTGTTGTAGGAAACAATAAATAATTTGTCTCAAAAATTAACAAATAGGAGAGTTTAATCAGTTGTTGCAGTAGGGATTCTGGTTCACGAAATTTTCATAGTGCGTGTTTTTTTCTATTTTCTATTTTTCTCAATTAATTGAGTAGAGAAATCAACTAACTAAAAAATCTGAAATAGGAAAAATTAACAATAAATATTTCAATGGTTTTATTTATTTATTTTGTTTTTGTTATTAGATTTGACAAACAAATCCAATGGAATATCTACATCAATTGATAGATCATATTCAATATTGTTCATGCAAAGGCTCAAACAAAAAGTTTGAGTTTGTAGCTTTATAGATCTTTCTTCATTTCCAAGCAAGTAGGGAGTATTCAAATTAGTGGTCATGGATGAATCTAAACACAGTTTGGACATGCAAAAATGTTGTGTTGGATAATGTATGTCTTGTCCCCATTCTTTAGAAAATTCAAAATATTCTTATGACTTTTTCAATGGTACTCTTTCAAGCATAACAACAAAGGTTGAATCAAAAGGTAGGTGAATTATTAGATGAAGCTTTGGAATTATAGCCTAGCTTATATGGTTTTATGAGTATTGGGAAAGCGAGGAAAATAAAACAATAAAATATTATATTATTAATATTTTTCAAAATAAAAAATAAAAAAATCAAATTATGAAATTATGAAATATTAAATTTAATAAAATTAAACATAATTTATAACATATACAAAAAAATTAATTAAAATAAATAAATGACATTTATATAAACATTTTATATTTTGTATATATATATATAGATAACAACAAAATGAAAAAATATATTTAAAAAACAATATTACAAGTTATATGATAGATAACAAAAACATTTACAACGTGCTCTCTCTAAATTAGACTTTTCCACCTTTCAATCAATTATTTTCTGCAACTTGGAGGGTTTTCCCATTCCTCTCGACAATCTCATCATGGGGCCCCACTATATTCTCTACCTTCTCACACTCCAACAACTCCAACCTCTCCAACATTAGAATTTTTCCACTCCGGAACTCTAACTCCCTTAGCTTATTGCACCCCCATCTTTTAATGTCCCTTAAATTAGATAGTTTCTCTAATACCAATATTTTAAACAATGGTCAACTCTGTATATATGAATGTTAAAGTTTGGGCATTACTCTATCATTGGAAACACTAGAGGGTCCCGCTATAGTGTCAAAAGGGTATAGCTAAAGAAGGCTCAAGTCCTCCAACATTAGAAGACTGCCACTCTTAAGTTCCAGTGCTTCAAAGTGGCAACAATAATGGATGCCTAATTTTTTTAAACGAGGTAATTTCTTCGTTTTCAATCTTATTTTAATTTTAAACTAAAAAAATAATAATATAATACTTAACTTTAAATATTATATCATCGATTTATTTTTCTAACTTATAAATCAAACAAGGTTATGTGATGACATGTTTTCAAACTTGAATACCTTGGGCAAAATTCTACACAACACAATAAATAAAATTCTACGCATCATAATAAAGACTTTGTTTATGCTTATCATCTGGCCTGGTATGCCCTTGTATTTTGTATAACTTTCAAACACAGCAAAACAAATAAATAAATTTTCACTCTAATCACTTTCTAAATATAAATTGACTTCTCTTTAAAAAACTTTATAAACTATCTCTCCATGCATTTTCCCTAACATAGGGAAACCACTAAAAACTAAAAACCTGGTGATATTATGGCACGTTTGCACAGTTCATGTGGCAAATTTTGTGGGACATGCTGCCATATAATCTCTCACGGACCCTTTCAGGTCGATACATTATTAGAAGGAATTTGTTGATAATCCCTTTAGTGAAACTCTGAGCTAGCAAAAATGGTAATGGAGATTGTTGCATGTCAGACTTATTTGTCTGAAATTCATGATGTGAAATCCAATTTTAACAATTTAACCAAAATCTAGAATTGTACCCTAAATTTGTCAATCCAGATAGTAAAATTCTAAAGCAGAATTTATCAATTTGCTAGTGAGTACTTACCTGGAACTCTTTGTTTGAATATGTTTCTGACCCATTGTGGCTCCCGCTCTCATTACCAAACCGCTCTTTTTCCTCCCAACCTATCTGGGATCTACCTATACGGTCCCCAGATCCAGAAGACTTCAAATGGAGATCTTTTGGCCTCCGTGCCCAAAACTCCAAGAACAATCAAACTCAACCTCCCTCTTTGTCTGTGACTCTGTTAGAATTTCTACTCTGACTCTGTAAAAATCAAAACAACTCCCCTTTTTCAAGAACCCCCTTCCTCTATTTATACTTGCACCAGGGCTTTTCTCTCTTCACCGCCCTTGTCTCTCCACCGTTCATGCATACAACCTTCTCAACCCTTCTCCACTACTTGCCACCTAGTTATCCTTTCTAACTTCTAGTCTCCCTGCCTTCTTTGTATTAAGTTGTATATATATATATATATATATATATATATATATATTGAATGACTTATGAAATGCATTTAAAAAAATTGGGTTAATTGATTTGAGGTCCCAGCCGGTTGACAACCAAGTCTTTACTTTAGATATCCTGTTTGAGTTATATTTCCCCTTAAACTTTGTATTATATTTTCTTTTGATTATATAATGCCTATAGTATGGTTTCTTTTTAGTTAAATATATCTCACACACACACACACATATATATATATTATAATTTCTTTTGGTTTGTGTAACAAATTAATATAGATCTTATGATTCCCTTTTTATACAATATATATTATATTCCAGTTTATTTTGTATAATCTATTGTATTTACCTTTCATTTTATATAATCCATTGTATTTACCTTTTATTTGTATGATATATTCTAGTTATATATTATGATGGTGATACCTACTTTAAGTATCCCTACTCAAAACATTCATTATATTCTAATGACTTAAGTATTTACTTAGTATTTCCATAATTTATTCATTACCCTATACTTGGACATTTTTCATAATTATTTAGTACATATACTAGTACAATACATGTGATGTATGCATATGTAGCTATCATATGCGTGTCTCATATGCATGCTAATAATCATGTTCTATTCGTAATTCGATATGGTCATTACACATGAAACCTGACACGTTTATCGAATTTGGAAATGATTTTCAGAGCACCTTGGGGTCACCTGGGATGCCAAAAGTGATAAGAATTCGTTCATTTGATGAATGGAACAGAGTATCCAAAATAGGCTTCAGAAGGACTTGTAGTGCTTTCTTTAACAGGAAGAATAACAATTATATCGATTTCTTTGTTCAATATTACAGGAAGAATCTTCAAGAATTAGCCTTGATCTAAAATGGATCCTAAGAACCCTCTAAGTCTGCAATACTTAAAAACTATCGCATGAGAAAAACCTTTACAAAAGGCGGTTTACACTATCGGGCAAGAAAAACACGCGGAAATGGTGAAAATAGACTTTATCGGAGGCTTGAACAACGATGCACAGGAGTCGTCGAATCTGGCCAATCAACGGTCTAGATCCGATCGGCATATCGCAATCGGAGATGGCAAGCAGAGGCTATCAGAGGCTACCATATGAAAGTTGCGACAACGATCATCGCGAGTAAACGAGGATTGTCGATCAAGCACGTAGATCGATGACCTAGGTTAAATTGCAATATCGCATCGGCAAAATACAAGGGATCGCTTACCAAAGGCCCGGGGACTATGCGATTGTGACATATCGCATCGCAATATCGCAACAGAGCAATACAAAGGAGCGGGGCCGATACAAATGCGACTTGCAATAGCCAGACGCGATGGGGTTATGGATGAAATTTAATATATTTTGAGTTCCAGTAAAAGGGTTTTTTCTATTTATTTCGCATTTTCGTTAAATAAATGAAAAACAAAGGAAATGTGAACGGAGCGATAAAACGGACCCGAAAGGGTTTATACATGCAGCGATATATATTTTGAGTGGGTGGGCCTTAGGCGATAAGTGGTATTGGATGGGCTCCGCCCGATCCCATCCACTGGCCGACACGTGGCTTGAGAAAACTGCCTTTCGCGCAAGTAATCTCCATACGCATAAGCCACCCGAAATGAATATCAACCATTGGATCAAAGATCACATAGATCAATGATGGACGTGCGATAGCGAGATAAAGGCAGATCCGATGGAGTTATATGGCAGAATTAATATTATTTGAAGTCCGGAAAAAGGCGTTTTGGTGGATTTTTACAATGTTGCTGTGTATTTCTCTGTGTAAATAGAGAACAACTGTTTTGGGATTTTTAACGTGCCAATGGTCCCTTCCGTTATAAGACAGGTGGCCACCATCCCTGAAGACGTTTAACAATGATTGTTTAACGCTCAGAGGGGATTTGAGTGGACAGAGACTGGGAGCCAGAGAGCCCGAAAGGGAAAATGAACAGACAAGCGCCAATTGGCTTAAAAGCCACTGAATGACAGAGACAGGGGTAGGCAGTGCTGAGACAGAGAGAAAACAGAGACAAAGAACGAGAGGGAGAGTCTGTGTACTCAAAAAGACTTGGGGGATCCAAGTAAAGCCCTGTTGTTTTATTCCTGTTGTGTTGAGACTCAATTTGAGCTCACAATTGTAAAAACTCTGCTCTTGAAGACATAATAGAGAGGTCACCACTAAAACCTGGACCAGAAGACGTAGCCCAAGAGTTTTGGATGAACTCCTTGATTATTTGCTTTTTTACGCGTGTATCTGTTATGTTTTTCTAACTGCTTCATTGTCTATATTATTCGCAATCTTTTCGATCCGTTGCACTAAGTAATATAGGAAAATCCTGCACATGAGTCTATAATACCTTAATATTAGTTTAAGATCACATTTTCAGATCAAGTGGTATCAGAGCTTTAGGTTTGCTAAGGTTAGACAAGCTTGTGTTGGATTTGAATGCTAACTAGGTCAAAGCTCAAACTAGGAGAAGGAAAACTTGTTGAGGCTAATCCAGAGATTGGAAGAGTCTATCCTTGGAGGAGAATGGTAGAAGAAATTCCATTGGAATCAGAATCTCAGTTCATGGATAGTTTTATGGCCATGCGAGCCATGGTGGAAGAGATGTATTGGGAATTTAAGAAGGGTCAAGGTGAAAGCACTTCAACACCCAAACAAGGCAAAGGAGCAGAGGAACCTCTTCTAGTTGCCCATCCAGAAGGCAAAGGGAAAGGGGAAGAGCCTCCTCCATCATCTCCTCCACCATCACCTCCATCTAGCCCTAAAAAGAAAAAGAAGAAAACTTCTTTGATTAAATTAGATGTAAAGTTTGGTTTGCCAATTTATGATGGAGAATTAAATGCAGAAAAGCTAGATAATTGGATTAGACAGATTGATGTATATTGCAGGGTGTAGAATATTGATTCAAAAAGGAGAAAGATTCAGTTGGTTAGCCTTTGCCTTGGAGGAACTGCACTAGTGTGGCGGGAAGGCAATACACAACCTGATCTGAAGAAACATGGTAAAATTCTTTCTACCTGGAATGAATTTGTTTTTGCCATTAAAAAACAGTTCTATCCTCTAGCTTATATGCGGCAAGCAATGATGAGTTGGTAAACTCTTCACCAATTAAAGGCCCAAAGTGTACAAAGTTATACCCAGGAATTTAGGAAAAGAGCTTTAAATCTTGGCATATCTCTATATTCACCTGAAACTTTGTTGAAGTATATAGGTGGTCTACGTAGCTATTTGAAGCACACCATTCTCATGTTTAACCCCACTAGCCTAGATGATGTATCAGTTTAGGCTACACATCTAGAAGCTAGAGGCAAGAATGTGAACCCAGAGATTGGGGGATCATCAAAACCCTCTGCAAGCAAGAAAAAGGAAAAGAAGAAGCTGAAATGGAAGGAGAGGAAGACAAATGTTGTACAAAAGGACAAACCTTCATGCACTCACTACAAGAAGGATGGACACGATGATGAACACTGTTGGTCTTTGCATCTGGAGCTGAAACCCAAGAAGTTCGGTGGTAAGAAGAAGAAGACTGCTGCTGCTATTCAGAAAGACTTGGGGTCATACTCAGGTGATGAAACAACAGTCACAGCCACAGGTATAAAAGGTAAAAATTCTGAAGCATATACAAGTAATTCTGCGCAATCTATTGATAGTGAAGATAATGAGAGGAATAGACATGAGCTTTTTTGTATTAGAGTTATTTCCAAGCACCAAAAGATTGATACTTTATTTGATAGTGGTTCACACGTAAACTTGATTTCTGAAACAATTGTAAAGAAGTTGGGCTTACTAACAACACCTCACATGAAGTCATATCCATTAGGTTGGGTATGTGATAAAGCAAAGCTACAAGTGACTAGACAATGTAAACTTAGGTTTGCTATTGGGTCAACATTTGTAGATGAGGTTGAGTTAGATATATTTCCCTTGGATATATGTGGTATTGTTTTAGGAAGTCCTTACTTGTATGATAGAAAATCCATTTTCTATAGAGCTGAAAATAAGTATCAACTCACTAAAGATGGAATAGAATATATTGTAAGAGCTCATAAACTCAAAAATAACTATTCTCTCATAAACTCAGGATAGATTAAAAGAATTGTAAATTCATGCAAGCATTTTTTACTAATGGTTGTAAAGGAAAAGAACCCTGATAAAACCAATGTATTTGAAGGTTGTGATGCTAAACAGAAAGCTGATTTAGTTAAAGTTGTTTCCGAATATGGTATCCTATTTCAAGAACCTAAACTTCTACCACCCAAAAGGGAAATAGTACATGATATTCATTTGCAGCAATATGCTTCATTACCTAACATCGGAATGTACAAGTTATCCACTTTAGAGAATGCAGAGATCAAGAAGCAGGTACAGGAGCTGCTCGATAAAGGGTTCATAAGACCAAGCACATCACCATGTGGATCTCCAATCGTACTAGTAAGAAAGAAAGATGGTTCATGGAGGATGTCCATTGATTACAGAGCACTAAATAAAATAACAATTAAGAATCGTTATCCTCTTCCTCGCATTGATGATATATTAGATCAGCTGAAAGAAGCAGTTTACTTTTCCAAGTTGGACATGCGTAGTGGCTATCATCAGGTCAGAGTTGTAGAACAAGATGCATGGAAGACCGCTTTCAAAACAAAGCAAGGGCTATATGAATGGTTGGTTATGCCTTTTGGCTTAACTAATGCTCCTGCCACTTTCATGAGAGTTATGAATGATGTACTCTGACCTTTTATTGATGATTTTATAATTGTCTATTTAGATGACATTCTTGTTTTCAGTGAAACATGGGAAGAACATTTGAAGCATGTAAAGCAGACTTTAGATGTTTTGGAAAGAGAAAATCTCTATGTGAAGTTATCAAAATGTGAATTTTGCAAAACATATTTAAATTATTTGGGTCATATTGTAGGGGGTGGTGAATTGGAGATAGATCCCTCTAAGGTTGAAGTCATTGTGAACTGACCTAAACCCAAATCTGCTACAGAAGTTAGGAGTTTCCTAGGAACAAAACAATATTGGAGAAAGTTTATTGCTAACTTTTCCTTGATTGCAGCTCCCTTACATGCTTTAACAGGATTGAACAAGGCGTTTCAGTGGGGAGGCAAACAGTAGAAGGCCTCCGACACCTTAAAAGAAAAAATTAGTACAACACCAATACTAGCACTGCTATATCTTCAACGACCATTTGAGATTGAAACAGAGGCCAGTGACTATGCCATGGGAGCAGTGTTGATGCAACACGGTAAACCCATATGCTATCATTCTAAGACATTTACTTCTGTAGTAGTTAATTATCCCACATATGATAAAGAATTGTATGCATTAGTACTAAGTGTGAAAAAGTAGAAACATTACTTAATGGGCAAAGAAACAATTATACATACAGATCATCAACCACTTCAATATTTGCACTCACAAACTAAATTGCAGCAATGAAGGCACTATAGGTGGATGGGTTTTCTACAACAGTTTCATCTTGTCATAAGATATAAGAAGGGCATACATAATAAGGTTGCAGATATGCTATCAAGACCAATCATAAATGCATCTACTATACTTAAGCATAACTCAGTAATGCATGAAAGCTACATTGAACAATATGCTCAAGATGTAGATTTTAAAGATGTATATGCAACTTTAAGTCATGGAAAACAAGTAGAAGAATTGGATAATTATGTTAAGGACCAACTCTTGTATCATTTGGGAAAGCTATGCATTCCACAAACTGAAAGAGTTAACATAATCCGAGAAGCACGTACTTCTCTCATATCAGGTCATTTTGGTGTAAGTAAACAGTTTCACAATTGCAAAGATTCTGTTATTGGCTAAGAATGCATGAAATAGTTTCTAGATATATTAAAGGGTGTACTATGTGTGCTAAAAGCAAGCCCAGTAATAGAAAATTAGGCTTGTACACCCCTCTTCCCGTTCCTTCTCGTCCTTGGGAAAGTGTTTCCATGGACTTTGTTGGGGGATTGCCAAAATCTAGAAAAGGTCATGATTATTTGTATGTTATTGTGGATAGGTTTAGCAAAATGTGTATTTTGATACCTTGTAACACGCAGGTTATAGCTAAACAAACAACGAAGTTGTTCTTCTAGCATGTATGGGTTCATTTTGGGTTACCCACTTCTATTGTATCTGATCGAGATTCCCGATTTGTTGGGAAGTTTTGGTCAAGTCTATGGGAGCTGATAGACACCAGATTGAAGAAGAGCACATCATTTCATCCACAAACAGATGGTCAAACAGAGGTGGTCAACAAGACAGTGATTCAGTTGCTCAGAGGTTATTGCAGCAAGCATCCCAAGTTTTGGGATGAACATTTGTGTTATGTGCAACATGCTTACAACTGTGCCAAGCACTCTTCTACTCAGAGATCTCCTTTTGAGACTTGTTTTGGTTTTAAACCAAAGTCTCCCTTGGATTTTTTCTTTATAAAGACATAGCATTTGATGGACACAATGATGTGGACAAAGCAACCACGTTCATTGAACAGATCCAAGAAATTCACCAGGCAATGCAGGAACAACTGGAAAGAAGCTAGGCCAAGTACAAGGCAAGGTATGACAGGCATCGAATTGAGCATAGCTTCCAAGTTGGTGATCAAGTCTAGCTGTACATCAACAAAGACAGAATGCAAGGTGAAGGTAAGAAGCTGAAACCAATAAGGTATGGGCATTTCAAGATACTTAAGAAAATTGGCGAAAATGCTTTTTGCCTTGATTTGCTAGCTTATATGCATATCTATTCAATCGTTAATGCAGAGAACTTGAGGCTATATGAACCTTCATTGATTGAATATCCCGAAGAGCAAAGTCAGTTGCCTTCTATTAATGATATGTTGCTTGAATATCTCAATGAGTTGCAGGAAGACATAGTTCTGGACAGGAAGGTGAGAACTACGCACAGAGGGGATGTTAAGTACTTGAGAATCGGACTCAAAGGTTCAAAACCAAGCAGTGCACGATGGATAGATATTGGACAAGTGAGGAAGCTGTATCCTCACTTGATCGATGCTTAAAAACCAACTTTTGGTGGTCCAAAAGCTTTTCAGTGGGAAGGCGTGATCCAAAATGGATCCTAAGAACCCTTTAAGTCTTCAATACTTAAAAACTATAGCATGAGAAAAACCTTTACGAAAGGCGGATTACACTATCGGGCAAGAAAAAACAAGCGGAAATGGTGAAAACAGAGTTTATCGGAGGCTTGAACAACGATGCACAAGAGCTGTTGGATCTGGCCGATCAATGGTCTAGATCCGATCGGCATTTCGCAATTAGAGATGGCAAGCGAAGGCTATTAGAGGCTACCATATAAAATTTGTGACAGCGATCAGCGCGAGTCAACGAGGACCGTCGATCAAGCGCGTAGATTGACAGCCTAAGTTAACTCGCAATATCGCATTGGCAAAATACAAGGGAGTGCTTACCAAAGGCCTGGGGACTATGCGATATGTGATTGCGACATATCGCATCGCAATATCACATCGGAGCAATACAAAGGAGCGGGGCCGATACAAATGCGATTTGCGATGGCCAGACCCGATGGGGTTATGGATGAAATTTAATATATTTTGAGTTCTGGTAAAAGGGTTTTTTCTATGTATTTTTCATTTTCGTTAAATAAATGAAAAACAAAGAAAATGCGAATGGAGCGATAAAATGGACCCGAAAGGGTTTATACATGCAACGATATATATATATATATATATATATATATATATATATATATATATATATATATATATATATATATATATATATTTGAGTTTCGTAATGAGCGAGATTTTGGGCGGGCCTTAGGCGGTAAGTGGTATTGGACGGGCTCCGCCCGATCCCATCCACTGGCCGACACGTGGCTTGAGAAAACTGCCTTTTCGGGCGGGTAATCTCCGTATGCATAAGCCACCCGAAATGAATATCAACCGTTGGATCAAAGATCACATAGATCAACGGTGGATGTGTGATAGCGATATAAAGGTAGACCCGATGGAGTTATAAGGCGGAATTAATATTATTTGAAGTCCAGAAAAAGGTGTTTTGGCAGATTTTTACAGTGTTGCTGTGTATTTCTCTGTGTAAACAGAGAACGATTGTTTTGGGATTTTTAATGCGCCAATGGTCCCTTCCGATACAAGACAGGTGGCCACCATCCCTGAAGACATTTAACAATGATTTTTTAACGCTTAGAGGGGATTTGAGCGGACAGAGACTGAGAGCCAGAGAGCTTGAAAGGGAAAATGAATAGACAAGCACCGATTAGCTTAAAAGCCATTGAATGACAGAGACAGGAGCAGGCACTACTGAGACAGAGAGAAAACAGAGACAGGGAACGAGAAGGAGAGTTTATGTACTCAAAAAGACTTGGGGGATCCAAGTAAAGCCCTGTTGTTTTATTCCTGTTGTGTTGAGACTTAATTTGAGCTCACAATTGTAAATACAAAATAGAGAGGTCACCACTGAAATCTGGAATAGGAGACGTAGCCCAAGAGTTTTGGATGAACTCCTTGCTTATTTGTTGTGTTATGTGTGTATCTGTTATGTTTTTCTAACTGCTTCATTATCTATATTATTCGCAATCTTTTCGATCCATTGCACTAAGTAATATAGGCAAATCCTTCACATGAGTCTGTAATACCTTAATATTAGTCTAAGATCACATTTTCAGATCAAGCCTCGAGGAGTTGTGTTGTCGATGAAGAATTGGAGATGGTCAAGACTAAATTGGGAGTTCTAAGAGGAAGTGTGTTCATAAGAGAAGTTAATGAAACAAATTTGGGATCCGAGATGTGGGGACCTCACAATTTTATTTCCAATCATGGTATTTCATGGCACACGGGGAAACAGGGTAAGTGATTCTACGTCGCCTCTCTCCTTGAAAGTTTTGAAGAAGAAAATGAATGAAGACATAGAAGAAAAATATTATAGTGAATTTGACAGTAACAAAGCAGACAAATTGTTGTGAATGTTTAATAAGAAGAGAATTTTCTTCAATGGTTTTGATGATGTGGGGGCTTCCATCACAATCACTGCAGATGAGAGAGATCTTGTGGCATGAGGATTTTCATGAGCTTCACGAAATGGTACATATAGAAATGCAAGGTTCCTTTGTCTGGTTATTCTAGTAGGTTTTCTCATGTACTCCTACCCTCATGGTTTCTACAATTGTTTTACTAGCTAATTTTACAGTATATTCAATGGGAAATGATCTTGTTGTGGCTACCAATCTGCCTATTGGATCAACCACTTCCAACAAGAAAACACAAGATCAACACAGGTTCATAGAAGAAAACTTGTTATGGATTGAGTCTTCAAATCAATCTCCTCCTTCTGTAGTGGTCAACATTGACATGCCAAACTCATTAAATGATGGATTAGATGGGGGTGGGCATATAAATCTAGCAATTGGAGCTGATGGATATTCATATGAATATGAAGGAACTTCTCATGAAAATAATATTATGATTATGGGAGATAATTTGGAAAATTCACCAATATCTTCTTTGCAAAATCCAATCTCAAGCAAAGAAGGTATGGCTAGAAACTTGGGAAGTTATATTGAGGAAGTTGAAGAGGAAAATGAGAACCATGCAAACTAGA
Source organism: Pinus tabuliformis (assembly GCA_031772625.1). Classification (NCBI taxonomy): domain Eukaryota; kingdom Viridiplantae; phylum Streptophyta; class Pinopsida; order Pinales; family Pinaceae; genus Pinus; species Pinus tabuliformis. The sequence continues at coordinate 508,339,586 of CM062818.1, read as the reverse complement.
TTGCAAGTAACATCTTGTCATGGCAGTCTTTACTAAAGGAGTTTAAGTCCAACTCAATGGGAGACACTGGTCTTGACCTTGGAACCATGAAGAGCTTAGTTGCATTGGTTATTGTTAAGATTGAGAAAAATAAATATATTTGCTATGGCAGGACTGAGCTCCTTTACCAGAGTGTTATCAACACAGATCCTAATAATGCTCTTTTGCTATGAAATTATGCTCGGTTCCTCCATCTCATCTGACATGATCATGACAGGGGTTTTCCTGTTGCTCATCCTTGCCCCAAGCTTATTAATAAGTGTCTTTGCATGTCATCTCCATTTTTTCCTTATGATCATCTTGAATTGGTTTATAGATTTTTTTGCATTTGTGATTTGAAATATTGTAAATGCTTACAATGTAATGTGGATATTTAGAATTTTTTCTACAAAGCAAACTCAAAAATGTTGTACAAAGAGAAATGCCACTAAGTGACACGCAACTAGATTTTTTATCTTTTCAATGATTTAATAGATTCAAAGCTAATATGAATTTATGTTAATTTAATGAAAGGATGAAAAAATATTTTAAGTTTCTTACTTATGCAAAGCACCCTTTTATGAAATTTGCAGAAATTTATCCTCCTATGTTCATTGAAGGCCATTTTATACATTTTGCAACCATGTTACGAAGCAATGACCATGATGCTTCTATTTATCTTCCCAATATGTGTCCTCTAATGTGACAATTGTATGCAAAAGATTCAGTAAGTCATCTAAAATGGATAGTGCTATCTATGCTACTTTTGTTTACAAGTAGTATATTGATTATTTGAACATAACCTATAGTGCAAATGGGGAAAGTGTTTGACCCATGTGAGTTAGGTCTCCTCCATGAGTTGAGGATGCGAGGACCGAGAATGTGACTTGTTCATTTTGGAACCGGTAGGGATAAGGCAACAGACATAGCTGGAAGATCATCGCCTCGCCAATATCTTCTAGGAGTTGGAGGCGGAGTCCAAAAGCATTTCCAAAGAGTAAACGACACTCTATAAACAATATCACCCTTGCTTCCACTTGAGACTTTCCAACACTGGCCGTGTAGAATCACTTCGGCTCTCGAAATAGGAATAAATATGAAACCAGATGAGTGCTTAGATTGGCTCGACACGCAGGTGGAGAAATTTGTTCTTTACATTTCTTTTGAATTCCATTTTGAGCTTCCACCTGAGGCTTTCCAACACTAACCATGTAGAATCACTCCCGAGCTCGAAATAGGAGTAAATGTGAAATCAAACGAGTGCTTGGATTGGCTCGACATGAAGGTGGAGGAATCTGTTATTCACATTTCTTCTAAATTGCATTTTGAGTGCTCAGCTTGAGTAATTGGCCATGGGTTTAGAGCCTAGCGGTGTGAATTTCATTTGGGTTCTGCGAACAATCAACATTTCATGTTACATAAGTATGCTAAACGACCTAGCCGAACTTTTTCCATGTGTCAGATTGTGATTTGACTGAGGATGACGAAAATGAAGGCTTCAAATTGGCTGGGGTGAGCAGTATTTTACCACCCTATGCCTGCCAAGAAAACGCCTATCGACGTAATTAATTTTAAAAATTAATAAAATAATTTTAAATAAAATATTTAATGGATCTAAATTCATTTTTAGAATAAAATTATTTTAATTAATTAAATGTTTATTTTACTTTTTCAAATTTAAAATCTAAAAATTTAAAAGAAAACAAAAGTGATCAGTCAATCCCATTTATGAATAACAATCACCACGACCCCACCTTCCCACTCTTAAACCATGGTGAAATATTCCTCATATCTCATAATTTTGTTTTTATAAGACAATTCTAAACATTATGGATCACAAAAGCCTATGTTCAATTATTTTTTTAATTAATAATTAGTTCATGTAAAATGAATATATATATATATATATATATATATATATATATATATATATATATATATATATATATATATATATATATATATATATATATATATATAGTTTTACTGAATGATTAATCAATGAAAAACAAATATGTGAACATATTTTAGAAGAGATTTGAGTTTAGGTAAAATAAAATAACAATTCTCTCTTGAGTACTCAACACTTTCTACATTTATATTTATAAAAAAATCAATATATTTAACAAATTACATTTACTATGAAGATTAAATAATTTTAAGTCTACTTTGTCAATTTAAATTAAAAGTTATATGAAAAAACAACTATTGGTGGTTTGGGGGAGCTAAGAGGAAAAAACGCGTAGCTAGGGTTTCGAAAAGTTTCAGAGCTTGCTCCTTATGGAGGGCCACAGAGGAGGGAGCTCCACTCCCTCCTACAAGGAGGCTGTAGCCAGCAGGGGCAAATCCCCACTGGGAAATGTCAAAGGTTCTGGGGAAGAGGAAAAAAAAAAATACTAAAGAAAAGGAGACAGATGGGGTCAGGCCCCAGGAAAATGTCAGCACTCAAGACAAGGAGGAAGAAGACAAAAGACAAAGAAAAAGAGACAATAAACAAAAGGGACCATGCAGACCCAAAATGGAGACTACTCCTAGAGTAGTGCTAAACGATCCTGCACTGCAGGCACACAGGGAACACATGGGGACTTACGCCATAATTTGCAAATTCATGGGACTATGGCCCATGGAAAAGGCTTTACAGATGTGGATCAAGTACCACTGGAAACCCAAAGGAAGCATTGATCTGCATCTAGGATCAAAGGGATTCTTCACTGTGGTGTTCACAAGTATCGAAGACAAAGACAGAATATTCGAAGGAGGACCCTATTTTTACGCAGCAGCTGGCCTCTATATGCAGCCCTGGATAATGAACTTTGTTCTAGAGCAAGAGACTTTCACTTCGGTTCCTATCTGGGTAAGGCTCTATTCTCTTCCTCTTGATTACTGGCAAACTGAATCACTTGCTGCCATAGGCAATAAACTTGGTCATTTTGTTAAAGCTTCGGAAGCCACAAAAAGGGGCAAATACACATCCTATGCAAGAATCTGTGTAGAAATGGATCTATCAGGAGCCCTTCCGGATGAAGTCATCCTGGAAGTTTTTGATGAGGATTGGGTGCAAACAGTGGACTATGAGCATATCCCGTTCAGATGTCGTAAATGCCATGAACATGGGCACTTGTTCAGAGATTGCCCTCTTAGCAAAATAGACAATAGAAGTAAACAAAATGCAATGAAGGACACAGAGAGCTTTCAGAAAGTTGCAAGTAAAGGAAAAGGAGGCAAAAAAGGACCAAAGCATCTACGTACTGAGAGTCAAAAGGCCAGTCAAAATAGGTATCAAGCATTGGAAGAGAATGAAGAAATAGAAAATGAAGACCAATCTATGGAGGACGGCCCTAATGAAAAGGAAAAGACAGGAAACTGCAACCCAACACAAAAGATTGGTAATGACAAAGAAATTATAATGAATGAATCAGAACTAGAGTTGGATCAGGAAATGACCCAGAGTGAAACAGATCTGGAGGATCATGAACTTCAAGAAATTCTAGAAAAGGAACACCTAGATCTGGAAGGGTTCTTGATGCAGGGAACCACGGGAGGGATAGATTCACTACCTCAAGAAGATTGCAACAGAATTCAACAATTGTTTTTATGGAAAACTCAGGAAAATGGGTTAGATAAAGGTAAAACCACCGACAAGCAGGAGTACAGAGGTGTGAAGACAATTAAATCAACTCCAGGATTAGCTACCAGAAGTGCAGGAAAGAAAAGAGGTAGAAAAAAGCAGAAAGACCTCTTGATGGAGTGTGGAAAGTTAATGATAGACTCAGGTAAGATGAAAGATCTAACTAGTTACTCCTTTACAAATCTTGAATTATGAAGTTCACATCTTGGAATATTAGAGGTCTAAGTAGTAAAAGAAAACAAAGAATGCTAAGTTACAGAATGAAACAAGAAATGTCGGATATGATCTTCATTCAGGAAACCAAATGTTCCATTCAGAAAGTTAAACAAATTCATAGTAAATGGCTAAACAGATTCGAGTTTTTAGAAGTTAAAGCTGAAAGCACAGCGGGGGGCATTCTAACTCTTTGGAATCCCCAGAAAATCAGTATTATAGATGCTGAAGCATCCAGAAATTACTTATCAGTGGTCATGCAACCAGTGGGGGTTTTGGAAACCTTCCTGGTCACAAATGTTTATGGCCCTCAAAAAATAGATGACAAACTTAAATTGATAGACTCCCTAAAATATCTCAGGAATAGACAGGATGGGATTCCTTGGATCTTGGGAGGTGATTTCAATATGATCAAGTCTCTTTCGGAAAAAAAAGGAGGAACCAGAGTGCTAGCCAAAGACTCTTTAGCGTTCCAATCATTCACAGAGGATATGAAGTTGGTTGATGCAGAATTGAGCAATGGCTTTTTTACTTGGAATAACAAAAGAGGAGGTGAGGCACAGGTAGCCTCTAAATTAGACAGGTTCTTGATTTCGGAGGAGCTGATGATTATAGACAAAGAAATAACAGCGAGAATCCTTCCCTTCGGAGGGTCCGATCACTGGCCGATTCAACTGGAAATCAAAGGTATGGCTTCTCCCAGAAATAGGCCCTTCAGATTCGAGAACATCTGGCTCTCCCACCCGAATTTCATCAGTAACATTGAAAAATGGTGGTCTGAAGATTTGCAATTACAAGGATCACCAATGTACCTCCTTCATAAAAGACTAAAACATGTCAAGTTCAGACTCAAAGAATGGAATAAGAAGGATTTTGGAAACATTTTTGTGAACAAAAAATCTTTGGAGATCAAAATTCAGGATCTCAACCAGGCTTTGATCCAAGAAGGCTTTGACAAAATTAAAAGTGAACAGGCAGACAAACATCATCAAGAATGGGAAAATTTATGCAAACAAGAGGAAATATTTTGGAGGAAAAAGTCTAGAGTTCAATGGCTCAAAGAAGGAGAAAGGAATACAAAATTTTTCCACAGATCCACCATAGCTAATAGAGCACACAACAGAATCTCTTCGATAAAGAATGAGAATGGGGAGCTTCAGAACACTCATAGGAATATTGAAGCTGTGCTTGTTCAGCATTTCCAAAACATCACTTGGGAAAACAATCCAAACAGGGATTATTCCATCAAGGAAATGATAAGGCATATCCCTAAGTTGGTTTCGAGAGAGGACAATTTTAACCTCAATAGACCTGTTACCGAAGAGGAAGTAAGCGAGGTTCTCAAAGAGATGCAGAATTGTAAAGCACCAGGACCGGATGGTTTCAATGTGGATTTTTTTAAAGCTTGTTGGCATATTGTCAAACAAGATATTCTGAATGTGGTGGAGGATTCCAGGTGTAGCAACACCATCCTGAAAGCCCTCAATACTGCCTTCATCTCTTTGATCCCCAAATAGGATTCAGCGCAAACGGCAGATAAGTATAGACCCATAGCCTTATGTAATGTAGTTTACAAGATAATATCCAAGGTTGTTGCCAATAGACTAAGACCTCTCCTTCCTCACTTAGTATCAGAGGAACAAGCAGGCTATGTGGAGGGCAGACAAATTTTAAATAACATTATCCAAGCCCATGAGGTGGTTCATATGCTTACCAGTAAAAGGCAGGTGAGGATGATCATGCAATTGGATATTGCCAAAGCATATGACAAGGTGAATTGGAATTACATCAGGAAGGTTCTCACTGCTTTTGGTTTCGATCACAACTGGGTCAGATGGGTCATGGCTCTGGTAACTTCTTCCAGCTTTTCAATTTTGGTGAATGGCTCTCCCTCAGAGATCTTCATTCCTTCTAGAGGCCTCAGGCAGGGAGACCTGCTCTCTCCCTTTCTTTTTATCCTCATGATGGAAGGACTAGGCAGATCCATTAAACATGCTAAGGATTTGGGCAAAATTAAAGGTCTTCATTTATCTGAGAATGGTCAAGCTTTGACTCACCAACAATTTGTAGATGACACCATGCTACAAGGAATCCCCACAGTCAAAGAAGCTTTAGCCTACAATCAAATCCTGAAGGAATTTGCCATGGCTACAGGTATGGAATTTAATCTCTCTAAATAAAAAATCTTCTTCTTTAACACTAATATTGCTATTCAGAGGAATATCTCAAGAATTCTTGGCTTCCAAAGGGATTCCCTCCCCACAAAGTATTTGGGAATCCCACTCACAGCCAAACCTATGCACAAGAGTACCTGGGAACAAGTGATTAACAAGATGCAGGACAGAGTCAGAAATTGGACCTTCAGGGTCTTGAACTTAGCTGGCAGGTTGGTTCTGACAAAGGGTGATTTTACAATCCATCCCGGTTTTTATGTTATCAGCCCTCCCAGCTCCCAAAGGGGTTTTAGAACAATTCAGGAATATACAAAGAGATTTCCTCTGGGGTAAGGAAGAAACAAAGAAGAAGTGGGCCCTGGTTTCTTGGGACAAAATCTGTAAACCTAAGAGTCATGGGGGTCTGGGTTTGGATGATCAGGAGATTCTCAGTAAAGTGCTTGGAGCCAAGCTTTGGTGGCGATGGGTTCAGGAGCCAACAACACAGTGGGAAAGGATATGGAAAGAGAAATATGCCAACTCTTGGCACACTAATGAACTCATAAGGATGTCTGGGAATTTAAAAGGATCTCACATCTGGAACAGAGCCTGGGAAAATAGAAGCCTAGTTCAAAATCACAGTTTTTGGGAAATTAGAGCAGGAGATCTTGCACTCTTTTGGGAGGACAAATGGCAACAAGAATCTATGCTGTTAACAGAGGATTTTTTAAGCCTCAAGCAGAAAACAGATGTCCAAGGGTTAAACAAAGTTAAGGATTTCTGGGATCCTACTCAGAACTCCGGAAAATGGAGAAGATGGAGGAAAATTGAAGGCAGAGATGATAGCCCCATTAGAATAAAAGTAGAGGCTCTGGAGAACTTGTTGAAACAAAGAATGATTTTAGTAACAGAGGGGCAGGATCAATTGAGATGGGGCAATAACAATAAAGGCACCTTTAATCTTAAGGAAGCTAAAGGTATTCTTCTGGAACTTGATTCCAGTGCTCCAGAAAATACCTGGAAGCACCTTTGGAAGCACCAAGGTTGGATAAAGATCAAGCTTTTCATGTGGTTGGTTCATCATAAGAAAATTTTAACGTGGGACAACATCAGGAAAAGGGGGGTAATGGGGCCTTCCAGATGCCAGCTCTGTGAAGAGAAGGAGGAGACCATGGAGCACATTCTTAACAACTGCTCCTACACCACCTGGTTGTGGGATTCTTTCTCCACCATTTTCCATCAGACAGACAGGGACATGAGAAGTATCACAAATACCCTAAACAAGTGGAGAGGAAACTATTCGGAGAATGAGTACCTTAACTTGGCCTAGGCCTTCACGCCAAGTTTCATTATCTGGAATGTTTGGAAAGAAAGAAATAAAAGAATTTTTAAGAATGAAAAGGTTATTCCTCTAAGACTTTTTGATCTGATCCTAAAACAGCTCAGGGAGACTGTGAGTATCACAGTTCACAATCTCCCTAAAAATCCCCCCTCTGAGATTGAGCTCAGAACTCTTAGACAACTGGGAATGGAAGGAATTATCCCCCAAGGACTTAGCAAGAAGAACATAATTATTGAGACAGAGAAGGACTTCTGGCATCCTCCTCCGAAAGGCTATCTGAAATACAATATCGATGGGGCTTCAAAAGGCAACCCGGGAACAACTGGTTTTGGAGGAGTTTTAAGAGATGATAAGGGCAGTATCATCTTTATCTTTCACTATCATTTGGGAAGAGCCACAAATAATATGGCAGAATTAATGGCTATGGAACAATGTCTTGAGTTTCTGATCCAGCACCATGATTCAAATGTCATTGTTGAAGTGGACTCAGAGATCACCATTAACTCTGTGAAAAAAATCAATGGCGGATCTCGACCAGAGAAAGTCTCTACACACTGGAAATTAATACAAGTCTACCAAAGAATCCATGTTCACCTCCAGAAGCTTCGAACGGTGAGTTTCAATCATGTTCGTAGATCGGCCAACAAACTTGCAGATCTTCTTGCCAATCAAGGGGTGAATAATACTAATGGCGGAATGGCGAAAAAGTGGCAGGAAATACCACAAAACAGATTAAAAGTTCTCTGTGAAGAACAAGCCACAGAAGATAAAGAAATATTCAGAAATCGGGCTAGGTTGACTAGCATGGATTGAGTTCTCCGGTCAGTTTTGTTTTTCCTTCCAGCATGTACTTGGTTGAAAGGAAAGAAAATTTTGGTTTCATTTTACCCTGGAGGCAGTTGAAGGGGATTCTCAGTTCTTTGATTGAAAAGGTGTAGGGTCTTTTCCCACAAAAGAACCTTTCTGGAGTCCAGTTCTGTAGCAGGGAGATAAAAATTATGGGGTCCGTTTTTCCGGTAGCCGGATTTCTCCCCCTTTCCCGCTTTCGGGCTTGGCAAACATGGCTTGCACGGTATTCTGGTGATCGCGCATTTCATTAGTGGTTAATGGTTTTGTTATTTCGGGAGCGATTCCATAGAGCTTGTTACACGTGGTAGGTGGTTGACTTTGAAACCACCTTCGATCACGCACTATCCCTCGGTAGTGTTTGGCCGCGCGATTTGATTTCCGGCCGTTGGATCCGGTAGCCTGGATCAATAGTTCTGATCGATCGTGCTGTTGTGGGGCTAGGTGGGCTTTGTCCATTCTTTCGTTTTGGCGCGTTTTCCCACTCTTTAGTGGTGTGTGGTATTTGGGTGGTCAGTAGGGTCTAATATCGTTGGTGGGCCCAGAAGACTTTGTTTTTTCTGTTAGTTTGAGTGTGGGCTTGTCTTGACTTTACATGTTCATTTCTCAAAATGTAAGTTGATCACCATAGCAGCTTGGGGGATCTTGATCTTTGATAGGATTTCCTTTTCCCGTATTTTGGTTAAGGATCAGGTTTTGTACAATATGTATTTTTTCTGTTGATTTAATGAAATAGAAGGATCGGCACTTGCTTCAGCAAAAAAAATAAATTAAAATTTATTTATTTAATTTAAATTTAATATATGATAATCACTATTATTAAAATTAATTTCAATTCTATGGGCATGTGGTTTTTTGGCTCTACAACTTTTCAGCTCTGAAAATTTTGAATTTTTGAAACCCTAAGCATGTAGTGTGTTTGTCGATGGTCGTCTCATTGATATTTCATGTTTGGTTGGGGGGGGGGAAAGAGTGGGGGTGTGCACTGCCCCTCTTTCCAATGAAGAGGAAGCATTTTGTGCTTTCATCACGAATCTCAAGCCCAATCGAGGCCTAAGGAAGCACAACAAAAATTCGTTAAAAGTACCTCCAATATTCCAATTGTCACTCTTCCCCAGTGCTTTCGTAGGACCTCTCTAATCTTCACTGAAAAAACGTTAGTTGGAAAATTCATGGGCATGTAGCCCTCTCCAAAATCAGTGGAGCAGTGGGCTGACAAAACTTGGAAGCAAATGATGAAAGTAAATCTGGTCATCTATGCAGTGGGTAGGGGATGCTTTGCCCTCCTTTTCAAGTTTAAGGAAGACTGAGACATCGTATTTCGTAATGACCTACATTTCTTTGGTTCCATAGGCATGTACTTAAACTCCTGGTCTCTCGACTTCAATCTTGATGAAGATGTTCCTAATGTTGTCCCTGTGTGGGTCAAAATCCCACGCCTACCTCTCTCTTGCTGGAGTGATGAATGTCTAAAATCCATTGGGAATGGTATTGGTCATTATCTTGATAAGGTGAAACCTAAAGGACAACGATTCTCATGTGTGAAGATTTGTGTTGAAGTTGACTTAGAGCAGGCACTGCCCTCAGAGATCATCCTCATACAGGGAGAATGGAGGTTTGTCTAGTATTTAGAATACGAGCAACTCCCGTTTAAATGAAAAATATACTAAGACTACAAGCACTTTTCTTAGGATTTCAAGAAGAACAAGGTTCAAAACGAAGAGGGATCTGCTACCTCACAAGAGGAGAAATGGCATACTTAGAGAATAGGTGTAAATAACTTGGTAAATGAGGCCCAAAAAACGTCAATGCTTCAAAGCAGAATATAACTTCCTCTTCAACGAATCCCTTTGACATTTTATCTCAAGGTGAGCCTGAAGCTATGGTTTCAATAGAATAAAATGAAGAAAACTTCATGGAGGAGGAACCAAAGGAAGACCACGAAATAGACACGCAAGTCCTCGATCTTGTCCTAGACATCCTAGTCCAAGATCCTCCTCATCATATGTCATCGGTCCTCTCTAATGGAAAAGGGAAAAGTCTAGAGCACCAGAATAATGAACATCAAGGCACTGATGAAGAAAATAGCCAAGTCCTTATTAGGAGCACAAGAAAAAAGCTAAAATGGTCTAACGACTTCTCCAGTTTGGAAACAGAAAATATCAAAGCAAAAGGAAGGCCTACAAATAAGGAGGCAAGGAAGGCTGAAGCAGAGCAAAATATAAAGTTGAGAAACCAATCTCAAATCATTGAGATTGTAAAGAATGTAAGCAATAGAGAACAGGGAAACACCAGACCCAAAATACTTGGGGCCCATTCCTGTTCGCTTAAATCCTTGATGGCTTCTGAAAGAGGGGTTAACATATTTAATCAAGAAAACCTAGGCAATTTCGGTGAAGGGATCTCTGACCTTCGTTTGGGAGACTAAGTTGAAATTTTCAAACAAGCTCTTCGCTCATGGGCCAGGAATAATTTCATATCTCCAGGTCATGAAAAAGTTGATTTACGAAAGCAATTAGAGATTCATCAAGCCCAAATGGAAACAAGCTCGATTAATGAAGAGTATTTTGAAAAGGAAAAACAAATTAGCAACCAATTATTCACCCTCAGTAGGTAGGAGGAAGAAAATTAGTGCTTGAAGTCACAAAGTCTCTGGTTGAAGGCGGGAGATCGCAATACCTCTTTCTTCCATAGAGAGGCAAGGCTAGAGAAACCAAAATTCTAGTTAAGGAAATCATTGTGGAAGGTAAGCCAAAAATATCTACTTTTCTTAAAATCAAACAAGAATCTTTCACTTTCTTTAGAAATTTATATTCTGATTTTCAAGAGAATGATCCCACATAGGTGGCTTCTTTCATCCATGGTATGCCCTCCATTGTTTATGAAATAGAAAATATTCAGCTTATGAAGCCGATTAAAGAGGAAGAAGTCATTGAAGCCATATGGTCCCTTGACCCAAAAAAAGTGTTGGAAATAATACTGAGAGGGGGGGTGAATCAGTATTAGCAATTTAACAATATTTCATTTCCATAAACAGATTTATATACGCTACTTCTGTTAATGAAACTTGCGTGTATACGCAACTGTGTTTAGAGCAACCAACGTATACCTTTCAAACTTATAATTTAGTTAGATGATCTTTAATCGGTGTATCAGAACCATATAACCAATATTAACCAGGAGCAGTAAACAGAACAGGCAATCACACACATGAACACAAGATATAAGGTGGAAACCCAATGTGGGTGAAAACCACCTACTGCAATCGTCTCTATCTTTCTTTAATAAGAAACTTCTTTTTACAAATTTTTGTACTGGTGCAGCCTTATACCAGTACGCAGGCTTCTACCTGTAGAAGGCTACAACCTTCTCTCGTTCTCTAGCTTTTCCTGGAAGGGAGCTACAACCCCCTTAGCTCTTGTACTAGCTGATGTGTTTACTAGTACGTAGGTGTTGATCTACAGAAGGCTACAACCTTCTCTTTTCTTCCAGGGACCACATTTCATAAATTTTCAGACTGGATCCATCAATAAAATCAATCAAACATCAAATATATCTGCATCAACCAATCTCCTTTGCACCAACCAAAACTGAATCAAATAATCACTTTTCTGAATGTTGTAACTAGAACACAGTAACAATAACCAGAACCCAAGCCAGAACCCAGAACACTGCAACAGCAAACAGAAGTAGCTAAAACATATTTTATGAGGTGTACGCTACTTCAATGTGTCGAACTTGCGTGCATACGCACTTTTCTCAAGACAAACCTGTGTATACGCTGTTTTGAAATGTCGAACCAGCGTGTATACGTGCCCTTGCTGTAATGAACCTGCGTACAGATCTGTAAAAGATGATTTAACCTTTACAACTATTCAGACATCAGTTATACCCAGATCATCAGATTTACAGATTATGACATGCGCCAATTATTCAAATAAAAGATCAAAACCACATAAAGATACTTCTCTTCAAGCCTTAATATCTTGACCCATCAATAGAACTTATCCTTCTTCAAGCGCTTAGGTTCTTCCTTGATTCAGATCCCGCTATGCACCATAACCCAATGACCAGTATTCTAGATATTGCTCTTCATTAGATATTCAATTACTTGAGTGCCTTTTCTTAATAATCTCCTCCTCCTTTTATAGTCTTAGGCCTTACTCAATACCATGGTCCAAAACCACTTAGAATCAATACCTTGGACCAAATACCTGGGGTCAACACTTCGGACAAGATACCTTGGACCAATAGCATGGGTCAAAATACCATGGTCCAAATACCACGGACCAAAACCAAATTCTCCAACATGTACACGCCTTTCCTTTTGTGAAAGTGCGTGTATATGCATACGTGCCTTTTGGTCGGCGAACCCGCGTGTATACGTGGCTTGGTCAAGGGGAACCTGCATATATCTCTTTTTCCTTCATTCTGAGAGCCTGAACTGTGATATGTCATCTGAGTGAGTTTCCATCAAGGACAACACCTGTGTCATAATGCTAACAATCTCCCCTTTGGACTTGATGGCAACCCCAAGTCACTCTCCCCCTTTGTCATCAAGGGCAAAGGGTTATGCTCCCCCTGAGTACATGCTGAATTCTCTGATATGCTGAAGTGTGTTGTTCATGCTCCCCCTGACTATAAGAAAGGTCTGCAAAAAGATGTTCTACAAGAAGAACATGACTCTATACATCATAAATGACCTTCCTATCATCAAAGACTCATACATACATCCATCTCCCAACCAAGTGGGGATATACCAAGATTGACTCATCCACCCAACCAAGTGGGGATACACTAAGAGTTTATACATGATAAAACAAGAACATTACATCATCCATCCCAGGCATAGTGGGGAAACAAAATAGGTTGTTACATGACCTTGATAACAAAAGGTATACATGACATCGAGACAGAATATATAAAACAAGACTATGATAGTCATCAACAACTATCATCAGCAACATCTGTCAATCACCATCCAGACCAACGACCATGATCTCCCTCTGCACCTGTTCCACTTGAATCAGAAACAATTGTGAAATTGTACCAAGATAATGCCAAAAAATCATTATTAGAAGTATATGCTCCCCCTGAACTTGTGCCAAATGATCACTGTCAGATCCATATCAGACTCTTTTCCTCCTGAGTTTGGCCCACTGTTTTTCTTCAAACCAACATATACGCGAATGTATCCATAGAAACCAGCATATGTACGTGGATATGCTTCATGAAACTCACGTAAAACCACTTTTTTTTTAACCAGATAGGTTTCAACAGCAAGATTATGCATCAAATACTCCCAACTTCTGTCTGAGATATTCAAATGTCTCTCTGGGCAGCGGTTTGGTGAATATATCAGCAACCTGTTCTTTGGAGGGAACATACTCCAATTTGACCTTTTGTTCAAGCACTTGTTCACAGAGAAAATGATATTTGATAGGTATGTGCTTGGTCTTGGAATGCATGATTGGATTCTTTGAAACACTGATTGCACTTGTATTATCACATAGAATGGAGATGGGTGGAGTACATGTGATCTGAATGTCTTGCAATGTTTGCATCATCCAAAGGAGTTGTGTGCAGCAAGATGCAACAGCCACATATTCTGCTTCAGCTGTAGATAATGCAATTGAACTTTGTTTCTTGTTGAACCAAGATACTAATCTGGAACCCATATAGAATGCACCACCACTAGTGCTTTTTCTGTCATCCACGCTTCCTGCCCAATCTGCATCTGTATATGCATGAAGTGTAAGATCTGTATCCCTAGGATACCATAAACCAAAGTTTTGTGTTCCTTGAAGATATTTGAAAATCCTTTTGACTACCTGAAGGTGTGCTTCCTTTGGATTTGCTTGGAATCTTCCAACTATTCCCACTGCATGCATGATGTCTGGTTAGGTACCTGTTAGATAGAGCAGACTACCAATCATGGATCTGTAGGTTGGTTGATGTACTATTGCTAATTCATCATTTGTGCTGAGGCTGCATCCTGTTACCATAGGGGTACATACTGGTTTAGAATCTTCCATGCCATATTTCTTCAAGATCTGCTTGAGGTACTTGGTTTGTGATAGAAAAATACCATCTTTATTTTTTTGAACTTGTAAACCAAGAAAATATGTGAGCTCACCAAGCAGGGACATTTCAAATTCTTTCTACATTACCAAAACAGAGTTTTGACTCATGGCTTCTTCATTGCTACCAAAAATGATATCATCAACATACACAACAAGTATTAGTAATTTATCATTGTCAATTTTTATATGTAGATTGCTATCAGCTGATCCTTTTGAAAAACCTTGTTGATGAAGGTATTTGTGAAGACGATAATACCAGGCCTTGGAGCTTGTTTTAGACCATAGAGAGCCTTTCTGAGTTTGCATACAAGTTGTGGATCATTTCCAAGGATGAATCCGTCTGGTTGCTCAATATATACTTCTTATTCTAGGTCTCCATTAAGAAAGGTAGATTTCACATCCATTTGATATACTTTGAACTTCTGAAAGCTAGAAAGAGCAAGAAACATTCTTATGGCTTCAAGTCTAGCAACAGGTGCAAAAGTTTCTTCAAAGTCTATACCTTCTTGTTGAGCATACCCTTTACAAACAAGTCTGGCCTTGTTTCTAATAACTTCTCCATTTTCGTTCAACTTGTTTTTGAATATCCATTTGGTTCCTATGACATTCTTATCATTAGGTCTAGGAACCAATTCCCAAGTATTATTCTTTTCAATCTGCTCAAGTTCTTCATTCATGGCCTTGACCCAACATTCATCTTTGCATGCTTCATTTACATTTTGTGGTTCGACGGAGGAAAGCAATGCTAGATAGCTTGAAGCTTCTGTAATAGTTCTTCTTGTCTGCACACTTGCCTCTTTCTACCCCAAAATTTGAGTCTTTGGATGATTCTTTTGAACATACCTGGATGGAGTCTTTTCTTCTACCCTTATCTGTTCTTCTGGTGCCTCATTGGTTTCTTCTTCAGAATTAGTCTGATTTGATGTGGAAGGATAGTCCTCATCTTCTTCATAATCTTCGGTTTTTACCTGCTTTGGATTTTTTCCTACTTCATCAACCACAACATCAATACTTTCAACAATTTTCCCAAGTCTTTTATTATAACACTTATATCCTTTACTTTGGGAAGAGTAACCAAAGAGAATGCCATCATCTGCTCTAGGTTCAAACTTGCCAATTTTTTCATCAGTCCTTTTGATGTAACATTTACTTCCAAAAACTTTGAAGTATTTTACAGTAGGAGTCTTACCATACCAAAGTTCATGTGGAGTTTGAGTGTTGTTTACCTGAACGTTTGTTTTGTTGAGAATAGTGACAACAACAAATGCAGCTTCACCCCAGAAGGTTGCAGGAGTTCCAGACTCATCTAGCATAGCACGAGCCATTTGTTGAACAGTTCTGTTCATCCTTTCTACCACTCCATTTTGTTGAGGAGTTCTTGCGGTAGAGAATTCCCTTCTTATTCCATGTTCTTCACAGAAGTCGAAGAATTCATTCGAGGTAAATTCCCCTCCTCAATCAGACCTAAGGCATTTGATTTTGCGATCTAATTCATTTTCAACTAAGGATTTGAAGGCTTTGAACTTTTCAAAAGCTTCGTCTTTATGCTTTAGAAGTCCTATCCAACACATTCTAGAAAAGTCGTCAATGAACAATATAAAATATTCTTCTCCACAAGGTGACTTTTTCCTAGATGGACCACATAAATCAGTGTGAAAAAGTTCAAGAGGCTTACTAGCTGATCCTTCCTTCTCAGGGAAATGTGCTCTGGTTTGCTTACCAAATTGACATGATTTGCATATTGTATTCTCTGGAATGCTGATATCAGGAAGATCATGAACAACCCGGTATCTGCATGCTTTTCTTATTTGAGAGAAACTTAGATGCCCCAATCTTCTATGCCATAACCAGTGTTCATCGTTTTTGCTTAGGTAGCACTGTTGTTGTCCCCCCTTGAGTATGTACAGGTTGTTTGGAGTTCTTACACCTTTGATCACTGTTTCTCCTGTATCAAGCTCACGAACAACACATCCATTTGATCAAAATACTACCTCATTTCCTTGATCACACATTTGACTGACACTCAATAGATTATGCTTTAGACCATCTACATACATAACATTCCCAGCTTTACCTTTTTCTTTTAAGAGAACAGAGCCTTCTCATTACCAAATGAGACCTTCTTTTCCTTTTCTAAGGCATTATATGACTGAAGTTTTTCCTTATCACCTGTCATGTATTTCGAGCATCCACTGTTGATGTACCACTGATTTTCTTGTCCTTCTGCATACAAGGCTATACCACATCTTTCTGTTTGTGATTATTTCTTTCTCCATGTTTTGGGACCCAATGAAGCTTGCTCCTTCTGAGATGTTTGTTGAAGTTTACTCCTGCATTCATAATCTTCATGACCGAAGTTGTTACAGATAGAGCATTCTATTTCATTTTCAAGAGTAGAAAAGTTATTGTAGGTCCTTTTCATGATCCCAATCACATTCCTTTGATTTCATGCTTCTCTAGTCATGATGTTCTTGTAAGAAACACATTGAGCAACTTTTTGTCCAAAGTTATGACATGAAAAACATTGGCCATTAAAGTAATTCCTGCGATTATCGAATCTACTGACCTGATGATTGTAGTTTCCATTGACATTCATTCTTGAAGCAAATTGAGACTGATTTACCTGTGGTTGGTTATATCTTCTGTTCATCCTTGAAGTAGATTGAACCCAATTTACTTGGTGATCTACTTTATGCCTTTGCTGACAATTGTCAACCTGTTCACTTTTCCTTGCTGCATCAAGATAGCTTTTGGAGGTTGATGGCTTTTGTGCTTGAGATGTTTATTCAGTATATCCAAAACCTATCTTTATCAGAGGAGAACACTGCACTTTGATAATTTCATCTAAAGTTTCTAATCCTTTCGCAAATCTAAGATTGAGAGATTTTGTTTTCTCAATATCTTTTCTTAGACCCACAATTTCACATTCTAACTTTTCATTGTGTTTTTCCCTTTCAGCAAGTTGGAATGTCAGAGTATCTATAATCATACTCTTTTCTTCTAAACAGATTTTAAGTTTAGAAATTTCTTCATAGAGACCATCTTCATCTAAAGCATCCAAGAAATTATCATCTTCAAAAGCCATCAAAAGTCCATAATCATTACCATATTCATCTTCATCACTATTTGATAAACCATTGCTATCTTCATGCGTATAGTAGCTCTTCTTACTTACATTCTGTTTTCTATTCCATTTTGCTGGTTCCTTACCTTTATCAAGTTTATCTTTATGAGGACATTTGGCTGCATAATGACCGACTCTTCCACAAGCAAAGCATTTGAAAGGTAGTTTACCTTTGAATCTTCCAGAACCTCGTTGAAGGTTTTTGACAAAGTTTTCTTCTTCCTTTCCTTCTGAAATGTGTCTTGATTCATTGAGCTCTTCTCTTCCTGAAGCCTTGAATGTGGCTTCTCTCATATCTGATAGACATCCTTTTCTCATTTCAACAACAGTTAGGATTCCGTGCAGCTGTGTCATAGTCATACTCTGAAGATCCTGTTTTTCTTCTATCGCAGAAACTTTTGATTCAAAATTAGAAGACAAGGATCTTAAAACCTTTTCAACTAAAGTAACTTCTTTTATCTCTTCACCCAAGTTTTTCATGCAATTAACAATCTCATCTATACATAGGAAGTAATGAGCTATACTTTCATCATTGTGCATTTTGAGAGTTTCATATTGAATTCTGAAAGATTGTAGTTTTGCACGTTTTACCTGATTGTCTCCTTCATAGCTTAGAACGATCTTGTCCCATATTTCTTTGGCGGTTTTGAGATGCATAACCTTGACAAATTTTGATTGTGACAGACTCTCTAATAGTGTATTGACAACCTTCGCATTTGTTTCATACTGCTTTTTACCTACTGTATTTATAGGAATTGCTGATGGAAATGTATATCCTCCTTCCACGATTTCCAAAACATCTGTTCCAAGAGATTGAAGATAGCCTGTGGTTCTTACCTTCCAATAGACAAAGTTGCTCCCATCAAAGATTAGTGGTCTAATGGATCCCTCTCTTTCGTAGCTGCCCATGATGATAGATCTTCCTTCAAGCAATCAAGCTTCTTCTAAGCTCTGATACCAATTGTTGGAAATAATACTAAGAGGGGGGTGAATCAGTATTAGCAATTTAAAAATATTTCATTTCCATAAACAGATTTATATACGCTACTTCTGTTAATGAAACTTGCATGCATACGCAACTGTGTTTAGAGCAACTAGCGTATACCTTGCAAACTTATAATTTGGTTAGTTGATCTTTAATCCGTGTATCAAAACCATATAACCAGTAATCAGGAGCAGTGAATAGAACAGACAATTACACACATGAACACAATATATAAGGTGGAAACCCAACGTAGGTGAAAACCACCTGCTGCAATCGTCTCTATCTTTCTTTAATAAGAAACTTCTTTTTACAATTTTTTGTACTGGTGCAGCCTTATACCAGTACGCAGGCTTCTATTTGCAGAAGGCTACAACCTTCTCTCGTTCTCTAGCTTTTCCTGGAAGGGAGCTACAACCGCCTTAGCTCTTGTACTAGCTGATGTGTTTACTAGTACGTAGGTGCTCACCTACAGAAGGCTACAACCTTCTCTTTTCTTCCAGGGACCACGTTTCATAAATTTTCAGACTGGATCCATTAATAACATCAATCAAACATCAAATATATCTACATCAACCAATCTCCTTTGCACCAACCAAAACTGAATCAAACAATCACTTTTTTGAATGCTGTAACCAAAACACAGTAATAGTAACCAAAACCCAAGCCAGAACCCAGAACACTACAATAGCAAATAGAAGTAGCTAAAACATATTTTATGAGGTGTACGCTACTTCAATGTGTCGAACCTACGTGCATACACACTTTTCTCAAGACAAACCTGCGTATACGCTGTTTTGAAATGCTGAACCAACGTGTATACGTGCCCTTTTTGTAATGAACCTGCGTACAGATCTGTAAAAGATGATTTAACCTTTACAACTATTCAGACACCAGTTATACCCAGATCATCAGATTTACAGATTACGACATGCGCTGATTATTCAGATAAAAGATCAAAACCACATAAAGATACTTCTCTTCAAGCCTTAAGATCTTGACCCATCAATAGAAATTATCCTTCTTCAAGCGCTCAACTTCTTCCTTGATTTAGATCTAGCTATGCACCATAACCCAATGACCAGTATTCTAGATCTTGCTCTTCATTAGATATTTAATTACTTGAGTGCCTTTGCCTAATGATCTCCTCCTCCTTTTATAGTATTAAGCCTTACTCAATACCATGGTCCAAAACCACTTAGAATCAATACCTTGGACCAAATACTTGGGGTCAACACTTCGGACAAGATACCTTGGACCAATAGCATGGGTCAAAATACCATGGTCCAAATACTGTGGACCAAAACCAAATTCTTCAACATGTATGCGCCTTTCTTTGCGTGAGAGTACGTGTATACGCATACGCGCCTTTTGGTCGATGAACCCACGTGTATACGCGGATTGGTCAAGGGGAACCTGCGTATATCTCTTTTTCCTTCATTCTGAGAGCTTGAACTGTGATCTGTCATCTGAGTGAGTTTCCATCAAGGACAACACCTATGTCATAGCGCCAAACATGTGTCATAATGCCAAAAAAAAGTCCCCAGCCTAGATGGTTTCCCTATCTCCTTTTTTTGATTCTCTTGGGATCTCATCAGAAAAGGCCTCATGAGAATGTTGAATTCATCAAGAAGGGGAGTCAGGAGGAAACAAAAATTCCCCCTTTCTTTCCCTCATCCCTAAAGAAACCAAGCCTACCTCCTTCTCCATATTTAGGCCCATATCTTTGTGTAACTCATCCTATAAGATCTTGACCAAAATCATAGCCAACAGACTCAAAGTCCTCATTCCAAAAATCATCTCTGAAAATCAAGGGGGTTTTCTAAAGCATAGACAAATTCTGGATAATGTTATACTTGTTCAAGAGGCCATCCAATCTAGTTCACAAAGTCAAGAACCCAAAATGGTCATAAAGATGGATATGGAAAACACTTTTGATCATGTTTGTCACTCTTTCCTCTTCTTGATCTTGGAAAAGCTTGGTTTATGTGGAGATTTCATCATTTGGGTTAAGGTTTGCATCAGTAGGCCCTGGATTTCCCCTCTAGCCAATGGTCGCCCTTGCCACTTCTTTACAGCTTCCAAAGGTCTTCGCCAAGGATGCCCTCTCTCCCCGTTATTTACATCCTAGTGGTTGAAAGTCTCAATCGAGACGTGGAAATCGCTAGGGCTAAAGGAAGATTGAAAGGCCTTAGAATTACCAACACTATCAAGGATGTAAACCATTCTTAATTTGTAGACAACACTCTCGTTATGGGAGGTGCCTCTAAGCAAATTGAAGTTTGTTTCAGACGAATCCTTGAGAGATTCCTAGATCTTTCTGGAGACCTCATCAACAAAAATAAAAGTCAGTTATATGGATGGAACTGCTCTCCTCATATCCCTTAGGAAATTTCTCAGGTGCTTGAGTTCTCTCTAGTGACCAAGTGACACTACTTCAAATTAATACCTTGGAATTCTGGGTTCTTTGGGCTCTTCCAACCTTGATTTTTGGGCTAATATTTTGAGTAATTTCAAAAAGAAAATTAAAGCTTGGGGTGCTCAGTGGCTTACAACAGTTGGTTAAGTGGTTCTTATTAAATTTGTTATATCCTCCCTTCCAATTTACCTCCGCTTTCGCCTGGTATCCCCCAAATTAGTGCTATCTCAAGTGAGTGTCCTAGTTTGCAGATTCCTATGGCAAGGGGGAAAAGGAAATGAAAATAAATTTCATTTAGTCTAGTGGAATATCATTTGACTCCCTAAGGTCAATGGAGGATTAGTCGTGAGAGACCCCTTATATATAAACCTGGCACTTGGGGAAAAGATTGTCTAGAGAATAATAGCAGATTCAAAAGAGTGGTGGAAAATTGCCTTTGTTTGAAAGTATTTCAACAAGGACCACTTGCTAAGAGTGGATTTGGTCTCATGGATTGGTATGGGCTCAAAGAGATGGACCCTTTGTAAGGAATTTCCCCCGCTAATAGTTGAGTACTTAAGCTGGTGTGTTTAGAATGGACCTTGAGTTAACCTTTGGTCTGATAATTTCTCCTCCTTGGGCCCACTATAAGGAGTAGAAGAGCTCAGAGAACTAATGCAATGGATGCAAAGGAATGAGTACAAGAAATTAAAATATATCTCTAGTTGAGATGATCAAGGTCTTCAGAAAGGCTAGTTAAGGCCTAATCTTCCCCCTCCAACACCCATTTGTCACTTATTTGGATCAGATTGATACATATTCTAAAGGGCATGGATCCTATTTCAAAGCAACTGAAGGATCGCTGAATATGGACTAGATTCTCTTTCCAAAAATACTTTGTCAGGATAGGATACTCCCTTCTCATAAAGTGCCTTCCACATCCTCCTACGAGTCAATTATGGTCCAAAATATGGGGCAAAGGTAGCATCTTAAAGGTCAACGCCTTTCATTGGTCCCTAGCTCATGGGAAAATTTTGATTGTTGAGAATCTCAGGAAGAGAAATATCTTCAGACCATTAATATGTTCCTTATGTTACAATGAAGAAGAAAGTATTCCTCTTCTATTCATGCTCTGCCCCTTCACTTTGGAGTCTTGTTGAATTTCCTATGGCCCAATTTCTACCATCAACTTTATCCCTAGTACATGGGAGGACATATTTAAAAACTGGAAAAGAAATTATCTGTGGAACAAGAAATCATGTTCCCTGTTGATTCGATGTTGGAAAAATCTTCCAAAATTCCTGTGTTGGGAAATCTGGATCTCTAGGAACAAAGGAACTTTTTAAAATGAAAATCCCTCTCCTTTAAGAGTAGATTTCAAAGAAATGTCCATGCTCATTGAGGCTATATAAGCTTGTGGCTTAATCTTAATGAGATTGGTGATCTAAATTAGCAGGAGTATGAATGTCTCAGGCCTGATCTGCTTACAAATTCTTTGTTCAAGCCCCAACTTCACCTTGAAGTCAACAAGACATCATGTATAAGATTAAATCAATATGAATTCAAGAAGTGGAGACAAGGAAAAACTTGTTTTTCTACATTCTTTGATGAGGCATCTCGAGGAAATTTGGTGGAGGTTGGAGTGGGAGGGGTCATTCTTGGCCTTGATGAAAAGATAGTTTCCCAATTTTCTTGGGGTCTTGGAATAACAACAAATAATCATGAAAAATTTCTAGCCCTTTGGAAGGGATTGGAGATAGCGAAGGACCTCAACCTACGTAGAATTAATGTTTTTGGGGACTTTATGCTTTCCATATGTCAATTCATTAAAGCTAAGAATACCATTAGCATTGATTCCTCGATATTATGTCAAAAGATCCTTGCCTTAATCTCTCAGTTTGATCAAGTGGAATTCTACCATGTTTATAGAAAATTAAACTTGACATCCATTGAGCTTTCCAAAAAGGGTGCCAACATGAACCAAAGTGATATTAAATTGAAACATCATTTGGGATTTTCCCCATTTCCATAGCAATGCAAGGTTCCACAGATTATCATAAGAATTTTTTGGAGAGAGCTCTTCCCTTCCCTCTCCTTCCATTGAACTCGACGAACATCTCACGGAGTAATCATTTTGATTCAATGATGGATTTCTGGGCCCAAGTTCACATTGCTTTCCAGTCGGTCTCCATCGTTTTTCGGCCTCAATTTCTTATGAACTATCTGAAGTGTCAAACATCGGAAGACAAGTGGCCTCCTTTTCCGAATTGTCTCCTCTCAAGAAAACAATTCTAGTTATTATGTTTCAAGTCTGAGTTATTACAAGCTCTCTTGACTATGGTGTCTAGTGCTCTTCGAGCAAGTATGAAGTTAATTTTGTTGTCCTTCTATGCTCTTATAACGCCGACTTTCTACCCAAATGAATTTTCTGTGGAGATTCAAGTCTTCTCGTTGCATAATGGCTCATACCAAAGCCTAGGGTCTATCTATTTATCAAATCCCCTAGACCCTTTGTTCTCATCTTGGATTTTAGATACCTTGGGTTGCCTAGCTTTGATGTCATTTTGAGGTGTGGATTTTGTGGGTGAGAACTCTTTTGTTCTAGGTTGTGGAACTTTGGGTTCTCTTTTCAAAATGGCAGGAAATTCTGATCCTCTGGAAAATATCTATGTGTCTAATGTAATTGATAAAATGTTGGACTCTTCTCAAGCCCTAATCGCCTCAATTCAAAAGTTAGAAGATATGGTGGAGTGGAAAAGGTGCTCCTTCCAATAATTTATGAAGGACACGATAGTAGTTCATCATGTTGAAATTGAATTATCTCTAAATGAGACGAGGGAGGAAATTCGCCAGCTTAGCTCTCGGGTGGTTGTGTTGGAAGCCTCCTCCTCTTCTGATGGAAGGGTGACTTCTAGAGAATCTAGACCTACGACTCGTGTTGTTCGTAAGAGGCCTCGTCATTCAAGAGGCTTGTAAGCAAGTGGATGTGGCACCTAGTGATTCTTGATGCATGTTCCATAGAATCATATCCGTTATGTAGTCAGATTTTGTTAACTCCCTCTATTAGCTATGGGATTTTGTAAATGTATCACTAGTACAAAATGGCTAATTAGTTACTAAAAAAAAGACTAAAATTTGCATATAAACGACAATTTTTCAGTCGGTGACAAATAGTAGCTAATTTACAATATCTTATAAGTGACCAACTTTTATTCATATTTTGCGTAGTCATTAATTGGTTGTCTCAATTTTATCATTTAATAGTATATTTAGTCATTAATTGGTCACTGATTTAGTCATTAATTACCACAATTAATGACCACATATACAACCAAATGTATTACTATATGATCAACTAAGAAAACCAATTAATGACCAAAGAAATATGACCAAAATGTTGGTCATGTTATAAGATACTGCAAATTAGCTACTAATAGTCATATATATACAAATTTTAGTCATTGTTTGAAACCAATTAATGACCAAAGAAATATGACTAAATTTCGGTTGTGTTATAAGATACTATAAATTAGCTACTAATAGTCGTATATATGAAAAATTTAATCGTCATTTGTAATCACAAATTTATCGTTTGTAGTAGTCATTTATCTTTTTTTGGTAGTTTCATATTCATTATATAAATGAATAATTTAATAGTTTATATTCATTTCATTTACTTTCATTAATAATCATTATAAGCAACCACTTTAGTCATATATTCATTTGATTTATGTTCAACATTAATCAATATAAACTACTAATTTAGTCGTTTTATATTGATTTTGTTTTCATTATTAATCAACATAAATTAATTAATATGCTTTTGCGACTAAATTAAATAAAAATGTTATACAATGTGCATGTTCATCTAATATGAAAACACGAAGTTACATATGTTAATTACAATACTAAATAATATCAAATGCAACTATAAATAATTTCAACCACATAAATTATATTATATAAAATGTCAAGTATTACAATATGAGTTTCCAACTTAATATTAGTTGGACTACAATTTACACATTTAATATTGTTTTATCACTTCAAAACAATATCATTGTGTTGCCAAGGCATTGTAGACAAATTCACCAACTCTAAAGACTTGACCATTAGTCTATATGTGTGTGTCTCATGCGGGATATTAGATTTAAGGGTATCACTAGACTAGTTCTCTTCTCTCTCTCTTTATGCATTTGTCATTCCAATGTTATTGTTCTCATCTTTCTTCAATTCCTACTTCTTACTATCAATATTGAGTTTCTCTTTTGAAAATGAAAGAAGATACAATGCCAAGTATAAGACATGAAAAATGATGAACATTGGAATATAAACTAAAGTAGGGTATAAAGGATTTATACGTCATATACCTTAACACTAATGTCAATGACATTTCCCCCCCAAAAAGCAAGAAACTCGAACAAGTTTTTTAGTTGGGTGTTAGTGGCCACTATGTGGCCAGATGACCTGTATAAACAAAGCAAATAAAACGTCACCATAGAAAAGAACACATTATAAACATAGTATTTAACTGTTAGGAAAAGCATAGACACAATCATGCCAACCAAGTTACATGTTAAAAATATTAGGCTATAGATAACTTGTGAAAACGGATGGAAAGAAAAAGACAACATATAATAAATAATGTATTACAATTGGCTGGAAAATTGCATCATAGAAGGAAAAAAAATCTCCTATGGTTACCCATACATGTGGGTGGGTAACATGCCCCAATATGCCATGATCCTTAGGTTCCATAAGAAGTAAACCTCCTCATAAATGCACCAATGTCTATGCATATAAATGCCATCTTATCATGTGGCTTGCTTACATCAGGCACCCGACTAAAATAACATATGGAACACCTGCCTTAGCCTGCCCATAACCTTTGAATTTATCTTTTTCTTTATCCTTTTCCTTCAATTTCTCCCTCTCTTTACCTTTCTCTTTATCCTCCTTTGACAAAATTATTTTCCTACCCCTCAATGTCTATAACTGACAAACCATACTATCAACCTGCATAAAAATGGTTGGATCTCGAGAAATGATTGGAGCCATAGATGTCAAGAATGTTCAATGAGAAACGCGACCACCATGACGACTTAACATGTTCATTAGAGTGTGTCATATATCTACCTCCATAACAATATAAAGAGTATGAGGATCCTCAAGAAGATGGCGTATAATAGTAGTTTCCACACTATCAAAACATGGGAAAAAACAAATTCTAGAATTGCTCAAAAGGTAAGACAATCCACCTTTCTCAAGAAACTGCATTTCCATGGAATGCGACTTTGTAATTCACACACAACTGAAGAACTGCCTGAATTTTAACTGTTGGAGCTTATTGAAAATATTTGCAAAATATAATCATTACTCTATGTTTTTCATCTGTTGTCATGTATCCCAAAGGTTTTCCCAAAATCTTCATGAATGGACTATTGCCTCTAATGTTGTCATCCAAGGAAGACTTTTTACAATTATCTTCCACACCTGCACCAACTAAAGTTGTATCTTCGAAATTAGAGACAAGTGGAGTTCCTCCAATAGCACCAGTGTTTTGGGCATCTATAGTAAGCTGAAGTTTGCATTGCAACATATGGTCAAGTATGAGCAATAACACAATTGTAACAACCCTGGTCAAAAATCCATGTAAAAAATACAAGACCTTCGTCATGGTACACGTATTCCAAGTTGAATGGTGGGAAAAAACATCCTAGTGGGTGTTCATTTCGGTTATTATGGCTAAAGGAAATTGACAAAGGCAATGACAAAGGCTTTGGAGAGGAAAAGTGACATTAATTGACATTTTGTTTATGAGAAAAATGGAAATTAGGAGAAAAGGAAGGTGAAAGGTTACAGGTTACATGTGAGGAGGAAATTGAAGGAAAATAACGGAAAATGAAGAAAATAGAGACCTTATTAACAAAAAGGCTTCTAAGAATCAGTTGGCAAGTTTCTTCTCAAGCTTTTGGTTAGTTCAATTTTGGATCTCTCATTCTATTCTCTCTCTCATACTCTTGAGAACTTAGAGTTTTATTGGAGCACTCTTGGGGGAGTGTGGAATACTTGGGATTTGGAGCAAGAAGGCAAAGGAAAAGCAGGAAATCGCAAGAGGACATCGGGATTAGAAACTACAACGGATTTTTCTTGCGGGTACCGAGTTGCATGTATGATTTCCTTGCTAGTTTTGGCATGCATAGCATATGCATGTGGTTATTTGGCTATGATCTGTCATTGGCATGGAGGATTGCCTGGATTGATAGTGGTTTTGCCTAGCCTTTCCATTTCCTATATAGTCATGGTGTTGTGGGTTTTACTTTTGTTTTCTGGTTGGTTTTCTTGTGCCTTTGGTTGCAGGTTGAGTTATTAGTTCCTGGAAGCCTTGGTTGGAAAAACGCTCTCGAAGCCCTGTAGAAAACTAGGTTGAGTTACTAGTCCTTGAAGCCTTGGATGGAAAATTTCTTTGGAAGCCCTTGGTGGGTTGAGTTACTAGTGCTGGAAGTCATGGTTGGACAAACACTCTAGAAGCCCTGTGATAGTTGTGGGTTGAGTTACTAGTCCTGGAAGCCCTGGTTGGAACAAACGCTCTAAAGCCCTACACAACTTGGGTAGAGACCAATATAGTGATGGTTAGTGATGTCCAACCGTGAGGTGGAATCAATGGTTGAGGGTTGAGGTGGTTTGGCCTCTGGAAGCCCCAGATGCTTTTGATTGATTTGTTTTATGAGATCTCACATTCATGCTTGGAATATGGCATGGGGGGGACTAGCTGAAAGAAAGATTTGGTTCAACCTAGTCTACGGTTGGGTGGTTCATGGAAGTCCCATACCTAGTTGGCTTATGAAGTCATCAATAAGAGATAATTTCTCAGTGGTATTTTATGGGTAAATATACTTGTTTAAATGTTTCTTATATGGTTGTTCTATCCTTGATATTTCTGTTGGTTATATGTTGGTTATGAGTGAGCTTTATGACAGTAATGATGTATGGCTCTCATCATGTTTTGGTTAATCATTGAATGTACAATGAATATATGGCTTAATAGATGGTAATGCAGTTATTGTGAGGAGATGTAAATGATTCTTAGTGATACTCAGATAAGTATGAGACCCCTATACTTAGATATGTTGTTTAAACCTGTAGAATGCATATTTGTGACATGTTTGACGAAATGCATGTCATGGCTAGTAGGGGTCCAGTCAAGTCCTTGTTCAAGTATTTGCATTTGTGTCATGTTTTTAATGTTACTTATCATTGCTGGAAGTTTCATGGAGTTCTAGGCAGTGGCCTAAGTCCCGGCCCTGAAAAAATGGCACAAAATTCGGAGACATTGGCACAGAACTACTTGGAAAGGTCCCGAGTCGCAGACATGCCTTGTTGTGGGAGTGACTGGAGGTTCCTAGTCACATGCATGCCCATGTCAAGGGAGATCCTGAGGCTTTAATGTAGAAAAATGTTAGTTTGTCTCAAGGGTTGGTCACTTAGATGGGTTGGATGACTCTTGGGGGTTCTGTTGCAGGTGTAGAAGGTCAGGTTGTCTGTATTCCATCGGTTCCATTTCCTTAACTGATACATAGGGAGTCGAATCAATCATAGTAACTCTTCGTCATATGTTTACCCCAGTTGGCAAGTTACTAGGTAGAGGTGGGAGGAGGGTGTTATAGAATGGTATCAGAGCATGGTTCCATTCTCCTTGGGAGGTGGCTGGTTTTCATTCTCTTTGGGTGTCATCTGATACCACAGAGTGATATCAGAGCATGGTTCACCCCTTGGACTGGATGGGCGGTGTGTGTTGGTCATTCATTCATGTCGATTACATATGTTTCCTTATGCTTGTAGTCTATGTTCTTGTTGTGTATGCATGGTGGTGGTCATTGTTGTCATTGTATCGCCATGTGGAAGTTGATAATCTTGTTGCTGGGATGTGTTTGTCATGAATGCATGTTAGTTGTATATCCATTTTTTATGCATGTCAGTGTCTATATGTTGTTATGCATGCAGTGTCATGGTTATAGTTATGCATGTATAGTAGGTCAAACATGCATTGTGAGGTCATTGTATGCAGTTTGTGTCATCATGATGCTATCGATTGTTATGATGCTAGTGTGTTGGCTGAGATAGAGAAGGACAAGCAAACCATCAGAGTGAGGTTGTGGCACTAGACCTTGGGGTAAGAATAGACTGTCATACAAATTTGTATATTTGGCATGCAGGTATGTGGTTAATGGTTGTTATGATCATTAGGGTTACTTATATGCTTTTCATCGTATTATTATGGTTACATGTATGATAAATGCTAGTTGATTAGTGCAGTCATATGCACATGTGTCAGATAGTCATGAATGATAGTAACATGTGGTTGTATGCATTGTTGTTGTTGTTTTATGTTAGTTAACTTAATGATTATGTTATATGTTGTTCATGAGCATGTTATATGTTAACGTATTGTTGTTATATGTTAGTTAAATTGATGATTAGGGTTATTGCATTAAGCTCTTGATGTTATATTTATCATGCCAAATTGGATTTGCCTATGCAAATGGTTAGGGTTATGACATTCAGGTGTGAGCCGACTTATTTGTGACATTGTGTTGTACTAATCTAGAATAACTATGCATATGTGATTGTTACATGAAATAAAATTGTGTATGAGCTTATGATGTAAATATGTTAGCTAATTACTGTTATGGATATCATGACCTTATTTATGTTTGAGTTGATGTGCTATGAAGTTATATCATGCTAATCTAGATTGATTGTGCAGACAAGATGGCCTCCCTTAAGATACATTAAGGTATGAGTTTGATTATGTCATCTAAATTATTTATTTAATATTGTATGGTTGCAAGTTATTTGAATGTTTGACTAATTGCATGATATGAGTATGTGTCCTAAATATTGCACGAATGAATGGTCTTGTTTTAAGATGGTTGTATTAACGCATTATATGTTGAGACAACTGATATGTACTTAAGTGTAAGTGTGTGTTAGTTGTAGTATTATGATTTATGACTATGAGTTGACTGTTTATTATGACATGGTTGATAATCTTGGTAAAGGTTGATTTCAATTACTAGATATGATGTCTAGATTTTTGGAACATATGATTGACATATATGAATAGTTTTAGGGAAACATGCTTGGTATTAGCGTGACAAGATAATAGTTGATTTGTTTATATAGCTAATAGTTGGGTGATGTGGTAGTACATAGTAAGACTCGATTGCAACAAGGTAAAAAGGTAAAAGAAAGGAATTGGGCAAGAATTGCTTTGGCTATGTTTGGAAACCCTAATTCCAAATGAATGAGTTCTTTGCATACTATAAGTCTTCTTAACCTTGATTTTGTCTAACATTATGCGGATATGTGCTATAGTCATGAACATGTATTTGATAGGTATATTAGCTAGTTTCTATTTATAGCTGGATCCATCAAGGAATTGGAGTCTCTTGAGAGATGGCATGTATGTGTTCGGTTAAAAGGCAACGTGATTGGCACAACAAGATAAGGTAATTGGTGTATTGTTATGTTTATTTACGCATTGAAAGTTATGTTTTTATGATAGTATGATGCAAGAGATTGCATGGCAAAGAGACTACCATGAAATCTTGAAGAAGGAACGAGTTGAGCTTTCCTTGGGAACTATGTGGATTGAGTCATGGTGTTTGTTGCTAATATTGTGCTTTTGGTCTTTTGTGATTTGTTGGGCTTGATTGCGACTTTGTTTATGTCTAGTGCATGATCATGCCACTTTGTTTATGGTGTCATACTGCTATTGGTTTTCATGGTTTTCTCCTTGTTTGTTTCTTGTTCTTTCCTTTTGTGTTTTTAGGGTCTCGGGAATTGGTTGGGAAGGAGGAAGTTAATGGAGCTCAGGGAGAGTTGTGTGATACCCGACAAGTAATGTAAGACTTGGATGAAGCTTGGTGCATGTATAAGGGTAACTGAAGGCAAGAGTATGAAAATTGCTTGAGTTGGTTGGGTCCATTGTGATAAATGGAGAATGGCAGGACAATCATGAGAAAGGTAGTAGGAAAGGTAAAGTAAATGGATTGAGGCATTAGATGCCTTGGCTATGAAAAGGTAGTAGGAAAGGCAAAGTAAATGGATTGAGGCATCAGATGCCTTGGCTATGATGGGAACTATTTTTCTCAATGTTGTGTATGTTGTGCACAGATAAAGGGAATTCTATTAACCTTTACCTTATGTTGTCTAGTAATTATGTTGTGATCATGATTATGTTGATGTTTATATACGTATACATGTATGTATGTATGTATGTCATGTCTGATAGGGTCGTCATGGATCATGGTTGTTTAATGCTAATGCTTATATGTATATATGTGTGTATGCATGTCATTGTCTGACATGATCGTGATTGTTTTATGCTAATGATTATATATATATATATATATATATATATATCTATATCTATATATATATATATATATATATATATATATATATATATATATATATCTGTTTGTATTTATGTATCTATGTCACTGTATGACAAGGTTGTCAGGGATCATTCTTATGGAGGAATGATTGATTATGCAGGTAAATGGCATGGAGAGGTTCCTAGTCTTATGGGGCATCAAGTGGGAAGAGTAGCCTCGAAAAATTTATAAGTTCAGTATCATGTGGATATGACTTGATATTATGTGTTTATACTATGGCTATGTTTATGTTATGGACAGGTAATGCTGAGAGATACGTCATCGGAATGAAAACGTCGTGATTGTAGAAATTTCCCACTCTAGATCAATAGATTATGCAATATACTAAAGCAAAATACATGATCTACTTCTACAACAAACTTTGCGGAAGCTTAATCGAATATGAGCAAGATCAAATAGAACACATATAACTGAGAATGAGAAAGCAATCACACATGAACACAGAAGAATACTCTGGGGAAAGCTTGAGCTAAAAACCTCGATCTCTGTATTATCATACAAGTGGAAATATGTTCAGATTACACAAAGAATCAACTCACAAGCTATCTTGCTCTCAGTACAATCGAACAATGCAACTCACAGACTGAATAGACACAAGATATGCCTTCCCTCAGCCCTCCAAGCCTCCTATTTCCTTGCACAATTTTCCTTGGGGTCCAATGCTGCCACAGGTGTGAATTGGCCTCAGCACACACTCACCAAACCCAAAAGTAACTGCGTAATCTCCAAGGAATGAATTCCTTCTGCATGCAAGAGATATCCTCCATGGAATATTCCTGCAACTGATAGTATAATGTCCCATCATCTGATCTCAACTGGGTCTCTGTTTGAACTGACATGCATGAGTTATTTATGAGAGAATATTCAGTTATCTGAAGTGCAGCAGTTACATGCATGCATGCATTAACTAATTGAACTCACAATTAGTTCAACAAACTATTTGAACTAATCTAATTGGACTTAACTCAGTTAACTGAGCTAACTAATTACAACTCAAATTACAACTCATCCTCATCTCTTTAACTAAGGGATAAATTCCTCAATCAATGGGATAACTGTTGCATGTCCTCACATAGACTTCATGTTTGATTTTATCCAACTAATTAACTCAATATGAATTAATTATTAATCAAACAACTGCTAAGAACAAATTCGAATTTTACTTCTCAATTTTAGTTCAGGGACTAACTAAAATAGGAAGGTATCCCGAAATGCTATTTATAGCAGTGCTAATTTTAGCACTTCTATTTTTAGCATTTCTTGTTGCTATTTTCAATAGTGATTTGCGACATGCTAGGATAAGCATGGATGGCGGAGAGACACTGGAAGCAAGGTTGCTTGGTATAGATAGTGTGGTTTTGGATGTGCAGTGCTACTGTTGTGTATACGTTATGCATATTGTATATTGATTTATTGTACCTATGGTGTTGAGTGCATGTTGTATATATGGTGATGTGTGTATATTTCATATGTAGTGTTGGGTGTAGATGGTGCTATGTACACAACGGATATGTGGTGTTGTGTACATATTATACTGTGTGCATGATGGGTATGTGGTGTTGTGTGCATATGGTGTTGTGCGCATCTTGGATATGCGGGTTTGTGTACATATGGTGCTATGTACATGTTGTATATGCAGTGTTATGTACATATGGTGTTGTGTGAATGTTGTACATGTGGCGCTATGTACATGTGGTGTTGTGTGCATGATTGTACATGTGGTGTTGTGTACATGTTGTACATGTGGTGTTGTGTGCACGTGGTGTTGTGTACATTTCATGCATGTGGTGTTGTGTACATGTGGTGTCATTTACATGTTGCACATGTGGTGCTATGTACATCTGGTGTTGTGTACACATTGTACAGCTGAGACGATGTACATGTGGCATTGTGTACACATTGTGCAGGTGGTTCTGTTTACATGTGATGCTATGTACATGTTGTGTACAGGCGGTACTGTGTACATGTTGTACATATGGTATTGGTGTACATGTGTTATTATGTGCATGTCGTACATGCTATGCTGTGGGTATGCAATACTACGCATATGCATTGTGTAGTTGTGGTATCGTGACATGTGTATTCATTGTGTTGTACTATGTGTACACATGTGTATTATGTTGTACATTGGATATAGGCGTACGTATTGTGTTGTACTATGTGTACATATATGTATTGTGTTGTACACCAGATGTAGGCGTATGTATTGTGTTGTGTTGTACACTGGGTGTAGGTGTATGTGTCATTATGTTTATCAGATGTGGGTGTATGTATTGTGTGGTGTCGTACAATGTGTGTGGATGTACATGTTGTGATGTATGATGTGTGTATGTGTATGTGATTGAAGAGAAGCAAAGGTACTGGGTGCTTTCTGGGTGTGGCAATTGACCCGATGTGTGTTCAGAAAGAACAAAGGCGGAAGTAAGGACCGATTAAAGGATAAGTATCAATATTTTATTTCAATTTTATTATACATATGATTTATGATGGTTACATGTGATCTATGATTATGGTTTATGATGATTTCATGTGATTCATGATTTTAATTTATGATGGTTGAGTTTGAGCTAATCGGATGTGATATGTTTATACATGATGATTTGATCAAACAACTAGTTTGACTTGTTGTGACAGGAAGTAAACAAGATTGCAAGTGTACCTTATTGACAAGCTACCAATGAGGTATGATTTGAGTTTATTTCAATTTATTTTGAATCTAATGGAAATTATGTGCTTGGTACAGTAAATCATGTAACTCCCAGTTTGGGATGACTGAAACTGACTGCAGGAATTAGCAGTGTCAGTGAAAGAAATTGGAATAGGAAGCAGTATGCTAGTAAAGCACTTTAGGAGTAGGGCCATTGTGGGACACTGGTGATCTAGGTCGATCTCTAAAAAGTACCAGTGGCATGGTAAAAATGCTCAAAACTCAAAGTGGCAAAATCTAGATAAACTTAGCATCAGATCGAAGTGCTTGTCATCCTGATTCCAATGATGCGAATGACACTTGAATCCAAGCTCATATGAAGAAGTTAGAGCAAGTCAAAGATCATGTTTGACTTAGATAGGTAGGAGAAGATGACGTGGTAGAACTCCCAGTGAATGGGGAAGCACCAAATGGTAGGCTGCCATTGGTCCCGCATTTCGTTCATCGCAGAAGGCATAGGCCATCGGTTTCAAATCGACCCTAGGCAAGAAAAGTTGTGATGTGAAAATCACAAATCGCAATCACAAAAGGCAATTGTTTACGAATCAACCTCGACAGTATCCAAGTTGTGATTGTGATATTGCATATCATGGATCGACGGTGGATTAAGTTTTTACGAATCGGACCCTGACAGTTAGGGTTATGATTGCGATATCGTAATCGCATATCGCACACGCCGCATGCATAGGCCAGTAAGATTTGCAGGTTTTGCTGATTTTCGATTTGCGATGTGGTGTATTAGTGCCGATGAATTATGGTTCTCCGTTCATAGCACTATCAGGTCCATTAAAGCTACCCGTTTAAGGAGTTAAGCATCGATTCTTTGTGTTTAAGCTGTCCGTTTAAGGAATTAATGAGCATTAAGAAGATAAGCAGGAAATAGTCTGTGGAACTGTTTTTTGGTATTTTTACTATGTTTAACATGGTTGTACCTGTGCACTATTTTGGGACTGAGAATCTCTATGTATTGAAATGAACCCTCTTGATATAGTTGTTGATTGTTGAGAACTACCCGAGGATTGAGGAGTTAGCTACCAGGGTATATAAAGGACTATTCGCATTGGAGAAAGGGGAGACCGACACAATAATTTAGAAGATCAGTGCGTACAATAGTAACCTAACCTAGCACTAGGCCGAGACCTCGTGTTGAGTAGCAGGGAGGTTCTGAGGGGGTGTAGAAAGCTCGATTATCTGAATTAGGTGCTCGGATAGGCATTTTTGCACAATTTTTCGCCAAGATTCAAGTGGTATTGTCTATTTCTGAAGCTGGGCTCTCCATTGTTTGTCCATCTTCCATCTTTGAAGTATAAGGATTGTAAATGAATGTTTCTTGTAGTTTTATTTCTTTTTATGCCACCTAATGAAAGAAGGCCTCCCCACTATTGAGTAGGGCCTGAAGACGTAGTCCAAATTGGGCGAACTCCGTAATAAAATCTTTGTGTCATGGTTCATGCTTATCTTGTTTTTTCCACATTGTTTTATGTGCTTTTAAGTTTCATGGTTAATAAGCTTTATTTCATGTAATTTTGATGCATCTATAAGAAAAATATCTTGGATCAAGTTTGGTATCAAAGAAGGTATTTGTTGATGCGAATTGCATGAGTATATGCTAACCCAGAATAAACTGCGAAAATGTGAAGGAACATTTAAGTCCTTTGATCCCGAAGCAGGACACGCATAATGAAGAAGAAACATGGAAAATGAAGAAGCTTGTTGGGAAGAGGAACAAAATTTCCACAAGGTATTGTACAATATGGCAGAGAAAGTGGACAAGCTATTCTTAGAGTATGAGAAGGCACTTGGGCATGAGAAGAAAGATGTTGATGACAATGGATCAAAAAATCATGAAGGTGGTGGAGAAGAGCCTCCTCCTTCTCCTTCTTTAAGTGATAGTTCTCATCACTCTAATCATGATTCCAGACATGCATCTAAGAAACCTTTCCTTTAACTAGATGTAAAGTTTGACTTTGCTATGTATGCTGGAGAATGTAATGCAGAAAAGCTCAAAAATTGGATTAGGAAGATTGAAGTCTACTTGTGGATTCAACAGATTGAAGAAGATGAGGCAAAGATCCAGTTTGCACCCCTTCGACTAAATGGCACCGCTCTCGTTTGGTGGGAGAGAAGATTGAAAGGAAGCAAAAATGTGGGTAACCTTCTTTCTTCATAGTCAAATTTTGTCTATGCATTGAAGAATCAATTTTACCCTCTGGGATATAAAAAAAAAGCATTAATGGAATGGAAACACCTAAGGAAAAGCAAGGGTCAAAATGTGCAAAACTTCACCGAAGAATTTAGGAAACAAGCATTGAATTTGAGTAGTCCATTAGATTCACCAGAGATTGTAACTAAGTATATCGGTTCCTTGCATAGTTACATAAGGCATTCATTATTATTATTCGATCCAGCTACTATCGGTGAGGCCAGTGTGAAGGCCATGCATCTTGAGAGTAGGGGGACGCATGAAAAAAATGACCACCCAAAAAGAGTTGCAATAACCAAGAGAAGAGGGGCAAAGCCCTCTTGTACACATTGTGGGAAAGAGGGACATGACAAAGAGAATTGCTGGAAACTGCACCCTGAGCTAAGACCTAAGAAGAATGACAGAAAGGAGAGGCAGAAGACAACTACCACCATGAAAAAAGATTAGGATTCTGAATCAGAGGAAGATGAGAAAGTTACAGCTACGAGATTTGCACAAGGTAGACCTATTGACCTGGGGTCGGATTTCAGTGACGAAAGAAAGATTGTAGCTCTTGGGATCATAGCAGATGGACCCATCGATTTGGGTTTTGATTCGGGCAATGAAACAAAAGTTTCAATAGATATTGAACCAAAGATAAAATGGACACCCAATGCGGCACGACTCCAGAAACTTGAGGAGATCAACCTTACCCTTTACTTGATTACTGCCTTTACCCTAGGAGAGAGATGGAGTGCTGCCCAACCACACTTGCCTTCAGCCAGGAAGGAACAGGAGGGTACGACATCTATGAACCCCTTCCCTTGGTGAAAAACTGTTCCTTCCACATGTCAGTCTGCCCTCCTGCCCTCCTGCCCTCCACCTGTCGGGGTTGTCTCTGTGGGCTCTGTCCGTCTGTTGGACCACCGCTCTAAGAAGACTGGCTATCAATAAAAAAAATAAATCAAATCAATCCCACTAGTTGAATTCCGATTAGTCCCGGCAAGGATGGATAGCTAGGATGGATACTTTATTTCACTCCCGGCTGAAATCGATCCTGCTGCATGAGAAGACTTTCTTGAACTATCGTTGACCTTACTTCCTTCAGTCTTCTGTTCCTTCAAGTACCTCAACGGTTTGACCCGATCCCCCTGGCTGCTGCAGTATCAGTTTTGTGTTCTGATTCATCATTTGGTTCCAGGAGTAAGGGCGTTGCCGCTCAATACCAATCCAGTCTGTCTAATAGAATCAGGCCACCACTGTGCTTCGTTCTGCAAGGGCTCCTTGCTTTACTTATTGGGCTCACTAAATAAGCAAAAAAGGGGGCTGAATCACTTTCGTTCTGGAATGATAGTAGGGCCCGGTTCCACTGCACTAGCCAGGTGGAACCTTCTGTCTATCATTTCATACGAGTAAAGCATTCAAGCAGAGAATGCTGAGCTAAGGAGACTCCTACAGGAAAGATAGAAGGAGAAACAAATTTTCTATTCCAGTTGCAGGTTAAGGACAAGGCCTTAGAAAAGATTCAACATAACCACCTTGAGGTAAAAATTGACTCTTCTATTTCATGTACCTTTCCTGATGATGATTTCACTGCTTTTGAAAAACTTACTACAAGTATCAGATCCAAACTGTTGAATAAAATGGGGTATCAGGGGAGGGGCCTTGGCATTAATTACCAGGGCATTGTAAACCCCATCAAAGTGGAGGAATTGCCTCATCATGCAGGACTTGGGTATGTCAGGAAGGAAGTTGGTGAATGCTCCAAAATAGCCAGTGAACCACCAATGACAGATGATGAGGGAACCTCATTCCATTGATAGTGAGGGATCCATGAAAACTTATCAGAGGCACATCTGGGGAAAGCTCTCCAAGACGACCTGGAAAGTTTGGAGGAGAAAGAATTGTTGTAGTCATTTCAACGAGGTGGGACACCAGGGAGCCACATGTCATATGCCCCATGTCGAGAAAGCATTGATAAAGGAGCCAACAGGTGAAAATGTTCAACAAACGAACCCACCACATTCATGGTGGTCTTCTTTATTAAGTCAAATATGGGTTTTTTAGATGTAGTAGCTTGTTATGGCCACCGTTTGTAAGTCATGCGTTGCAAATAAATGTAAAAGTGATGATGTGTTTCCCATCGCTTAAAAATGCAACGATGATGTTTGTGGCCTTTTATTATGAGTAGTTGAGGTATTGGTTTTTATTATGAAATCCTTGGCTAAAGAGTGTGTGCTATAAACTCTTGGCAAGTGAGGGGTTGTTTGAGTCATGTATGGTTTGTATATGATTGCAAAGGATGTACCAGTTTACATGCAGGTGCTTGAAAGTGTGGTTTGGAAAGGACATAGGTAGTGTGCTGGATGCATTAATACTTTTGGTGGAGTACATTCATGTGGGCTTCAAAGGAATGCATCTGAGTAAAGCTCGGTGGATGGAGAAAGAAAAAGTGAGGGAGAAATTTCCTCACTTGCCAATTGACTGAAAGGGATTTTAGTGGTCCAAAAGATCTTAGTGGGGAGGATTGATCCAAGTGGATCTCTAAAAGGTACCAGTGGCATGGTGAAAATTCTCAGAAAACAAAGTGGCAGAATCTAGATAAACTTATCATCGGATCGAAGTGCTTATCATCTTGATTCCAATGATGTGAATGACACTCGAATTCGAGCTCATATGAAGAAGTTAGAGCAAGTAAAAGATCATGTTTGACTTGGAAAGGTGGAAGGAGAAGATGATGTGGTAGAACTCCCAACGAATGGGGAAGTGCCGAATGGAATGTCGTCATTGGTCCTGCATTTCGCTCATCACAAAAGGCAAACACCAGCGGTTTCAAGTCGGCCCTAGGAAAGAAAAGCTGTGATGCAATAATCGGATCTCGCAATCACAAAAGGAAAGTGTTTACGAATCGGCCTCGAAAGGATATAAGTTGCGATTGTGATATCGAATATCACGGATTGGAGGTGGATCAAGTGTTTACAAATCGGCCCCCAACAGTTAGGGTTGCAATTGTAATATTAGAATCGCATATCGCACATGCCGTGTGCGTAGACTGTAAGATCTCTAGGTTCCACCAATTTGCAATTTGCGATGTGGTGTATCGGCACTGATGAATTATGGTTCTTCATTCATAGCACTGTCAGGTCCATTAAAGCTGCCAGTTTAAGGTGTTAAGTGTTGATTCTATGTGTTTAAGTCGTCGGTTTAGGCAATTAATGAGTTGTTAAGAAGATAAGCAGGAAATAGTCTGTGGAACTATTTTTTGGTATTTTTACTATGTTTAATGGGGTTGTACCTACACACTATTCCGGGACTGAGAATCTCTGTGTATGGAAATGAACTTTCCTGCTATACTTGTCGTTTGTTGATAACAACCTGGGAATTGAGGAGTTAGCTGCCAGCTTATATAAAGGACTATCTGCATCGGAAAAAGGAGAGACCGAAACAATAATTCAGAAGATCAGTGCATACAACAGTAACCTGATACGACAGTAGGCCGAGACCTCACCTTGAGCAGCAGGGAGGTTCCGAGGGGGTGCAGAAAGCTTGATTATTTGAATTGGGTGTTTAGATAGGCGTTTTGCACAATTTTTCGACATGATTCTGGTGGTAGTGTCTGTTTCTAAAGCTGGGCTCTCCATTCTTCATCCATCTTCCAGCTTGGAGGTATAAGGATTGTAAATGAATGTTGCTTGTACTTTTATCTCTTTTTATGCCACTTAATGAAATAAGGCCTCCCCACTATTGAGCAAGGCCTAGAGACATAGTCCAAATTGGACGAAATTTGTAATCAAATCTTTGTGTCATGGTTTAATGCTTATCTTGTTATTTCCGCATTGTTTTATGTGCTTTTAATTTCCATGGTTAATAAGCTCTATTTCATGTAATTCTGATGCATCTATAAGAAAAAGATCTTGGATCAACTGGTACCCAATAGTGTCCATTGATTGCCATGAGCATTCTATGACCAGTATGATGGTTTTGAGGTAGGTATATGCCTTGGTTTTGGACCTTCCGATGCGAAGAAACCTTGCCAAGGGATGGACTACTTGAGATGGGGGTACCAGCGAAACTTGGAAGGTGTGTGACTGCACGGAAAGGGGTGACTGGATTTCCTGAGGGACTGTGTAGAAGAGAAGGGAAGGTTGAGGATGGATTTTTTTTTGTCATTATCATTGCCAGATGGAATCATATCCATATTGGGAGTGTTCCGTCGAACAATGAGCTGATAACTGTATACTGAGGGTACGGTAGTGCATGATTGTAGTGTTGGACATTAGATGCAGACTTTGACTTTGGCAAAGGATTCTAGACTTCCTAGGAAGGAGGTCAATCCTATTACTACTTTGAGGGTGGAGCTGTGAGCCTCTGGATTCCCTTGTTGCTGATGTAGGCATCATATCCTTTATTTATTGGTTGAGAAAATGTACATATGTGTATATCTGTATATTATTGTAAATACTGTATCGAGCTCAAATTATAAAGCTCCATAGACAATATGTTTATTTTCTTCTTAAAGCAAATGTGTACGAGTATGTATGTATATATCATTGTAAATACCACATCGAGCATTGTTTATAAAGCTCCAATAAGCAGTATGTTGTGATGTTCAACAA
This sequence comes from Pinus tabuliformis, assembly GCA_031772625.1. NCBI lineage: Eukaryota > Viridiplantae > Streptophyta > Pinopsida > Pinales > Pinaceae > Pinus > Pinus tabuliformis. Next base: position 508,298,831 of record CM062818.1, on the reverse strand, counting down.
GTTTTCATTGTAAATGTTGTATCGAGCTATGTTATAAAGTTCCATAGGCAACACGAGTCTTTTGTGTATAAGTGTCATTGAACATCGAGGACACTGTTCCCCCAAGGGGGAGGGTTCTGTAACAACCCTGGTAAAAAATCCATGTTCGAAAACATATTCCAAGCTAAATGGTGGGAAAAAACATCCTAATGGGTGTTCATTTTGGTTATTATGGCTAAAGGAAATTGGCAAAGGAAATGACAAAGGGTTTGGAGAGGCAAAGTGGCATTAATTGGCATTTTATTTATGAAAATAATGGAAATTAGGAGAGAAGTAAGGTGAAAGGTCATAGGTTGCATGTGAGGAGGAAATTGAAGGAAAATAATGGAAAATGAAGAAAATAGAGGCTTCATTAATAAAAAGGATTCCAAGGATCAGTTGGCAAGTTTTTGCTCAAGATTTTGGCTAGTTCAGTTTTGGAGCTCTCATTATATTCTCTCTCTCTCTCATACTCTTGGGTACTTAAGCTTTCTTGGAGCACTCTTGGAGGAGTGTGGCATACTTGGGATTTGGAGAAAGAAGGCAAATGAAAAGTATGAGAGTGCAAGAGGACATAGGGATAAACAACAACAATGGATTTTTCTTGCAGGTACCGAGTTGCGTGTATTATTTCCTTGCTAATTTTGGCATGCATTGCATATTCATGTGGTTATATGGTTATGATCTATCATTGGCATGGAGGATTGCCTAGATTGACAATGGTTTTGCCTAGCCTTGCCATTTCCTGGACAACCATGGTGTTGAGGGTTTTACTTTTGTTTTCTGGTTGGTTTTCTTGTGCCTTTGGCTATGGGTTGAGTTATTATTTCTTGGAATCCTTGGTTGGACAAACGCTTTGGAAGCCCTGTAACATATTGGGTTGAGTTACTAGTCCTGGAAGCCTTGGTTGGAAAAATGCTCTGGAAGCCCTTGGTGGGTTGAGTTTCTAGTCCTGGAAGCCCTAGTTGGATAAACAATCTAGAATCCTGGTGACAACTATGGGTTGAGTTACTAGTCCTAGAAGCCCTGGTTGGAACAAACACTCTGAAGCCCTGGACAGATTGGGTAGAGACCAATCTGGTGATGGTTAGTGATGTCCGACCATGAGGTGGAATCACTGGTTGAGGGTTGAGGTGGTTTGGCCTCTGGAAGCCCTAGATGATTTTGATTGATTTGTTTTATGAGATCCCACATTCATGCTTGGAATATGGCATGGGGGTGACTGACTAAAAGAAATATTTGGTTCAGCCTAGTCTACGGTCGAGTGGTTCGTGGAAGTCCCATACCTGGTCGGCTTATTCAGTCATCAATAAGAGATATTTCTCATTGGTATTTTATGGGTAAATATACTTGTTTATACGTGGCCTATATGGTTGTTTTATCCTTGATATTTCTACTAGTTATATGCTGGTTATGAGTGAGTTTTATGACAATAATGATGTATGGCTATCATCGTGTTTTGGTTAATCATTAAATGTACAATGAATATATGGCTTAATAGATGGTAATGCAGTTATTGTGATGAGGCATCAATACTTCTTAGTTATTTTCAGATAAGTATGAGACCCCTATGCTCAGATCTATTGTTTAAACCTGTAGAATGCATATTTGTGACATGTTTGATGAAATGCCTATCATGGCTAGTAAGGATCCAATTAAGTTCTTGTTCAAGTATTTGCATTTATATAATTTTTTTATGTTACTTATCATTTCTGGAAGTTTCATGGAGTTTTGGGTATTGGCTTGAGTCCCGACCTTGAAAAAGTGACACAGAACCCGAAGTCGCTGGCATAGAACTACCTGGAAAGGTCCCTAGTGGCAGGCATGCCTTGCTGTGGGATCAACTGGATGTTCGTAGTGGCATGCATACCCATGTCAAGGGAGTGACTAAGGCTTTAATGCAACAAAATGTCAGTTTGTCTCAGAGGTCGGTCACCTGGATGGGTTGGATGGCTCTTGGGGGTTCCGTTGCAGGTGTAGAAGGTTAGGTTGTTTGTGTTCCATCAATTCCACTTCCTTAACTGATACATAGGGAGTTGAATCATATCATAGTAACTCTTTGTCACATGTTTACCCGGGTTGGTCTGTTACTTGGGTAGATGTGGGAGGAGGGTGTTACAACAGTCACCCACTTGGGAACTGAAACTTGTTCCCCTGTCAGGTTATTTGGCATGAATTTTTTCAATAAGTCCAATCTATACCAAAAATACCATTCTTGTCTCCTATATCTCTAGTACTATTGTCTTCACTCGAAACTAATGACAAAATGTGAGAAATAGTTGATAACGGACTAGTGCCTTTTTCAGATCCATCCACCTTACAAAGCTTTAGTTGTTGAATAAGAAGGGAAACAACTCTCAGACACTATTGGCCTTTGTTTCAGTCACATAAATTCACAATCAAATAGTCATGGAAAAATAAATCAAATATGTGCTTTGCAACATATTCATACATGTAGTTAAGATATCCTCAACAGGAGGATTTTCTACAGGCTTCTCTTCATAAGAAACATCTCTTCCTTTTTCATTGGCATTGTCTTTGGGAACCTCATAATTACCTAGTGACAAGGTAATAGCTTGGGAAAGTTCATCACCTTCTTGCGTTGGCTCCTCAAGATGACTAAAGAGCCACTCCATAGCTAGTTCAACACTATTTGTTTCAACATGCCTCAATGCTTCCTCTGCCCTAGACCTTCGAAATCCCATGTCAACCATCATAGAAATGGTAGCCTTATAAGGTGGATGACCTCTAAATCGTTGAACAGTGCTTCCAGGATACCATTTCTACTTCCTTTAACATCACCTATAGCAATATATACATGGGTAATAATGGAAACAATAAAGGTAATCAAAGATGGACTGCAACGATAAAACATTGGATTGCTCTAGATAGGTAGAACAACATTGAGAATTTGAGATTGTAGAGTGTCGAAAAAAACCTTTGGATTTCTTGGAACAATGACAAAGCCTCCAATAAACGGTTTCAGTAACTGTGATGTAGAGGGCACAGTTAACAACGAAGAAGAATTCACAAGCTACTCCAAAATCCTGCAATAGCTTCGTAATGCCTCTAACAACCAAGGTACATGCTCTAACTTGTCATTTGCAATACCTTTGTCATTTTTGTTTCCATTCCTTGTTGTGACATAAATGGTACTATCCACAGTGAATGACTTTTTGCTTCAAAAGTAGTCAAAAGACTTTTAATTGTACCCTGAGCATAGAAACAATTCACCACTAGCGTATTGCACATTCGCTTATGGTTTTCATATATAATTGTTGTCATGTCATCCACAACTTTCCTAGGGTACTGACACTTTGAAGAAAGTGATGGCCCAAACTCAAATGAGCTACAATTCTCATCCACATCAAGACTATCATGATTTTTTTTTTGCAAGAGTAACCATCACACTCTTGGTTGTTGCACTAAGCAATCCTGTAGCAACACATGATTGGGCACTACAAAAACCTTCACAAGAGTAACATAGAATGATCACATTGTAGACACACACCTTATTCATAGTCTCAAAGTTTAGGAGATCAAGTGAATTCCTTTTAATTTCTTGGGCTTGAGAGGTTTCCCCTACACTTACAGAGCCTCCAATGTCAACCTATGATGCATCTGCATGTCGCCCAAGCCAATCAAGATGCATTCTTGAAATACCTTCGATACCATGGTCCCTTCTTCTATGTTGCAGTAGTCTGGTTTGTATAATAGAAATATATTCAGGTTTAATGGACCAATGGGAAGCAGGTCCATTCCTCATAGACACTGGCTTCACATACCAAAAAACTGAAATTGCATTAATGTCACTGCCAAATTTCTAGTCGCAGGTCCTTGTTTAGCCTCATTCTTCATATATACTTTTGAATCACTAACAAGAGATATTTTCCAAACCATTTCTTTGTACACCTTCCCTACATCCTTCAGTATATCTAAATCCCGAGAATCAATTTCAGGCATCATTGTTGTTGTTCTTTTTAGAAGATGTGTTGAAAAGGATAAAACACCATATAGACTTGAAAGGCATCTCAAAATTCTCATGCATTATGCTACCTCAATATATGCCATCTTTGTTCCAGCCAACAAATCCATGAATTCAATTGCAGGTTTCATGTGTTCTCTTAGAGTAGTACAAACAACCCTTTTGAGAGGATACAAGTGTTGCAGTGTAAAATTGTTAAATGCAACAACAATAATCTAGCCACTTGCAAATGAGAATTTTAAGAGGGGTAAATCAAAGAGTTGCAGCACAACCTCTATACCCTTTTTCTCAACAAACACCCCACATGTGTATGTATTATGCAAAATATTCTCTAAGAGATGTGTCGCATTGCTTATACAATCTAGGAGAAAGGATTCCATGTTTGAAGAAAAATTTTCAGCAGAAGTATCAACCCCTGGCTCAGATGTTTCCTTCGATGATTCATCTCCATCCACTGAACTAACTATTTTCTGTTCTGAATCAATATCCAAGGAAACATGCACAAAATCGATGGTATATTATTGCAACAAGGAAGGCAATTCAACACCAGATCCATGTTTTGTAATAATATTTAATATTTCAATCAATACATCCACCCTAGGCCCCCTCAAAGAAGAAACATGTCACATAAGCTTATCCAAGGAAGATGATAAGGACCTAGGATTGTCACTTGTCAAATCCTAGAAGTAGGTTTTTGATGTAAAAAATTTCACAAAACATCTTAGAGCACCACGATCATTAATAGCTTGAAATCCAAGCTACTAAGGACACAAAGCATCCAATCATTGTTGTATACAAGCTACTTCATTTGTAAAAGGGATGACACCAACCATGATGGCATCCAAAAAATAATTAGGAAGGCCAAAAACATCTAGAACATAATAGCGAATTGGATCTTTGTGAATAAGATCACTCATGACTGTAGTTGCAAGTGAAAAGACCCCACCACCAAAGTCCTTTGATCTTCTAAATACGATGCACAAGTGGAAAATAACTCTCTTCAGATCCATATAGTCATGCAATATTTCTAGGAGCATATGTGCCAAGAGATATAGCCTGAAGCAAAGCCTTCATAAGAAGTCTTCTATGATAAGGAACCAATGTGTTAGTTTGAGCTATTTGTGTTACCTATGACCCAACAACATTGTTCTGAGGAGAATTTCCCTTGGAACCTGATTGTGATTATCCACTTTGCTTCCTTACTCTCTCCTAAAAATGGTAGAATTCAAGCTTTATGGTGCTATCCAAGCCTCCTAAATCCCTAAACTAAGTTGTAGCAGGATTACTATAGTCTACAAAACCCTCAAGAACATGCACAACATGTTATAAAATTATATATTACGGAGCAATGGAACACATAAAATATTGCAGAAATATAAACACAGAAAACTCATAAAACAAGAGAGACATAGATATATGTGGTTCACCCAGTTTGGGCTACGTCCACCCCGAACAGCCAGTCCTTCCTTTCTATTATCCAGCAAAATGAAGAGACACAACCTACAGCAGATCCGCTGTAATATCCTCTGTTTTCTCTCACAGTCTCACCTCTCTATTTCTTGCTCACAAAATACACATCTATTACATAGCCTCAAATACAATGCCCTCATACAAAGAGAGGGGTTGCCTTCTAGGGAAAAAAACCCTAAACTAAACATAATTTATACCGTCAGATCATCTGCCTAATGAACAACCCAGATTGACTAGAAATTACTATACTTTTACAAGACAATTTTACATCTGTTTTTTAGCTTCGGGGGTGCTGCCCCTGAGTCCCCGTCGGAGGACCGCTGGCCCCCGGACCCCCCAGCCGGGGGAGATTGGCCCCCCCAGACCCCCACGGGGGGGACAAGTCCCCCCCGTTTGGAGGGGTGTACAAACTTCATGGGGTATACATCTGGCTGAAACAAAGACCTCTGAACAATCATGCTCCACACGCAACAATCTCCCACTTGGAGAATGATTGTAGCAACTCCACCGCTGCTTCATTTGCTGGACAATGACTCCTCTTTGGACTTGGCTATTTCTCATCTTCATCGTCATCCTTGAAGACCAATTGAAACTGAGCATATTCTCAATTTCTCCCTGGTTACAACTTTTGTTAGCATATCTGCAGGATTCTGGCTAGTGTGTATCTTTTTCAGCTTCAACTCTCCATCTTCCAACACTGATCGTATGAAATGGTACTTGAGATGTATGTGTTTAGTCCTGGAACGAAATGTTGAGTTCTTTGCAAGATGAATGGCACTTTGCTATCATTGTATAACGTGCCCATATCATGCTCCTTACCCAATTCACCCATAAACCTTTGTAACCAAATCATTTCTTTACTAGCTTCTGTAGCAGCAACATACTCAGCTTCTGTTGTTGAAAGTGCAACAACACTTTGGATTTTTGAGACCCAACTGACAATTGGTCCACCAACAGTAAATACATATCCTGTAGTGCTCCTCCTGTTATCTCTGTCACCTGCCATATCTGCATCAACATATCCCTGTAGAGAAATGTTTGAACCACCAAAGCATAATGCTTGATTTGTGGTACCTTTCAAATATCTGAGAATCCATTTCACTGCCATCCAATGTTCCTTTCCTGGATTGTTCATGTACCTTCTTACAACTCCCACTGCATGTGCAATATCAGGCCTTGTGCAGACCATTGCATACATTAAGCTTCCAACTGCTGATGCATATGGAACTTTAGACATATAATCCATGTCTTCTTAGGTCTTTGGGCACATTTCCTTACTAAATTTGAAATGGCTAGAAAAAGGTGTACTAACTAGTTTTGCATTGTGCATATTAATTCTTTTCAACACCTTTTGTATGTACTCATTCTGAGACAATGTTATTTTGCGATTTTTCCTGTCTCTAGTGATTCTCATACCAAGGATTTGTTTTGCAGCTCCCAAATCCTTCATTGCAAATGAATTTGACAATTTTCTTTTGAGCACATTTATTTCCTGCATGTTAGACCCTGCAATAAGCATGTCATCTACATACAATAAAAATATAATATAGCTGCCATCATTTTGCTTTTTCAGATAAACACAATGATCATAGTGACATCTAGTATAACCTTGTTCAGACATAAACTTGTCAAATTTTAGATACCACTGCCTTGGAGCCTATTTTAAGCCATACAAGCTCTTCTTCAACCTGCACACTAGTTTCTCCTTCCCTTTCACCTCATATCCTTGTGGATGCTGCATATATATCTCTTCCTCCAAATCCCCATGGAGAAAGGTTGTCTTTACATCTAACTGCTCAAGATGCAAATCTTCAGCTGCTACTAGACTTAAAATAGTTCTGATTGAAGTCATTTTAACAACAGGAGAAAATATTTCATCAAAATCAATACCTTTCTTCTGTGCAAACCCCTTCACCACAAGTCTAGCTTTATACCTTTGTTTTCCTCCATCTTCTTCCTTCAAACTGTAAACCCATTTATTCTTCAATGTAGTTTTTCCTACAGGCAACCTGACTAAGTTCCAAGTCTGGTTATGCATTAAGGAGTCCATCTCTTCTTCCATGGCTACCTCCCACTTCTTCCTGCTTTCAACCTGCATTGCTTCTTCATAACATTCGGGTTCACCAGAATCAGTCAACAATAAATAATATGATGAAGGAGAGTATCATTCAGGGGGTCTACTTATCTTGGTAGATCTTCTAACACCACTTTCAGGTGTTTGGGGTGCCTATTGTTGTTGTGGTGGTTGTGGTTGTTGATTATTATTATTTTCAGGCACCTTTACTTTTTTAGTGATTTCATCAAGAACTGCGTATTCCTTCTTTTCTTTTCCCTGTTTCTTTTCCTGTAACTGATTTTTATACAAGACCTTTTCATTGAATATTACATCTCTACTCCTAATGATTTTGTGATTTTCGTAATCATATAAGCAATAACCAAAATCATTAACACCATATCCAATAAAGGTACATTTCTTTGACTTTGCCTCAAGCTTTGTTCTATTTTCTTTATCAATATGGACAAAGGCCTCACAACCAAAAGGATTTAAAAAAGAATAGTTTACCTTTTTACCTGTCCATGCTTCCTCTGGAACACCACCATCCAAGGAACTTGAAGGCCCTCTGTTTATTAGATAAACAACAGTATCTACAACATCTGCCCAAAACTGTAAAGGTAGTTCTGCATGCAATCTCATGCACCTTGCACGCTCCATGATTGTTTTGTTCATCCTTTCTGACACACCATTTTCTTGTGGTGTTCTTGGAACTGTATTCTCTCTGCGAATTCCATGCTCTGAATAGTACCTATCAAACTCTTTGCTACAGTATTCACCTCCATTGTTTGATCTAAGACACTTCAATTTCTTTCCTGTCTCAATCTCAACCAAAGCTTTCCATTTCTTGAAAATATCAAATACATCAAATTTATTCTTAATACAATAAATCCAAGTTTTTCTAGTTGCATCATCAATAAAAGTAACATAATAACGAGAGCCACCGAGAGATGATACCTGAGCAGGTCCCCATACATCTGTATGCACAAGCTCTAATTTTTCGCTCTTCTATTCTTTCCCAACTCTAAGAAATCTGACTCTCTTTTGTTTTCCATAAATGCAATTCTCACAGAAGTCCAAATCAACATTCTTCAAACCCAACAACAAATTCCTTGAGTGAAGAATCTTCATCCCCTTTTCACTCATGTGTCCGAGCCTATGATGCCATAATGCTGCATCTACTCCTTTGGAAGTTAAAGCATTAACAGAGTTAGAAATACCATTGCACAAATACAATGTACCAACCTTTTCGCCTTTTGCTATTACCAGGGCTCCTTTGGTGACCTTCCAAGCTTTATCTGTGAAAGTTGTCACATAACCTTCATCGCGTAACTGCCTTGTTTAAATCCTATTTTTCTTTAGATCTAGAGCATGCCTTACCTCCTTTAGTAGCCATTGGTTTCCATTCTGCTGTTTTACAAGAACCTTACCCATTCCAACAATTTTACAGGGTTTATCATCACCCAAATGGACTTGTCCAAAATCTCCTTGAACATAGTCATGAAAATATTTCTTATCAAGTGTGGCATGGAATGAGGCCCCTGAACCTACCACCCAGGAATCAATAATATTTTCGAAAGAAAGAATCAAAGCATCTTGTAACACCTCACCTGTCACATTTGCTTCATGATTGTTTTCTTGATGTGCATCTCCTTCTCTTCCCTTCCGAGATCTATAGTCTTTCTTTAGGTGTCCTTTCTTTCCGCATTTCCAGCACACTATCCCCGATCTGGACTTGGATCTGCCTTTCCTTGATTTACTACGATATCCTGAGCTCTTTCCTCTTTCCATTTTTCTTCCCCTAGACTCTGCACTCAAAGCATTACCCGATGTCTCACCGGAGCTTTTCCGTCGCATTTCCTCGCTAAGGATAGCACCGACAACATCATCAAACTTTAAAGTACTAGATCCAGAAACAGAGTTACTAATGGCCATTACTAAACCATTCCAACTTTCTAGTAATAAGCACAAGAATAACAGAGCTCTAACTTCATCATCAAAGTTTAACCCTACAGAACATAACTGACTTGTAATAGTATTAAAATCATTTAAATGGTTTGCAATAGATCCACCTTCCGACATCTTCATATTAAATAACCGTTTCATAAGAAATACCTTGTTTGAGGCCGAGGGTTTTTCATATAGTTTCTCCAACGCCTTAATCAAACCCTCTGTCGTTGTTTCCTTTGAAATGTTGAAGGCGACCGATGCTGCGAGGCACAACCGTATTGTTCTGAGTGATTTTCTATCGTGAAGGTTCCATTCTTCATCTATCATGCCCGTCGGCATCTTTGTTTTTCCGCCCAATGGTAGGTATAGATCTTTCTGATATAGATAATCTTCCATCTGTATCTTCCACAGCGAGAAGTTTTGGCCATTAAATTTCTCGACCCTAAACTTACCATCTTCCGCCATTGCTCCCACTCGAATGAGGAACCCTTCTTTCCTGCAAGTTTATCAGCCAAATAGACCTTCGGCTCTGATACCAGTTGTTATAAAATTATATATTAAGGAGCAATGGAACACATAAAATATTGCAGAAATATAAACACATAAAATGCATAAAACAAGAGAGACATAGATATATGTGGTTCACCCATCTTGGGCTACGTCCACCCCGAATAGCCAGTTCTTCCTTTCTATTATCCAGCAAAATGAAGAGACACAACCTACAGTAGATTCGCTGTAATATCATTTGTTTTCTCTTGTAGTCTCACCTCTCGGTTTCTTTCTCACAGAATACACATCTATTACACAGCCTCAAATACAATGCCCTCATACAAAGAGAGGGGTTGCCTTCTAGGGCAAAAAACCCTAAACTAAACATAAGTTCTACCGTCAGATCATCTGCCTAATGAACAGCCCAGATTGACTAGAAATTACTATACTTTTACAAGGAAATTTTACATCTATTTTTTAGCTTTAGGGTTGTTGCCCCCGAGCCCTCGCCGGGGGACCGCTGGCCCCCGGAACCCCCTAGCCGGGGGGATCAGCCCCCCCAGACCCCCGCAGGGGGACAAGTCCCCCCTGCATGGAGGGGCGTACAAAATTCCTGGGGTATACATCCGGTTGAAACAAAGACCTCTGAACAATCATGCTCCAAACACAACACAACAAATGTTACAAAGTGTCTGTATTGTGGATCCAAATCTTTGAGAAGGGGGAGAAAATTTTGCACTAAACCCACATCCCTTAAAGCAGTGCAACCAAAAGAAGAAGAAACTAGAACTGTTACAAGAGAAAGCAGTGCTTCTAGGAAAGATATCGAACAATAGGATGATTCACTGGAAAGGGAACTTATTTTCTTCTGCATTAGACTAGGTAAGATTCCATGATGTCCTCCTGATGTGATGACATTTAAAACCTTTGACTGACAAGACCTATCCTGATAGAGGGTCCCCAATGCCAATATTTCCAAAATACGAATATCTTCAGGAACCACATAATCAAATCATACTAATGTTACAATTTCATTCACAAACTCAGGTTCATTGGTGAAAAAAGCAGATAAATCATTGGTGTCATTACTTTCTTGCACTAGCATTGTAAAAGCCAGAAGATGAATACAAATGTATTGTTGCCTAGTGTCTAGATGTGAAAAGGCTCTTGCAACATAATCTTGTTAGTAAAGAAAATCTAAGGCCAATAGGCACCTTGTATTCATCTACTAGATGCTTCAAAAGATGGGGATCACTTACACAATTCATACTCAAATTATGTATATGAATTACTTGTAACGTTGGGTGTCTTAACAGTTCCACATCAAAATCTTTGTTTTGAAAATATTCATCAGAATAAGATTCAAAATGAAGGGCATAACCTAGCTGATATGCAACAGGGTCAATCCCATTTTCAGTATAATAAGCTAACAACCCTAAACCTTCTTCTTTACCACCCCATCCTCAAGACAAGGAAAAAAAATTCATATTAAGGGAAGTATCTCTAATCGAGCATTTTCCCACAGGTTTATTTACAAATGTAGCCAATGTTTGTAGACTAGCAACTACTACATCTGCACCTGAAGAAGCAAGCAAAGTTGAATGATGCTGCCACATAAAAACAATATATATGAAATCAACAATGAAACATAAATAGGCATGCATCATTTGAAATGCCACAAGTTAAAAAATAAATAAAATGAAGGAAATAATTTAACCACAAGTACAAAACAAATCATCACCATAAAATATATGCATTACCATGAAAAGTATACAAAATAATATAGAAAAACTAAAAATCATATAATTCGAAACTAGAAGGTTTGTATGGGTAAAGCAAAAGAATTTATATACTTCTTGGGATGAGAATCAAAATAGTAGCAAAAATTACCTATATTGAAATTATAGAAGATAGAGAGAGAACATATGTCACCCATAACCTATCATCATCTTATTACTTACCGTGGATTTTAATATATTTGTCAATTTCATAAACCTTCAAATATTTGTATTGAATAACTACTTGGAAAAAGAGAGAGAGAAAACTTTGGGTAGTAAATACTTGAAAGTAATGAAAAAAAGCAAAATGCATATAAAACCTCAGACTATGAAAGTTTATCATTCATATATGTTAAAAAGAGAAGGGCATCAAAGAGATAGAAAAAAGGGCCTACACAGTAGAGACATTTTATGAGGAGCTTGAAGTACAACATTATGCAACATCACAAGAAAGATGAAAACAATATTCACTTCTTGCAAGAAAAGCTACATTCAAGGACTGATATTTAATAAAGAAACATACAATATTCTTCATGTACAAATATATCCACCATTAACAATTTTAAGTGTATATATTGTTGTCATGCTAGGAAGGAAAGAGGACTCCATTTTAAACCATATCAGGCCTTTGTATATGAGGGATTAGGGACAACAAAAGTTGCTCAGTATTGTCTTGTAACATGATCCATATCGTCTTTCAACAATGTTTCCCATCTTGAAGCATCAATATTCAGGTTCATGTTTAGCTACTACACAATATCCTATTGGATGTCATATATAGGTTGCTAAACTTCAGTTAGGAAACCATTTGAGAAACAAAAATGTTACAGGGATTCTAACTAGCATCTATGCAAAACCATGCACAAAGCATTTTCTCATAACACTTGGCACTGTTATTTTCTCTACTACCAAGCTCAAACTTTTCTAGCAGACTCTGTTCCATAAACAAAATTGCAAAATTTGAGCTTTGGATGTAAGAGGCTAGCTTTATTTTCCACTAACAACAATATGGAAGAATGAACAATTGGATACACTTTTGATTATGAGCTCCATCTTTGGCTTCTTCAAGCCTTCATAATAGTCAAAGAATTTTATGTGAAATAAGCTCGCCAAATAGCACAAACAAATGTCCATTAGAAGTGTTACTCGTACTTCCTATAACATCTTTGTGATTTCCTTCCACCTACTCATCCAACTATCTCTTGTAGTTGTTGCTAGGGGATGGTTGGTTTACTTGGATATCTGGAGCTTTTTCTAGAAGTTGGTACCTAAGACTGCAAAACTATGGTAATGTCATGCTTGGTGGGATGGTCAGAAGGCTGTCTTTTTGTGCAAAGGAGTGCAAGTTGGAATATCTTCCTAGAACCCCAAGATTTGTTCAGGTTGTTGCTACTTCTTGTTCTACAGTGTCCATTATTGTATCCTTTTCTCTTTTTGATAGAATATGCATTCAAATTTCCATGTCAAAGAAACCAAAGTTATTTCTTTATTTTCTTGGTCCATGCAATATCCCAAGACAAAAAAGCTTCACAATTGACAAAAAGACAATCCCAACTGAAGCAAATTTAGAGTCATTATCATCTTACCAACTGAAGCAAATTAGAGTCATTATCCATAGCTTTCCTCCCTATGAGTAGCTCTAAAAGAACAATGTCGTAGTTGTACACATCATACTTCTCATTAAGCCTAGACATCCTTGCATATTCAAGGTCAATATAACCGATAACACCCATAACATAGGTAGAGGTGTGGGTTTTTGCAGACGGGATACACTTGGCAATGCCAAAGTCTGACAAATGTGCTTCAAAATTGTCATCTAAGAGAATGTAGGAAGTTTTTACATCTCTGTGAATAATATGTGGTTTACAGTCATGATGGAGATATGCTAGACCTTGTGCAACTCCCAAAGAAATCCTTGGACATGTGTTCCAGTCTATCTTAATATTCTTTGAAGATCCTAAATACAAGATGCATTGCTTGGATTCTCCAAGTATGCCCTTAACAAACATTCACCATATATGAAAGGTTGGTTAGAATCTTCTGCTAAAGCCTATATGAACATTATACTTTTAAATTTATGGATAGGTTTTTCCATCCATTTCACTCACCATGTAAGATGTCCCATAGAATTCCATTCACCATGTATTCATAGAACAACATTTTCCATTAGTTACTAAAAACAAACAAACAAACAAACAACTAGACAAATTTCAAAATAAGGTTCAAGCAGAATTCTATACAAGAGGTAAGAAACATGAGAAAACGATAAAATAATCAATAAAAAACCACTCTAAAAGAGTTTTCTTTCAAATATTTAGTAAGGTTCCATATTAAGTCACATTTGTATTACCATAGGCACAATGATTATTTTCATCAACAGAAAGAGAAAGCTATTAGGACCAACTAAAGTTGGAAAGATATCTCAAGAATACAATGATACTTTTCAGACATGCAAGAAATTTTATATGGTCTTCAGCAGAGCTCAAGGAGCATTGCTTTCTAAATTTATCTTGTTAATAACGTCCAAGCACTCATGAGTCCTTACCATTAATGTTACTAGACACAACCTCCACATGTAACATCAAAAATCTAAAAGATAAAGAGTTGGATTATACTTGTACCAAGGAACTCAAAATTAGGTTTTTCATAAGCACATTAGTACCAAGGAACCGAAAATTAGGTTTTGCATAAGCACATTAGATATCTAACTAGCTTAATAGGTTGTTGGGTTGCAATCAGGTAGACCTTCAACTGTAGATTGAACTGGTAGAACTTTAAGGTTTAATATTCTACAATAACAATAAGTAATTTCAAGAATCATGTTTGGCCAAATTAAATCCATAAAAGATAGGTAGGTTCTTCCCCTCTTATAACCCATAACATTTCCACATATTCACCTCTTAACATGTAACCTACAAGAGCTAGAGGAAGATCCATCATTTTTCTCTTTCAGTAGGACATAAGTTTTTTGCAGAACTATACAACAAACCTTACTAAATTCCAATTTGCAAATATTTTGTACCCTATGGCTTCGCATTTTTATTTAAATCACTATTTGGTTAGGTCAGACTAGCTAATTAGAACCACTTGATTCCCATTGCCATTTGTTCACAGCTCATTCTTCTAATTCCGTTCTCTTTAGAAAAATAATATTTTGGTGATCTTTTCTTTCAACATTTCTCAAAATTTGCATCACATCTATTGAACTAAAATGCATGTATTCAAGTTATTGAGATTTCTAAGGATCTCCCTTAGGAGAGAACTAGATTATAACAAGCCTTTAGTTAGAAAAGATAACTTCAGATTCTTATCCTCAAGTATCCTTCATTCATGAAATCTTTACCATATCACAGAGTAGGATGTGTTTACATCCAAACATAATCTTCCTATGGAAATTCAATAAATAGCTAATAGCTATTCTAATATACCATATACTAGATGAGGTAAATTCATGGCTTGGAAATAGGTGACACATACCTGAAACAATATCCAGAATAACTAAACTAGCATTGAGTGGGAATGTTTGGCATGAATGTCAAATATGTTTATCAGAGTTGCATTCAACACATAAAGGGGGAAATATGTTGCAATGAATAAACCTCGAATCTATATTACTAGCTACTTCTAAATAATTGGCTGCCAATTATGAGAACATCTCCCATTGTTTGGGAATGGATCATAGGCACTTTGTGCTGGCATCCAAAAATGAAATCTAAACTCTACTCTAGAGTGGATTAACTAGCCTTGGCAAAAAATAATCCCTCTCAAACTAGAAATGGAAAGAAACATCTATTTTCTTATGTTTACTTGTATCTTTGGAATAACTTTAATATTCCATGGAAGTTGTCGAGTTCCATAATAAACCTACTCTCAGAGTCAGACCATGGAAAATTATAATTTGGGCTTGAAGACATAATATTGTTTGAGATGTTCTTAACTCGACTTGAAGCTTAATTTGAAGGAGCCTGTAGAAGAGAACTAACCACCACATGGGATTCATCTCACCTTCCCACTAAATTAAAACATTTAAAATGTAAGGAGCTATGTAGCAATTTTAGAAGTTCCAGTTATTTAATTCCTTTCATCGTGGATCCAAGAGTGCTACAAAAGACTACATTTAGATTTTGGATCGTGCATAGTAATGCTTCATAAAGAAAAGTAAAATTAAATGGACATATAATTGAAAAAATGGCTAATCTGAATGATACAATTTGACCTTATGTAGCATAAGCACATAGAGACTCTGATGCTATGCTATCGTATACTCTATCTCTCCAAAAATAAGTTATGGAGCACAATAATAGCTAGAAATTATGTATGATATATTTGGCTCACCCTTAACATGTTGTTATATAATCAAAATTAAAAATCAGAGAAGCAAACAATTTTTCTGAGATATTGTATGTCTGTCGCATAGTAAAATAAGAGAAGATTTGCACGTGGTTTGATTAGTTACAAGATAAGAGAAGGTAGCATTGAATCTTACCAAAATTAGGTCTACCCCATGCAAGAAGTCTGCTTGATGAGTAACCAGTAAAATTTTTGTTTCACTTAGAGCACCTTGTATGCATTCGTGGGAGATGAATAATTAGAAAGATTGAATCTCCAATATTCTCAATAAATTCTTATATATGGTAAATCAACTTTCTATGTAAATAGACAGTAATACATGACAATCTGATTTTTCTTACCTTATAAATTTCAAAACTAGTATGGGCATCCACAACACTAAAAATGTCATCAAGAAGATAAATATCCATATCCTGGTAAACAACTCATGCCAGTTGAATTTGTTGTTTTTGTCCACCACTAAGGCTGATTCCTTGCTCCCCAATTTCAGTATGGTCTCCAATTCCATCATTTCTAAATCCTTTTGTAGTGCACACACCTGAATTGCATTATGGTATTTCCATAGTCCATGGGCAATCCAAAGAGAATGTTTTCTTCTATTTTCCCATTCTGTATCCATGATGTTTGTGCCACATACTTTGTTCCACCACTCATCTTTACCTGTATGAAAATAAACGAAAATAAAAGTGAAAACAATTATTAGATGACAACATCTAATCAAATTGATTGAAACATCAATTTGAGAATAACCTGAACAAAGCAAGAGAAAATTCATTGTGAATAAGAAAATAATCCATTGTTATATGATGTAGATGAATATAGGTTGGATGACAATTGACACTTTTGAAGAGTTATGTAAATTGTGCAATAGACAATTTATGAAGCAACAAACTCAAAAATAGAGATAATAGGTTGAAGAAAAGTATTACAAAAAATTGAGAACCATAGTCCAAACCAATAGACTTGTTTAGTCTGAGTGGACATAAAAAAAAATAAAAATGAACTCAAAATAAAATAAAATTATATTAATGTTGATGAATAACCAAAATAGCCTTACAAAGTGAAATAGATAATTCTCTAGGAGAAAAAAACAACCCAACGATAGCACTGCACCATGACAGGTCCTCTAGAAATCAACCAAGACTATGGAGGCTCAGGAAGAGTAGCATCTTGGCCAATCGAATGAGGAGAGAAACCATCATCCGCCACAAAAAATTATGGAAGCATTATGGGGGGAATAATTTGGGGACCCCATCTACCTCCCCAAATATCCAATTCCAATTGATCCTTCCAAGAGGAAAGAAACCTTGATGTAAGCATATGTCCATGACTTCTATGCTAATAACAAGTGTGTAGTCCCTTTATTCCATATGTGGAGAGCAGTGGGATGAAGAGGTTTCATGATATCTCATGTTGATGGCCTTTTTTTCAATAATATGTCATTGTCCATGATAGTGACACCCTGTATTCAATGTCTTCATTCCTTTGATGTTTGAGAGGTGGAGTTGTCAACCAAGTAGGCCTTGAAGGTCCTTGTAGGGCACATTGTCTATTAGTAACTACAAATTTCATTATTGGGGTAAACATATGTGGTTTGAGTTAGAAAAAAAAGGTTGAAAGGGTCTTTCTAGAGTCTCTATAGAAGCAATGAAATCTCCCTAGGATCTTGTAGTAGATGGGGCACTTGAAACATGAAGTACTCTTTAGTTTCACCCTCCTAAAAGGAGGAGTGTCGAAAAATCTTGTCCTCTTAGGGAATCTAATGATACATATATTGACACGTAAATTGTGGGAGAATGATCTTAGTTGATGAGGAGAATGTTGATTCCATGGCATTAGTGCCTTCATATGTAGTTGGAAAAACAATTGTCTGTTAAGCTACAAAAAATGCTTAGTGTAAATTGCTAGCTTTGATTTAAGACATTGTAAGGGAGAAAACCAAATGATTAGAATGTACTACTAGTAGATGTCCTCCTTGATTGATTCATGATTCTCCTCCTTGGGGGGTTCATTCAAGGGTATCTATAAGGTAGGGAGTTAATAACTGGAGATAATTGCAAAAATGAAGAAAAAAAATGGCCTTAAAGTCTCAATATTTCCTTCAACTAGAATGACCCAAGGAGACCCGATCTTTATAGGAATGGAGATCCATATATGGATCTCTCTCCCAACTCAAGGTAGAGTCTCAAAGGGCCCAAAATATACCCTCTACATCAAATTATTTTGTGGGTTGTTCCCTAGTATTAGAAATAAGTTAGAGTTTCTTCTATTTCCTCCTCGAAGCATTTTATGCAAATTTCTTCCAAGATTGAAGCCAAGTTGCATAAGACCATTCAATTATTTTAAATAAATCGAATTTCTTCCTAATTTTATTTCTACTATTTACTCAACCCAACAATATTGGGTAGAAAAAAGGAGAAACCGATTATGTATCCTCTACCCACTGCGGGAAGAAGAAATATGGCACCTCTCATAGGAAGCTTGCCCATTCCAATGAGGAATGTCAAACATTTAGGCCAAAGAGATCCAAAAGGAAAAATACTTCCTTTCTAAGCATTATCGATAGTTTGGAGACTTAGAGGTTGATGTCAACAATCCTAGCTACATTGATCCACACTTGATGCTAATGCCCAAATATAACCTTACCAGAAACAAGGAAGCTCTTTGTACATAGAACTATCAAATCAAGCACAAACTAGCATATGTGGTCATCGATAATGGCAACCAAAATAACCTTCTCTTACTTCAACTGGAAAAGGAAATTAAGTTACAAAGCTCAAGTCATCCCAACTCACATTAGCTTGGATGGGTCAAAGGTGCACATTAGCTTGTGCTAATCACTTGACAATAGATCAAACTGTTGCTAGAAGATGGCAAGATTTTTCCCAATATATTATATGTTCTTACAAACAAAGATGATAAGACTTACAAAAATAAGATGATGATAAAAAGTGTAATTAATTACTTCTTTTCCTTGAAGTCATATAAGTGGAATTTAAAAAATAAAAGGAAGACTACAAGAGAGGGATGCCACAAATGCAGATATATTGTAGAACATAATATTCAAAATATAATCAAGTCAATTAATAGATTAATTGATGGAGAAATCAATGGGGTCATTGGTGGTTGTTTGTCTCCTAAACATGAGAGTTACAATTAGATTTTTACAAATACACTGTGATACATTCCCACTTTCTACTTGTCACCTAGTATTTTTCTCACCTCTTCCTCCTTGCTTACAAGGAATTGATCCTTAAATTAGAAAAATGGAAACCAATATGCCTTCCCTCACAAGGAAGCCACATGTTTTCCATTGAAATGGGTGCCTATGAAATTTCTTTGGGTGATGAATGGGTAAGAATACTAGGACCTATCACCATGGATTTCTTGAAATTCTACATGAGTTTTCAAGAGAATGGAAATTCCTACATGCTCAAAGGTTTCAAGCAACCACTAGAGAAATAATCAACTACCATTGTATGGAAAAGCTTCTGAAAAAGGGTCGTTGGTTTGAAAATAGGGGATATGTGAAATGCGAGGGAAGACTTATGGTTTCCATTTTTCTATTTGAATAGGTGAAGGACTCAACTATTTTCTATACTTCCTCGTGGTTGACATGCTACGGGTGTTTCTTAGGGGACCATTCGGTCTATCAAAGAGGTTAGCCAAATTTTAGGCCAACATAATCAATGTACCAAAAGAAATTTGTTAAGAGGTTACATAATTAATGGTATGAGTTGATCCATAAAAAAAGAAAAATTAGTTACTGTAAAGTGACACCACAATAATCAATGTTGCACAAGGGTTTTGTTGAGCTAGGTATCCTATACCGGTATTGGCAAGCCCTAGACAATTTTTTTCAATTTGAGGGGAGTAATACTGCATTGATGAAATTCCAAAAATCTTGATGCTACGAAATGTGTAGGAACTTTGTTACTTGTGTTGCAAAAGCTATGTTTTATAGGAAGAGACTAGGATTTGTAGGGTCCTACGAATAGAGGAGTGTCAAGTTCTATAAATCTTAATATACCTATGGTTTCCATTAATAATACTCATAAAAATCTGAATCTTTCATGGAACCAACTAATGGCGATAAATTATACCCTTAGTCATACTACCCAATACCCTAGTATGTGAGAGTTATCCCCCAAGCGTTATTCTCCATGTACTGTAATATAACAAACCTGAAAATATATGAAAATGTAAAATATTCCCAGAAATAACAAGATCGAAATATAGAAATGCTTCTCTTTATTAATCAAACCCTTGAGGTAGGGAAACACCATACAACTACTCCTTAAGGAAGGAGAATACTCCACAAACTGTTGGAAATAATGCTGAGTGGGGGGTGAATCAGTATTATCAAATTCTTTTCAATATGCCTTCCAGATTTATACTTTAATTTATTCTTCAGATATTGATCATTAATTTGTATGTCAGTGCCATATAATAATGAACATGAACAAGAAAAATAGATAAGCACACCAAAGAACACCAGATATAAGGTGGAAACCCAATGTGGGTGAAAACCACCTGCTGCAATATGTCTCTATCTTCTTTCAATTAGAAATTTCTTTTACAAGGATTTTGTACTGGTGCAGTCCTTTACCATTACGCAGGCTGCAACCTGTAGAGAGCTACAACTCTCTCGTTTTCCAGTCTCTCCTGGAAGGGAGCTACAACCCCCTTTGCTCTTCTACTTCTTTAAGGACCACGTTTCATTACAGACTAGATCCAAGAAGATCAAATAATCATCAAGTGCATGCAAATCACCCAATCTCCTTATACAATCAACCAATGAATCACCCAACTTCTCAGAATGCTGTAAACAGAAAAGTAATACCAGAAATCTAAACCCAGAACTCTGCAGCAATAGATAAAAGACAGCCAACAAATGTTTCAAGACAGGTCCGCAACTTCACCAATATAAACCTGCGGATATCCACAGTCTTTCTGTGCCTGAACTGCGTAGATCTGCACTGTATCCTTCTGCTGCTCTGCGTACCACCGCACTTACTCCTTCTACTGAACTGCGTACCTCAGCTCAGATCCACACCTTCACTGTCCGTCTGACAGTGTACCTCCGCACTGGTCCTTTTGTGCCTCTGCATACCTCCGCAATGTGCTTTCTTCTGAGCTGCGTACCTCGCACTGCGCCTTCTGCTGCGCTGCGTACCCCCGCACTGTGCCTTCTCCTGCGCTGCGTACCCCCGCACTCACGCCATGGATCGCCTACGAACCTCTGATTAGGGCCAAATTAACAGTCCTCCAATGTGCCACAGTCAGTCAGATCCTCAGATTTAATCATGCACCCGAGAGATCACGACTTATCAATAGATTCGCCTTAAATTTTCTCCTTGATTTAGATCTAGCTTCAGTCACCCAAACTTTCAGATCTTAAGATATTCAAATTTCACAAGTGTTTTGCCAAGTGATCTCTTTTCCTTTTTATAGGCAAGCCCTTATTCAAACCATGGGACAAAACCATCGAAAACCAATACAAGGGATCCAAACCGGGGTTCAACAATTTAGATCCTATACCATGGGCTTAAACCATAGGATCATGAATGACGGGCTAAATACCAAGGGCCAAACATAAGAAACCCCACGTGAGCGCGCTTCTCTGCATTGGAGTGAGTGAACTGGGGGACCGCACCTTATGAACCGATAACCTGCGGGTATGTCCGCACTTCCTGGATGGCGAACCTGCGGGTCCGCACCTTTTGAACGATGCACCTGCGAACCTCTTATTTTCCATCATTTTGAGAGCCTAAACATAATTTTGCCACTTGAGTGAGTTGCCATCAAGTACAACACCTGTACCATAGAGCCAAACCAGAATCATAATGCCAACAATCTCCCCCTTTGGACTTGATGGCAACCTCAAGATCCTCAACGTCATTCTCCCCCTTTGACATCAAGGGCAAAGGGTTATGCTCCCCCTGAGAACATGCTCCCCCTGACTATAAACCAAATCTGCAAAAGGAAAGAAATTTCTTCAAGAAGAACCATAATCCACTTAGTCTGCATACAAGATCAGCATCCATGATATCCTTCTGTACTTTCTCAAAGATCTTCTACCATAATGCCAACAATGCATTATATGCTCCCCCTGAACCTGTGCCATTCGATCTTCGACCAATCCGCAACCCAGCAAATGTACACGTATACCCCATATGAAACTTGCATACAACCAACAATCTCTGAAACAGATGAGATTCAACAACAAGATGATGCATCAACAACCCCCAGCTTTTGCCTGAGGTATTCAAAGGTCTCCCTGGGCAATTTTTTGGTGAGTATATCAGCAACTTGTTCCTTAGAAGGAACATACTCCAACTTGACCTTTTGTTCAAGCACTTGTTCCCTGAGAAAGTGATACTTGATTGGTATATGCTTGGTCTTTGAATGCATGACTGGGTTCTTTGAAATGCTGATTGCACTTGTATTATCACATAAGATGGAGATAGGTGGAGTACAAGTGATTTGAAAATCCTGCAAGGTCTGCATCATCCAAAGGAGTTGAGTGCAACAAGATGCAACAGCCACATATGCCGCTTCAGCTGTAGATAAAGCAATCAAACTCTATTTCTTGTTGAACCAAGATACTAATCTGGAACCCATAAAGAATGCACCACCACTTGTGCTCTTCCTATCATCCACGCTTCCAACCCAATCTGCATTTGTATAAGCATGAAGTGTGAGATCCGTATCTCTAGGATACCATAAGCCATAGTTTTGAGTTCCTTGAAGGTATTTGAAAATTCTCTTCACTGCCTGAAGATGAGTTTCCTTTGGATTTGCCTGAAATCTTCCAACTATTCCCACTGCATGCATGATGTCTGGTCGGGTACCTGTTAAATAAAGTAGACTTCCAATCATAGATCTGTAGGTTGGTTGATGCACTGCTGCTGATTCATCATTTTCACTGAGACTACATCCTGTGACCATGGGGGTACATACTGGTTTTGCATCTTCCATGCCATATTTCTTCAAAATCTGCTTGAGATACTTGGTTTGAGACAAGAAGATCCCGCCTTCATTTTGTTGGATTTGCAATCCAAGAAAATATGTCAGTTCTCCAAGCAAAGACATTTCGAATTCTTTCTGCATCACCAAGGCAAAGCTTTGACTCATAGCTTCTTCATTACTGCCAAAGATAATATCATCTACATATACAACAAGTATTAGTAATTTGTCATTTTCAATTTTTATGTAAAGTTTGCTATCTGCTGATCCCTTTGAAAAACCTTGTTGATGAAGATAATTGTCCAAATGGTAATACCAAGCCCTTGGAGCCTGTTTAAGACCATAGAGAGCCTTCTTTAGTCTGCATACAAGATTTGGATCATTCCCAAGGATGAAAGCGTCTGGTTGCTCAATGTACACTTCTTCTTCTAAGTCCCCATTCAGAAAGGCTGATTTTATGTCCATTTGAAAAACTTTGAACTTCTGAAAGTTTGAGAGAGCAAGGAACATTCGGATGGCCTCAATTCTAGCAACGGGAGAAAAAGTTTCTTCAAGTCTATTCCTTCTTGTTGAGCATACCCTTTACACACAAGTCTGGCCTTGTTTCTAATTACTTCTCCATTTTCATTCAACTTATTTTTGAAGATCCATTTTGTCCCTATGACATTCTTATCTTTTGGTCTAGGAACCAACTCCCAAGTGTTGTTCTTTTCGATCTGCTCAAGTTCTTCATCCATCGCCTTGACCCAGCATTCATCTTTGCATGCCTCTCTTACATTTTGTGGTTCAGTAGAGGAGAGAAATGCCAAATAGCTTGAGGCTTCTGCAATTGTTCTTCTTGTTTGTACACCTGCTTCTTTCTGCCCCAAAATCTAAGATTCTGGATGATTCTTTTGAATGTACCTGGATGGCGTCTTTTCTTCTATCCTTATTTGCTCCTCAGGTGCCTCTTGAGGTTCTTCTTCATCATTTGTCTGATTTGGAGAGTAGTCTTCATGCTCTTCGATATTTTCATGATTTACTTGCCTAGGGATGTATCCTTTTTCATCAACCACTACATCAATGTTGTCAACAATTCTTCCAAGTCTTTTATTGTAACACTTATATGCTTTGTTGTGGGGAGAATAACCAAGGAGAATGCCTTCATCTGCTTTAGGTTCAAGTTTGCCAAGCTGTTCATCAGTGTTCTTAATATAGCATTTTCTCCCAAAAATTTGAAATGCTTTACTGAAGGAGTCTCACCATACCAGAGCTCATGAGGAGTTTGAGTGCTGTTCACCTGGACATTTGTTTTGTTGAGAATAACAACCGCAGCAAATGCAGCTTCACCCCAGAAGGTTGCGGGAGTTCCAGACTCATCAAGCATAGCACGAGCCATTTGTTGGACCGTTCTGTTCATCCTTTCCACCACTCCATTTTGCTGAGGAGTCCTAGCTGTAGAGGATTCCCTTCTTATTCCATGTTCTTCACAGAAATCGAAAAATTCATTTGAGGTAAACTCCCCACCTCTATCGGACCTGAGGCACTTAATTTTGTGATCTGATTCGTTTTCAACCAAGGCTTTGAAAGATTTGAATTTTTCGAATGCTTCGTCCTTGTGTTTCATAAGTCCCAACCAAACCATCCTGGAGAAGTCGTCAATGAATAATATAAAGTATTCTTCTCCTCGAGGTGACCTTGTCCTGAATGGACCACATACATCTGTATGGACTAGTTCAAGAGGCCTGCTGGCTGATCCTTCCTTCTCAGGGAAGTTAGTTCTGGTTTGCTTACCAAACTGACATGATTTACATATAGTGTTGTCTGGAATTTTGATATCTGGAAGACCACGAACTGCCTGGTATTTGCATGCTTTCCTTATTTGTGAAAAGCTTAGATGCCCCAACCTCCGGTGCCATAACCAATGTTCATCATCCTTGCTCAAATAGCATTGTTGTTGTCCTTCTTCAAATATGTATAGATTATTTGGAGTTCTTCTTCCTTTGATCACTGTTTTTCCTATATCAAGATCACGAACGCTATATCCATTTGATCGAAATATTACCTCGGTTCCTTGATCGGACATCTGACTGACACTCAGTAGATTATGCTTCAAGCCATCAACATACAAAACATTTCCAGCTTTGACCTTTTCTTTCAACTGAGCAGTGCCTTTTCCTTTTATGGATGCAGGGGTATCATTTCCAAAAGAAACTTTCTTACCCTTTTCTAAAGCAGTATATGATTCAAGTTTTTCTTTATCACCTGTCATATGCTTCGAACATCCGCTGTCGATGTACCATAGATTTTCCTGTCCTTCTGCATAAAAAGCTATCCCACATTTTTTTGGTTGTGGTTCCTTTATTCTCCATGTTCGGGTGCTTGAGGCTTGTTCCTTTGTCCGCCGAAACCTGCTCCTGCATTCAGAATCTTCATGACCGAAGTTATTACAAATAGAACATTCAATTTCATTTTCAAGGGCCGAAAAGTTGTTATAGGTTCTTTTCGTAACCCCGGTCATACTTCTTTGTTTTTGAGCTTGTCTAGTCATGATTGTCTTATAGGCAACACATTGAGCTTCTTTGTGACCAAAGTTATGGCAAGAGAAACATTGGCCATTGAAGAAACTTCTGTGATTATCAAATCTACCAGCCAAATGATTGTAATTTCTATTGTCATCCATTCTTGAAGTAAATTGAGAAGTTTTTACTTGTGGCTGGTTGTAGCTTTTGTTCACCCTTAAGATGGATTGCCCCTGATTTACCTGGTAGTCTATGTTTGTTCTTGATGTAATTTGTCCCTGCTTTACCTGATGATCTCCATTGGGATTTTGCTCATTCCTCCTTGCTGCATCAAGGTAACTCTTTGAGGTGGATGCTTGAGATGTTTCTCCATTATAACCCAAACCTGTCTTGATTAGCGGAGAACGCTGTACATTGATAATCTCATCCAGGGTTTCAGATCTTTTAACAAACTTAAGATTAAGAACCTTTGTTTTCTAAATTTATTTTCTAAGGCCAACAATTTCACATTCTAACTTCTCAAGAGATTTTTCTTTTTCATCAAGTTGAAATTGCAGAGTATCGATGATCACATTCTTTTCTTCTAAACATGTATTGAGTCTAGAAATCTCTTCATAAAAGTCATCCACATCTATAGCATCCATGTAATCATCATCTTCAAAAGCCATTAATAGTTTATAATCATTACCTCGTTCATCTTCGTCACTATTTGATAGGCCATCACTGTCTTCATGAGTGTAGTAACTTTTCTTAGTTGCATTCTGTTTCTTGTTCCATCTAACAGGTTCCTTCCCTTTGTCAATCTTATCCTTGTGAGGACATTTGGCAGCATAGTGACCGACTCTTCCACAAGCAAAGCATTTGAAAGGTAACTTACCTCGGAACCATCCAGTACCCCATTGAAGATTTTTGACAAAATTTGATTCTTCTTCTTCTTATGACACGTGTCCTGACTCGTAGTACTCGCCTTTGCCTGAAACCTTGAAGCCAGCTTCTCTCCTGTCTGTCCTGTTTGATGGACCTCATTTCCTCATTTCATAAGTAGTTAGAATTCTGTGCAGCTGTGACATTTTAAGGCTTTGTAGATTCTCTTTTTCTTCTATAGCAGAAACTTTAGATTCAAACCTGGGGGACAAAGATCTTAGAACTTTTTCAACCACAACAACCTCTTTTATTTCTTCACCCAAAATTTTCATACAATTAACAATCTCATCTACACAAAGAAAATAGTTAGCCACACTTTCATCATTATACATCCTGATATTTTCATATTGAATCCTGAGGGTTTGAAGTTTTGCTCGTTTTACCTGATCATCTCCTTCATAGCTCAGAACAATCTTGTCCCAGATCTCTTTTGCAGATTTAAACTGCATTACCTTGACAAATTTTGATTAAGATAGGCATCCTAATAGAGTATTGACCGCCTTTGCATTTGTTTCATATTTCTTCTTCTCAGCCGGATTTGTAGGAGTTGCTGATGGAAAAGTATACCCTGTATCTTTGATATCCCAGACTTCTGTACCAAGAGATTGAAGATAGGCAGTAACTCTTACCTTCCAATAAACGAAGTTTGTCCCATAAAAAATCGACGACCTGATTGATGCTTCCCTATCGTAGTTGCTCATGATGCAAGACCTTTCTTCAAGCGATCAAGCTTCTTCTGAAGAACCCGCTCTGATACCAATTGTTGGAAATAATACTGAGAGGGGGGGTGAATCAGTATTATCAAATTCTTTTCAATATGCCTTCCAGATTTATACTTTAATTTATTCTTCAGATATTGATCATTAATTTGTATGTCAGTGCCATATAATAATGAACATGAACAAGGAAAATAGATAAGCAAACCAAAGAACACCAGATATAAGGTGGAAACCCAATGTGGGTGAAAACCACCTGCTGCAATATGTCTCTATCTTCTTTCAATTAGAAACTTCTTTTACAAGGATTTTGTAGTGGTACAGTCCTTTACCAGTACGCAGGCTGCAACCTGCAGAGAGCTACAACTCTCTCTCATTTTCCAGTCTCTCCTGGAAGGGAGCTACAACCCACTTTGCTCTTCTACTTCTTTAAGGACCACGTTTCATTAATTTTCAGACTGGATCCAAGAAGATCAAATAATCATCAAGTACATGCAAATCACCCAATATCCTTATACAATCAACCAATGAATCACCCAACTTCTCAGAATTCTGTAAACAGAAAAGTAATACCATAAATCTAAACCCAGAACTCTGCAGCAATAGATAAAAGACAGCCAACAAATGTTTCAAGACAGGTCCGCAACTTCACCAATATAAACCTGCGGATATCCACAGTCTTTCTGTGCCTAAACTGCGTAGATCTGCACTGTATCCTTCTGCTTCTCTGCGTACCACCACACTTACTCCTTCTGTTGAACTGCATACCTCAGCTCAGATCTGCACCTTCACTGTCCGTTTGACAGCGAACCTCCGCACTGGTCCTTTTGTGCCTCTGCGTACCTCCGCAATGTGATTTCTTCTGAGCTGCGTACCTCACACTGCGCCTTTTGCTGCACTACGTACCCCCGCACTGCGCCTTCTCCTGCGCTGCGTACCCCGCACTCACACCGTGGATCACCTGCGAACCTCTGATTAGGGCCAAATTAACAGTCCTCCAATGTGCCACAGTCAGTCAGATCCTCAGATTTGATCATGCGCCCGAGAGATCACGACTTATCAATAGATTCGCCTTAAATTTTCTCCTTGATTTAGATCTAGCTTCAATCACCCAAACTTTCAGATCTTAAGATATTCAAATTTCACAAGTGTTTTTCCAAGTGATCTCTTTTCCTTTTTATAGGCAAGCCCTTATTCAAACCATGGGACAAAACCATCGAAAACCAATACAAGGGATCCAAACCAGGGTTCAACAATTTAGATCCTATACCATGGGCTTAAATCATAGGATCATGAACGACGGGCTAAATACCAAGGTCCAAACATAAGAAACCCCACGTGAGCGCGCTTCTCTGTATTGGAGTGAGTGAACTGGGGGACCGCACCTTATGAACCGATAACCTGCGGGTATGTCCGCACTTCCTGGACGACGAACCTGTGGGTCCGCACCTTTTGAACAATGCACCTACAAACCTCTTATTTTCCATCATTTTGAGAGCCTGAACAGAATTTTGCCACTTGAGTGAGTTGCCATGAAGTACAACACCTGTACCATAGAGCCAAACCAGAATCATAATGCCAACACAAACCATATGCTTGTCAATACAATAATCCTTAACATCTCACAATGGGGAGTCTCTAGCCTCTATATAGGCTTCATACATACAATACCATTGGTCTTTACCATGGGTGTCTCAATACCATATATCTAATACAATGGGCTTATCACATTATTTGTAACTGCTTGTGGTCCCTTACATGATGCGGGTTAACCACTTTATTTATTAACTATGGCCCTCCACTTTATTACATTATTCCCTTGGATACCTCCCTCTGTACCCCATAATATCCCACCCTAGGTATACTACATTCCACCCCCCTTAAACATGTTTCGTCCTCGAAACATAAGAAGAACATAAATAATAATATCTACTGAAAAGAGTAGTCCATTGGTACCATGCACATGCGTCTAGCCATCCCAGAGATAGGTGATTACTCGATCTAGCTAGTGCCTTGATTGCTTGAGATGGGAGTTGATCCTAGCAGTTCCTATGTGTTGATGTGTTGTGGGTGGATCGTCTCACCTCTCTATCTATCATGCAGAGGTTGTTGTCCTTGTTGCTAATTTTTTTCCATCTTGTTGGTTGTTTTCTTGCCGAGTGATGTGGGTGGTGATATGCTGAAGTTTTAACCAATGGTGTATCATTCTTTAATTCACCACCTAATGGAGTCTAATTAATATCTGGTACATGTTGTGGCGTCTGCAGTTGTTGCTTATCTTCCAGCAATACTTCAACCACAGACTCCTCATCTGATGTGTCAGTACCTGCAATATTTTCTACTTTTGCCTCCTTGGACTCTACTTGTTTATTATGGAAATATCCTGTAATGTAATTTTCTTCTTTTTATACCAGATCTTCAGGAATTTCTTCTACACATTAATATTGATAGTACCAATATATTCCATCCAAGGATATCCCAAAACAACATCCACATTAGCCATATGTGAAGCATACAAATCAGAATGCAATACATACTTGTCCATAGATGTCTTCAAATCTTTATAAACTTGAACATCCTCATTATCAACCTATGTGTTTTCAATGTGTTTTGCTGGAACTTGCAATTTTTTTTGCGAAATTAACATTGATAAAAAATTTCTTGCAACTAGGATTTATAGACACAATGATCTTCTCCTTCTGAATACGTCTATGAACCTGTAATAAGGAGATACTGTAAAAAAATAACCCCTTACATGTCTCATTCTCTTGTTTTCTAGCATGAGACCATTTTTCTAAAATGACTTCTTTTATTTTTTAATGAGGAAGTCGCCACACTGAATCATCAAGTGAGTACCAAATTTAGCAGTCTCACCTTTTATATTAAATAGTAGGCAAATTGTACAAAATTTTTTGGATCAAGACTTGGGATATTTTATAAATTCTTCAATAGTTGGACCATCATCACGTCCTGTAAAAATCATCTTAGTAGAAGCCATGAAGTAGAATGAGGGTTTTGAAAAAAATTACTTACTTTATGTGGCAAATTTAAAAGGGCCACAACTCGGTCAATATGGCTCGGAATCCTTATTATATTTTGTTTTCAGAAATAGAACAGTCATTCTGCATCTTCTTATGTGATAGAAATCTCGATCTAAGCACTCTGGAACTCAGATTCGCACTGCAACTGTCCTGTCGCCAAAAACATTTCTGAAAACATAGCTGATTTTAAATCAGCTATATCTCCCTCATCTGAACTCTAATTTGACCAATTGTTTTTTTGAAATTGGGTGATTTTCCAAGAGGATCTTAGATATGCAATTATTTTCCCAAAATTCCCCACAAAATATTGTAAAATGTTACTGGAGATCTTTCGTCTACAAATTGCCATCAAAAAAATTTCTACAACACAACTGATTTTAAATTAGCGATATCTCCCTCATCTGGTCTCCGATTCGGATGATTTGTTTTTTTAATTTGGGTATTTTTCCGCAAAGAATTCAGATATTCTATTTGTTTTTGCAAATTTAACACTAAAAGTTTCATATCTGATTTGTAAACTCGCCGCCCCAAAAAATTCCTGCAAAAAAATCTCTTTGCTTTGCCCAAGAAAGTGCTTTGATACCACTTGTAATATAGCAAACCTGCAAATATATGAAAATATGAAATACGCCTAGAAATAACAAGATCGAAATATAAGCCGACAGGGCTTTGGATTGACGGTGAATGGGTGCACTGTTAAGGCACTCCTTGCGATAGGTCACTGGTTCAAATCCCCCGTGGGTGCTTACTTACCAGAAAAAAACAAGATCGAAATATAGAAATGCTTCTCTTTATTAATCAAACCCTTGAGGTAGGGAAACACGATACAACTACTCCTTAAAGATGGAGAACACTCCACAAGCCATATGCTTATCAATACAATAATCCTTAACATCTCTTAATGGGGAGTATTTAGCCTCTATATAGGCTTTATACATACAATACCATGGGTATCTCAATATCATATATCTAATACAATGGGCTTATCACATTATTCCTAACTACTTATGGTCCCTTACATGATTCGGGTTAACCACTTTATTTATTAACTATGGCCCATCACATTATTACATTACTCCCTTGGGTACCTCCCTATGTACCCCATAATACCCCCACAGGTATACTACATGTAATCATGGCAATAGGATGACTAATAGGGTTATGTAAGGATGGTTTCAAGTGTATCGAGGGGGATTTGATATACCTG
The DNA here is from genome assembly GCA_031772625.1 of Pinus tabuliformis. NCBI lineage: Eukaryota > Viridiplantae > Streptophyta > Pinopsida > Pinales > Pinaceae > Pinus > Pinus tabuliformis. Next base: position 508,267,380 of record CM062818.1, on the reverse strand, counting down.
AAGGAACGTGGAAGATATTTCCATATGTAGGTGTTATTTGATGTAGTGCTACTGGTGGGCTCCAGTATTACAGCAATAATGCTGCAATTCCTGGGACTCCCTTCTTTACTTTTATCAACCCCGTAGTTTGTAACAAACTTGGAAGCGACGGTGCTATATGCACAAGTACTAGCTCTTGCCACAGGCTGTCACTTGATTAGCTAGCACAAGTCAGCTAGGAGCTTAAGCCAACTTCTATGAGTTCTTAGAAGAAGCTTTTAACTGTGATAGATGAAAACTAACTCAACCAGAGGCTAATCTACTTGCAGAAAGAAGTTGAAAGCTAGAAAGGAACGCAAACCCTAACAAACCCTAGTTTTACCGACTAACCCTACTGGTGCAAGTAAAAGGATGAAAGCTACAGAAATGGATGCCATTGACTTCTAGAAAGGTAAAATGCATGTGACTAAGCTACTTCTGAAGAGAAATATGAAGAAAACATCTTTTTGCATTTTTGAGTAATTTGTCAGAATTATTTTGCATGTGCTTTAACTGTTTTTGACTGTGCAGAGGTTGATTGGCGAAAGGAAATGGAGTAGGCACTTTTAGGAGGTTGGGAAGGTTAGAAGAGGGTCTAAGGGGTCCCTATCACCCTTCCAGAGAGTTTCACAGTGCTCAGATCTCAAGAAACTGCTTTCGTGAGCTTCTACAAGAAGTCTGCAGGGGTTCTACAGGATGTTCTGTGGCTTCTACAGGATGTTCCGAAAGGGGATTTTGGAGGGTTGATGGTGGAAGAAAGGTGAAGAAGTGGGTATGAAGGTTGGATGATGATGTGGAGGGGTCCAGGACCTGGAGAATGAAGCGGGTGAGTGATAAGGATGGTTGGATTTGTTCAAGGAGGGGTAGAGCAATGTTGCACAAAAATATGGAAATTAGGTCAAAATGAGGGAACGTAGCAAATGTGAGGCAAGAATCAGAGTTAGAGGATGGAGCAGGCGGTATTGATGGAGTAGGGATAGGCAAAGAGGTATCACAGGTGCTCTGCAAGTTATTTTCCAAAATATTCAAACAAAGACTCAGAAAACCAAAGACCTAGCTACTTTAACCTAATCTAACCTAAATATCAGCAAAAAAATTGAACAGAAGTTTATTGGCAACAAAATCATGTGAAATAGCTATGCAAGCTAAGCAATCATGGACCTGAACATGTAACTGCAACTGGTATAAACTTCCACAAATGAGAATCTAACACTAACAATTGCATGACGAAGCAAAGACAGTGTCTTTGGTGGTGGCAAGGACGCCTTGGTCCCAGCTCATGGTCCCACGGAGGGATAGGTGAGATCAGGTGTGCTTGATAGCCTTTTTCTGAAGATATTCTTTGTTATCAACCTATCAAACCAATCTGAACATGAAAATCCTTTTTAATCATCAATAATGATCTAGGTAACCAAGCAAGACTTTAATCTACTTAACAAAAACTATTTGATAAAGACATCAACAACACATAACAATACACAAAGGAAACCTTGGCACTTGGGTTGGGCCCAACCCCAAGAGCTGCAGGCTCCTAAGAAGAAGCTCAGAACTGGTGCCAATTGAAACTGTTTTCCATTACTAAAAAATAACCATGTCACAAAAGAAGCTGTACAGCAGAAGCTACAAAATGAGCTGAGAAACTAGCAGCACTATAGTGCAGAATACAACTATTCAAAAAGTAACCTACGAAGGCTGGAAGCCTTCCTATTTATGCACCACGAGGACCTCCAACAGTCCTCCTTGATTCGAGGGGCTTGGCTGCCCAAACTGCTAGTACTCAATCACTTCATAAAAACTGCTCGGCTGCCCTTGGGAATCAACGTTGGTGGGCTGCTGAACTCTGAGTTGATGGTGGAGAACTCGAGGAAGAGGCCATTTAGTGCAGGAGGCACCCTCCCTACGAATCCTCAGCCTTGTCCCCTTGCATTCGGCTGTCAAATGGCTCATAAATGCTTGACCTTGGTCCAAAAGTTGTCCAAAAATCTGCAATAAACACGTATTAGTCTTCATGGTCAAGTGACTATCCTCATTCGTTCAATCAACATAAATATACTCAAAAGCATGCATAAACTATGAAGAATGGTGGATTAATGGAGAACAATAGGCAAAATGAGCCCAATAAGTTACCCATTTTTGGGCTCATCATCACCCCCCTGCTAAATGGGTTGCTCATCCTTTGAGAAACTAATCTAGCTCATCATCCTTGATAGCTTTGACTGCCTCTCTCACATCCCAGGCCTTCGAGGTGATGTCTTCTTCCTGGTCATGAAATCTTGCTTTTCTTTCCACTTCCTCCCACTGCCTGTTTTCCTCTTCTTCCTTAAATCCTTCCAGAAATCCCAAAAGCAAGGGAGGACTGAACTTTAGGTCGATCCAATTGGCCTGTAGATTTTGCATTGACTATTTATAGAGGGGTACCCTTGCCAAGGCCTCCCTCATCCTGGTTGGAGAGTGGTATTCTCTTATCTTCAAACTGTGGGGTAGTGTGTTCCACCTCCTTGTGCAAGCATGAAGGCAGTCATCCCCCAACAGTCTCTCCATGTCCTCAAAGTGGGCAATAGCTTGAGCTTGTCGTTCAATGTAATCTGGTAAATCCTGAGGGTTGTTGGCCAAGTGTTGGTGGGCGCTTATCAATGCTGAGGGATCCTCTGGCTCTGCTCTGATCATTAGTGGTTCACTGAGTTCCCTGTTCATAATATCTCAGACCTCTGTTGCCCTTTTTCCCTCATGATTCAACCAAGAGGCCATGGCCATAAGTTGCACATCTCCTACCACAGCGTTGGGATCCCATGAATTCATGTTTGGAAGGGCCAAGTTGTGTAAATAAAACTCTGATAATTTCGCCTTGTCCTCTGATGAGATACTGCCACATAAAGCCATGAATTGATGGTAGTTTTGAAATGGAGTAGTGCCCCTTTGGGCCAAGGTGTTAATCTGGAACTGCAACCATTGATCTTTAAGGTGCAAAGCGTATGACTTGGCAGGCTACCTGCACTGTATGGCCTCTATTTCCCAGCTGGCCATGCAGGCCAGTTGGGCTTCCTTCTCATGTACCTGTCGCCTTAGAGACTGTATCTCCTCTACTACCTGGAACTCCTTCTCCTATAGTTGTTTTGTTAGTGCCTCGATCTCAGCATGCAGCCCATCCTTTCTTTGCTATTCATCCAAGGTTTCTTTGTCTGTTGGAGGCTTTTCCCATTGCTGTTGTTCTCCTAGAATGGAGGGCCTGTCTTCCTTATGGATTCCCTGTAGCTGTAGCTGCTGTTTCAGCAGCTCGTTCTCTTCCTGTAGTTTGGCCCTCTGACTGCTTTCCACATGCTTCACCATGGCCAATTCTTTCCTTGACTCCCTGAGTTGTTCTTCTAGGGGGCCTATGTCTGCCACATCCTTAGACTTGGCAATCCTTATCCAAGTATGAGTCCTAATTCTTTCTTCCTCCAGTGCAAAGAATATTGGCACTACAAATTTTTGGGGAATTATTTTCCCAGTTTCTAACAGGTTATAGTATGAGCCCAAACTGGGCTGAGGGCTTGGTTCCAATATTTCCTCTGTCCTTTCTTCTTCCTGTGGTTGTTTGGCCGCCTTTTCCTCCAATTTCTTGGTCTCTTTTAGCTTAGCCCGAGTTTCCTGTAGAGATTTCTCATCTTCCTACAGAACTGTCTTTGAGTCCATTGTCTTCAGTCTTTCCCTCCAGGTGGAAGTTTTTGGGCTTCCTCATTCATAGGTGATGTATATCTTTGAAGGAGACCCTTCCTTTGGTTTAGGGGTTGTGTCCTCAATGATAATTGGCTCCTTTGATTGCGGCTGGGGTCTGCCTACTTTGATTGGTGTGCTCCTTCTTGCTTTAAAGTACATGGAGGTTCGCCTCTTTCGCTTCCCTTTTTTTTGGAGGTGTTTTTAAGGTGGCAAGCATAGTTGCTGCCTCTCTTGCCAATATTTCCAGTGATTTCCCCCTTTGCTGTTCTGTTTCCATACTTCCTGTAGAAGTCTCTGTGTCAACTGTTCCTGCCTGTATTGCGGCCATTTCAGGATCTATCTTTACCTTTTTTTTTGGTGTGACTGTTGTGGTTGTGCCAGCCTTTACTTGGGATATTTCTGCCTTCTCTACTCTCCTCTACAGTCTCTTTCCCCTTGGTTTTTGTGCTATTGTTCCTTACTCTATTTTAGGCTCAACAATTTGGCCCTTTCCCTCTTTCTCTTTTTGTCCTGCTTGTGCTTGTTTGTCCTGTGTTTCTTTACCACTGGTTTTCTCTCCTGCTTCAGTGTGTTCCCCTTCTTCATTGCTGGATGAGGTGAGCTCCTCGGCCAAAATTCTAATATTGTGATCTCTGGACATGTTTCGGAAAATTTCCCAAGAGAGGGGGATAGTGTAGGTGTGGAGGGCATCTTCCACTAAAAGTTTGATGAGTCCATGATGGGCTAACTAATCCAGTGTCCCTTCATTCAATTTTGTGCCACATTCACTTAATGACTACAATAGAAAATAGGGGATGCTCAACTTCTGTTCTGGAGGTAAATCCATTCCATGTCTTAGTTCACTCAGCAACCTGAAATGATAGCCGTAGACAATGCTGAATCTCCCTTCACAGGTAATGTATTTCATGATTTGGAAACTGACTTCACTCCAGAGAGGAGGTAAGCTGGTTCTTTGGACCCCGTTCTTGTCTTCTACAGGATGTTCCTCAGGCAGGAAGAATGCTTTCTTGGCTGCCTGGCCCAATGACCTTTCTTCTTTGCTCCAAGGGAGCCCTAATGGGAGACCAGTAACACGACTGATGAGCTCAGGGGTAACTTCTAGGGTCAAACCCCTAAAATTCACTGTGGCCTGTGTCTTTGATTCAGGTTTTAGGGACATTAAGAATTCCTCTGTTATCTCATCGTCATGACCCTGAATTTTGTCACAAAAGGACATCCAATTGGCGCGGGTGAAGAGGTCCACCACCTCTGGATGCTCACGCAGCTTGCTGGGATCCGAAGGTTCTTTCCTGATAAACCCCCTGGCATGGTGAGAGTGCCCTGTTTTATGCTCTGATCAGAAAAGGGAATGTTGTTTATGGATTTCTTCCCTGAACTTTGAGAAGGGATTTCAACTATCAATTAGCACCAATTCCCTGGCTTTAAGGCTGTTGCTGCCCAGAACTCGGCTGTCCGTTTATGAAGGAAGAAATTGGGTTTCCACAGGCAGAGTACAGAGCTCAATGTTTATTCCCAGCATACATACAAACATGCAAATTCAAATTCTTCATACATAGGCTAGCCCTCACAGTTGCGTATCTTTCCTACAAGAGAATTTTCTTTTTTAATAGGAACTGTGGAGGAGAATTTCGACGCAAAAACGACTGAGAAATATTGTGCAACACACAGGCAAATTTCTATTTCCAACTCACAGGCAGATTTTTCTCGGACTCCCCAATTTGAGACAGTTCAATTCACCACTTTTTTGAAACATACCATGCATGGAAGAGTGTTTTCAAGCCTACCTCTCTCGAAACTCCAAATTCGACGAAGAAAAGTCCAGGCTTCCCTGCTCTGGAAAGCTGTGCCATACTTTCTGTAGAGCTTCTTCCTGTAGAACTCTTGTCGGCTTCTGTAGGATGTCACTGCGCCTCTGAACGAGCCTGGTACGTGGGAGATTTTTTTGAAACAGGCCGAAAAACTCGGTGGAGGATGACGGGTTAACAAATTTTGGGAGCAGAGGACGCGTACTTCGGCCGAGGACGTTGCAAGTGTGAATGAACAGAGGGTGGTGAGAGTCTTCAGCCGAGTATCTTTTAACTGTGGCACAATTTGTGGCGAGGGGATGAGGTGGCCGGACCGAACCGTTGATCCAACGTCACGGCCATCATTTCTCTGCGTGTCTCTGACCGCCATCACCTCCCCTTCTACCATTAACCGCTGCCACCACTGCCAGTCCTGGCGATTTTCCCCGGCTAAACACTCCACACGTGTCGACTGCACGTCTCTTCGGCAAATTTGAACGTAACTGAGCTTGTTCAAATCCCACGAAGCTATGTAACTGGCTAAGGGTGGCCAGTTGACTGGCCACCGATCCCATTCAATCCGAACCATTTTCATAGGCATGCAGCTTTTGAAATATAGTTTATGCAATTGACGAATGGGTTTAGACACTTACCTGTGTGGCCATGGATGCATTATGCAGACTTCGGGTCTCGGGACCATTCCTTCGCTTGCTGCTGCCTCGTGCACGGGTGTTAGAACCCATTCCTTCATTCTTTGATGCTGTATGCACGGGTTTTGGAACCTGATCCTTCAGTTGTTAACGCTGCATGTACAGGCTCTGTTTGGTTTCAGCTGCCGAGGATGTTTTCACATCCAAGAGGAGCCTTTTGCATGTTCCCTTTGTTGGTTTCGACTGTTCCTGCTTCTAGAATATGTCTCCCAGAGGGATCAGCTGCTACAGGATTCCTGTAGGATGTCCTGTAGCTGCTTATCCTCCTGGAATGCAAGCTAAACGAGCAGGGTTATATTGCTGACGAGGGATTCGGTTGATGAAGAGTCCAGATGGAGATTGACAGGTAGGGTGAGCTAGACATCATTGCTTAATTTGTCGCTAAAAATTCTTGCTAGTAATATGAGGAAAACAGGGTTTCTTGTATGACTGTGCAGGAACACATAACCAGGTGGGTGACGGAGGTGTAAAGAGATGGAACAGGGTGCCATATGGTGATGGGTGGAAACAGGGGTGGATGCAGGCCTAACAAACAAATTCCAACCTTCAGATTCCCTTCCAAGATCGATTTTGGCTTGCTCGAAAGTTCTATAGGATGTTTCCTGTAGAAGACATAGACTGCCTGTAGAACAGGCATAACTTCCTGTAGAAGGTGAAATCCGCCCCCGAATATGATCAAATCTTAGGAGAGGTGAGTGGTCATGGAGGAAGTGTCTGTGAGGGTGTCCTGTAGCCTGGTGCGGACCCCTGTCCTTGTTTTGCGCGACCTTCCTAACCTGCAATATATTCCCTGCAACCTGCAATTATTCCACAGAGATTAGGCCTGTTTTTCTTTTTTCTCTTTTTTTTTTTGAGAGAGAGAGAGACAGTTGGGGCGCCTCCATGAGGTTTTCACCCTCACTGTCTGCCCCGGGCACCTCTAAGAAGTTTTCACCCAGGGATATTTTTATTTCATTTCTCTGTTTTTTTTTTTTTTTTATGCTCAAGGTGTGGGTGGAGTAGAGACAGGGCCCTGCTCCACTACCAGCACTGATTTGTCCAAAGTTTCAATGAAATTTTGCCTCGAAAGGGGTTTCCTGTAGATTTTCAATCGATGCCCATTGATGAGCATGGGGATGGCTTCTTCATCAATCGTCCTGATAAGGACTGAACCATTGTCATTGCATTTCTCCACTGTATATGGTCCTAACCACCTTGTCCTCAGTTTCCCTTTGAAATCCTTGTATCTTGAGTCATACAGCAGTGCCCAATCTCTTGGCTGGAATTGATTTTCATTAAGGTGTCGGTCATGCCATATCTTCCTCTGGAGTTGAACTACTTCTGAGTGGAGGAGGGCCTGCATTCTTTGTTCATCTAATCCATTCAGCTACAGTAATCTTTCATGTTGTGCATGGCTGAGATCTAGGTCCAGCTGAGCTGCCACACTCAATGTGTTGTACTCGAATTCTATGGATAATAGAGCCTTCTTCCCATAGACCAGCTTATAAGGTGTGAAACCTATTGTAGTTTTCCAAGTGGTGTTGTAGGCCCAGGTGGCCTCAACCAAGCGATCTGCCCAATCCTTCCTGCTGCTGCTCACCACTTTAGTCAAAATCTCTTCCAACGATCTATTAGTAACTTCCACCTGCCCATTAGCTTGCAGATGATAAGGGGTGGAAGTTCTGTGCTTGATCTTGTGATGAGCGAGTAGGTCTTCAATCAGGTTAGAGGTGAACTGACTTCCTTGATCGGTGACTAGCTCTCTTGGGTAGCCAAATTTGTAGAAGATATTTTCCCTTAAAAACTCAGCCACTTTTCCTTCTGTTGTTGCCTTGATTGCCTTGGTTTCTGCCCACTTTGTCAAGTAGTTTGTGCACACAATGATGTAAGTCCTTTGCTTTGAAGGAGGGTTGATAAGACCCACAAAATCCATGCCCCACTTCTCAAATGGCTCGAAGGTCACTTTAGGTTGGAGGGGCATTTCATCCCTTGGAGTTGGTTTCCCCATCCTTTGACATCGGTCACATTGGCTGATGTATCTTCTGACATCTTGATGAAGAGTGGGCCAATAGTAGCCTGCCTGTAGAATTTTGAAGGCAGTGCTTTTCGCTACAAAGTGACCTCCATAGGGCCCATCGTGACAGGTCAGGAGGATGTCGAAAACTTCCTCCTCCCTAACACAACACCTCAAGATATGATATGGGCCAAGTTTAAATAGGTTGCCCCCGATCCAAGTGAATGGGGCACTTTTCCTCACAATTTTGCTCTTCTCTCTTGAGGATAGGTGTGGAGGGAACTGTGCTGAGACCAAGTAATTTTCTATATTAGTAAACCATGGAGAGAGTACTGAAATAGAAAATAGGTGTTCGTCTGGCATCTGGTCATCCACTATCCCTTCTTCACCTGCAGGAAAATCCAATCTAGATAGAAAGTCAGCAACAACATTTTCCTTACCTGGTTTGTCCACAATGGTCAAATCAAATTGCTGCAACAAGAGTAACCATCTAATGATACGCGCATTTACATTAGGCTTATTCATTAAATATCTAATCGCAACATGATCATTGTGTACGAATATTTGATAACCAGTGATGTAGTGTTTGAACTTGTTTAGGGAGTGGACTACAGCCAGGAACTATTTTTAGGTTACAGTATAGTTCATCTCTGCCTTGGACAGGTTTTTGCTGACAAAGTATATGGCATATGGTAGTTTCTCCTCAACTTGTCCTAAGGCTGCCCCTATGGCTTTGTTTGAGGTATCGGTGTGGATGTGGAAAGGTAGGGCCCAGTTTGGACCTCTCAAGATCGGGGCAGACACCAACTTATCTTTCAACTCATCTAGGGCCCCTTGACATTCATTAGTCCATTTAAACTCAACATCTTTCCCTAAGAGGCCAAATAATGGCGAGGCTAGCTTACTGAAATCTTTAATGAATCTTCTATAATATCCTGCTAAGCCTAGAAAACTCCAAACATCTCTTACCTTTTGAGGAGGTGGAACCTTTTGGATGATAGCAATTTTGTTAGGATCCACCTGTAATCCTTGCTGAGAAATGGTATGACCTAACACGGTTCCTTCAGTCATCAAGAATTCACATTTTTCAGGACTGAGGGATAGGTTCATCTCAATACGCTTGGTTAAAACTTTTCCCAGGTTAGACAATGCTTCTTGGAAGTTAGACCCATAAGGAGTAAAGTCATCCATATAGATTTCCACCGAATCATGAACCAGCTCAACAAATATGCTCAATACTGCTCTCTGGAAAGTGGCAGGAGCATTGCATAGCCCAAAGGGAAGGACCCGGTAAGCAAAGGTTCCCCAAGGACAAGTGAAGGTGGTCTTATCTTGGTCTTCCGGGCTGATTTGGATTTGATTATACCCACTGAACCCATCTAGGAAAGAAAAGAACTTCTTCCCTGCCAGCCCATCTAGCACTTGATCTATGAATGGCAAAGGGAAATGGTCCTTCTTGGTGGCTTTGTTAAGTTCTCGATAATCTACACAGATTCTCCACTTCCCATTTTTCTTAGGTACAAGCACCAGAGGAGAAACCCATTCACTGTCCGAGATGGGGTAGATGAATCCTGCATCCAACAACTTTTGCAATTCTTCTTTAACGATGTCCTTAAGGGTTGGATTCATTCTCCTTTGAGGCTGCCTGACTGGTTTACAATCCTCTTTAATGTAAATGTGGTGGGTACAAACCGATGGATGGACTCCTTTCATTTCCTTATAGCTCCAGGCAAAAGCCTCCAAATGGCGGTTCAAGAGGCTACATAGCTCCTTTTCCTGAGAGGAAGATAGGGATGAGCTGATCTTTAAGGTTCTTTCAGGGCCAAATTCCACATTTTTAACTCTGGGTGAGGTCAGATCGGCCACACAGAGGTCCACTAAAGTGCTGGCTTGGGTACCTTCCACTAACTCCTCTAACGATAGTGCACTGGGAGGTGGATTTTGAATCAAATTCTCGATCAAGTCATCCTCGGTTAGAGGACCCCCCCTGGTGGCTTCTATTGTGCACAATGGTGCAGAGTAGACTTCACCCTCATCTCCCTCCTCCAACCAGAGTGGTAAGTCATGTTCTAACAGAGGTTGGGCAGGAGGGTATAGGACTAGCTGTTTGGACATAGGCCCATTCTTGATGGTCATGCTTCCAGCTCGACAACTGATGTAAGCATCCGCAGTAGCTAACCAAGGCCTTCCCAAAATGAGGGGGTATCCAGTGAGTTTTTCCTTTGGTTGAAGGACCAAGAAGTCTACAAGGTACTCCAAAGAATCAACAGAGACCAGGACATCCTCCACAATCCCTTCGGGAGTCACGGTGGAGCGGTCTGCCAACTGTAGTACTGTCGAGGTCTTTCTTAAGGAACTCTGAAGGTTAAGTTTAAGCATAGTGTCCCTGGTCATCACATTAATGGCAACCCCTAGATCAATCAAGGTGTGGGGGATTATGGTGCCATTGATGTGGACATCAACTACAGGACTCCCAGGGTCCAAATATTTTGGACAGATTATTTGTCCCAACATCAGATCAGACAGTTGTCCTATGACATTGATAGTCGGGGCATCTCTCTTGCGCCTGCCTGGGTGCCTGAAACACTTCTCCTTGATCAATTTGTTGTAGATTGGTACATCTTTTATGGCCTGGAGAAGTGGGATTTTCACACACAACTGTTTAAGTTCTCCCAGAAGTTCAGTCTCCTCTAGGTTTGGTTGCGTGGCTACTATTAGTCGCTCAGGAAAGGGTGGAATGGCTTTGGGTTCACTTTCCTGTTTCTCTTCCTCTTCCCCAGGGGAGGAGGTTGGCAATCTGGAAGGAACTTTCTAGATTGTAGGTTGATCTCCTGAATCTCCACAGCATAGGTAGGGCATGTTGTCTCTCCAGTGTATACCTGCTGGGCCTGTCTATTGTTGGGGTTCGGGTTCAGTTGAGCAGGCATCTGGGGTTGTCTTGGAGGAGCAGGAGGTAATGGTTGTGGTTGAGTAGGAGGTGGAGGAAAAATAGCGGGAGGAGAGTTGTATTGGGGCCTCCACCCCGGTTGAGGTGCATTCCACTGAGGTTGTGGCTGGACATGAGAGTGAAACGAATGAGCAGCAGGTTGAGTATGGTATTGAGATGGATAAGACCAAGGAGGAGGTGTGGACCAGGAAGGATGAGCAGGGGGCCCCCAAGAAGGCATGTGAGCGGATTGGTTGGGGTTGTAATAAGTTTGGGATGTTCCTTGCATCCCCTACTGGTAAGGTCTGGACCCATGCGGCCTCCTTTGGTTAAGGAAGTAGAGTGGCTCAGTGGCCCCTTTAGCCCCTTGGTACATGGCTTTAAGTCCAGGTAAGGTTGGGCATTGGTTCGTGGGGTGGTATTCCTCACAAACGAAACATACCTCCACTGAGTGCAATGGACACTCGTTCTTAGGATGCTTCCTTGTACATCTGGGACAAAAAATGGCCAAAGCCCTCTCAGCTTCCTCTTTCTTTTGTTGGATTCGGAAAGTATCTAGTTGCATGGCAATGGTTTGTCTCATCTCACTTTTGAGGTCTTCCATCTGATTAGAAAACTCATGCTTGAAGAAGGTGGTACTAACTGAGAGTGGATTCCTCCTAACTCGTTTCCGAGCTGCCCTAGAGTGGTTTCTAAACACAGTCTTTATGTCCTCATAAGGTAGTTGGTAGATGTCTCCTCTAGCTAGCAGATGGAGGGTATCTAGAAGGTCTTCGGGGACTCCTCAGAGTAGAACCAGCTTCAGAGATTCAGGGTCAAGCGTGCACCTGGCCCGTTTATAGCTAAGTTGGAACCTTTCCTCGTAGTCTTCTAAAGACTCATCACTTCCCATGGTCATTTGAAAGATTTCTCCCTTTGTTTCCTTTGACCTACAGTAGTCCCAATATTTGTTGTTAAAGGCTTGTTGCATCTGAGCCCAAGTTGTGATACTGTTTCCAGGTAACCCCATGAACTAGCATACTGCTGCATCCTTGAGGGTAGAGGGAAAGAGTTTCAACTTCTGCTCGTCTTCTGCATAGTCATAAGTTTGACAAAGGACAACAAACTCAAACAGGAAGGTATTAGGGTCTTCAGTGGTCAATCCATGGAAATGAGGTAAGGCTGAGGGACTTATGTTTTTCATCTTCATGTCCCCGTTAGTCTCTCGGATGGGAAAGACACCTTCTATTCTCTCCTCATCTTCTCTACCGTTTCTGTTTTCAGCCATGGTCTCAAAAGGAATGTTTTCTTGCTCTTCTTCTGTTATAGGATCTTCGTATATCTCTAGAGGTTCACCTATAGGTTCTTCTGGATCACTGCCACTGAAGAAGAGAGAAGGGTGACTCAGCGATGTGGTGGGGGTGTTGGGTAAGAATTTCCCTGTATTGTCTCTATTCCTACAAGGCATGAAATGGAATATTTTTGGTGGAGTTTTGGCGTTTTTTCTGCTTGTACCTGCAAAACTGAAATAGATTGAACTGCAACTAACTAAAATCTATCTTGCTGAAATGAAAATGCGGAATTGAAATGAAAGCAGGAAAGGACTAATCTATTTTGCTAAAATGAAATTGCAGGAATGAAATGTTAATCTACGCTTGCAGAATTGAAATTGCGGAATTGAAATGCTAATCTATGAAAGCAGGAAAGGTCTAATCTACTTTTGCAGAATGGAAATGAAATAAACTACTTAGCAGAAGGTTGTAGTAGAAAATAGAAGAAAAGCAGCAATCACAAATACTCTGACGCTTCCTCAGCAATGGCGCCAAAAAGAATGGTGGGCTCTAGTATTGCAGCAATAATGCTACAACTCCTGGGACTCCTTTCTTTACTTTTATCAACCCGGTAGTTCGTAACAAACTTGGAAGCGACGGTGCTATATGCACAAGTACTAGCTCTTGCTGCAGGCTGTCACTTGATCAGCTGGCACAAGTCCGCTAGGAGCTTAAGCCAACTTCTATGAGCTCTTAGAAGAAGCTTTTAACTGTGATGGATGAAAACTAACTCAACTAGAGGCTAATCTACTTGCAGAAAGAAGTTGAAAGCTAGAAAGGAACGCAAACCCTAACAAACCCTAGTTTTACCGACTAACCCTACTGGTGCAAGTAAAAGGATGAAAGCTACAGAAATGGATGCCATTGACTTCTAGAAAGGTAAAATGCATGTGACTAAGCTACTTCTGAAGAGAAATATGAATAAAACATCTTTTTGCTTTTTTGAGTAATTTGTCAGAATTATTTTGCATGTGCTTTAACTGTTTTTGACTGTGCAGAGGTTGATTGGCGAAAGGAAATAGAGTAGGTGTTTGCAGGAGGTTGGGAAGGTTAGAAGAAGGTCTAAGGGGTCGCTATCACCCTTCCAGAGAGTTTCACAGTGCTCATATCTCAAGAAACCGCTTTCGTGAGCTTCTACAGGAAGTCTGCAGGGGTTCTACAAGATGTTCTGTGGCTTCTACAGGATGTTTCTACAAGATGTTCCGAAAGGGGATTTTGGAGGGTTGATGGTGGAAGAAAGGTGAAGAAGTGGGTATGGAGGTTGGATGATGATGTGGAGGGGTCTAGGACCTGGTGAATGAAATGGGTGAGTGATAAGGATGGTTGGATTTGTTCAAGGAGGGGTAGAGCAATGTTGCACAAAAATATGGAAATTAGGTCAAAATGAGGGAACGTAGCAAATGTGAGGCAAGAATCAGAGTTAGAGGACGGAGCAGGTGGTATTGATGGAGTAGGGGTAGGCAAAGAGGTATCACAGGTGCTCTGCAAGTTATTTTCCAAACTATTCAAACAAAGACTCAGAAAACCAAAGACCTAGCTACTTTAACCTAATCTGACCTAAATATCAGCAAAGAAAATGAACAGAAGTTTATTGGCAACAAAATCATGTGAAATAGCTATGCAAACTAAGCAATCATGGACTTGAACATGTAACCACAACTGGTATCAACTTCCACAAATGAGAATCTAACACTAATAATTGCATGACGAAGCAAAGACAATGTCTTTGGTGGCGGCAAGGATGCCTTGGTCCCAGCTCATGGTCCCACGGAGGGAGAGGTGAGATTAGGGGAGCTTGATAGTCTTTTTCTGAAGATCTTCTCTGTTATCAACCTATCAAACCAATCTGAACATGAAAATCCATTTTAATCATCAATAATGATCTAGGTAACCAAGCAAGACTTTAATCTACTTAATAGAAACTATTTGATAAAGACATCAACAACACATAACAGTACACAAAGGAAGCCTTGGCACTTGGGTTGGGCCCAACCCCAAGAGCTGCAGGCTCCTAAGAAGAAGCTCAGAACTGGTGCCAAATGAAACTGCTTTCCATTACTAAAAAATAACCATGTCACAAAAGAAGCTGTACAGCAGAAGCTACAAAATGAGCTGAGAAACTAGCAGCACTATAGTGCAGAATACAACTATTCAAAAAGTAACCTACGAAGGCTAGAAGCCTTCCTATTTATGCACCATGAGGACCTCCAACAGTCCTCCTTGATTCAAGGGGCTTGGCTGCCCAAACTGCTAGTACTTAATCACTTCATAAAAACTGCTCGGCTGCCCTTGGGAATCAACGTTGGTGGGCTGCTGAACTCCGAGCTGATGGTGGAGAACTCGAGGAAGAGGCCATTTAGTGTAGGAGGCACCCTCCCTATGAATCCTCAGCCTTGTCCCCTTGCATTCGACTGTCAAATGGCTCATAAATGCTTGACCTTGGTCCAAAAGTTGTCCAAAAATCTGCAATAAACACGTATTAGTCTTCATGGTCAAGTGATTATCCTCATTCATTCAATCAACATAAATATACTCAAAAGCATGCATAAACTATGAATAATGGTGGATTAATGGAGAACAATAGGCAAAATGAGCCCAATAAGTTACCCATTTTTGGGGCTCATCAGCTACTCAAAGGGGTACCAACTGATGCTACAAATGTGTTCAACAAGGTGATGCCTCTATTATTTTCTACATGTATTCTTCCCCAACTATAGGATTTCCCATTGAATGATAGACATTTGTGTTATTTAAAGATGTTGAAACACATCTCTAACCTAAATAATGTTTTTCTAAAATTGGAACATGTGTTGGCATGAGAAAGTTCTCTACGAACACTCGTATTTTTGGTGTTTCTTGTCAGTTGAAATAGAATATTTACATCAAAAAGGGAATAATATAAATGCAGGAAGCAATTAAATAAGATATATGAATACAACTGTGAAAAGCAAATAATGTAACTAAAATTGGAAAATAACACTTTAAGCAATCCTTTATTGATATTCCAAACTAAATGCAATGTTCACTTGCCTTTTCTAGGGGGGGAATATCCAACATGAGAAGAGTTCCAAATACTACAATATTCACTTGATAACCCATTACATAGCTTCTATTACTGTACATATAGTTTCTAATTGACGAAAACTATAACCACCTAATGGACTTCCATTAATGAGGCCTCAACCACTAACTACTGGACCTTATTTAACAAGGTCACTTACATTTATTAATTTCACACTATACTATTGTGTAGAGCCTTATTTAATAAATATGGTTGTCAATACATTAACAATCTATTCCACTAACTATGGAGGTTAAGGTCATTATGGAACCCTAACAACAATGCAATGTTGTCACACTTCAACTTGACAAAGACTCAACCGGCCTAGGACTAAAAGAAACTCAACGAATTGACATGACTCATTGACTTGGGAAAGACTCAACAAATACAAATGAACCTCAAAATACAATAAATTTAGTGCCCAAAATTATGTCGAGTCTTGATGAGTATGGAAATTTTATGGTGAGTATAGTGAGTGGCGAGTTTGATGGTGAGTAAAATAGCGAGTGTGGGGGCTAGAGAAGACTCCACAAGACTCAACAGAAGAGTCTTGGATGAGTCAAACTACACTAGTATAATGTGTATAGTTGCGAAAATTCTTCTCTTGCATTTTCTTGTTATGTGAGTGTTCTCTCATTGTTGTATTTTGTGCACATATCAAATCTACAGGTTTAGAAGCTTCTAGCTGTCTAGAGATCTAGATTTTTGCATTGGTCAATTCATTTCAGTACTATTTTGGATTGGTTCTTCAAAAAATTGGCTCTATGAATATACAATACTATGGTATGGGTTTTTCTATTCTAATTTTTGAGTTACAAGAAAATAAACTAGTTGTTCTGAAAGTTGGGACATGTTAATTATGGAAGGAAAACCTTGATTGAAACCATGGCATACAAATTTCAAATTTCAATCATTTCATAGAAATATTTGAAACTATGTCATTTTGAGTTTGAATCCTAAATTTGTTAACACAATTTTGGTATGAATCAACCTTGAAGAGTATTGGAAATTATTCAAGAAAGCACCTTAAAATGCTACATCCCATAGTTGGTCACATGTCTTGTACTATGATGTGTGGAAATGGATCTTCATATAGGGCTTCCTAAAATTCAATGGTTTTACCTAGAAACATATTTTAGATTATGAAAAGGTTATCCTTCAGTGTCTGTATTTCCATGAATATGGAATTTGGCCCTACTATTTCCTTCTCAATAACCTAATTGCTAAAGGAAAGAAGGGTTTTGAGATGCAAGGATAAGAAGAAAAGGAGAATGATTTACACAAAAAAACCTAAGAAAGTGAAGGATCTAGGAAAACCCCCATCAGATATTGAAGTGAACTTGGAAGACAACTCTAGTTGGAACAACAATAAATGTAAAGAAAGAAAGTCACAAAACAAGAGTGAAGAAACCATCATCAGTTGTGAGTTCAAGAAGGAAGAAATTTAGCTAAGGAATCACAAGGGAAGAGGTACAAAAAACAAAGTTTTAGTTAGGGAAAGGAAAATAATGTAGAGAAGAGATGAAAAAGTAGTTGAAATTGTACACAAGAAAAATGTAAAGCCAGTTTTAAAACATCCATACTAGTAAGGGATTTCATTGCAAAAGTTGCATCTTTAGTAAAATTATTTTGTTTCTGTTAAAGAAACAAAGATGCTAGATCTAAGTGATTTCTGAAAAAATTGGTGAGAACTAGAGTTCAATCTAATAGACCTATTTAGTCTGAATGAGGGAAAGAAATCTAAGAGAACAAATCATGTTTGATGAATCGATGAATTATTAATTAACAACAAACAATTTTGTTATATCTTTGAAGTGACAGTTTTCAAGTCAGCTACTATTTCCATTACTTTTGATTACTATTTATTTCATCTGGTTATCTTGCAATAAATTAAGTTTAGCGTACTAAGAACAACTAGTCATGAGTCCTTCAAAATCAAAACTTCTAATGGGTACAAGTTTCTTATTTTTTCAATATCTATTTGTCCTTGGTTTGTACCTATTGCAATCTCACATTTCTCCGGCTGGAGGAGCCTTCCCATGTTTTGGTTCTTATAACTACAAAACTTGGCTCTGTGAAAACTTGGGTGAGACTAGAGAGTAAGTGATCGGCTCAAACACATGAAAAACTCAGGAAAACTAGGCTAATTTTTTCTGACAAGAATGAAAATTTTGTACTCGCTGCCAAGAAGCAAGTTTGACTTGCCAACAAGTTAGTTTGGCTTGTTTTATTTGTTGGCCTAAGTTTGACTAGGAAACGATAACAAATTTTGTAACAATTATCTTGATAATGTTATCAAGTTATAAATACATATTTTTAATGTAGTGGAGACTAAAAGAGGAAGATGGAGATGCAAGTAAATATGACAGTAGGGATAGTATTTATACCAAGCCAGAGAGTTTTGGCATCTAAACAAGAATGGATGACAGTGAAGAGGACTTCCTGGATCCAACTATGCCAAAATTTCCACAAAAGATCCACTTCGAACCTCAAGGTCAATATTCTGAAGAGTGGATTTGGATTCCTCTTCATCCTAAAAGAAAGTACTATTTTCAACATATAACAAAAATCTATTTTCCTGGCGGTAACCTTTTGATTGCCTCAGGATCAAGATCCTTCCTGGTCATATACCTATCAAGTCTATCCAAGGACACCATTGCTTGTGAGATATATATTAAAGCTTGAGGAAATTTCCTAATGGGTTCTTGAAGAATTTTGAAAATAGATGTTGTAGTGAACACCTTCCTTGTTGTAAGTTTTTCTCCTACAAAAATGCATGTAGTGGATGTCACTACTGAAACAAGTGAAGGCATGTTCCATGTAGTAAATGTCACTACTGAAATAAGTTAAGGCGTGTTCCATGTAGTGAATGTCACTACTGAAACAAGTGAAGATGTGCTCCATAGGGTAATTATATTCACTAAAATAGAATTCATAGTTTTGCAGAGCCATTCATATTCAAAATTCCTAAAAGACTCTACACATGTTTGGAAATGGTATTCCCATGCTTGAATTTTGATAACCCTCGTATAATTCAAAAACTCATTAGTTTTATGAAGATCTCACATTTTCATTAATTGGAACTAATATCTCTTATTTCTCTTGGATCCCCAGGCTACAATCCCCATTATCAATTCCATGTAAACAAAACCAGACAACATAGAAATGCCCAAAACCCTAAACATAATTGATAAATCAATCCCAACTTGTAGAGGCATCATCTAGATGTAATGAAGCTACAACATCGTATCTGAAAGTTGTCGAGCATCCATAGCCATGTAATTTACAATCTATCCAACACCATGAGCTTGCCTAGCAAAGCTTGAGAATCTTAAACCCGTTTTGTATAAATTTGTGATCAAATTAGACCTTATTATCATGCCCAACTTCTGACATTGAAAGTTATACTGATGGGAACAAAGAACCTCAATGGATTTTGCTAAAAATAGTATCAATAAAAGCACAAAGCCTTCATAAGGAAAGTTCTGACCTCTAGATGTAAAATCAACAAAAAATTTGTATCAAAACGAGGCCAATATACATCACACATAGTTTTGCAATGGCGAGGGATGCAGTAAGTGCAAGATTTGGCCAAAAGCATCGAAGAAATGTAAGACATACAGGGTGTTGGTGTTCCACTATGTCATTAGACCAATTTAAATTAAAAATTACAAACATATTTTTAGCGCTATCACCAGGTGCCAATGAAGGAACCTCTATCAATTACAAAGCATTTTTGTAACCTTTTTTCAATACAAGATTCAACCATCACCATGTAGCCCTTGACAAAATAATTGTTGTAGCATAAGGGGTTATTAATTCTTTCTCAATGCTAGGATTCAGAGTGCTAGCATCGAGAAGAGGTTCGCGTAGTTTTTTTCTTCAACAATGGTGATTCCTGTAGTCCCTTTGAGGGCTAATGCCAACAAAAATCCATGGGTAGGGAAAATCATCAATGCAAAAATGTCATCAAGAGGGAGAATAGTATATGGATTAAGAGTTGTGGATATGAATGTAATGATTACAGGGATCAAGAATATTGTATTTATAATGAAATTCATAATCGAGCAGAGATATAGAGACTTTGAATGTGTTGTAGCTTTGAATTTCTTGTCATGTCCAATTTATTGTTGCAAACACAATCCATGAAAGTGATTGGAATAGTGTGTATAGTACCTCATGGATAACCCATTTAGTTC
Organism: Pinus tabuliformis; assembly: GCA_031772625.1. Classification (NCBI taxonomy): domain Eukaryota; kingdom Viridiplantae; phylum Streptophyta; class Pinopsida; order Pinales; family Pinaceae; genus Pinus; species Pinus tabuliformis. The sequence goes on along the minus strand of CM062818.1, from coordinate 508,247,683 downwards.
TAAGGCCTAGTCTTTCAAATCTCCAAATACAGAGACCAACATGCAATAAACTTACAATTCTTGTGACAACTAAAGTTTCTTTGAATTTGAGACTAACTTTGAGGCTCTGGATGTGGCTTTGGCCCTGGAGATTGGTGTTTTGAGGAAGTGATTTTTCCTTTGATGATATCTTTAGTGAACATAGTAATTTATTCACCAAGAATGCCAGATAAAGAAATAAGAAACCAATGTTGACGAGGATGTCAATTTTGCATTGGGAACATGGATGTGAATATTTATTATCTTGATGTTAGGGCACTCTATGTGCCCTGGGTGATAACACTCGTGATATCCAATTTTTTGGGTCAATTTCCTACTCTTCCTTTCGCTTCTAGGTTTTTGATTTCATCCATACCTTGCTAATATGTCTGTCTAGATTTTCCAAATCGATATGATTTGTTCTGAAAAATCTCACTCTCCCCTCCTTCCATTTTATTTCAAATTCATAGGACTTCCCACTACTATTAGCACCACCCTTCTCGACTTCTTTTCCTCTCGAGGTTTTGAAACCTTGTCCATCATGAACAAATGGATTCTACAACCTAATCTAGAACCCAAGTCAAGGATCCACATGTTCCTCTTGAATTCTACAATGGAATCTAAGAGATTATGTGCAAATAAAGAGCATTGAACCTTGTCCCGACCTAGGAAGGAGGAAGAGTAGCGGGGAAGGAAGAAGAGTGGCACATAATCTAAGAGATTATGTGCAGAGAAAGAACATCAAACCCTCTCTCGACCTGGGAAGGAAGAAGAGTAGAGGGAAATTAAATTTTAATTGGTTGATTTTAGAGTATCCCAAGATTATATTTTAACAATTTGTCAATTGAGTAGCAGGAAATTAAATTTTAATGGGTCGATTTTAGATTTTAGAGTAGCCCAAGATTAGATTTTAACAATTTGTCAATTTTTTATGTTGCCACTATTGAGTTTAAGTTTTTTTCATTTGAGTAAAAGGAGGTCACTTCACATAGAGGCTATATATTTAATATTGTTGAAGGCCTAGAGAGTGATAATTTTGGCTTGAGGGTATCAATAAAAACTATAAAAAACCTTATTTTGAAAAATGTCTTCAGGATCCATCACATGAGAGTATAAAAGACCTCCCTAAGAAAGTATGTTCATATAAAGAGGGAAAGAGGACATGAGGTTTACACATAAGGGGAATATCAACTAACCCTTAAGGAGGTGGAAAATATACCTAATTCTATGAATAATGTTATTAATAAACTCAAATAGTCCTAGGTAGCCCATTATTTTTTGGGAATAATGTTATTAATAAACTTCAAGTAGTTGTAGGTAGCTCAAAAATACCCTATTAGAAGCTAGTCATAGTTTAGTTTACATTAGTCATTTTTAGTTGTATTACTTATTAGCTAGTCGTATATTTTAACCCACGAATGAATTAGTCATTTGTGATAGTTGTTTTTAGTTGGGTCACTTAAGATTGCTAATTTTTGGTAGTATTTCACTTGGAAAAGTTGTGGTGGCTAACGTTTTTGGTCACCTAATCACTAATTTCTCATTTTTTACTACTGTATTTTCCTCGGGTATTTTTGCAGAACCGACAGTGGTTGTCTCTTCCGTCTCAATTGGCTAGTTAGTCCTAGAGGTAGTAAACTCTTTGTTTACTTCGTTGAAGATGTGTTTTTTGTATTAGAAATCATATGTAAGGGTTTTAGGTCCTCTCCTAGTTTTTATTAATAGAAATATTACTACTCATTTTGTTGAAAAAAAAAATTAATTATTCAATTATTAAATAAATTAAATTATTCATATAAATATTTTATATTACTTTTTAATTAAATGAAAATTATATATATATATATATATATATATATATATATATATATATATATATATATATATATATATATATATATATATATATCCTGAAGGTGGTTCCCTTGTCCCATAAACAAGGGATTCTTGTACACCAATTTGGTATTTGTGACCTTAAAATTGGATTATATCTATATATATATATATATATATATATATATATATATATATATATATATATATATATATATATATATATGTAATTTGTTGGAGTAGTTTGGGTGAGGCTCGAGATTAAACCTAATCGCTACCACTATAACTTCAAGAGTATATCCAATAACCAATAATTTGAGAAAGAAGAGTATACCCAATGACGATATAATGAGAATTTAGAATATATCAAACACTCATATACTAGGAATTTATGATTTAGCAAGAGTCAAGACTTCGCGAGGGTGGGGGAGCCTACTCCCTGAGCCTTATCACAATGGGTCGAAGATGTCCCCTTGTGGGATTTTAAACTAGGTTGAAGGGATAACATCGCATTGTGGCAACCACTTGGTCATTCCAGGGACCCAAAGACAAAAAAGTTATATAAATTGTATATAATAATATTTATTTTTTAAGGTCAGTGTTAAGCAAGAGACTAAATTTGTGTGAGATCCCTTGTTTGCAAGACAATGGAATTGCCTCCACCTAACCACACATGTTCTTAACCATTAAAATCAATCGAATTATATAATAATGTATAAGTTGAAACATATTTAATATTAAAATTATGTAATTCATATTATTAAAAAAATCAATTAGATTAAATTTCAAGTAATTGGAATTTCTAAACCCAAGGGTTAAATCAAGTGGTCGAGTTCCCATCGTTAAAAGCACCTTGCTAATGGGAGGTTAGGTTCAATTCTCCTCGACACTCTCAGGGTTAGGATCTGCCAATCAGCCGGTCCAAAGTGATCCCTTCGAGTGGATCTACCCAAATAATTCATGTGGACGTAGTGGCCACCAATCTCCATGTACATGAACCTCACATTAAAAAAAAAAAATTGGAATTTGGGAAGTTCCCATGAAAATTTAATTCCCATCAATCACATATTCTCATGTTAAATATATTATTGTAATGACTTTAAACTTTATTATTGATAAATCATCTTATACATTTTCTAGAAAGTAGAAATAAAAAGAATAATTCAAAGATCACCTTAATTTCATTATAACTAGTCGCAACCATATAAATTATTTGTCTATTAAATGGAAGTAAGTATCAAAACATTTCATGATACATCTCACATTGTCAAAATTTAAAACCAACCTAGATCCATCTTATCTCCAGATCTACCAAGTGTCGAGAGGGATCAAATCTCTTGAGGTGAAAATCTCTTTTAGATTGAAAAAAAAAATTGATCTCTCTCGGCACTTGGCAAATCTAGAGTTCAAATGGATCTAGGCTGGTGTAAACTTTCAAGAAAACCACATTAATTAAAATAATTTACTAATAATCTACAAACATTATAACTTCACTCTTAAAGGATTAACTTATCTACTTATTTCCAAAAAACATAGACTCTTAACAAATTAAAATAATTTGAAATCTTTCTATAACATTAAAATATATATTTTTAATTATTAATAATTATAACGAAACTAATATCTCCTTCTATCATTAAGACAACCTTCTACCCCTCATTTCAACAATTAAAATGAATCTAAAAAACATAAACAACTACTTTTATTTATATTTTAAAAGTAATTTAGTACAACTTTAATTTCTCTCTTCTTCTTTTTTATAAATGTGGTGAAACCTATAATAACTCATTTGTTAATGGGTAAAAATAATTATAATTTGTTATTACTATTGATAATGTATACTCATCACTATTCTTCAAAGAAAATCACATCAATTAAAATAATGTATGAGTAAAAGTTAGAAAAATAGATTTTCACTCTTAAAGATTTAACTTATTAACTTATTTCCAAAGACCATGGACTTTCAAAAAATTAAAAATAATTTGAAATCTTTCTATAAAATTAAAGTATATTTTTAAATTAATAATAATTATAACAAAACAAACATCCCCTTTCATTGTTAAACTGACCTCTTTAACCCTCTCATTTCATCAACTAAAATAAATTTTGAAATGATTGTCAAACTTTTAATTTTCTCAACCAAAATGAATATTGAACTTATAAACTAAAAACGACCAAAAATAAAATTAGAAAAGAAGAAGAAGAGAAGAAGTTAATATCAATCTTAATAAATCAACCACGTAAACCAAAAACTCAATGAAATATCAACCAAATGTAAATAATAATGGGAATACAAAGAACAGGAAAATCTTAAAAGTGTTGCACATGATCCTCTATAACAAATTATCAACCTCCTGTTGTGTGCAAACAATGGGGTCTTCTCTAATATTGTGTTCCAAAAGCTCCAAACCATAGATCTTCATCAATCTGAAAGGTCTTTTATGTTTATGCCTTTTATGATTATCATTCCCTATTAAATAAAACCTCTGCAACCAAGTAATTTAAATGGTAAATTCAACCAAATTTTCATCAAAAATGTCGAAACTAATGAACTTCACAAAATTAAGCATAAATCAAGTGAATATATGAAGATACTTGGCATTTTCACCTTTTATTGTTTTGATTCTGATTATTCTTCGACTTCAATGTTTAACCATGGAACATGAGCAAGGAATGACCATTATAAATATGGCTCTAATTCTCATTATTTTTCAGATTCAATGTTTAACAATGGAACATTAGCTGGAAATGGCTATTATAATGTGCAGGGATACAACAAATAAATACCACTTAAATCCCCAATCAAATCCTTCTATTTGGAGAAAAAGAAAATTCATGCTTTTAAATAGCCTACATTAGAGAGGAATACCATTGGAAATCTCCTAGGTAAATAATACTATGGTAAAAGCCACAGGTGAATACAATGCCTTAAAAAGTTATTTTTATTTTATTTTAACGTATCACTATTTTTATTTTTATTGTTTATAGGACATGACAACATATTTTCCATATTGGGTTGAAGAGCACCTCTCGACACAATAAATATGAGTAATTTTATTTGGGGTTGTCTTTAGTGCGACTTTTCGCACTTTCCGGTGCCGAAATCTGGCAAAAAAATTGAGGTGAAATCTTGATTTGTGTTATTTAAACTGATTTTTTTACTGTATATATAGATTCAGTACCCTGAAAAACCCCTAGGGCACTTTGATTGTGTAGGGGTTACCCATCAAGCTTGTGATTTCAATAAATTCTTGCCGGATTTTAGAGAAATTAGACCGAAAAGCCCCACCGAAAAAGCTTCCAAAAAGTCTCACTAAAGACAAGTCGATTTTATTTAAAAAAAAAAGATATGATATTATATCTTAAAGTATTATATTCAAAATCTAGAATTCAAAAAGTTGTCAACCATGAATAAACTATTTTACTTTAATTATCAATTTATTTTATTTTTGTTTTTATTTTTATGTAATTTAACTGTGTCAAAATGTTAAACAAAATAGGATAGGTAGGACATGAATTTACAACATCTCTACCATACTGGGCTAGAGAGCGCCTCTTGACACAAGAATCATAAAGATTAACTAAACTATAACTTTATTTTAAATTATTTTATTATTATTCCCTGATGTGGGTGCAACTCGAGGCAAATGGGACTTTGGGCCTTCGTGCCCGCCACCCCATATTTGATGAAAATGTCGATCATTAAATTTAGGGGTGGCATGGCTACCCCCGTGCATGCCTCTACATGTAACACCTTAATTGGCATCATACAAATAATAATAATAATGTTTTATGGGCTCTGCTACACAGTGTTGGGTTCTATCTTAACACTAGGGAAGTTATTGGTACCCCTTTCCATCAGTGAAAAGCGAGAGCCAAAGGGGATTATTATTTTCTCTTGGATAAGGTACTTCCACACTAGTTGGTTCAGTCTTCTCATGAGTGGTGGCTTCTGGAGGAGGGAAAAGTCTAGGTGGAGAATACAGTAGCACTAGAGCTAGGTCTCTTCTCCATGTCAGTTTCTAGAAGTCCAATTGAAAACATTTGCATGAAAAAGTTGACATTTATCCAACTCGGGATAACTCTTATCCTGCCCAGTTCTTTTCTCTCTATTCTTATTCTATGGTTAATGTCTTTTCTGCAATATGGATGCATATTACTATGAATATATGCTTAACTGGCTTATTGCTTGGGCTCTCTTGTACTGTAGAAGTGTTTAGCCTTTCTTAGATTTCTTCATTGTAATTAGGGGAAGGTCTTTGTCTTTTGTCAATAGAGTCAAGGAGGAAGGGGGTCATTTTGTTCAAGGTTACAATCTCTTCTTGGACTCCTATAAATTTGGTCAATCGTCACTGTCAATCACATGATTTATTTTTGGGAAGGGTTTTAATTCCCCAGGCTTTACCATTAGCTTTTCAATTGTTAGTAACCCTGTGACCTTTGTTGTGAATGTGGAGTACCACTAGGCTGTATAAAATTCTAGTTTACAACTTCATTTTTTGGAGTTATTGATCTTTGTCTCATGGGGAGATGGAAGACTGTGTATGTATTTGGGCCTATGATTTTTAGAGAATTGTGGAGACTTCCACAATAGAAACCCTGCACATGTGTTAAGTGTCTTGTAGAGGGTTGGGTTAGGGTTTGTAGGGATGTTGAAATGAAATATCAGAGGATGCAGAGTCACAAAGGTGGGGAAGGTGGCCGCATGGGGGCTTCACTAAGGGAGCAATACCACACAATTGCATTCATATTGGGGAATATATATTGAGGAAAAATTGACATAATATATTAGGGGATATATAGGGGGTAAATGGTTTTTATATTTGTAGGTATAAAAAATGGAGCTCAAAGTTAATGAAAAAATACAAAAGGGTATACAAAATGTTAATGAAAAAATGAATACCTACAATATCTAGTGAAAGTAGGTTTTTAAAAATTGGGAACATATATTGGGTTCATATTGGTACAAGGTTTAATAATGTGATTTTTAGAGGTATTTTCCAATATGTAGTCAAATTAAAGGTATTATTTAATATGCCACGAATGCACGTGATATGTCAGAGGTTCATCGAGTGAAGCCCCTGTGGGTGGTCGTGGACCTTAGGAGCATAACCATGATCACTTGCAACCCTAAGAGGCAATGTAAACCTTTCAAGAGAATACCCCTGTGGATTTCAAAAGTGAACTGCAAAAATTGGAGAATTTGGCTGCTAGAGATCACCATGCTATGTCAGACTCAAAGCTCTTGGAGGAATTTGGGAATTTAGTTTTGGACCCTAGTCATATAAGTGGTCGTAAGAAGCAATATTTGCAGGCCATTTTCCTTTATTAAAAAATGAAAAATTTGATGGGTAGAATCCTTGTGGAGTGATAAGCGGACCAGGATGAAATTTTTGCTAACTTAACAGATGTTAAGAGGGAGCAACGTAATATGAGGTTTCAAATGGAGAAATCGAAATATGAGGTTTCGCATGGAACAAATGAACAACCAACTAGCTCAGATTGAACACCATATCCCATGTATTTCTACATCATTAGCCCCTCCAAGATCTAATGCAAGAGAATCATCCCCAGTTAACTCTTTAGACTCTTAGGTGATTGATGTGCCCTACTAATCTATTTTGGTTTGATGTTTCTTTAGACTCTCTAGTTAGGTTGCAAATGTTGTCACTGCTACAATTCTGGACTTGTTACTCGATTAATAAATGGTCAAAATACCTAGCTTCCCATTGGATAGGTTGAGATCACTAAGTGAACAATCAATGTTGATGGAAGTAATAGGTTAAACGATGTATTATCTCTGTTTTCGTGGTAATAAAAAGCAATATACATTAGCTTACAAAAACAAATATTGTTATTATTATTAATTATAAAAAGAATTAATATTGATGTAGCCCAGGCCTCTCCCAGGCCACAACTGCCAGGATCTTCCAATCACCATGCATACAAATCATGCATTTTAACACACGCCAGTGTACACTTAAAGATGATTTATAAAAACCATGACCAATTCATAACAATCAACTGTTGTCTTATGCCATTCGCCTTGGCATATTTCTTCTCTTTTTTACTGTGGCCTCTTTCTGAACCTCTGCTCTCTCCTTTATGACCTTCAGTAGTCATCTCCTTCGCCATAAGTTCCTCGCCTATGAGTTGCATGAAGCTTCTACCACAGCAACCTCTCTTGCTGCCACTTACCTCACCAATCCTTCCCTCCGGATCTGGTCTTTTGGTAGTCATTGGTCCTCTGCTGGAACCTTTCGAGAATCCTCTACTGCTCCTGTAGGCTTCTCTCATCTGCAACTTTCTTCAACCTCTGTTGAATCTTTAGGTTTTGCCACATTCACTTAGAATCCCTTGCTGGACTCCTTTATCACTGCACTCCAGCTGTGATCTGCTTCTTCCTGCTGAGATTTCTTCACTATGTCTGTCAATCAAATTATCAAGCATAACCTTTAAACTAGAGACAATTAATACCTGTCAGCTCACCTTTCAAGATCCTGTTGATCTTGTTTCACTTCATCATCCGCACTGCATCTCTGTGCTGCAATGTTCATCAGTTCCAAAATCCAACATTCATTCAATCACATGCAATTAACTGAACTTAAAAAAAACTTGAATCTTCAACCAGAACTATTCTAGCTCTGATACCACCTGATGCAGCCCAGACCTCTCCCAGGCCACAACTGCCAGGATCTTCCAATCACCATGCATACAAATCATGCATTTTAACACACGCTAGTGTACACTTAAAGATGATTTATAAAAACCATGACCAATTCATAACAATCTCATTAGTTCCATAAACAATATCATATATATTCGCTGGATTCAATTAAAGAGTGTGCCTTACTGTTCGCCTTTGACCGGAGTTCAATTACCAATAACACAACATTTTAAATGTAATTTTACCATGGCCGCAGGCATATCTATATGACTGCACCGGTAGTGGATATATAGATCTGCGCTCCTCCAATCTTATAAGTCACGGACTCTATACCAAACTGAGCTTCCGTCTATTACATATACGCTGAGAGAGCATTACCATCATCATCTGACATTTCTGTAAACCCAGCGGACCAGTTATAATTTAATTATCAGTCAGTTAAATTATGATTATAGTCCAATAGGCCCTCTCGGCACTTTATAGCATTTTGATTTAATAGGTATATCGCCATACCCTTCCGCCTTTCTATTGGGTTATGACCGGTACATATACAACTCGCAATCGACCCGATACACTTATGCTAGCTCCGCCTTTCCGCATTCGGTACAGTTGGTGACTTGTTGTCCATGCGATGCCGGATTCCCCCCGAATTATGTATACATAGTTTATATTGTTCGGTTCCAAACTGGAAATCGCTCCTGTTATTACGTTATCCTCTTGTCCGTCACAGGTTGTCCGCCACAGTCTTTATGAACAGAGCACTAATAATGCCACGATGTAAGTCTCACACGAACAGTCATAAAATTGACCATGCGCCCTTTAACTGCATAACGTTAAATCGATTCTTATTCAAACAGAACGGATGCTTGAATATTTCAATGAGCAGAGAACTACGCCGCATATATTATCACCATGAGGTTGGGTCTTATGATCCTTGATTTTTTCCCTTCGCTGAAACCATCGAATGGAGATTCCAAGAACAATTACGACATCAAACCATATGTGCCTTGAAGAATCAAGACCGCCTCAAAGTCGGAAATCCATTACAATCAATTAATAAAGCCACTAGAACTCTTGGTATAGCCAGAGGCATACACGCAACCGGAATTCAAGCCTTCAACGATTAATATACATGATTATAGTGCAGAGGAAAATAAGAGCCATCAGCACCTCATTCAAATTCAAGTTGTATAACATCAATTTCTGCCACCACATGCAGAACCATATCTCGGAATTCATTAAACACAAACATGCTCGTACAACACTGAATTCAACATACTCGTATTTACATAAAACAAACATTCACACAGTTATATTCATGGCCAGATATGCAAATCCATGGCCCTTTTTCAAACTGCCCGAAGGCTCCCAAGGAGAACCTTGCTCACTCCTCACACTCACTCCTCACACTCTCCTTCCTGCCTTCAATGCCTATGAGGCTCCATAATTTATTAAACTTAGCATGATAAAAAAAATCCTAAAATCACTCAACTAAAGCTCATGCAATGCATACATATGGCAAAAGCATCTTTTCATCTTTTTCCTGTTCTAAAATAGAAAAGCTATCCTTATCACTTAAATTCCACATCCACTCCTTTATGTTGGAAATAATACTGAGAGGGGGGGTGAATCAGTATTATCAGATTAATCAAACTTTTCAAATGCTCAGAAACATATACGCTACTTCAGTTAAGTGAACCAGCGTGTACACGCTACTGTGACGAAGTAAAACAGCGTATAAGAAGAAAACTCACAATTTAGTTAGCTTATTCTTCAATTAAGTGCATCAGGACATTATTCACCACATTAACAGTAAACATGTGCAGTATAACAGAACAGATAAAAATCCACACACATGAACACCAAGATATAAGGTGGAAACCCAATGTGGGTGAAAACCACCTGCTGCAAGTTGTCTCTATCTTTCTTTAATATGAAACTTCAGTTTACAATCTTTTGTACTGGTGCAGCCTTATACCAGTACGCAGGCTACAACCTGCAGAAGGCTACAACCTTCTCTCGTTCTCCAAACTTCCTTGGAAGGGAGCTCCAACCCCCTTTGCTCTTGTACTAGCCAAGATACTAGTATGTAGGTGCTGACCTACAATCTTCCTACTTTTCATACATTTTCAGACTTGGATATTCCTGAAGCACAACATTACAATCTGAAGACCACAAATCATTCAATTTCCACAACAGATCATTGAAGCATAAAACAACCAAACTTTGAATCACTGAACCACTGAACCCTGTCAATCACCAGTTACCAGAACACAGAGCAGACTACAGAACTCTGCAATAACAGTCAGACCCCACTGTAAACCCAAAATCAAGTTTCAAAAGATATACGCTACTTCAATGAGCAAAACCCGCGTATACACGCGCTTTTACCGAAGCCAACCTGCGTACAGATCTAAAAATAAACTTTCTCAATTTGCAGCTGTACCAGACATTAGTTAGATCCAAAACGTAACATTGCAACAATATGCAGATCTAGAAATACGCATAATCAACCATATCATGATAGTGCATTTCAAACCATTAGATCCCGATCTACCCTTAGATCTAGTCTTCCATCAACCGATGTGATCTCTCCTTGGCTTAGATCAAGCAACCCAGAACCTGCATATCAGATCTCTTTCTCTCTTAGATATTCAAGCCTTGTCGAAAGATGAGATTGCCTAATGATCTTCTTCTCCTTATGTAGTCTTAGGCCTAGCTCAATACCAAGAGCCAAAACCATAGTAACACAATACCATCAACTTCAAAACTAGGGATCGACACGCCCGTCGAGACACAATGGTCCGAAATCATAGGCACAACTTCCAAGGACTAACCACCATGGACCAAAGGAACCTTTTCCACATACACGCGCTTTTTCTGAAACCAACTTGCGTGTACACGCGACTTGGGCTTAACGAACATGCGTATATGAACTTCCTTGGCATGCTGTACTAAGATCTGTCTTCTGATTAAGTTGCCATCACCTGTACCAACCTCTGAGCACCTGTACCATCCTCTGAGTGAGTTGCCATCAAGGACAACACTTGAATCATAATGCCAACAATCTCCCCCTTTGGACTTGATGGCAACCATCACACCAAGTCACTCTCCCCCTTTGACATCAAGGGCAAAGGGCTGTGCTCCCCCTGAGGACATGCTGATATCTCTGTTTGGCTGTGCTGACTTGTGCTCCCCCTGACCGAAGGCCAGATCTGCAAAAGATGTTCTTCAACAAGAACCAAGACTTATACACCATAAGGGACCTTCCTATCACCAAAAGACTCAATACATACATCCATACTCCCTACCAAGAGGGGACATATCAGAAACAACCAATTATATTACAGCATTCATCCCAGGCATAGTGGGGAAACCAACATAGGCCGTTACATGACCTTGACACCATAAAAGAGATATGACAAGAGAGATACATGACATAGAGACAATAGATCTAAACCAAGACTTAGGAAAGACACCAGCAGCATCTGATAAACATCTTGTTAGATCAGCAACCAGAATTTCTTTCTGAGCTCCTTCTCCTGAAACCAACAACCAAAACATCTGAATGCCAACAATGCTTTATGAGACTTTTGAGCTGCTCCCCCTGAACCTGTGCCTGTTGCACTCCCTGAAACTGTGCCTGAAGAATTCTGACATTCCTATTGTTGTTTCAGAACTTCAGAGTTTTCTCTTGCTGTTCAGAACTTCATATACGCGTTTTATCCTGTATAAAACAGCGTATGTACGCAGATGTTCTTTCTGCAACAAGCGTCCAGCATACACGCGACTTACCCAGCATGAATCCGCGTGTATACGCTCATATCCCTTCCGTAACCTGCGTATACCAACTTTTCTGTAGAACAAACAAACTTCAACAACAGGATGAAGCATCAACTACTCCCAGCTTTTGTCTGAGATATTCAAAAGTTTCCCTGGGCAGTGGTTTTGTGAGAATATCAGCAACTTGCTCCTTAGAAGGAACATACTCCAACTTGACCTTCTGCTCAAGCACTTGTTCCCGAAGAAAATGGTACTTGATTGGTATGTGCTTGGTCTTTGAGTGCATGACAGGATTCTTTGAAATGATGATTGCACTTGTATTATCACATAAGATAGAGACAGGTGGAGTGCAAGTGATTTGAAAGTCCTGCAAGGTCTGCATCATCCAAAGAAGTTGTGTGCAACAAGATGCTGCAGCCACATATTCTGCTTCAGCTGTAGATAAGGCAATCGAACTTTGTTTCTTGCTGAACCAAGATACTAATCTGGAACCCATGAAGAAAGCACCTCCACTTGTGCTTTTCCTATCATCCACACTTCCAGCCCAATCTGCATCTGTGTAAGCATGAAGAGTGAGATTAGTATTTCTAGGATACCATAAGCCATAGTTTTGGGTCCCTTGAAGATATTTGAAGATTCTTTTGACTGCCTGAAGATGAGTTTCCTTGGGTTGGCTTGAAATCTTCCAACCATTCCTACTGCATGTGTAATATCTGGTCGAGTACCTGTCAAATAAAGCAAACTCCCAATCATGGATCTATAAGTGGGTTGGTGAACTGCTGCTGATTCATCATTTGCACTGAGGCTGCATCCTGTAACCATGGGTGTACATACTGGCTTTGACTCTTCCATGCCATACTTCTTCAAGATCTGCTTGAGGTATTTGGTTTGAGACAAGAAGATACCTCCTTCATTTTGTTGGATTTGCAATCCAAGAAAATATGTCAATTCTCCAAGAAGTGACATTTCGAATTCTTTCTGCATAACCAAGGCAAAGTTTTGACTCATGGTCTCTTCATTGCTGCCAAAAATAATATCATCTACATAAACAACAAGAATTAGCAATTTGTTATTTTCAACTTTTATATAGAGATTGCTATCTGCTGATCCTTTTGAAAAGCCTTGTTGGTGAAGATATTTGTCCAACCGATAGTACCAAGCCCTTGGAGCTTGTTTGAGCCCATAGAGTGCCTTTTTCAATCTGCATACAAGGTTTGGATCATTTCCAAGAATGAACCCATCTGGCTGCTCAATATATACTTCTTCTTCTAAGTCTCCATTCAGGAAGGCTGATTTCACGTCCATTTGAAATACCTTGAAGTTTTGAAAGCTTGAGAGAGCAAGGAACATTCGGATGGCCTCTAGTCTTGCCACAGGAGCAAAGGTCTCTTCAAAATCTATTCCTTCTTGCTGTGCATACCCTTTACAAACAAGTCTGGCCTTGTTTCTAATTACTTCTCCATTTTCATTTAACTTATTCTTGAAGACCCATTTTGTTCCTATTACATTCTTATCTTTTGGTCTAGGAACTAATTCCCAAGTGTTGTTCCTTTCGATTTGCTCAAGTTCTTCATCCATTGCTTTGACCCAACATTCATCTTTGCATGCTTCTTTCACATTTTGTGGTTCAATGGAGGAGAGTAGAGCCAAGTAGCTTGAAGCTTCTGCAAGTGTCCTTCTTGTTTGTACTCCTGCTTCTTTCTGCCCCACAATCTGAGTTTCTGGATGATTCTTTTGGACATATCTGGATGGAGTCTTCTCTTCTATTCTTGTCTGCTCCTCTGGTTCTTCTTGAGATTCTTCTTCTTCTTGAGGTTCTTCTTCTTCATCATTTCGCCTTTGAGAGTAACCTTCATCTTCTTCAATGTCTTCATGATGAACTTGCCTAGGAATATATCCCTTCTCATCAACCACTATATCAATACTGTCAACAATTCTGCCAAGTCTTTTATTGTAGCACTTGTATGCTTTGCTATGTGGAGAATAACCAAGAAGAATGCCCTCATCTGCTCTAGGTTCAAGTTTGCCAAGTTGCTCATCAGTATTCTTAATATAACATTTGCTCCCAAAGATTTTGAAATGCTTCACGGAAGGAGTTTTACCACTCCAAAGCTCATGAGGTGTTTGAGTGCTGTTTACTCGGACATTTGTTTTGTTAAGAATGATAACAGCAGCATGTGCAGCTTCACCCCAGAAGGTTGCAGGAGTACCTGATTCATCGAGCATAGCACGAGCCATTTGTTGGATAGTTCTGTTCATTCTTTCCACAACCCCATTTTGCTGAGGAGTTCTAGCTGTAGAGAATTCTCTTCTTATCCCATGTTCATCGCAGAAATCGAAAAATTCATTTGATGTGAACTCCCCACCTCTGTCAGATCTGAGGCACTTAATTTTGTGTCCTGATTCATTTTCAGCCAATGCTTTGAAGGATTTGAATTTTTCGAATGCTTCATCTTTGTGCTTCATAAGCCCTAACCAAACAAACCTTGAGAAATCATCAATGAATAATATCAGATATTCTTCTCCTCGAGGTGTCCTTTTCCTAAATGGACCACATACATCTGTATGGACTAGCTCAAGAGGCAAGCTAGCTGATCCTTCCTTTTCTGGAAAGTTAGTTCTGGTTTGCTTTCCAAACTGACAAGATTTGCATATAGTGTTGTCTGGAATTTTGATATCTGGAAGATCGCGAACTGCCTGATATTTGCATGCTTTTCTTATTTGTGAGAAGCTTAGATGTCCCAACCTTCGATGCCATAGCCAGTGCTCTTCATCCTTGCTAAGATAGCATTGTTGTTGTCCTTCTTCAAATATGTACAGATTATTTGGAGTTCTTTTGCCTTTGAGAACTGTTTTACCTGTATCAAGATCACGAACAAGACATCCATTCGATCTGAAAATAACCTCGGTTTTTTGATCACACATCTGACTGACACTTAGAAGATTATGCTTCAATCCATCAACATACAAAACATTTCCAGCCTTGACCTTTTCTTTCAAAGGAGCAATACCTTTTCCTTTTATAGTTGCAGGAGTATCATTTCCAAAAGAAACTTTCTTTCCCTTTTCTAAAGTAGAATAAGATTCAAGTTTTTCTTTATCACCTGTCATATGTTTCGAACATCCACTGTCAATGTACCATAGATTTTCCTGTCCTTCTGCATAAAACGCTATCCCACATCTTTCTGTCTGAGGTTCTTTTATTCTCCATTTTTTGGTGCTCGTGGCTTGTTCCTTTTTCTCCTGAAACCTGCTCCTGCATTCAGATTCTTTATGACCAAAATTATTGCAAATAGAACATTCAACTTCATTTTCAAGAACCGAAAAGTTGTTATAGGTCCTCTTTGTAATCCCTGTCATACTTCTTTTTTTTTGAGCTTCCCTAGTCATGATTGTTTTATATGCAACACATTGAGCTGCTTTGTGACCAAAGTTATGGCAAGAAAAGCATTGTCCATTGAAGAAGCTTCTGCGGTTATTGAATCTACCAGCCAACTGATTGTAATTTCTATTTTCATCTATTCTTGTGCCAAACTGAGAAGATTTTACCTGTGGTTGGTTGTAGCTTTTGTTCACCCTTAAGAAGGATTGTCCCTGATAGTTTCTGTTTGTAATTCGTCCCTGCTTTACCTGATTATCTTCATTGTTCTTCTGCTCATTTCTTCTTGCTGCATCAAGATAACTCTTTGAGGTGGATGCTTGAGAGGTTTCTCCATTATAGCCCAAACCTGTCTTGTTTAGAGGAGACCGCTGCACATTGATAATCTCATCCAAAGTTTCAGATCCTTTGACAAACTTAAGATTAATAGCTTTTGTTTTCTCAATTTCTTTTCTGAGACCAACAATTTCACCTTCTAGTTTTTCAAGGTGTTTTTCCTTTTCATCAATTTGGAATTGCAAAGTATCAATGATCACACTCTTTTCTTCTATGCATCTCTTGAGTCTAGTGATTTCATTATAGAGATTATCCACATCTACATCATCCTCATAATCATCATCTTCAAATGCCATTAATAGCTTATATTTATTACCTTGTTCATCTTCATCACTGTTTGATAAGCCATCACTATCTTCATGGGTGTAGTAGCTTTTCTTATTTGCACTTTGTTTCTTATTCCATCTAGCAGGTTCTTTTCCTTTATCCTTATTAGGACATTTTGCAGCATAATGACCTACTCTTCCACAAGCAAAGCATTTGAAAGGTAGCTTACCTCTGAACCTTCCAGCACCCCTTTGAAGATTTCTGACAAAATTTGATTCTTCTTCCTCTTCTTCTGGAACATGGCTTGCTTCATAGTAATCTTCTTTTCTTGATGCCTTAAAAGCAGCTTCCCTTCTGTCTGATGGACCTCCCTTTCTCATTTCATAAGCAGTTAGAATTCCATGTAGCTGAGACATAGTGAGAACTTTGAGATTTTCCTTTTCTTCTATTGCAGATACTTTGGATTCAAACTTGGGGGATAATGATCTTAGAATCTTTTGAACTACTATAGTCTCTTTTATTTCTTCACCCAAATTTTTCATACAATTAACAATCTCATCTACCCGAAGAAAATAATTAGCCACACTTTCATCATTATACATCTTGAGGGTCTCATATTGAATCCTGAGAGTTTGAAGTTTAGCTTGCTTTACCTGTTCATCTCCTTCATAGCTAGTGATCATTTTGTCCCATATCTCTTTTGCTGATTTGAAGTGCATGACCTTCATGAATTCTGTTTGAGATATACTTCCTAATAGAGTACTGACTGCTTTTGCATTTGTTTCATATGCCTTTTTCTCAGCTGGATCTGTAGGAGTAGCTGAAGGAAAAGCATAGCCTGTTTCTACAATGTCTTAAACTTCTGTACCAAGAGATTGAAGATATGCAGTAACTCTTACCTTCCAATAATTGAAATTTGTTCCATCAAAAACCGGTGGCCTGATTGATGCTTCTTTCTCGTAATTGCTCATGATGAATGATCTTCCTTCAAGCGATCAAGCTTCTCTGAAGGACCTGCTCTGATACCAATTGTTGGAAATAATACTGAGAGGGGGGGTGAATCAGTATTATCAGATTAATCAAACTTTTCAAATGCTCAGAAACATATACACTACTTCAGTTAAGTGAACCAGCGTGTACACGCTACTGTGACGAAGTAAAACAGCGTATAAGAAGAAAACTCACAATTTAGTTAGCTTATTCTTCAATTAAGTGCATCAGGACATTATTCACCACATTAACAGTAAACATGTGCAGTATAACAGAACAGATAAAAAGCCACACACATGAACACCAAGATATAAGGTGGAAACCCAATGTGGGTGAAAACCACCTGCTGCAAGTTGTCTCTATCTTTCTTTAATATGAAACTTCAGTTTACAATCTTTTGTACTGGTGCAGCCTTATACCAGTACGCAGGCTACAACCTGCAGAAGGCTACAACCTTCTCTCGTTCTCCAAACTTCCTTGGAAGGGAGCTCCAACCCCCTTTGCTCTTGTACTAGCCAAGATACTAGTATGTAGGTGCTGACCTACAATCTTCCTACTTTTCATACATTTTCAGACTTGGATATTCCTGAAGCACAACATTACAATCTGAAGACCACAAATCATTCAATTTCCACAACAGATCATTGAAGCATAAAACAACCAAACTTTGAATCACTGAACCACTGAACCCTGTCAATCACCAGTTACCAGAACACAGAGCAGACTACAGAACTCTGCAATAACAGTCAGACCCCACTGTAAACCCAAAATCAAGTTTCAAAAGATATACGCTACTTCAATGAGCAAAACCCGCGTATACACGCGCTTTTACCGAAGCCAACCTGCGTACAGATCTAAAAATAAACTTTCTCAATTTGCAGCTGTACCAGACATTAGTTAGATCCAAAACGTAACATTGCGACAATATGCAGATCTAGAAATACGCATAATCAACCATATCATGATAGTGCATTTCAAACCATTAGATCCCGATCTACCCTTAGATCTAGTCTTCCATCAACCGATGTGATCTCTCCTTGGCTTAGATCAAGCAACCCAGAACCTGCATATCAGATCTCTTTCTCTCTTAGATATTCAAGCCTTGTCGAAAGATGAGATTGCCTAATGATCTTCTTCTCCTTATGTAGTCTTAGGCCTAGCTCAATACCAAGAGCCAAAACCATAGTAACACAATACCATCAACTTCAAAACTAGGGATCGACACGCCCGTCGAGACACAATGGTCCGAAATCATAGGCACAACTTCCAAGGACTAACCACCATGGACCAAAGGAACCTTTTCCACATACACGCGCTTTTTCTGAAACCAACTTGCGTGTACACGCGACTTGGGCTTAACGAACATGCGTATATGAACTTCCTTGGCATGCTGTACTAAGATCTGTCTTCTGATTAAGTTGCCATCACCTGTACCAACCTCTGAGCACCTGTACCATCCTCTGAGTGAGTTGCCATCAAGGACAACACTTGAATCATAAAGCCAACACTTTATGCCTAAAAGCTCTCCTAGTTTTATTTGAGAATATCTAATTAACTAATGCATGACCCCTATTTCTATTATTTACAATAATTTCATTTTTGGTTGGATGCTCCCGCATCATACTCCCAAGGTAGAAAAATTCATGATCTCCTGATCATGTGTTCAGCTCCATGTTTGCCTGGATCCCATATCTTGTATTGCAATTTTCCATTTGCTGCTGCTTTGGTCTGTTCTTCTCCAGGTCTCCATATTTTATGCTGCTTTGCTCCACTAGTTGTACTCTTGCAATCTTCTGTTGTCTTCCTCTTGCTGCTTCTCTTTTGTTTCACTGCTGCTGGTCTCTTCCGGAATTCCTTCATCATCATCCGCCTCATCATTTCAATTTCTTTGTCCAGCAGATTTTCTCTAGCTTCTTCAGTAAGACCTGTACTCACAAAACAATTGTTAGAATAAAAAATATACGGCATCAGTGCCTCTTCAGCTGCCATCATAAATGTCGCCCCACATGTTGCTCTAGCTGTTTCTATGAATGTTGCTGCCTCCCAAACTTCCTGTCCCTCTGCAACATTCGGTTGCTTGTCACCTGCAAGTTCATCTGAAATTTCATCTGCAACTTTTTCCTCAGCTTTCGCTGGCAACACTTCAATATGCTGCTCTGAGTTTCTTCCCAGCTTCTCTGTCAGCACATCAGTATGCTGATTCGTATTCACCATGAGACTGTCAGCTACTCTCGCCTTCTTATCATCTATCTCCAGGATATCTTTCTGCTCTCGTGCACTGTACTGAACTCTTTCTTCTGCAATCTCCCTGTCATATCTTGGATTTTCCAACCAGTACTCTAACAATGCAATTTCTCTATGGCATTGTTGCAGCATCTCATCATCACTTACAGTCCCTGCATTCACACACAAGTTGTCAGTTTGAAAATCACAGAGTTCAACAGTCTCAACTATTGCTTTACTTATCCATGCTACAGACTGATCCACTTCTTCTGCATCCACACGAACTTCCTCTTGTGCTGTAACAGTTGCACAAGGTTGCACATCCTCCTCAGTAAAACCTGTCATCACACCACAATTGTCAGCTACAAAAATACATGGTTTTACATTATCCATCTGATCTGGATTTTCCCAATAACTCAAGAAATCATCAATGATCTTCTCCTCTGTTAACTGCATGCTTATCTATAAATCTCTTTTCTGTTGTAGTCTTTGCCACTTCACTCTCTTCCTCATCAGTAAACCATATCTCTGGTCTTTCTCATTTTCCCATAACAACTCCATCAATAGCTCAAGCTGAACTACTATCTCAACTTTCTCTTTCTCATACTCTTCTTGAGTCAACTGCTGTCTTATGCCATTCGCCTTGGCATATTTCTTCTCTTTTTTACTGGGGCCTCTTTCTGAACCTCTGCTCTCTCCTTTATGACCTTCAGTATTCATCTCCTTCGCCATAAGTTCCTCGCCTATGAGTTGCATGAAGCTTCTACCACAACAACCTCTCTTGCTGCCACTTACCTCACCAATCCTTCCCTCCGGATCTGGTCTTTTGGTAGTCATTGGTCCTCTGCTGGAACCTTTCGAGCATCCTCTACTGCTCCTGTAGGCTTCTCTCATCTGCAAATTTCTTCAACCTCTATTGAATCTTTAGGTTCTGCCACATTCACTTAGAATCCCTTGCTGGACTCCTTTATCACTGCACTCCAGCTGTGATCTGCTTCTTCCTGCTGAGATTTCTTCACTATGTCTGTCAATCAAATTATCAAGCATAACCTTTAAACCAGAGACAATTAATACTTGTCAGCTCACCTTTCAAGATCCTGTTGATCTTGTTTCACTTCATCATCCGCACTGCATCTCTGTGCTGCAATGTTCATCACTTCCAAAATCCAACATTCATTCAATCACATGCAATTAACTGAACTTAAAAAAAACTTGAATCTTCAACCAGAACTATTCTAGCTCTGATACCACCTGATGCAGCCCAGGCCTCTCCCAGGCCACAACTGCCAGGATCTTCCAATCACCATGCATACAAATCATGCATTTTAACACACGCTAGTGTACACTTAAAGATGATTTATAAAAACCATGACCAATTCATAACAATCTCATTAGTTCCATAAACAATATCATATATATTCGCTGGATTCAATTAAAGAGTGTGCCTTACTGTTCGCCTTTGACCGGAGTTCAATTACCAATAACACAACATTTTAAATGTAATTTTACCATGGCCGCAGGCATATCTATATGACTGCACCGGTAGTGGATATATAGATCTGCGCTCCTCCAATCTTATAAGCCACAGACTCTATACCACACTGAGCTTCCGTCTATTACATATACGCTGAGAGAGCATTACCATCATCATCTGACATTTCTGTAAACCCAGCGGACCAGTTATAATTTAATTATTAGTCAGCTAAATTATGATTATAGTCCAATAAGCCCTCTCGGCACTTTATAGCATTTTGATTTAATAGGTATATCGCCATACCCTTCCGCCTTTCTATTGGGTTATGACCGGTACATATACAACTCGCAATCGACCTGATACACTTATGCTAGCTCCGCCTTTCCGCATTTGGTACACTTGGTGACTTGTTGATGCCGGATTCCCCCCGAATTATGTATACACAGTTTATATTGTTCGGTTCCAAACTGGAACTCGCTCCTGTTATTACGTTATCCTCTTGTCCGTCACAGGTTGTCCGCCACAGTCTTTATGAACAGAGCACTAATAATGCCACAATGTAAGTCTCACACGAACAGTCATAAAATTGACCATGCGCCCTTTAACTGCATAACGTTAAATCGATTCTTATTAAAATAGAACGGATGCTTGAATATTTCAATGAGCAGAGAACTACGCCGCATATATTATCACCATGAGGTTGGGTCTTATGATCCTTGATTTTTTCCCTTCGCTGAAACCATCGAATGGAGATTCCAAGAACAATTACGACATCAAAGCATATGCGCCTTGAAGAATCAAGACCGCCTCAAAGTCGGAAATCCATTACAATCAATTAATAAAGCCACTAGAACTCTTGGTATAGCCAGAGGCATACACGCAACCGGAATTCAAGCCTTCAACGATTAATATACATGATTATAGCGCAGAGGAAAATAAGAGCCATCAGCACCTCATTCAAATTCAAGTTGTATAACATCAATTTCTGCCACCACATGCAGAACCATATCTCGGAATTCATTAAACACAAACATGCTCGTACAGCACTGAATTCAACATACTCGTATTTACATAAAACAAACATTCACACAGTTATATTCATGGCCAGATATGCAAATCCATGGCCCTTTTTCAAACTGCCCGAAGGCTCCCAAGGAGAACCTTGCTCACTCCTCACACTCACTCCTCACACTCTCCTTCCTGCCTTCAATGCCTATGAGGCTCCATAATTTATTAAACTTAGCATGATAAAAAAAATCCTAAAATCACTCAACTAAAGCTCATGCAATGCATACATATGGCAAAAGCATCTTTTCATCTTTTTCCTATTCTAAAATAGAAAAGCTATCCTTATCACTTAAATTCCACATCCACTCCTTTATGCCTAAAAGCTCTCCTAGTTTTATTTGAGAATATCTAATTAACTAATGCATGACCCCTATTTCTATTATTTACAATAATTTCATTTTTGGTTGGATGCTCCCGCATCATACTCCCAAGGTAGAAAAATTCATGATCTCCTGATCATGTGTTCAGCTCCATGTTTGCCTGGATCCCATATCTTGTATTGCAATTTTCCATTTGCTGCTGCTTTGGTCTGTTCTTCTCCAGGTCTCCATATTTTATGCTGCTTTGCTCCACTAGTTGTACTCTTGCAATCTTCTGTTGTCTTCCTCTTGCTGCTTCTCTTTTGTTTCACTGCTGCTGGTCTCTTCCGGAATTCCTTCATCATCATGCGCCTCATCATTTCAATTTCTTTGTCCAGCAGATTTTCTCTAGCTTCTTCAGTAAGACCTGTACTCACAAAACAATTGTTAGAATAAAAAATATACGGCATCAGTGCCTCTTTTGCTGCTAGTGTTGTCTCAGCTGCCATCATAAATGTCGCCCCACATGTTGCTCTAGCTGTTTCTATGAATGTTGCTGCCTCCCAAACTTCCTGTCCCTCTGCAACATTCGGTTGCTTGTCACCTGCAAGTTCATCTGAAATTTCATCTGCAACTCTTTCCTCAGCTTTTGCTGGCAACACTTCAATATGCTGCTATGAGTTTCTTCCCAGCTTCTCTGTCAGCACATCAGTATGCTAATTCGTATTCACCATGAGACTGTCAGCTACTCTCGCCTTCTTATCATCTATCTCCAGGATATCTTTCTGCTCTCGTGCACTGTACTGAACTCTTTCTTCTGCAATCTCCCTGTCATATCTTGGATTTTCCAACCAGTACTCCAACAATGCAATTTCTCTATGGCATTGTTGCAGCACCTCATCATCACTTACAGTCCCTGCATTCACACACAAGTTGTCAGTTTGAAAATCACAGAGTTCAACAGTCTCAACTATTGCTTTACTTATCCATGCTACAGACTGATCCACTTCTTCTGCATCCACACGAGCTTCCTCTTGTGCTGTAACAGTTGCACAAGGTTGCACATCCTCCTCAGTAAAACCTGTCATCACACCACAATTGTCAGCTACAAATATACATGGTTTTACATTATCCATCTGATCTGGATTTTCCCAATAACTCAAGAAATCATCAATGATCTTCTCCTCTGTTAACTGCATGCTTATCTATAAATCTCTTTTCTGTTGTAGTCTTTGCCACTTCACTCTCTTCCTCATCAGTAAACCATATCTCTGGTCTTTCTCATTTTCCCATAACAACTCCATCAATAGCTCAAGCTGAACTACTATCTCAACTTTCTCTTTCTCATACTCTTCTTGAGTCAACTGCTGTCTTATGCCATTCGCCTTGGCATATTTCTTCTCTTTTTTACTGGGGCCTCTTTCTGAACCTCTGCTCTCTCCTTTATGACCTTCAGTATTCATCTCCTTCGCCATAAGTTCCTCGCCTATGAGTTGCATGAAGCTTCTACCACAACAACCTCTCTTGCTGCCACTTACCTCACCAATCCTTCCCTCCGGATCTGGTCTTTTGGTAGTCATTGGTCCTCTGCTGGAACCTTTCGAGCATCCTCTACTGCTCCTGTAGGCTTCTCTCATCTGCAAATTTCTTCAACCTCTATTGAATCTTTAGGTTCTGCCACATTCACTTAGAATCCCTTGCTGGACTCCTTTATCACTGCACTCCAGCTGTGATCTGCTTCTTCCTGCTGAGATTTCTTCACTATGTCTGTCAATCAAATTATCAAGCATAACCTTTAAACCAGAGACAATTAATACTTGTCAGCTCACCTTTCAAGATCCTGTTGATCTTGTTTCACTTCATCATCCGCACTGCATCTCTGTGCTGCAATATTCATCAGTTCCAAAATCCAACATTCATTCATCACATGCAATTAACTGAACTTAAAAAAAACTTGAATCTTCAACCAGAACTATTCTAGCTCTGATACCACCTGATGCAGCCCAGGCCTCTCCCAGGCCACAACTGCCAGGATCTTCCAATCACCATGCATACAAATCATGCATTTTAACACACGCCAGTGTACACTTAAAGATGATTTATAAAAACCATGACCAATTCATAACAATCTCATTAGTTCCATAAACAATATCATATATATTCGCTGGATTCAATTAAAGAGTGTGCCTTACTGTTCGCCTTTGACCGGAGTTCAATTACCAATAACACAACATTTTAAATGTAATTTTACCATGGCCGCAGGCATATCTATATGACTGCACCGGTAGTGGATATATAGATCTGCGCTCCTCCAATCTTATAAGCCACAGACTCTATACCACACTGAGCTTCCGTCTATTACATATACGCTGAGAGAGCATTACCATCATCATCTGACATTTCTGTAAACCCAGCGGACCAGTTATAATTTAATTATTAGTCAGCTAAATTATGATTATAGTCCAATAAGCCCTCTCGGCACTTTATAGCATTTTGATTTAATAGGTATATCGCCATACCCTTCCGCCTTTCTATTGGGTTATGACCGGTACATATACAACTCGCAATCGACCTGATACACTTATGCTAGCTCCGCCTTTCCGCATTTGGTACACTTGGTTACTTGTTGTCCATGCGATGCCGGATTCCCCCCGAATTATGTATACACAGTTTATATTGTTCGGTTCCAAACTGGAACTCGCTCCTGTTATTACGTTATCCTCTTGTCCGTCACAGGTTGTCCGCCACAGTCTTTATGAACAGAGCACTAATAATGCCACGATGTAAGTCTCACACGAACAGTCATAAAATTGACCATGCGCCCTTTAACTGCATAACGTTAAATCGATTCTTATTCAAACAGAACGGATGCTTGAATATTTCAATGAGCAGAGAACTACGCCGCATATATTATCACCATGAGGTTGGGTCTTATGATCCTTGATTTTTTCCCTTCGCTGAAACCATCGAATGGAGATTCCAAGAACAATTACGACATCAAAGCATATGCGCCTTGAAGAATCAAGACCGCCTCAAAGTCGGAAATCCATTACAATCAATTAATAAAGCCACTAGAACTCTTGGTATAGCCAGAGGCATACACGCAACCGGAATTCAAGCCTTCAACGATTAATATACATGATTATAGCGCAGAGGAAAATAAGAGCCATCAGCACCTCATTCAAATTCAAGTTGTATAACATCAATTTCTGCCACCACATGCAGAACCATATCTCGGAATTCATTAAACACAAACATGCTCGTACAGCACTGAATTCAACATACTCGTATTTACATAAAACAAACATTCACACAGTTATATTCATGGCCAGATATGCAAATCCATGGCCCTTTTTCAAACTGCCCGAAGGCTCCCAAGGAGAACCTTGCTCACTCCTCACACTCACTCCTCACACTCTCCTTCCTGCCTTCAATGCCTATGAGGCTCCATAATTTATTAAACTTAGCATGATAAAAAAAATCCTAAAATCACTCAACTAAAGCTCATGCAATGCATACATATGGCAAAAGTATCTTTTCATCTTTTTCCTGTTCTAAAATAGAAAAGCTATCCTTATCACTTAAATTCCACATCCACTCCTTTATGCCTAAAAGCTCTCCTAGTTTTATTTGAGAATATCTAATTAACTAATGCATGACCCTATTTCTATTATTTACAATAATTTCCTTTTTGGCTGGATGCTCCGCATCAAATATGAATTAGAAATATATAAAAAATATGTAACAAGATTCTTCATAATAGAGATTCATCCTCACTTTACGATGGCCATTCTTAACTTCTAAATAGTTTTTCTTACAATATCATGACTAACTAATATCACATGCCCATATGAATTTTTGTTTTTAATTATAAAATATTTGGTGTAGATTAAATACCCACCAACTAACATAATAAATATTGGCAATTAAATTAAAATTCTAAAATTGTATTTAACATATCTATCAACATAATTTTACATCAAATTTAATTGAGTATAATTAGTATTAATTACACCGAAAGTGTTCCTACGATGAATTGATGAATTTCGCTAAACAGATTTAACTAATAAAATCTTTTGAATAATGAGAATGGAATTGTCTTTAATGCCACTTTTTGGACTTTCGGTGCGAGAATCCAGTGGAAAAATTTGAGGTGAAATCTTGATTTGTGTTATTTAAACTAGTTTTTTTTGTTTGTATATATGGATTCAGGGCCTTGAGAAACCCCTAGGGCACTTCGATTGCACATGATTACTCATCAAGCTTGTGATTTCAATAAATTCCTGCTGTATTTTAGAGAAATTACACCGGAAAAACCTACCGTAAAAACTTCCAAAAAATCACACTAAAAACAACTCTAATAAAAATCACTCAATGGCATTTTAAGAAATGTTTACACCCCTGGGCACCATCACTCAATGGCATTTTAAGAAATGTTTACACCCGTGCGCACCACGGCATTGGTAATTTCGTACATTCAGGAGCTCACCGAGAATTTCATCCTATGGTTTACCAATTGGAATTTGGGCACATAGAAATAAAAAAAAAAAAAAAACGAGATAGTGACTCGTTAATTTCTTACGTTCAACTTTCTGCGACTACGTATTAAATTTATTTATTTACTTTTGATATTGTAAAGTGGTTGGTTTGATCGATGTCAACAGTGAGTAAAATACTATTATCATGTAACGAAACCCAACCCAAGGAGATAACTCTTTATTGATAATTAGTAATTTATGATATAAATAATTATGAGTCAAAAGAATCACTAACAACCGTAGAATTATATCATTCTGATAATAACTGCTCATGGAAGGGATTCCATAAAATATATCATAGATTATATATATAAATAACATTATTATCATTTTAATAATAAAAATGACTTATTAAAAGAGATTTACGAAATGTAAAAAAGATATTAAAAATAATTTTGGTATTGTTAAGGTTGGATTTATATTTGGAAACACTATATTAAAATTAAAATTTTATAATATAGAAGAAAGTTTTATAATTTAATGGAATTAATTAACTTAACACATTATTAAAGTTAATTGCATTTCCATAAATAAGTATTTTAATTTATATTAAAATGTAATTTTTTAAGTTAGAACTAAAATTTTAAAGTGGAATTAAAGTTCATTTAGGTTAATAAGAATTTATTAGCTCATAATTAGTTTTTTTAGTTAATTAGTGTTTTTATCATAAAATTATAAATTTAAGTATATAATTATAGATTTAAGTGTATAATTATAGTGTTATTAAAGTTTTATGATTAATATTATAGTATAATTGAAGATTATTGGATGTAACGAAAGGTTTATATATATATTTATAGTTTAATTAATATATAATTATGCTTAATTAATTTTATTTAGTTATTCATTTTACGTGTTATGAGTGATATGTGTATCTTATTATTTAGATTATTTCTAGCCAAATACTACTTTTTTGTTTGTGGGATAAAGAACCCCTCTAAACTTGCGATTAAAAAACAATATTGGAGCCTAAATTAATTTTTATTGGGGCCAAGGTTTGCGTTCCAATAACCAAATTAAAACATATGTTTGTAAGACTTAATGTTAGCCCATGTTTGAAAAATTCCAAGTGGTGAGACAATATAATCATGTTGTTGATTCTATGGCTAATATTGGTTCTACATTAACCTTAGGAATTTTAAAGGCTAATGACAAAGAGTCATTTTTCCCCATCCCATAATCTTATGAATCAAATGATTAAACCATTTTTTTGCAAGTTTTCTTAGTGTCATGTGGCACCATAGTGGAAAAAGTGACATGCAGTTGACATGATAAATGGATATGGTTCAAGCAAGATGATTACAAGTCATCATCAACCATCATGGTATTGCATGTGGCTATGGTATGGGATTCTCCCTCCCATGGCGTGAACACAATTCAACTAGTTCATTATGATGAGGGCATTTATATCCTATCTTATCCTCCCTTTGAATTCTAAGGTCAGTGGGTACTTGTTTGAGGTGGGTTTCATCCCATGTAGAGCTTCTTGGTCCTGTCTTAGTACCAAGTTCAGTGCTTGTGGTTACCAAATGATTTAGTTCTTCCATAGTGAAGTTGCCTTGTGTGGTGTAATGCAGATGAGTACAACACAAAGGTGTATGCTTAATAAAGAGAAATCTAAAGAGATTGTCTCTATGCTCCTCAATTCTTGAATGGAAAGATATTGGTACTCCAATTATTCTCTTTGGTTTCGAATTAGGCAAGTTTGGTGTAGCCTATGAAATTTTTCCAAGGTTAGTACTTGTAGACAACTTTTGTGTTGACAATAGAAGTGAAGGAGTAGGCTAAGACTACCTTATCTTGGCTCATCACCTGGGGAAATTTGAAAGGATTCATCATGTCACATCATGCAAGTTAGGAGTTCAAGAAACTGGTAGAGATGATCACTCAATAGTAGGATGAAATGCTTACTCTGCAACTAATACACAATCAATTGGTTTCCAACACAACATCTACAATGGATACGTTAGTTGTTCACCAGTCCCTCATGCAAAAAATAAAGGATGAATCATCAAGCCTTTGCCAAAAATTTGAGTAATTGAAATTCTAACTTACCAACTGCTTTATGGAACCATATTCTTCCAGAAATGATATCACTGATTCGAAATAAGTTCTTTATGATTTAAATGTTTCACCCACCCCTTAGTTTGGGAGCTCAGGGCTAGGAGATTTAATTCCACCTATTTTTATTTAGTATAACTCATAAATGTTGTAAAATCTTGCATGTTTTACGGTGAATTTACCCTTATAAGCATAGTAATATTGATTTAAAAGAAGTTGGAAGGAATAGGAAATACCCTTGGAAAATTTGTCAAAATCCTATAGGTCACCAAGTATGGTAGATATACCTCCTATGAAATAATATTTTTTGACATAAATGTCTCGTTAGCTTTACCATAAACTTGGATTATGAACACATTCCTTTGACATGTCAAAAATACCATGGACATGCCAACTTGCTCAAAGGAAGAATCTATAGGGATCAAAGATATGATTATAGGTAATGACACATAACAAGATTTCGACAATTTTATAGTAGATAAACCCTTGGCAAGATGTAGAAGGTTGAAAACGAAATTCATAGACTAAGCACATATGACAAATAAATGTGATGGAGACACCATAACAAATATATCTTGGAAAGGATATAAGGCCTTAGTGGTGAGTGTGAAAGGGGTTTCTAGGGAATTGGTGCGTCTATGGGACCTAAACTAAATCACATTTGAAGTAATGATGGAAACCACTAGATTCATATAAAATATCTACACTGTAATATGAGTTCAAAATCAGGGAAATATCATCAATTCTTAAGACTTTCCTAATCCTACCCTTGAAAATTCCCTTTTGGACTATATCAAGATGCTAGGATTAGTTGTACAACTGTAGGATTGGATCATAAGATGAGACATTTAAATGTTCACATGATTGTAGGATAATAGAGGATGCCGACATAGGTTGGATGTTGAGATATGGTGTTTAAGGCAACCATAGATAAATTGTAGTTAGTTGACATAATGAGCAATGGATGCCAAGGGATAACATTTTCTCACTCTTATATGCAAAAGATTTTCCTCCCTCTCCTCTACAGTTTAGCTGCTAAGTATTAAGTCTATGATGCACTAATCATGATCATTCAACCTATAGAACTTTGCACAACCCTAAAATATTACACAAAATAATGTATGAAATATTGTCTTCCACAATATCATTTACTTAATTAATTTTAAAGTGTGAATGACAAGCTAATATACATAATAATGTGTTATCAACAGTGGGAAGTAGAAGGTTGCTCTTTGTCTTACAATTTTCTAAAAAAAATAAAATCAAATAATGTTTATTTGATAATTATTATATTAGAAATGAGAATTTTTATATTTATTGATTTGGTTTTCGAAGATGATCTTCCCAAACCTTCTATTACTCCGGTGTACCTTTGCACCTTTAGGGGCAATTTCTAGTCCATAAAACTAAGAAGTATGCATTTCTTTAGAATAAAATGTATACACAACATGAAATTTAATGTGAGTGCGTGATAGGATAGAGCCAAAGACGTAGGGTGTTTATGTCAACGCTACACTTTTCAGCATTGGAACCTCCAACTGCAAGACCTTCTGGTGGACTAGAGACATGAGAAGGAGGTGATACAAGAGGCACCAAACTTAACATGAGTTGGAGACATGATCTGCTTAATATAAGGTGCATCTATTGTAGAAGTCAATGTAGGATTTACTACACAAATTGGAGTTGATCGTAGGCATTTGTATTTGTTTATTAAACTTATTTTTTATTTTGGAATGTATTGAAATTTTAATAAATATAAATGAAGTCAAACAATTAACTTTAATCCTATTCATCAAATTCTCAAAATATACAATGGAGATAAAAATTAACATGCTTGGCATATTACTACGTTAAGTTTAGTATTAAAATGATGTTATCAATAATGTTATCACTGAGAAAGGTGACAAAAAAATGCATACTTGAAAGTCTTGTTGGTGTCCATAGTATCGAATGGAGAGTTGATTGATGGAAACCTTCTTAGTGATCTACAGTTTCTTCAACCTCCTCAGTACCAGTGACAACTTCATCTATTGGCACAAACAACGTCAAGCCACTAGCCACAATGCCTTCATAAGTATTCATAACTTTGGTGGTCATCATCAACTACACAAAGATCTTGCAGTGTGCCTTCTCTAGCAGGGTAGAGATGTTCAAATCATTATGAGATGGTGCGGGTGCCGAAAAATCTTAGGGCATGATTACATCATATCTCAAAAATAGACCTATTGTATGAGCCATCATTGATGGACTTGCTCACATAGAATCTAGCTTGGCTTCGAGACTTGCAGGGTCAATGCCCACTTTACTTCTCTCGAGATCCATTATGTTGAGGAATCCATCATTTCCAAGAGAATTTCTTCTAGTCTAATATAGTGTGATATATAACATAGTTCCATTAAGTATTTATTGAAATCTTTTGTCCATCAAAGTAATCTAACAATAAATGTAGACTTAGAGCCATTTTAATTACACACAGGCCCAACCCCTTGGTGGCTAGATTTGACATGGCTCTGTTATTCAAGTGAAGTACTGTGATAGTCTTCACATTATTTATCTCATCCAAGTGAGATAGGTATTGAATATGTTGTAGTCTACAAACCCTAAAATATATTTAAATTTTTAAGTAGAGTGACATGAAATTAGTGTTGACTAGCACAATTACATTAGTAAATGTGGTTGATATACATCAATTGACACCATTTTCATAGGAAAATTGGTGTATAAAATTTGAAAATTGTTTTTGATCGGTTATATAAACCACATTTACTAATGTGGTTGTGCTAGTATATGGGCGACGTGAATTGGGTGGATTCACAGATCATGATTGAGTATGGTTCATGTTGACTTACTCTATTTAAAAATTATTATTAAGGGTTAACGATGGTTGACCAAGGTTGAAGAGAGTTTATGAAGTTGAATGAGGCTGAAGAGAGTTTATTAAGGTTGAGCATGGTCAACCATTAATATAACATGTATTTATGTTACATTAATCTAGCAACCTTAAACCTAATTCCAACCTACTAAACCTAATAAACCTAATAAACCTATGTCAACCGAGTGAACCTAATAAACCTAGACCAACCTAGTAAATATAATAAACCTATTAACCTTAGGTTAACCTAGTAAACCTAGTAAAACTATGTCAACATAGCAAATCTAGGTCAACTTGATAAACCTAGTAAAGCTAACAAACCAAGTAAACCTAGGTCAAATACTGAACCTAGGTCTACCTAGTAAACAGAGTTGAACCTAATAAACCTAGTTCAACCTAGTAAATATAGTACACCTAGTTGACATACTAAACCTTGTAAACCTAGTCAACCTAGCAAATATTCGTCAACCTAGCAAATCTAGTAAATCTAAGTCAAGCTAGTAAACCTAGAAAATCTTGTAAATCTAGCGAGCCTAATAAACTCAGGTTAAGCTAGTTGACCATTGGTCAAGCTAATAAACCTAGGTCAACCTATTAAACCTAGTAAAATTATTAAAAATATGTCAACCTAAGTCAAGTTTATTTAACATAGTAAACATAGGCCTATTTGGAAAACCTAAAAGCATAGGTCAACCTAAAATACCTACTAAACCATGGTTAAGATAGTAAGCTTAAAGTCAACTTAGTAAATATAGTAAACCAATTAAATATAGGTCAACCTAGTAAATCATGTAAACCTAGGTAAACCTTGTAAACCTATTAAACCTAGGTAAAGCTAGTTAACCTATGTCAAAGTAGATCAACCTAAGCCAACCTAGTAAACCTAGTCAAACTTAGTAAACCTAGTAAATGTAGGTCAAATTGGTAAATGTAGGTCAACCTGATAAACTTAGGTCAACTTGGTAAACATAGTAAACATAGGTCAATTTAGTAAACCTAGTAAACCTATGTCAACCTAGATTAACCTAGTTGACTATGGTTGACTATCGTTTATTTTTGCAGTTGTCACATTATGACATTGTTTATTGTTCATCACATTGCTATGTCATTTCACGTTTATTAGATTTTCATTTCTTGTTTACCCCATTGCGACATCATTTTTTTGTTTAATTGTAATGTTTTTTATTTTTCATTGTATTACAACTTTATTTGTTGTTTGTTACATTGCAATGTTATTTATTGTTTATCACACTGCAATGTTGTTTTTCATTTGTTATTTTTCATGTTGGGAACAATATTAAAGTTAATGCCCATTGTGACTATGATTTTCCATGGCACCCATGTTGACTATGGTTAATTTTGATGCTCCTATTAACTATG
Source organism: Pinus tabuliformis (assembly GCA_031772625.1). NCBI lineage: Eukaryota > Viridiplantae > Streptophyta > Pinopsida > Pinales > Pinaceae > Pinus > Pinus tabuliformis. The sequence continues at coordinate 508,214,495 of CM062818.1, read as the reverse complement.
GTTGACCATGTTAACCATAACCCACCATAGTCAAGCACAGGTTACATGTGTTCATGTATATATTAACATATAGTTAATATGTTATCAAAATATAATAGAACTTGTAAACCTAGTTGACTATGGTTGACATAATAAACCTAGCAAATCTAGTTCTAATTGTGATGACATTTAATATTTATGAAATAACAATGTTATTTGTTGTTCATCATATTATGGTGTCATTTGTTATTTCTTACTGAAGTTTGAAATGTTATTTGTTGTTTTTTCACATTTCAATGCTGTCACATTATGACCATAGGGGTTTCACTGGGGGAGGAATACAATACCATGTGCGTTCATATTGGGGATATATATTGAGGAAAAAATGACATAATATATTGAGCATATAATCGGGGGTAAAGGGTTTTTATATTGGCAGGTATAAAAAATGGAGCTAAAAGTTAATGAAAAAATATAAAAGGGTATGAAAAATGTTAATAAAAAATGAATACCTACAATACCTAGTGAAACTAGGGTTTTTTTAAAATTGGGAAAGTGTATTAGGTTCATACTGGTAGGAGGTTAAATAATATGATTTTTAGAGGCATTTTCCAATATGTAGTCAAATTAGGGGTATTTTTTAATATGCCACAAACACATGTGATATGTCAGAGGTTCATTGAGTGAAGTTCTCGTGATTGTGATGTGGTTGTTGATTTTCACATCATGACATTATTTGTTGTTCATCATAGTGCAATGTTATTTCTTGCTCGTCAAGTTACAACATTGTTTCTTCTTCATCACATTGCAATGTCATTATTTTGTCTAAGTGTGACATGTTTGTTGTTCCTCCCATTACAAATTTCTTTATTATTTATCAAATTGCGAGGTTGGTTATTGTTCATCACATTGCAACGTTATTTGTTGTTTTTCATATTGGGAACAATATTAAAGTCAATGCCCATGGTGACTATGATTTTTCATGGCACCCAAGTCTGTGCATGGAGCTTAGTTACACTTTTTGGCAAAGCGAGGCAGCATTTTGGTGAAAAAAGAGAGCTCGATCAAGCCATTTAAGTGCTTGATCAATTAACATTTAAGTGCTCGATCGAGCTGCTTGAGGGCTTAGAAATAAATTTATCAAAAATTTAAACAAACCCTTGATTAAGATCCTGTGTAACTCGAGTTAACATAGGAGCTCGATTAAGCCTCTATTTGTCACTAAAGCTGCGACTGCAGTTTGCACAAGCCATATTGTGTAAAACACGAGGCATAAAGGAGCTCGAACGAGGGGTTGGGAGCTCAACTGAGATGGAGGAGGCATAAAGATGGTTGATTCCCATGGCATACTCATATCACTTCCATGTGATAGTGACATCTGACATCCTAGATTGGTTGGCATCAATAGGAAAGTTCCTATGGAACATTGCCAAATCACCACATTCAATGCATATTCTCCCACCTATACATATTTTCTTGTAAAACAACTCTTCTGGATCCCTTTTGCACAATATTAATGAAACAAAATCATATGCTATAGGAAGAGGGCTATTGCCGTGACATTTATTCTTGAAAACTTCCCAGAAAGTGTTATAATGAAGCTGGAACTCAAGATGATATCAACAACAACACGTGTTACAGATTTTATTAGACTAATAAACCATGGTTTCAATTTTTGAAACGTCCTTATGGATATTTTCACATGGTGATTTCTTTCCTAAAATTCCTTGAACAATGCAATTTCTGTCATTTCTACAACGTGCTTAGCATGATCTACATACTCACCTTTAGCTATGTAATGTCATATGACATGCTTTTTATTTGGAATAACATGGCAATGGCTCTCCCAACACTCTACCACAAGTGCTCTAATTCCTGTTGTAAGCTTGTCTTGGTAGGGTTGCCCAGTGATAAGAGCCCAACAAGAAGATTCCTCATTTTCATTTATGCGAACCCTGAATTTGGTATGATTGTGCATTTTTTTTCTCAAGACATGGATCAATTTTGACATTGTTGTCAACTTTTGTTGTCTTGATGTACTAGGTGCTACAATAGCAGTTGTAATTTCCCTACGAGCAGCTCGAACGTCAAGTTTTCTTTATTTTCTAGACATAGAGAATGCCTTTGATATATTTTCAGTGACATTCATACATGTATTTTTGCTTTTAGCATCTTGTATACCTAAAAGATTTGCGACATGTTTTAGTTTCTTATGTTTGATCAAGCTATGAAGTATATGAGTTTTTGAATCAATTGAATGTTTCTTAAAATACTGTCGAATGTTGTTACTGACATGCTCTCTAGTAGTGTGAGCAGAGATAGGTTCCCCAAGGTCCTTTATTGTTCTTGCATCCAATTTTTATGAAAACCTCCCACCCCTTTCCAAACCACTGCAACTCCCTATTATCCTATCAATTTGAGAGGGCATAACCCATTCTTATGGTGGTTGATCAACTTAACAGGGAACATCTTATTCCTTTAGTGGTTGATTAGCTTGACAGATAAGATCTTATTCCCCTAATGACAGTTGATCAGCTTGATAGGACACATCTTGTTCCTCTAATGGTTGATCAACTTGATAGGACACATCTTGTTCATCATGTGGTTGATAAGCTCGATAGGGCACCTCTTGTTCCTCATTTGGCTGATCAATTTCCATCTCTGCATAGTGGAATACAAAATATACTTGTAAGTCAAATGAATCATAAGTACTTAATAAAGATCTATACATTGACATGTTTATTTAAGAAATCACCATAGATGGAAGGTCATGATATGATTGACATGGTATTCCCCCTGTTTTCCTTTGAATTTAGGGATATTCAATAACAACTTGGTTGGCATGGTATGCCCCCTATTTTCCTTTGAATTTAGGGATATCCAATAACAACTTGGTTGGCATGGGGTTCCATTGTTGATTATGGGAAATGGGATCATTTGTGATTTGTCAAATCTGGGATATTTAAAGAAGAGACAAATGGTATCTTGTTGGTGTTATCCATGATGTAATGACCTTGTTTATTGGTGTTGGTATTGGTATTGGTGTTCCCTGTGGGGTAGTATTGGTTGGGGTACCCAGTGGGGTGGGGTTGGTTGGAGTACATTCACTACAAGGAAAATACCTTCTAGTGGAGGTTTTTAGTGTTATAAAATGGGAAAAAAATGTCCAAAAAACATCTGCTAAAGAATTTGTTTGTGGGAAAATATGTTTTAATGGAGCTTATAACAAAATTTCATCACAACTAAAAAAATATGGGTGATTGAAGGTTTTAGCAAATGTTTTTTTTTGGTACACTTTATGGAAGAAGCAGTGCCGGTTCGTTACTTATAGAAACACATCAGGATTCGTATATAATTAAAAGCACTGAGGCATTTAATTGAAAGAGTTGCAGAACTTGAAATGTATAGCACCCTGATTCTTACAACAAAAAATTCCTAGTGCATTCAACTCAAAGAGCACCCGATCTTGAAACATATACTGTGCAAGTGCTTACATAAAAAAAACCTCGATCTTTCTTTGATGAAGGAACTACTCTGGGGCATGCAAAAGATAATTGTAGTTCCGTTTCTTTCACTTAAACACACAACATTGAGATGTTTTGTTTACATAAATGCACTAGTACGTTTGTTATATAGAGGGCCTGGTGTTGTTAATTTTAATTGTGCACTGTGAATGGAAATATATTTTTTGTAGGAGTGAGGGGTGTTAGTTCTATGAAAGAACTGGTTTGTTAAGAGTTATAATGCACTGGGGCATTAATTGAAAAAAATATTAGTGCTTGAAGACATGAAAGCCCTGGTGCTGTTGTTTTCTGAAAAGGCATCAGTAATGCTAAAAGATGACGTCACGGTGATTTTATTTAAAGTAAAGAACTGATGCGTTTTTATGCTATGGACACATCAGTGTTTTTGTATGAGATTTTCTATTTTTTGGAGACATCGACCTGTGACAATGCAATTATTGTAATTTTTAAAATCCGTTATTCATTGAGAAATCGACATATATCTTATAACAATATTCATATAAATTAATATTTGATTAGTGAATTTGTATATGATGTTTGGATTAATTTGTTATATTATCATATTTCACATCTCTTCATTATAATATTTAATCATCCATATATTTAATCAATGGTGTAACATTTCACAGTGACATTGGATAACACAATAGAATAAATTAAATTGTATTTTATTATATATCAATAAAAGATACTTTTTCGTACAAAATGGGATTGTTATTGGTAACCCCTTGTCTTTCAATTGGGACACTATATCCATGATTACATTAAATGAAATGTATGATTTTCACAGACAATTATTTCAAAAAATACAACAGGTTTCATTGATATCTAAATAGATCATCATTCTTCACTGGAACTGTTATCAGTGCTCAAGCTACTTCCATGGCTTGGGTTATTTGGAGGAATGATTTGTTGATTGCATCGATTGTTTTCATCTTCTTGATCTTGTTCCATATGCAAACATAAAAATAAAGTGTAATGAATCTATCTACATTTGTCAGAATAATGAAAATTGAAATAAATGATATACATCAATGTAAATAGGAAAAAAATGGACCATATCTCTTTCAAAACCAAATCTGCAAGGAAAATTTTAAGGATGGAAGTTTATCTTAAAGTTTAGAAACCTTGGAAAATCTTACTAGTCCATAATATGCAAATTGTAAATTTTTTGTTGATATTTTTGTAGAAATATTTAGATTTCCAATGATTTTATATTAGTTGATATAATATTTTTGTGATTTTTAAGGTAAAATAATGGTGTACTATAAAATTTGGGCGAATCATTTTAGAAAAAAATGGAAATTGATGAATCTTTTTGTTTGGAAAAAGGATGGAAAATTAGCCCACACGCGAATACTAGCCCCTAAAATTTTCCCTGATCTCATGCCTTTTTTCAACAACTCTTTTGTTGGTATGATTCCATATTTTGTTTCTTGCAAGTTTTATACCCCATAATAAATCATATATTTAATTTAAAGGATTTTTTTTGTTCTATTAATTATAAACCCGGAGAAGTAAAACAACATAGATACTTACAAATTCCACAATTAATTTTTGATATGTGAACATATACTCACAACCGTTATTTAACCCAATGTCAATCAATTCTTTTGATGGGTCTTCTTTGTATGTTAGCACTTATTTGAAGACATTCAAGGACGGTTGTTGTAAAACAACTTAAAATATACAAAAATGAAACCTTAAGTTGTTATAAGGAAATATTAATAATTACTTACAAACTTTGAAGTCAATCATTTTCTTCTTTGTCATCTTGTTTTATGTGTTGAATGAGTTCCATCTTGTTTTCTTTTCTACAAGAAAATACTTGAAAATTAATAGTTAATGCTAAATTATTTTTTAATATGTACAAATTCAATCATGATTACATAGATTTGAGGCACGTTGTTATTGATATGACTCCTCCTATGATGCAAATATGTACATTTCTTTGACCATCTCCTTATACTCTTTTCTGGGCATTCCTACTGGGATGTTTCATATATCAACGTGTTGATCATTTGATATTTTCATAATCTTCATTAAAAAAATTAATAAACTATTTTTATAATGATATATGAAAACTAAATATAACAAAATTGATATTAATAAATTAATGGTTAGTAGTAATATATATATATATATATATATATATATATATATACATATAATTCTAGAAAATCATTTTATACAATTAGGAATATTACCTTTTGAATGATTATTTTTTGTTGTTGTATGTTTTTTCTATTGCAAGTATGACATGTCTCATTGACCATTGCTCTGGAAACGCTTCCTGTAATTTAGATATAATTTTGTTCTTAGAATCATTACATTGATTTTTGTATTGTAAGTGGAAAGTACGTCTATACGTTCGTTCCACTATATCCCTCATAGTTCTATAAAAATTCCCTCCTCTTTCATTAACCTCTAGCACCACTCCAGATGAGCTAAGGACCAATTCATTGTCATTTACATGTTCCATAATTTTTCTTTTCTTAGAACGACATTGATATTTTCCTTCGTTGTTGCTCCCTGTAGAACATTAAACATATATGAATTAATAGATTGTTTGAAACATGTTATCTAATATTTTTAAGTATATTATTAATGAAAAATCATAAAAAAAAGTCTTTCTGGGGGTAGCTCAAGTGGCAATGGCCGTGGAAATGAAGTCTCACTGAACCAGAAGTATTCGGTTCAAATCTTGTGATACCCTCCCCCTGTAGTGGGGTGAATAATGGACATGTAAATACATGAAAAGAGGAGTCCTACCAAGCTTACAAAAATAAAAAATAAAAACTGATATTGAATAATATTTTTTCATTCACCTGATTCATCATTCTTCAATTTTTATATCAGACTTTCACGCTCTTCTACACTTAGATTAGAAATAATCTTATCAACCTTGTTTATTTTGTGGCTCTGCATGACACACACCAACTAATACATATTAGTTAAACTTACATATAGTTCAAACATATTAATTTTGTAAAGAATTTACAAAGAACTTGCTTTCTCTGATTTTTTTATGTGTTGTCATTGTGTCGATCAATTTTTTTGTTACTTGAGAAATTCCGAGACATTTTTATCAATATATAACGTGTATCATTCAACACAAAAGCCGATAGATATATTTTACAAATAAATCAAATATTTTTCAACCAAAAAAACTCTGGTAAACGATACATTTATTTGAATAAACATATCAGTGCATTTATAAGATTAAACACACCAAGCTTTTAATTGTTCAACACCATCATGGAAAATTGATTTTTAAACTTAATTTTAAATTAGGATGATGCAATTTGTAAGGCTAAACACACCACACTGATTTAATGGTGCTATTGGGAACAGGCGTGTCGATTCATTATATCACATTGAGAGCAATGATGAACAGGCTGGACAAAATCAAATGTGTTATAATATATTGGTGCATTGAAGTACTTAGGCAACTTCGGTGCGTTATGTGACATAGGGCACACTGCAAAACATATAACTGATTTTTAAAAATCAGAGAGGGTTGACATTGCAATTTGTAAGGTTCAATGCACTGCAATGATTTAACAGTGTTATTAGGAACATGCATGTCGATGTGTTATATTACACCGGGAGAAATGATGAACCGAATAGAAAAAATCAGAAGTGTTATAATTTACAGGTGCGTTATGTTACAGATGGCGCACCACGCAACATATAACCATTTAAAAAAAATGAATAGGGCTGACAAGGTTTGAATCTAATTCAATATGTGATTTCCCTACTTTATATGTCAAATTCCCTATATATAGTAAGTACACAAACCCATTAAATCTAAAATGCCTAAATTGAAAAACCCTAATTGTGAAGTGGTAGAGAAAGTTAAACCATAATGTGAAATTTTGCAGGAAAAAGCAAGGGTTTAAGGTAAGTATTGATTTTTTTTGTTTTTTTTTTGTTTTTTTCAATCAAATTTAAATAAGAATAGATATTGTAAAAAAAGTTACTAGTAAAATCTATAGTATTTTTTTTTATTATATAGGGTTTTTAATTTTTTTTTGAATTGTGAATAAATCTAACAGAAATTGTAAAATATTTTAACAGTAAAATTTAAGATTCTTTCTATCCAAGGTTTTGAGTGAATCACCATACCTTTCAACTTCTGATCTTTTGGCAGATCCAAAATATTTTGTAGCTCTAATATGATCTTCTCTTGCAAATGATCTCTCTTTTAATTAAACCCTAACAAAAATTGTAATTTTTTTATTAGTAAAATAAACAATAAAACTTAAAACTTATCATGCAGGTTTTTGAATGAATCACCATACATTTTAGCTTTTGATATTCAGAATAGTTATGTTGCTCCAAAATATTTTGTTGTCGCTGCACAATGCTCCTGGTATATCTCTCTTGCAAATCGCTCCCTTGAAATTTTGGGTAAAATAATGAAATGGTAAATAAATTTTTATTATTTAAAAGACTATGAAATTATATTTTGAAAAATCAATTGTCGCTCATTTTTGAATTAAAAAAAAGAGAAAAAAATCACACTTTTTAATTCAATTTCTCTACACATCGGTGTGTTCGATAGTCAAGCGCACCAATGCATTTATATAAAAAAAGCACCGACATTTTTAGGGCGCCTTATTTTTTCAACACACCAACATGATTCAAAAAAAAAATCGAAATCCCGAAACAGTGCGGTCATTTTTTTTAACACAACGATGCGGTCTATATTTAAAAGAACACTGGCACAGTTGAATTCATTTTCTATTTTCTAATTTCGGGAAATAATTGCATATCAGTGTTGTTTTTTATTTAAACGCACTAGTGTGTTTTTATGTGAAAGAGCACTGATATGATAAATTATTTTTTTATTTTTTTCAGAACGCCAGAAATTGGTGCAAGTATTATTTAAATGTCCTGATGCTCTTATTACTTAAACACACCGGTGCGATTTATTCTTATTAGCGCACTTGTGCCTTTTAAAGGCTATTTGAAATTTTATTAGGGGTGATTTTAGGGGCTAATGTTCGCCCTTTGGCGAAATTAAGGGGTTTTAAATTTTTAGTGGGCGAATATTTTGTATCATAGTACATTTTTACAAATCACCTCAAATAGCCCACCTTATATTAAGGGAGAGGGTAAAAAAGGTAAATTTAGCCCTTGAAATTAGGAGTTACGACCTTCCATTCACCCATTTTCAAGAATAGGTTTTATTTAGGTGAATCCATTCGCCCATTTTCAAGAATAGGTTTTATTTAAGTGAATCCTATGGGCCAAAGGCCCAAATACCATATTTATAAAAGAGGTATGGTAAATTAATAAAAATATAAATAAATGAGAGGTATGGTAAATAAATAAAGCATTTTTTATATTTACTCCATAAGTCACCTTATATACATGCAAGGGTGTAAACAAATAAAAATATAAGTAAAGTGGAGGTATGGTAAATAAATAAAACGTCTTTTTATACTTACTCAAAAGGTATGGTAAATAAATAAAAATATAAATAAACTAGACGCATGGTAAATAAATATAACCTCTTTTTATATTTAGTCCATAACCCTCATTCTATTTATGAAGGCTCAAGAAAGAGGTTTTATTTAAGTGAATCCTATGGGCCAAATACCATATTTGTAAAAGAGATATGGTAAATTAATAAAAATATAAATAAGCGAGAGGTATGGTAAACAAATAAAACATTTTTTTATATTTACTCCATAAGTCACCTTGTATTTATGAATGGTATGGTAAATTAATAAAAATATAAATAAACGAGAGGTATGGTAAACAAATAAAACATTTTTTTATATTTACTCCATAAGTCACCTTATATTTATACTATGGGACAAATACCATGGACTAGATTGTTATTAATACCATGCAAAAAAATGTTATTAACCCTAATATTAGTATTAATAAAAATAAAAATGACACATGGTATTGACCCATGGTATTCACCAAAATGGCACATGGTATTGACCCATGGTATTCACTTGGAATGTAGCCTATTTAAATGGGGGAATTAAACCAGCATAGATCCATCTTTACTCTAGATCTACTAACCCCTGAGAGGTATCAAATATCGTGATATGCAAACTAGCATAGAGTGAAAAATATTTGATCCGATCAAGAGTAAAAATGGATGTTGTAATTTAATGGATGTTAAACATTTTAGCTTGGTTAAAATAAAAAATAAAATAAAAATCAACTATTAATTTTATTAATTTTTATAAATTACTAATAGTAATTTTTAAGCTCTAGGTTTATGATAACCCATGGTATTCATGTGAGCATAGACTATTTAAAGGGGAAATTCTATCTTAGATCCATCTTAATTATGGGTCTACCAAGTGCTCAGAGGGATAAATAGATTTCATCTCCCTAAGAGTGGTAGATGTGGAGTTAAGATGGATATAGGTTGGTTTTTATGATAATGAAGATATTAAATAGACTTAGGAAATTATATTGTAAAAACATCTTAAGGTGAATGGTTAAAGCATAGACATTGGACAAGTATATTTGTATACTTCTGTTTTAAACTGAAACAAATCCAGGGCTAAAAGGAATGGATTGATTGCACTAGTCATCCTTCTATAACTTTCCAACATATGCTGGAGTAAACAAATTGTAATTTGGGTAATTTTTCTAATTGCAAACGGGAACATACTTGTGTATTGGCAGGGTGGTTACGAGGTCCCTAGAAGTGGAGGAAACAAATTGTAATTTGGGTAATTTTTCTAATTGAAAACAGGAACATACTTGTGTATTGGCAGGGTGGTTACGAGGTCCCTAGAAGTGATGAATTTGAATTTTTCTTGGTTTTATATATAGTATTAGGTGTTTTCTCATGCTTTCTGTGAAGGCACAGGTGAATTTTATCCTACACCCACTAGGTTATCGATATGTAATTTCGGTAATTTTGATTTCAAAACATATTTTAAAGAAATGCGATGATTTCATTTGTGTATTCAATAAACACAAGATTTTATAATTGAGTAAAAAATTCACCATGCTTGATGAGAGATTCGCCAAAAAATTATATATAAATATCATATTATTGATAAAATCGCCTTCCATTTTTCCTATATACCATGGAGATTCGCCCATTTATTATACATGTAAATTTAGGGGGGGTTCTTAAAATTTTCCTTAAATTTTATTTTCACATAAAATGACATATTAATATCAAATTATCGTTTAGGATGCATCTACATGAATTACAATAGTTCAAAGTATACATTTTTCGCTTAAAGTTGCATTATTCTTGAAAAAAATTCAAAACTATATTGAAATTCAAATTGTGGTTATAGGGTTCTTGAAATTAATTTTAGATATTCAAAAAAAATTTTATTTCTTATTTTTCTTAAATACAAGGAAAAAATATCATTAATATCAAATGCCTAATTCTTCAAATTCCATCTCATTCCATATTGTTGGTCAAAGTCCTTCGCAAAATTCTCCCTTTCTATCCCAAGTATGCTTATATTTTATCTATATTTTGATTATCTAATTGATTTTTTTTTAATCCATGTCAAATTGAATAAAAATGTATGCAAATTATTTGTAGGATCTAGATTCAAAATTGAGTTTAGATACAAAAATTATTTCTCCATATTATTTAAAAAAACGTCGGAAGCTCTTATCAAGAGCAACATATCGCAAGCAGTTGGTAGATGAAAATGGACAACCTCTTCACCCTGCCAATTAGAACATGGCATCTTCTAGCCGTAATCCTTCATAAATGATGGTAATAATTGTTTGGTACACTAAAATTTCAACAAAACAATTGCATTTTCATGCTTACTAGTATCATTGATATTGTACTAATGATGTTCAATATTTTTTGAAATTAGGATTCTAGTGATGATGAGTGAAATACCTGCCATATTCCGGTGCACCCCATTACAATGTCAAATCGAGAGAAGGATGCATTAAGAGCAAGACTTAGAGAGGAAGCATACAAAGAATGGTTGAATCAACCACCTATTCAATTCCCACTATGTGCGAATTCACCAATTAGGAATGACTACATCAATGGTAATTCTTCATCACAAGTTGGCAATGGAGGGAATCAAATGGAGGTTGGTATGGATGATTACTTACGGGATATGACTGCCATGGAGGAAATTTTGTTAGATGCATTCCAAAACGATGAGCTAGGGGATGACGCTCATATCACTAATACCTTATTCGAAAGCCTGAAATATACTTCCACCACCCCTCTCTTTGGACTTGGTGGCAAGCCAAAGTCTACTCAGCTGAGGAAAACAATGTTGCTGTACAATGTGGAAGCACAGGGAAGGGAGGTTGGGCGATGATGCCCTCGAGTCCTTGATTCATAACACACGACTAGCTCTAGTCTTCTTGGTCCAGAGAAATTCTTTAGAGACAAACCCTATTAGTATTTACAGTTTGAGCCCTCTGAACTGGACTAGCTGATGAGGTATAGCCTGTACAAAAATGTTGAGGCCTTAGGATACTAATACACTTGGTCTGCAATGACGGGTGCATGTTGCAGAGGTTTCATAATTATGCTAGCTCTTTGGCCATGCACTCAGGCAATACATTGATTGATTTAACTACTAGGTATAAATATATATTTTGTGCCAGGAGGTGTCATGGTAGTAGATCCAATAGGCAACCCACTAATATGTAGTCTCCAGTATGAGGTTGTAGGTTATTGCCTCACCACTTATTAACCCACTTTTGTTTCCACCTTACACCATGTTGCTGCCATACCCTTTCATGAGGTTTCTCTCTGCTGATAGCCAAGAGTCCTTCTGAACTAAATTAAGTCTCTTTCTTATCCCTACCCATTGCCATGGATAGACTACTACATTGCTGCTACTACATGGATGGTGTAAGAAATAAGATATAGGGCTGATCTAATATATATGTGATTATTATTCTCAATGTGGGAGGACAAGGTGGTTGTTCAGAAGGAAGAAAGTAGTTGAATCAAGAAGATAACTTGAGACTGTTCCTGAGCGAGTCAAGAAGATTGGATGGTCATCCTCAACTCTAACTAGATGGAAGGAAAAATTTGTTATATATATCGATTCTGATGTCACTGAAAACTGGTGGAGTGACTGATAGGTTTGGTTGGTCACAAGGAAGAGGCGAGAGATATAGTATTGAACATTAATAGAGAGGGAATTCCTGCACCTTAATGACCATAATCTATTGAATAAACAAAAGCACCAATTTCAATAGCACCATAAAGGCAGAAACATAGATAGTAGTAACAGGGGTGGAGGAAGTCATTTCGGATCCAGTTACTAACCTTGGATTTGTTTACCTCGAAGCAGTGGTTATTCCACTAATAGGGGCAAGTGGTTGTTTACTCAAACCACTTTATACTTTACTTGAGGAGGAGATGTCTTTTTTTGAGAAGGATTTTCCTTTTCTATGACTTGAGATGGAATTTATACTCCATGATTTAGTCCACACGTGGGAGACGCCATTCCTCCTTTCGGCTATGCTAGGCTAGCTGGGTTGGTCAACCTGTATGCTAGGATGCTGGGCTAATCATCTATGAAAAATACTGAGGCATAGCCCAACTAACACATTACCTATGACATTACACCTTTTTTTGTTATGTTCCCTACCTAACTTGTTGCAAGATCACCCAACCAAAACTTGTGACTCACTAACTCGACGCCTTGTTGTGCCATCCCATCCTATGTTTGGTGTATGTTTCCATATTCTCCATTTTTTTTATTGTCCTTTCCCCCAGAGGTGAAAGAAAAGAAATGACTTCCCTTTTCTTGATTAGCTAGATTTATGAGTAGGTTTATTATGGATAGGAATATGTGGTGAGTTAATTATTAGACTACCCTAGCTAGCTATATGAGCATGTGTATGAATCCCTACCTACATTATTTAGCTTGATATGTAGGTGTATGATTTTAGTTCAAACAGATATGGTTGCGAATACAGATACAGATACAATGACATGTCAACAGCTACAGATACAGATACGAATACGACAACAACAGACAAAGAATGTAGAAGTGTGATGAGGTGCACTGATAGAGACAAAGTATCTTATCTTCTTGCCGATTATGCTGTTGGCCGGTTTTAGTGATCAGATGAGAGGGTACAACTTATTTGTATCAAAGGTGTAACGATAGCAAATTTGGCATGTTGAATGCATGTTTCTCGTCAATATTGAGGTAATTGACTTACATGGTCGATCAAGTTCCTTATATTTTGTCACACAATCAAATTTAAAAATGGTTGATTTTATAAATGTTAAATATTGACATTGTACAATTGTATTCCCCACCAACTACATGATATTCAAAGATAAGGTTCTTCCACGTGATAATGTCTTTTGGAGTCGCAGTGAATAGGAAAAGCAGTTGTTGAAAATGTTGCGTGTTGAGTACATATAATATCATGCATGTTTGAATGATTGTATTATATATAGAGATGAATATGGAGACAAAGAGATATGTCCAAAATGTCGGCATGACAGGTACCGTAATTAGAAAAAAGGGTAAATCACATGGTCCTTCTCATATGATATTGAGTCACATGCCTATAATCCCAAGGATTTAAAGACCCTTTTGTTGCAAAGAATTAGCTATGTTTCAAATATGACATGCCTCACACAGAAGTGATTCAATAGTTATGCGAATCCCAACAGATTAAATAGCCATGAATCATATAGAGGATACATGGTTTGAAAAATTCAAGGATGAAGTATGAAGTCTACGACTCAGCATAGCCATGGATGGCATCAACCCATATTCCCTCCAAAACACCAACTATTTTGTTTGGCCTGTTGTAGTGATCAATAACAATATCCCCCATGGTTGTTCGTGAAGAATGAACATCTTATGTTGTCTCTCATAGTCTCTGGTAGAAGACAAGTGAAGAATATGGATGTCTACTTACAACCATTAGTAGATGAATTTAAGGAATTATGAGAAGGGATACATGTGTACGATGTATCAAGGCCCATCGCAATAAGAGGAGTTTTACGTTGTATGTCATATGTGCTTACACCATATATGATTATCCAAGCTTAGGAGTTTTCTCTGGTAAATTAAATTCTTATTGATTTGTTTAGTAATAATATTGTTTTTCATATTAATTTAATTCGTTGCAATTATTCAGTTCTTCGTGGTCACTAATGTGTTGGATTGTATACAATAATTTCGCAGGTCTTATAAGAAAAGGGTATCATGGATGTAAATGTTGTGGGCATTCTTTGAAGTCTAGGTGGTATGACCACCTACGAAAGTAAGTGTATGACTACGCCAGTGCCTTCCTCTTAGAAGAATACCCTCACAGAAGAGCAACATCCACTTTTAATGGTAAACTAGAGAGAACCCAAAGGCCTGCAATAATGACAATAGTTGGATGGATTAGAGCATATGAGATAGAGAAGGAGAAGGATTTTGTAGAAAGGTTATATTCAAATAGGGAACCTGTGCTCGATGATTTAGATTTCTTCGACACCTATGTTGAGAAATTTTCCACTGGGATGAAAAGGAAATTTGTCTATTATGAGTTCCCATATAGGGACCATCTTAAGATTGCCCACTTAGTACTAGATCCCATGCATATATTTAAGAATTTTTCATCTTATTTTATGGAGGCACATATCATCGAAAGAAAGTGACACATTAGCTGTTAGGAGAGATATTATTTCTTCAAAAACTAAAAAGAAACATTGGCCAAGACAAGAAACTAGAGGAGAGGTTGGCCCCTCTTGGTCTTTCAAAGAAGGTGATGTCCCATGGATTTTAAAGAAAGATGATCTTTCTTTGGAAAAGGAAGTTATAATGAATGTGAGGGTGCCTTCTTTATATGGGTATTCGCTATGAAACTGCTTAACTTTGGATGTCTGTTTGTCGAGGTTGAAATCACATGACTATTTGAACCTTCTAAGAGTACATATGTCAAAAACATGATTTTTATTTTTATTTTTATGTAATGGGATATTTTATAATTAATTTTTGTATAATGTACTATTTACTGTGCAATGTCATTATCCTCTACTCGTGTGTGGGTGTGTGAACCATGACTTCCCCCAAGACCTACGACGTGCCATATCTAAATTATCTGCATTTGTACATTGGATCAAATCAAAGTATATTCATATGGCTAGCATTCCATGGTGGTGTCAAGATATAGATGAGATTGTCTGTATGTTTGATAAGGAACTGCTGATGATTTTCATGGACTTGCAGCTTCATCTTCTAATTCACCTATTAGATGAGGATGAATTAGTTGTGGTTGTTTCTTGTCATTGCATGTTCTTCTTAGAGAGGTACATGAAGAAATTGAAAGGTTTTCTTCAACAAAGAGCAAAACTCGAGGTTTGTATGGCATAAGGGTATATATCGTATGAGTATTTCTATTATGTGAATGAGTACATCAAGAAGATCGACAACATACTCGGTGCAACAATTTGGGACGATGAAAAGGATGAAGACAAAAGATAAGGGGAGCTTCTCGAAACGAATGGAATTAGGTGCATGATAAAGAGTAAGTGTAGGCTTATCATTTATCAAATTACTACACAATAACTATTCACACCGAACTTCATATTGATGCATATTTTGATCACATACATACTATATATATGTTAGCTTGATTTCATCAGTGAATTCACAAATTGAAGCCATCGACAAATTCATTCTTTATAATATGGAAGTGGCACATCCATGGTTGCATTGTATGAAGAGAAGAGGAGGAAATGGGACAGTAACAAGAAAGAATTCAAATGGTTGAATAGTAGAAGTGTGCCTTATCCTGGTCATCTAAAAGAAAATATGCCAATGACATGCCCTAATAGTTGGGTTGTTGATCATGTTAGAGAGAAATACGGTGCATCCGGTCATTAGGTCCCACGTGTTGAAGAGGATGTGCTAAACATAGGGATTGGGTGCAACAATCGATAGTTATATAATATCTTTCTGTATAGTTTTAACTTCATATTTCACCTTTGAATTGTAACTTCTATATATATTTTATATTTTTAATTATGTTCAAGTTATTAGAAACATGACATTGTGATTTTTTCCCTTTTCTATGGGTGCATTTTTTCCCATCTATGTGGGCATAAGGACATCATTTTCACACGGAGGGTGCCGATGATGGATGCATGATGCAAGACTGTGGAGTAGAAGTTGAGTTTGACCAATCTAGTCGTGCTAGCCACCGCGATCAAAACCTAATGCATGAGACATTAGGTTACGCTGGAAAGATACAAGAGATCGTTGAAGTGGACTTCATTTCATCCCAATGCGTTATGTTTAGGTGCAAGTGGTGGGACACCTTTGATTGGAATAATGTAAAGGAAGATCATGATAGTGGGTTGATATCTATCAACTCTAGAAAGATGTGGCATGAAGCTATGGAGCCTTATGTTTTCCCAAAACACTGCAACTAGGTGTTTTTTTTACCCAGATGTGTTAGATAGGGATTGGTGGTTCGTATTAAGACACAACCCTAGATCAAAACATGTTTTTGAGAACAACAGTGTTATCATGCCAAGTGCTGAGGAAGATAATCAAGGTGATGACAATGGAGAGTGATATGTACTTGTGTTATTTCATCATTTATATTATTGTTGTATGTTTTTGTTTTCATTATTTCGATAAGTATTTCTAATTGTTGTTTCTCCTTCTACTCACGTCTCTGCTACATGATTGACATATAAAATACATAAGCCTCATACATATATATTTTTTATTAAATGAAAAATGTATTTATTAATATGGAAATATAACTTTCAATTAAAAAAAAAAAATTGGTGCACCAAAAACACAGTCATGCACTGGCTTCGGTGCTCTATAGAACACAACCACACCATAGATAACGTGTACATACCTATGACACACCATTGTTGGTTCACAAATTCAAATTTTCATAGTGGTGCATCACACGTATGCACTGGTGCGTATGTATAACATTTTTTCACTGGGACAAAACATTCACGTTATCAAACACACCGATATATAGCTATATTTTTAAATATTATTTAGGCAGTGCATTGGGTAAATATGATAGCATTGGTGCAATTAGAACATACCAAGCACACCACATTTGTGATGGTGATTAAGATGCATTTTTTTGAGTTTCAAATAAACTTGGTGATGCATTTTTGTTTCCTGTTTAGATTATGTAAAATAAATATCTATTTTTTTATGTATTTGTAACTAAATTATTTAAAGTAGACATGTCTTTATCATTGTGAACATGATGTAATATTAGCTAGGAGAAATGTGAAAACATGAATTTTAGTGAATATCTCATGATAATTTAATTTGTATTATTTAACTCATATTTATTATTAAAAAAGTTAAATTTAAATGAATACAATAGCAAATAAAGAACCAAAATAACATCAAAATGTTATATCTTTATTATTAAAAAAAAGTTCACTTGCCTCTTTAAGGGATAACTTCTAGTAGAGAAAATCTCCAACTACAAGTAACTTGATCATAAGTCCTTTTTTACATTTCTTTATCCTCATTTTTAGAGAGAAATTTTTAATTTAAATTGGTAAGAGTTGCTATAGAGATTAAATTTAAATTGCTTGAAAATCTCATAACTTTAGTAATAAAATAAAATTTATAAAAATAGATTATTTTTTTTTAAAGTTGTATTAAATCTAAATTAATTGTGTCGCTTTACAATTCAGTATGGGAGAGACGTTGTCACATAATGTTACATTTAAAAATAGTAAAATAATAATTGAAATTAACAAATTAAAAATAGTAATAAGAAAAGAAATTAATGTCGGCCATAATTACAATACTTCAATTTACACCTTAATCTTATATAACTTTATATAGAGATATAATGTAACTGAAAGTAAAGAAATAAATTATTTAACTTTTATTATGAGGAAGAAATGTAATGAGTAAAAAATTATAATTTACTTTTTTCTATAAGGAAAAAATGTAATTTTTTCACATGACAAGAAATAGTATTATTCATATTACATTATGTGTAATTCATTCTATGTTTCAGCTACATGTGATATTTAAAACAAAAATATATTTATAATAAAATTTTACTAACAACCATGAGTAAAATATGTCAATGTCCATATTAAATAACATAATTTTATAGATACTTTATATAGAGAAAAATAAAGTAATTTACATTGAAAATTTTCTTATATTTTCACATTAATGAGAAAGGTTGAGAGAATTCTTATGCCATTAATTTAATTGCTTTCTAATTCAATGTATGAGGAATATTTGTAAAATTTTCAATGTTTAATATGGATTTGATATGTAATATTTTAGAAAATATTAATAATAAAAATAATTAAATGTATACATACAGGAAAAAAATATGAGGGGGCATATTTTAACATTTTAATACAGAAAACGTGAATTATAAATAAAATATTTCAATGTCAATTACATATATATTATACGATCCGCCTAGATCCACCAAGCACCTATAGGGATCAAATCTCTTTTCACTCAAAAAGATGTTTGCATCTCAAGAGATTTGATCCCTCTTTGTGCTTGGTAGATTCATAGTTAAGATGGATCTAGGTTGCAGATTGTAGAAAAGTTCTGACTTAAGTTTTTTTAATTTAATAATAGATTGAATTTTATAACCAATATTGAATTAGTTAAATTGTATTTTTGAATAATTTATTATGAATAATATTTTATATTAAAAATTAAATGAGTTACACATTTTTTCCTTTTTAAGAACTAACTAAATTATTTTACCTTTAATTATTTTATCGTTGTGAGTATTGAAATATTTTACTAATTAAGTTAGATTGAATATCAATGAACTATCTAAGCAATAGAAAAATATTTCTCATAATTTTACAATCATAGTTTCAACCACACTAAACTTTGTAATTTATAAAAATATCTTTGCATTTTTTTAAAGTAAGTCGTTTTACATGCAATTTCATATATAAAAATTTGATATAAATTCACCAATACATAATTTATAATAAACATTATTTCATAAAAATAAACATTACGATGATAATAATCGAACAAACATAAACATCATCTAAGGTACACATTCAAACTCACTACCATCATCTAATTATATATACTTTTAGTCATACATCTAAATGTCATTTGCTAGCACACAAATCTAATAATATAATAGGGCATCATCATTGTGACCACATCTAGCAAAACACAAATATTGTAATCTAACATAATCACCACACACATCCTCAAATTAATATAAATCTCATGTCAAATAACTTCTATCACGTACACATCTATCTTCAAGCACATTAAATGAACATATCTAGCATAACCTAACAATAGACACATCAACACCAACATATAAATTAAGTACATAAACATGAATAAAAAAAGGCACCAGATATATATATATCTATATATATATATATATATATATATATATATATATATAGATATAGATATAGATATAGATACACACACACACACACACACACACACACAACGAAGTTAAATAACTACATCATGAAGTCAAATAAGTGTAATCAAATATCTGATACAACAGACGTAGTAGTGTTTGCAACCTGGTTTGCAGTAGAAGACGATGGATGATCAACTACTGCCTGATCAAGTACGTCTATCGAACTCAGTTGAGGTGGAGGACTAAGAGGTGGATGGTATGTAGTAGAAGTTATTGGCTGGTCTACATGAGAAGGTGGTCGATCTACTATGTCAGGAGAAATATACGACACATCCTCTAGCTCTGGCATTTGATCATCATCAGGCAACTAATGAGCAAGTGTACTGTGAGAAGGATCACCGAAACCCTACTGGCCATGATCTAATGGGGCGGAACCACTAGAAGAATCATCATCACCATCCTCATCATCATGATCGTGATCATCACCCTCATCATCATGACCACCCTCATCTGATGGATGTGTTGTTGCTTGATTACCTGCAACCCTCAGCGTTGCTAGTGAAGTACTAGTTTTGATGACATGCTGCATAAGAGACATAAAATCCCATTTACAGTCCTTGTAGAGATCCATGAATATTGGATCTGTTCTATCTTGAGGCCTCGCAGGGCGGACTCCTTGCCGAACCAAAAATTCGGCCAATCTATCATAGTAGTCCATCCAAAAGCGCATAATAGTCCTCCGCCCCTAGACGCCCACACCCCCCTGAGGATGTGCCTCAACCTCTTGGGCCTCGCCCATCTCCTCCATCCAATGGTGGGGGAGGAGGCATGCCCCCATCATATGAGACGATGTCTACAAAATATATAGTACAAAAAATAATTAGACAATTTCATTAAACAATTTAATAAAACAAGTTAAATAACATGTTGTAGCGACTACAACCACCCTCCAAAATTTTGCCTTAGCTTCGTTTTGGAGCCTCCCTTCCAACCTTCGCATCAGCTTGCCTTGCTTCGTCTAGTTCAAAAGATTCAGTGTCTTTCTTACACAAAGGCAGCCTATCGATCACAGCTTGATCCATTCCCCTCACAGGTTGTTCACCCAAACTTGGTCCAGATACAGGCTTAGTAACTTCCCCAAGAAAATTGCACATTTATGGAGGGCAACCAGCCTTCCCTCCAAAAATTGCACAATCCTATCTAGCAGGTCGCTGGGCTCCAAAATTGTGAAATTTTTCTAGTCAACACTCCCAGCACAAATTGTGTAATTTCCCCCAACAGGATTGCTCAACCCAAAATTTGCACAAATCTGGGCAGCAGTCAATTGCTCTGCCCAAAATTTGTGCAAATCTCTTAGGCAGTCAGCCTAGCTCCCAACCAGAAATGTGCATTTCCTTCAAGTAATCGAGTAGTCTCTTGCATGTGTAGCTGAGTTGACAGGTTCCCTCCGAGACCGAGAAAACTGACTTGCATGCATAGGTTGCTTCTCCCAAGGAAGCATGTAAAGGAATCCCTTGTTTCAGGGATCTATGTTAGCAGTTGGAGGTTACATGCAAGGATCATTTTAGAAACCTCCCACCAAGTGTCGCTTTCCCTAGATTTATGGCATGCACATCACAACCTTGATGATTATCAAAACTCATCAATTGGATGCTGCAAAGATCATTCCTCACATCAACCTTGTAGCACTAACATCCCACATCACATCTATGATAAATTGGCACATTCAGCTCAATTGTTTTGGGGTAAGCCCGCTTCCCATGCCTCGTGTTTCATTTCTGTCACTTTTTGCGTTTTCACTTGTATAAGTATTGTTTGCTTGATTTCTTTGAGTACTTGCTATCGTTTACATGTATATTAGCTTTTCCTAGCACCTTTTCAGTTTTCGTCAACATCTCACTGCTGTTGCATGCATGAAACCATTTTTCGTAAACGATTGTCGATTCGGTGATTCGCCTCACCCACATGCATGTTGTTCTGTTTTCTATAATTTTTCATTCACCATTTGCATGCATGATTTTTCACTTATTCTTACACTCAGAATCAACATGCATTCGCACTCACATTCACTTTTAGTTGCCCGTTGGCGAGTCTGGCCAAACTCGGCCCACACTCTGCCTCACCAAGAAAACATTGCACAATACTGAGAGGGAAGGCTCTGCCTTCCTCCCCAGAAATGTGCATTTCTACCCATCAGTTTTTCCCTAGGTTTACTTTGCGTAATCCTGAGGGATAGTGATTGTTGGCCAAGAAAATTTTGCAATGCAATCATTGAGCCTACAGCCATTGCCAACGGAGACTGCGCATTTCTCAATCCCAATAGTTAGCAGCCAGATTGGACTGTGCATTGCATAATTCCAACAGTCATTCAGTCTCCCAGCATTCCAGACTATGCCTTATACAGTCTTGGTATTTGGTCTCCTGACCTCCCGGCCGAAATTGCACAACCTTCATGATCAATCACACAGATATGTTACAAGTCAGTTCTCAAGTTCATTTTGGTTTTTGACTAATAGATTTCTTGCCATGAGTGTTTCCATGTCCCTAGGTATTGAAAGTGCTCATCTGCCTCTCAGTAATGTAGGTACAATGGTTTCCAAGAGAGAAGAGTCAAAGACACCATTCAGAGCACACATGGAGGTGTAGTTAGGCCCCTATACTACTAGTGTAACCCCTTATTGTTATTAGTACAACCCACTTATTATATTGATGTACCCATGTAGTGCCCATATTGTTACTATTGTGCCCCATAGAAGCCCACTATTGTTATTATTGTTCCCTTACATTATTATTGTTATGTCGGCTCTGATTATGTTATGACCCCTTAGACTCATATATATATAGAAAGGAGGTCTATTCATTTGTATCATCCAAGAATTGTTCATTTATGTAATGTAAAGGAGGTTGCCCCCTCGAAGAGGCTGAATTCTAAGGTGCTAATCTATCTTTTCTATCTTTTCTTGAGCTGGTTTCATAACATTTGGTATCAGAGCTTTGGATTCTAGGGTTTCGCTACTCCAAACAGGTCATCGTGGCATTTCCGCTATAACTTTTTTATGTGACGTTTCAAAAGTCGCAAAAAAAACCCATTTGAGAAGAAATCGCACTGAACCTTGGGTCCGAATTTCAGATCTTTTCGAGCAATATTTACAGAGATATGATCTGAGGAAGTTGGTCTTTTTGCAGACTCCTGAATTACATTCAAAACAGGTGACCTAGGGAAATCATCATAACTTTCTCTTTGAGGATCAAATTGAAATCTCGTAAGAAGGTATAGAAAGAGGACGGACTTTAGTTTCTTGTATATCTTTTTCAGAGCCAAAGGTCGAAAAATTGACACGTGGCACTTCATACAAGTTCGCTCTTCAGGAAAGGTCTATAATCAGGTCATCTTGGGAGATTGTGCATAACTCTTTTTTGGAGAATCCAATTTGGATCAGACTGGTGGCATTGGAAAGAGGACACAAAGGGCTACTACAGGTTCTTTTTAGAACTTAAATATCCGCAAGTACAGAGTTACAGTCGTTTCAAGTTTGAGGTCCTAAAATCAAGAAAAAGCAAGATGAGGAAGTTTGATGGCAAGGATCCGGTAAATTGGATACTTCAGATGGAGAAATATTTTGATCTACATGGTGTACCACTGTTACAAAAGGTATGTATTGCATCTTCATATTTAGAACCGGATCAATTTTTATGGTATAAAGGGCTTTGTTCTTGTAAAAAACTTGTTACGTGGTCAATTCTCACGGAGGAAATGATAGCACATTATGAGGATACAAAGAGAAACACCTTCTTTAGAGCAACACCACAACAATTGGAAAGAGTAAAAGGGCTTTGTGACATATTTGAAAGTAAAATTATGGCAACAAGGAAGTCTAGCCCTCACAACTATAAAGATGGACATGTTGTTCCTCCTAGCCTTCCACAACCTACAAGGGTTACACCACAACGATTGGAAGAAAAAAGAGAAAAAGGGCTTTGTTACAATTGTGATAGCAAATGCACTAAAGGTCATAAGTGTGCTGAGAAGAAATTATTTTACATAGAGTATGAAGAGTAGGAAGAAAAGGATCAAGAAACATCAAAAGAAGACGATATATGCCAGGACCTGACCCCAAAGAAAGAAGAAATTAATCAGAACATATCTTGTAAACTATTGGCAAGAATGACCACTCCTCAAACTCTCAAGGTAGAAGGAAATATCAAGAAGAAAAAGGTGCAAGAAGTGAAAGACCACATCAATAAAGAAGAAATGGATCCAACTATATCTTGTAATTCACTGGTCGGAATTACCACTCCTCAAACTAGAAAGACAGAAGGACATATCAAGAAGAAAAATGTTCAAGAAGTGAAAGATCACATCGAGCGTCAAGAAATGAATCCGACCATATCTTGTAAAGGATTGGAAGAAATTACCACTCCTCAAACTCTAAAGATAGAAGGACATATCAAGAAGAAAAAGGTTCAAGCAGTGAAAGATCACATCGAGCATCAACAACAAGTTATCCAACTTTTAAAGGATAGTGCCACTTCGGTGCAAAATCAAATGAAACAACAGGTAGATCAACATCATAGTGAAAAATGTTTTAATGTAGGCGATTGGGTATTTTTGCTGCTACATCTAAAGCAAGCTATTTATGAGAAGGAAATGTTGGCAATACTACATGCACTTAAAAAATGGCAACCTTACCGAATGGGAAGACTCTTCAAGGATGAGGATGTGGAAGCATTGTTTTGTGCTATTTCTATTATCCAACTAGATTGGATAAACGAAGCAAGGGATGAATGGAAGAAGGACAAAGAAGTATGGCCACTTATTCAAAAGTTGCAAAAGATCCCAATTCAAACAATATTACCAGATATTGAAAAGGAAGGAAAAATCATATTGGAACCTGGAGCAGTCACAGAAACAAGAACCCGACAGCTACGAAATTGATCAATTTCAGAGTATCTCATCAAGTGGAAGAACTTACCCGCTGAAGATTCCACATGGGAGGAAAAGAATTTTCTACATAAGCATCAAGAACTACTCAAGCATTGAGGAAAACGCTTTTTGAAGGAGAGGGGCATGTTAGGCCCCTATACTACTAGTGTAACCCCTTATTGTTATTAGTACAACCCACTTATTATATTGATGTACCCATGTAGTGCCCATATTGTTACTATTGTGCCCCATAGAAGCCCACTATTGTTATTATTGTGCCCTTACATTATTATTGTTATGTCGGCTCTGATTATGTTATGACCCCTTAGACTCCTATATATAGAAAGGAGGTCTATTCATTTGTATCATCCAAGAATTGTTCATTTATGTAATGTAAAGGAGGTTGCCCCCTCGAAGAGGCTGAATTCTAAGGCGTTGATCTATCTTTTCTATCTTTTCTTGAGCTGGTTTCATAACATGTAGTCGATCAAGTGTCTATGAGCTTGCCTACTCATGAAGACATCAAGTTGTTTGTAGGCAAGGACATCAAGATATGACAACAACAACATCACCACGAGTATCATCATGAACAACAGCTGAAGGCAACATACCGAATGCAGCGAACATAGTGAATGCAAGAGGAAGGTTGTTGCAAACACAAAGGCAGGACAAAGTTGCAAGATCAAGCAGATCCACTAATAATGAAAGCAACTTTGGAGACTCAGGCTATGAGGTGATGACGTGACATGAAGGTCACGTGAAGATATATAATGGAACAAGGAAGGAGTTACATGTGCTGAAGCAACAACTCAAGGAAGAACATGAAGTTGCACAGATAGACGAATGAGTTGCAGTAGGATCAAGAACAATAGTGGGCGCAACATGCACTCACAGATGAAACCGTGCCTGTACAAGTTAAAAATCCATCCCAGTAGCTATCATGGAGCAGACATGGTGAGCAGTGTTGTTGATCGCATGCAAGGGATTCAACAACATGCATGTCATTGTGCGCACACATGCAATCAAACCCATTCAACACACTCACCAAGGCGAAGACAGGAAGCAAGTCCAACTGGAGCTGAACATGTACTTCAACAAGTTGGTGCACATGGCCACCAATACACACTTGAAGATCAGCACGGACACTATGCATTAGTGTGTTGCTAGTTTAGCCACACCCAAGAACACCATGCACATGTTAGCAGACCAGTTGGATGAAGGGGCTGAACCAATGCACCGGTTGCAATGGAGGCAAGAGTTCACTTTAGCAAGATGTCACCATGAGGTGCTTGCACACCATCACGGATGACCAAGATTGGCATCATTTCACCACCTTCACCATCACAATCATGTCAAAGAGTTCATATCATCACATCGGACCGAGTATTAGTGATGTCTTGCATGGCTTGCTCAAGCCATGTTCTCTCACATGAGTACATGTGCATTGTAATGTTGAGTCATGTCAAGTGTAAGTCAAGTGTTAATAGTTGGATGTAACAGTCATAGAGTAGGTGAAGACTCATGAAGGTAGTTGAACTATCACAAAGGGGATGTCAAGGGTCACCCCAACCTTTGTTATAAATAGTCCCTCATAACTCATTGTAAAGGCTTTTGGTCATCCAAGCTTCTGTTAAGACTATATTGAAGAAAGCTTGGATAGTATTGTAATGCGCCTTGGCTTCTCCACTGCACGGAGCTAATAAATCTCTTTGGACGAGCAGGCAGATGTGGTTGTAACATTTCACTGTTGGGGCTAACAGGCTTACATGGATGTATTATATGATTGTAACTTACACTTCTTTATATAATAAGAGCCAACACATTTTCATGCATATGTTGTTATTGTAGTTGGACTGCTCCGGTTTCTTTAATGATGTATGTTGTTTAACTTACATATTTGTGTATGAACTGGTTCATATGCAATTATATGAATCTTGTTGTAGATGTGATATTGGTTTAACCATCACTTTGTATTGTCGACTGATCTGCTTTCCACCTTTTGATGCATATTCGCTCGTGTGTTCCCTTCCCAACTGAGTACTGATACAGGTTGTCAAGGGGTGCACTCATCCCAACCCATTTGTGTTAGAACCTTTCATTCACCTTGCTTGACTCACTACAACAGTCACACCCTTGCTACTGACAAAGTTATCTTACTTGCCTCTGTGCGACATCGTGATCAATCCATTACCTTACAAACCACTGCTGGGACTCCTACACCAAATAGTCTGAGGTATAATTAGGACTTCTTACCGGGGATATCCCCTTGACATGTTGGCGGGTCTAGCACTGTCAACACATGCTAAAATAAATTTTATTATAATTCATTAAAATAAGAAAATGAAACTAGATTAATTTAAAGAAAACACTAATATTACCTCTATCATCTGGAGGCTCGTCCACTATGAAAAAGATGTTGGGAAACCCTTTACAATCAATGACTGCATACGGATACCCTAACACGACAAACACATGGTCATCCGCACTGGCCAGTAGCACCAGTGCCTCGTTCGAAATCCTAGCTGGAAACTCCAACATGCCCCTCTTGGGCATCATCTTCTCCCACATGCACATTTAGGCCTCAGTGAACAACCTAGGAGGGTGATAATCAAATGTAGGATTCATCTCTGGAAACCTTTAAAAAAACAAACAAAATATATTGGAAGAGAAATGGAAGGTATCCCTCCCCTATCTCGACAATGCACGAAATCTATCTAAAATCGTGAAAAATTTCCTAAAAAAAATGGCAAAGCATCTAATGCAACGTGGCACCTAAATGAAAGAATCAACATAATACAAAAGAGGGCAACTAATGCGTTTCCCATTACCACGAGAATGTGCAATTGGTGTTGACTAATAATGAGAGGCACCTAGCCCCCTCTGTAGCAAAAGAAGAAATCTATAACTGTCCAACACAGACCTAAAAATATGATGGATGGACGACATGAGGCTTGGCATATATTTTAGTGTATGCAAGCTGGCTCTCAGCTACAACACCATTGGGGACATTAGGGAAGTAGGGAAAATCCTCCCCTCTTCTGGATAGGTTAGTGATAAAGTATATGTCCTCCTTAGTGGGCCTATACCACAACTTAGGATTGACATAGAAAGCCTGTTGTTGGACATTCCATTGGCAGATCAGATGCAACAATAGGATAGAGTGTGCCTGCCTTCAAGGATGTACCCTCCTCATAGTACTTAAGGAGGCCTACATTCCTCAAGAGCGCTTAGGTCACTACACTAATAGGGCGAGGGTATAAATCCCTCTCCCTCTCTATCGCCTACCATGGTTGGACCATGTTGTATGGGTTTGCCTACTACTCCTGCTCTTATTGTTTCTCCCTCTGTTGACATCTCTGCTACATGATTGACATATAAAATACATCAACCTCATACATATATATATATATATATATATATATATATATATATATATATATATATATATATATATATATATGTATATGTATTAAATGAACATGTATTTATAACTATGGAAACATAACCTTCAATTAAAAAAAGATTTTTTCAGTGCGCTCAAAACAAAGTCGTGCATCGACACTAGTGCACTTTCAACTATAACCACACTAGTGACAGTGCACACATAAGTATGATGCACCACGCATGTTTCAAAAATTTAAATTTTCATAGTGGTGTGGCATACTTCTGCACTGGTGCACACATATAATATGTTCACACTGGTACGGTACGTTTACATTATAGAAGACATTGAGCTATAGGAATATTTTAAAATATTTATTTGCAGTGCATTTGGTAAATATAAACACACCGGGTGTGACACACCGATACACAATTTGTCACATCGTTCATGGTGTGTTTATATTTACAAAATGCACCACCATAACAACGATGCATTATGTTCATGCATCGTAATGTGGTGCACCTTGAAAATTTACAGGGCACAATGCTACTGATGTGAGCCAAACATATCGAGCACACTGCGCGTCAATTTAAAAAAAAAAAAAAAATGAAAAATTCAACCTAATTTGAAATTCTATTCCGCTAAAAACTTAAATTTGAAAGAAACATAGAGATTACCTGGACATTTGGTCATTAGGGTGGCATTGTGGATACATAATAGAGAAAAAATGAATTTCACACTGTTTGAAAAAATTGGAAACTCAAATAGTGAGCATTGTACTGAAAGGTGGTGAGTAAGAGAAGCATTGATGTTAGGACGCTTGCACGTGGAAAGAGTGGCATCAGTGCTTCATATCTCTCCTGGATAGTAGATGGTAAAAATGAAAATTAAGGTCAAGAGGATTTTTTTATTTAACCCTCCTCAGGTGTGTTTCATGAAGCGCACCGGGGCAGGCTATATCCAAAATCACTGTGTGTGTGTTTTTTTTTTAATTTAAAATTGTCGCAGTGCTTTATCAAGACACCCCAAGGCTTTACATTACTGGTAACGCACCGATGTTGTAATTTTACAATAGCACCGATCTTTTATGAGAAATTAGAAACCGTCTATTGGTATGATTTATAAGATGCCCCGATGTATTGTTATACGTTTACCACATCAAGACGTCATTTTCGAATAGCACCGGTACATTTTACTATATGAAGGAGCTTGGTGCTAGTGAATATTCAAGCACCAGTGCATTTTGGTATTTAGCGCACTGTGGTTTTTTATTTTTCAAAAAAAAAAAATCTACGGTGCACCATGTTATATGAAACTCTGGTGCATGTATGGATAATAAAGCATTGGTGCGCTTGAATAATTTAGACGCATCATCAAAGAAACATCCACTAAAACATCTGCCCGCCCACCTCCACTAGTGACCTCCGCTACAAACATATTTTTGGGATATTTTTATAGGGGCCTCCGAAAAAACCTCCACTAGAAGATATCTTCCTTGTATTGCTTGTGGGTTAGTGTTTGTATTGCCTTAAGGGATGGTGGTGGGGGTGCCTTGAGAGGAGTTAGATCCCAATAAGGTGGCTCCAAGAATGGATGTGCCAAACAAGGTGGCTTGGTCCTGTCTTCTATGCCATAATGGTGAGAGACCAGGTACTTCTCTCGGTAATGGTGGGAGATCTTGTAGATGCCTAACGTGACAGGCAACCCTTGGATCCCCTATGATTCCCTATTAAGTTTTTTGGGAAAATATGGTGATGGGATTTTCTTTAGGAAAACCAAATGCATCACCTACATAAGGCAAAGCGAAAAATAAATGGTTAATTTTCCCTTTAATTATAATGTGTGAAATAATCAACAAAAAAGGTTTTGTGAGGTTTTTCATATGAGAAAAATTCTTAAAAATACCTAATGTCCTTCACTCAAGTAGTAACTGGGCCTTGTGAAGATTTTACAATAGGGAAATGGGTCCACATCATGAATGTCACTGGTGATGCTTCCATTAACCAAAAAGAAACCAAGGTATGGAGAGGGTTATAATGGGGGTACTAGGGCTACGTCTTGAAAGAGATGGTGATGCTTCTAGTAGTATGACCAAAATCCCCTTAGGTGGCTCGTGCTCCCACACTTGCTACCTATAGGGAATGATTCCATAATATTTGGCCGCTAAGTTACCTAAATCCAATGGGAATGAATGAATTTTAGCTTATGGTTTTCAGTTTTGGACCTAGAACCTTTACCAAGTGTCGAGAGACAACAAGGAGATTTGTGATAATCTGCCACCTAAGCCTTACCCCCTTCATAGGTTTCTTTTCATTATCGGATTTGTAACGGGATGATGTAGGATTTTAATCTCCCTAAAATAAAACTTCTATGTTTCAAGATGAAAAAAACCATGACAGCTTATGTGTTTTGACTTAGTTACCAGAGAATCCATAGTAAAAACCATTTTATGTCAACGTTTCAAATCCCAACAGGGATCCATCATCAAGACTTCTTGAATGTTGATGGTAGAAGAGCTTAAATGATGGTAGCTCTTCTTGTTATCTTCACTCTAAATTTTTCGAGTAAAATAATTTCACTCCATGTATTCCCTCCGTATAGGGAAATGATTTTGGATTTAAGACATCTGTGGTTTATATCTTTTGACTGTTACCTACCCTCATGGTCCTAACCTAAACTATAAATTATCTTGTGGCCCCTGTGGGGAATTTAATGTGTTCAAGTTAAGGTTGTTTTTAGAGAGTCTTTGCTTCACTTAGGGTGTGCAAAAAATGTAAGCTCAAAGAAACTAAGTACAAATATTCCAAAAGAGGATACCCTTTATACCAAGTTTAAGTGAGCTTAGTGTGTGGAGTGAAGGTGTGTGCAAGTGAAATTGTGAACATACAAAGTGTGAATTGCAATGATGTGGATATGTGATGATCCTTTACAATTCCCCTAATTACACTATGTGATGTTTTTTCCTTGCAAAAAAATAAAAGATGTGTGGATAGTGGGCCACTTACTCTTTCTTAATTATGCTATGTTCTCGCATATAGGGAGATGGAAAAATTAGTTCTTTGAGAAATATTTTAGATACCCCCACAGGTTTGCCACAAGGGTGCAAGGGGGGAAGTGTTTACTTTCTTTCTTTACTAACACCAACTCCTAGTCCCAAAATAAAATGAAATAATGGCTTTGGTTAGAAAACAAAAATAAAAAAATGTGTGGATTTAGGGCCACTTACTTTCCTTCTAGTTAAGCTAGGTTTGGTGTGAATTGGAATGAGCAAAATAAGCAAAAACGACATGTGGATTAGGACCACTTACTTTCCTCCCAGTTTTAAGCTTTGCATGTGCAAAATTTCAAAGTAAAAGATAAGCAATTAAACTCTATTTGTAATGGTTAGTAAAGAAAGTTGGTTAGTAGTGATGGTGTGTGCAAGGTGAATAGTTCACATACAAAGTGTTTGAATTGAAAATATGTGAATATGTGGTGATATAGTCCCACAAATAATAATCTCTATTCACTCTTCCCCCAACACATGTTTAAGAAATGAAAAAACTTAACCATTTGGGCATAGGATTGAAGGGTGTGTGATAAAGGTGATATATTGTTAGATATAACCCCAAAATTTTACTAGTAAATCTAGGTTTGAAGCTTCGTTTGGCTTCAAAACAAGTCACATTTACGAAGTCAAGCATTTGGATTTTTTCAAAATTAGTTCTTCTTAGCAACAATTTTTCATTTCTTCAAAAGACTATATAAGTCCTAAACTAAAAGTGATCCCTACTATAACAAGGATAGTATTATATTTGTGTTCATGTATTTCATTCACCAAACATTTCGATTAAAATCCAATGCCAAGTAAAAATGATTGTGACAAGAGAAGGAAATATATTTAAGTGATGAAAAAAGAATAGGTGTTAGGAATAAAATTAGAAGAATTGTAGAGTTTACTAAAGAAGCCAAGGAGAGTGGCTCAAAAACGAGAAGAGGATGAAGATCTAGAAAAGTTGATGAAGAAGATATTGTATAATAATTTGCAGGGTTCTTGAACTAAAGACTAATAGAAATTAAAGTTTTTATTCTTATATAGAAAGTCCAAATACATATTTCATAGGAAATTATTACTAACTTAATGGGAATTATTACTAACTTAATGATATGGAGAATATTTTGAATTTGAGAGAATGGGAGATTCTTGAAAAATCAAGCTAGTGATTACCAAATTGAAGAGCCAAGTTTATTTCACGAGAGAAAAATATATCTATATCTATAAATTTATACAAATTTAATTATATAAGATAATTTGTGACTAAAAATCCATACAATACATAAATACATACTCCATACAAGAAGGAACCTATTCAACTAGTTTTTAAGTATGTTAATATTTGAAAGCCAATACAAGATTAAATGAGTTGGAAACATTTTTCTTCATTAGAAGCACCATATCATTTAGTGTTTTAAAATGTGTAACTAAAATTACCATAAAACAATAGTAATAAGGACTTTCTCAAAGGAATAATTTATCATAACTACAAAGAATTTCACAATTCTAAATAAAAATGGAAGAAATGTGGGATGAGAAGTATGAGAAGACTAATGAAATTGTTGATAAAGAAACAAAAAGAAATCAAGAGATAGAGGTTTTAGTGGATTTAGAGAACAAGGAATATGCTTCAAGGTCTTATCAACAATGGATGTACATTGTTATCATTTGTGGTGAAGAGGGCACAAGTGATTTGAGTGTATTTTTTTGGAGAATGTACATGGAAATTTTAACACAACAATCAAGTAGGGCACAAGGAGGGGTAAGAGGATTTAAAAAACTATATGTTTCTACAAGGAACATTTTTTATGCACGTGCAAAGAAGGATATCCAATGTCTTTTATGTTTTCAATTATTTTCATCAAATCTTGACAAAGTTTAAAATAAGGTTCCTATTTTTTACTTTTGAACCATACTCTACAATATATTTCACAATTACATGTTGAGAAACAACTAGATGAAAATCGACATTAGATTGTCACAATTTAAGAAGATTAACATTGTAAACATTTATCATATCATCAATACATGCATGCTAATTTATTTCTTTTGCATTTATAATATATGAATTTAATATTGATTAATCACATGAGCCTTTCGTGGAACATTATAGTGATATGCAATAATACACTCCATTTTGTTCAAGCATGTATCTACCCTACACTTTGTATGTCTTTAAAAAACATGCTCTTTTTAAAAAGTTCTCATAACCTTCATGTGACGATTGAAAGAAGAAATTTGTGAGGTTTTAAAATGTAGGGGTCATCATTTAGGATTCAAGGAACCATTAAATGTTATATATGATGATGGATGTCACAAAAATTCAAAGTTTTTGTATATTTAACAAATAGTGTCTTCTCAACATGCAAATTGGAAGGAGGGATACTCTTGCTCCTTCTAGATCTTGACACCTTTTCTCTCTTTTAACTCCTACAAGGATATCAAGCTTCAATCAAACTAATGTTTATAGGTTTTGGAGCACCTATGTGACAACCATTTTTGCTAATCCCTCTTGTAAATAAATTTCCATGAATTGTAATTCATGTAAATAATATATGGAAATGTAACAATTTTCTTTGGTTAAATCACATCCTTAGTTTTTGTGGGTTATCCTAAACCATTACAATTTGAAGGTGGTTCATAATTTGCATGAATTCAAGTGGTTTTAGAAAATTCCAATGAACCATTAATCACACCAAGTGATTTTTCTTTAGTTGTTGTTACATCTCAATTTTTAACTACATGGTATTACTTTCAATGCTTATTTTATCTTAGTTCTATTATTTCATTCTCCATTTTTTTTCTTGTTTTCAATCATATTTCCTAATGCATACAATATGGGTTAGGTAATATGAGAAGCGAGACAACTTGAATTACTTGTATTTGCATGAATTTGTTGAATGACATACCTCTTAAGATGTGCGAAAAATTGCAAGGAGACAAATTATACGACACTAATTTTTTTGCAAAAAATATCATTAGGACCATAACATAATTCTCCACAAATTGTCTTTTTACTTTGAATCAAAATTCACAATACTTGTATCAATTTTGAGGCCTTCAATTTGATAAAAGAGTAAAATTTTGAAATTTCATCACCACATTTGGCCCAAAAATGTAACCCATCTTCATGTATTCACCTACCCATGTCGACAATGGCTGAATTTTATGTTGATGTTTACTATGATTAACCATGTTAACCATAGCCAATCATAGGCGACATGTGTTAATGTATAAATTAATATATCTTTAATGTGTAATTGATGTGTTAATGTGAAAATTTATGTATTATTAATGTCTTGTCAATGTGTTAATGTGTAGGGTAATCTGTAGATTAATGTATTATTAATATCCATAATTATTGGTTTTCCACGTTTTAAGATCTTGTTTCATAAAACAACGGATGGTTACACATGGTTGATATTTATTTTTGATATTACAATGTTAATTTTTGAACACTATTGTTTATGGTCAATAGTGGTTGTCATATTGCGATGTCAAGTCTTGAGCATAGTTTTCTATGGTCAGTTGTGGTTGACTATGGGTGAACATTGCTAACCATGGTTGTCAATATTTAACTAGAAATGAATAAAGTGTGCCTTGACCTCTGCTCGTTTTATACCTAATATGTGGAAGAGGTTTGTGGTTGACACTTGTGTTGTTTGGTCCCATGGTTGGGAAAAGTTGGAAGTTTTTTTTTTCCAACATCTTAACAATCAGTCGAGCTCCATAAATTTTACCATGGAATGTG
This sequence comes from Pinus tabuliformis, assembly GCA_031772625.1. Taxonomy (NCBI): domain Eukaryota; kingdom Viridiplantae; phylum Streptophyta; class Pinopsida; order Pinales; family Pinaceae; genus Pinus; species Pinus tabuliformis. Next base: position 508,179,560 of record CM062818.1, on the reverse strand, counting down.
AAAGAAATGGTAGTTTTCCTTTCCTCGACGTCCTCCTTTCAAGGAAGGATGATGGTTCTTTTTCTCATTAGGTCTTTCGTAAGAAAACTCACATGGAGCAATATCTTCATGCTAAATCTCATCACTTCCCGGCTCAAAAGTTGGGTGTTCTCAACACTTTAGCGATTAGGGCTTTAAGAGTTTCTGATGAAAACCATCTTAATGATGAGAAAACTCATCTCCTTAATGTTTTCAATAATAATGGGTATAATAGGCACCAATGTCTTAAGGCTTTCCTCAAAGCTGACAAAGGTCCTAAGATTAAAAAGGAACCCAAGGATCGATTTTCAGGGGTGCATCTCCCATTTATCCAAGGGACCACTGACAAGATTGCGAGGATCTTAAGGAAGCATAAGGTTCCCTCAACCTTTAGGCCTCTAAATACCATCCAGAGCTCCCTAAGATCTGTAAAAGATCTGGTGGACCCTAAGAATATGAAAGGTGTTTATGTTATCCCATGTTCTTATGGGACTCCCTACATAGGTGAGATTGGTTGCTCAATTAATCAAAGGATTCATGAACGCACCACTCACATCAAGCATGGTAGGACCCGTTCCTCAGCTTTGGCAGAAAAATAAGCATCACATCTACATTGAAGAGGCCCAAGTCATTGCTAGGATTAGTCATTTCCATCATCGAAAATTCAGGGAAGCCTTAGAAATCGAAAGAAGGCCTAGTAATCTTAATAGAGACGATGGTTGGAAAATTAGCAGATGTTGGGTCCCTGCCCTGTCTTCCTAATTTAATTTAATTTAATAATTTTAACTTAATTGAATTTATATTTCTTTTTATTTTAATTTCTCTTATTTTTATTGCGGATTTTTATAGGTATGTTACATTGTATCTTATTTTTTTATTGAATATTCTTATTTTATTTATTTTTAACTACTTTTTTTTCTATTGATTATTCAAGGGTTTTTATTAATTTTGATTATTTTTAATTCGTTTTAATTATATTTTCATTGTTTTTATATTGTTTATTCAAGGAATTTTTATTATTTTGATTATTTCATTGATTATTCAATAAAATAATTTATTAATAAGGTCTTGACTCTATTATTTTTTATGGTCTTAACTAGTTTTATATTTGATTTTGAGAATTTTTAATTTTATTCTTATTTTAATCTAATTATTTGACTAAATATCGAACCATAACTTAATATTTGATTTTATTTAATATAATTTGATCTAAGTAATTGATGTTATATATTAAAATATTATTTTTTCAAAAACTAGTCGTGTATTATAACCATTAATATTATTAAGAGTTTCTACATTGCTCACTCTATTTATTGCCAAAATCTGCTTTTCCATCTTGTTGACGATGAACCAACCACACTAGATGGTTAGATAACACTTCCACAAAACTTCTCTTATATGATTATTACCTAAAGTTTTTTCTTAATTAGATATAATTTAAATTTTATATTCAAAGCATTTACAAAAAATAACAAAAAAAAACATTTCGGTTATGCCTTACAATTGTTTTTGTTTAGCTAAGAGCCAAACATGTTAATGGCTATGTAAGGAAACAAGTTAATGACCTAAACCCGGGATGTAAGGAAATAAGTTAACCATTTAAGACCCATAATGTAAAGAAACAAGTTAACGGCCCAATAATGAATCAAGTTCCAAGTCATGTAATAAATAACCACCAAAATCACTGTCCCCACTTCTTAATTTCCCACCATTTACTACTCTCCTCGCATGGTTTTGCATTGCACAATCTTTCTACTTCCTTGTACTCGTTTAGTAGAGCCTCGTTTGTACTCGTTTAGTAGAGCCTCGTTTTCACATTGATTGTGGCAAGCTTTTACCAGATTTCTCCATTTGTGAAGACTGACCTCTGCACTTCTTTCACATCCGCGTTTTCTCATATTTTAACGGAGCACTAGCTAGTTTAGCAGGTTGAGCGTGCCGCATTCCTTTTGCGAGCTTGAAATGGGTCGAGACGGAATCCGGAACCCGTTCGCATATCGAAGGGCAGATGAATTGGACGGACGGAAGACAAATGATTCGTACTGGTAATTAGTTGGATGGAGATTTCGCTACACAATGGCTATTAGAATTTTAAATATTTATTAATAAAAGAAACTTACAAGATTAGGGTTCAGTATAAGTTTGAAGCTGGATTTTGTATAATAACTAAAAACATTCCATTGAATTGAAATCTCGACCATACACATATTTTATTTTTTTTAAATTTAAAATTATCAAATAGAAGGTTTCTTCTTCCTTCCCATGCATGATGGTCGTGCTCGATGGGATTGGGGAATGGGCGCGTAACGAATGATAGACCGGAAGAATACCACGGGCCCTTGTAGGAACGACCTTAAAACCGCTTAATTCAGAATATGGTAAAGTAGCTCCTGGATGGGGATTCCTATGAGATTTTTATTAAAATAAAGAATTATTTTTGTTATAAATATGTATTAAGGGGTTTAACAAAAGGATTTTGAGTTTAGTTTTGATGGGTAGTCTAAGTAGTTGAAGCTTATTTTTTCTTGAGTCCATCAAGGTCGTTTATAGTTGAGTCGAGTGGATTTGAGGCTCTTTTGGGTGAGTTTACCTAGGGGTTATTATAAGGAAACAAAAACAAAAGAATTTTGAGAAGTTTTATCAATATATAATAAGATTAGGGGTATTTTTCATATCCTTAAATACTATGTGGAGGCCCAATATAGCTATGCATGGGGATTCTATTTTGTTAACAAAAAAGAATGTTTTCAAATTGTGAAAAATAGAGTTAATATATTGTAAGTATTGGAGGGATGTGGGATAGGGGGAAAATATAGGTATAGCTATGCGTGGGGATTCTATTTTGTTAACAAAAAATAATGTGTTTAAATTGTGAAAAATAGAGGTAATATACTGTAAGTATTGGAAGGATGTGTGGTAAGGGGAAAATATAGGTAATGTCTGGTATAAAAAGGGGTATATGAGAATATAGAAGATATTTATTAAAAATAAGTGTTCTCACATACACCTTGGTTCAATTTCAAGGGACAAGTTTGGCCAGTTGTGACAAGACTCAAAGAGGTGTGCCCACTCAAGCCCCCGCCTATATGACATCTTGGCTTTTGCTAAGTCATAAGTTATTAAGGAATTTAGACTTCTGTGATCCATAACATTGTTAAGATAGTCTTCGGCAAAATCACATAACCAATCTTTTGTCGACGCGTTTCGAACCAACCAGTGTGGTTCATCGTCAGGACAAGTTGTTAGATAACAATCCTATCGACATTACAACTGCAACCATAAGATTAGATTATAACATTAACCAAATTACTCCAATATATTATTAATTCACTATGATTAAAAAAAAATACTGGAAATTTTTTATTATTATCAAATCTAATAAAATAAAAAAACATTCTTTAATATCTCAAAAAACATAAAGTATAACATAAATCAACTAAATAGAAACCCTATGAGTTGTGTTACTTTTCTTTTCCTACAACTATAAAAGTCTATTAAAAAAAAAATCCAATTCATTCCATTATATTTTTTAACAAGTATTAAAATCTAATTATCAACTGTTCGTTTTTCAACAATTACGATAATATTTCAGTAGTAATATTGTATAAAAAAAAAAATCCAATTCATTCCATTATATTTTTTAACAAGTATTAAAATCCAATTATCAACTGTTCGTTTTTCAACAATTACGATAATATTTCAGTAGTAATATTGTATAAGTGTGCTCTTTCCAAAGCAATAACTTCTTAGGAGGAATTAATACTATCACTTAATGTAATATTTTCAAATATTACTCATAAATTATCCCATTGAACTTCAAATCAATCTTCCAAAATCCATAAGGAAAATTTTAATAATTCAAAGCAACTCATTGTTTTGTCATAATGTCAAAACAATTAACCAACCTCGACATTGGAAAAGCTGAAAGGATGGTAATTATATATATAGATATAATATACATGTTTATATTTTATGAGATTATGTAAAAAAAACTTAATACTAAAACTAAATACACTTTTCCCTACTTCTTTTTCTATATAACATTAAAATATTTTTCTTATTATTAATATTTTTTTGCACGTAATGCACTAATTTGATACAAAGTACAAAATAAATTATACCTATTTCATACTTATTAAAAAAATATCTCTTAATACAATAATATTTACAGGTAAATGACGTGTTAATTGTATGCAAAATGTTAACTATTCAATTGATACAAATTTTGTTTATTGTACCGTCTACTTTTCATAGGAAATTTGTGCAAAAGGGTGTTTTTCATGCAAAATGTAAGAATTGCTTCACTAAATCTAAATGGTAACAAACCATTTTGGCATTTTTTCAGCCTTTCATTGGACACCACTAAATCTAAATTATAAAAGATTAATTTTGACATTTTTCAAGCCTTTCATATGAAATTTTGTTCACATTTACAAATGCTTGAAAGAGATACTAACTAATGTTTCTCATAATTTGTTTTTGGCCTTTCACAAAGAATCTAAATTATAGAAAATAATTTTGGCATTTTTCTGACCTTGTGCACCCTTGTTTCCATATTGAAACGGCCATGAATGCAATTAGATAATGGGCAGTAATGTTAAATTTCCATGAAACTCTGCAACTACTTAGATGAATAACTGAAAACTAAAATCTAGTTAACTTTCCCCAAGATACAGAGTCTCTTAACAATTCATACGTAGTGGAATAAAAGCATAGAGATAAAACACATCACACAATTGACACACTTGTTTTTCTCAGGAAACCCAATAGGGAAACCATGTTTGCTTGATGTCACTATTTTATTGATGGTCTTGGAGCAATTGAATCTATTACAAAGCCAACTCTTTGTCTTGAGAAAGTGTTTTGCTTCTCTCACAAATCTCAGCTGATACAATCAGTCTTGGCTGGCCTTGATCCTGCTTGATCTCAACCCTATAGCACTTTGTTGCCTCCTTGACTTGCCCTTCATCTTGCTTGATCCAAACTCATGTTTCCTTGCGTACTTGTAATCTCATATTTCTTAGGACCCAAGTTTTTTGTGCACTCCACAATTAAGGTTCTCTCACACTAATTCGTGAGCTCTATCTTGTCACAAACCTTTGTGCACAAAACAATATAATTTACTTGTGCCTTTTTCCTCTCTTTATAGTTTTGATCCATGCTGACTTAGGCTAGTTCAAATTTAGAACTCGATTTCTGATAACGAGTTAACTAAGGGTGTTACTCGTTCTCCTTCCAATCATCACTGGATTTGCTAACTCGTGCTTTCTCCAATCAACATTGGAGACCTAACTCGCTCTACCTTAAATCAATACTGAAGACCCAACTTGTTCTAACTAAACTCGATCTGCTAATCAATCATGTAGTCAAACTGATGAAGGCTTCCACTTAATTGAAGTTCAAACACTATGCATGAACTCATGTTATTGATTGCCATAAACTGGAATTAACTCACCATAATTGAAGTCTATCCTATGAGCTCACATGCAAACTAGAAGGACAAATCAAGGTCTTCACTAGCTAACGCACAAGCTAGAATACCATGCTTGGTACATTTTCAACACTCCCTCTTAGCGAGGGAGGTACTTCTGGAAGAACCTCTTCCACCTTGATCTATATCCAACACTATTATGTTCTCTGTTGTTGTTGTTGGGTCATGGAATTGTTACCTTTTTACATTTATTATCTTACTCCTTTTTCTTCCTTTTTGACCAATGAGGCCAAATTTTACCACTATAACAACCATTATTCACCTGAGTATGTCATTTTCTATATGTCACCTTATTAGTCTAATTCTGCTTATAATTTGGCATACGAACTAATGTCTTAGATGATTTTTATTATAAAACTAACGTATGGGCTATTTTAGGTTTAAGTGATCTGTTGAAGTTATTGTTATAGGATTGCACTTTCAGTTTCCTTTATCAATTTGGGACAAAGACTCCGAGAAACGTCATTGATACAGGAATAGTTTTCCTTATGCATGTTGTCCTTCCTTAATTAGTCACATGGACCAAATATAGGAGTGCTTCACGTCAAGACCATTTCAACCACCGGGAGATATTCATGGACCGTACATATCAGTTAGTTAAAATTTTCTATAAAGTCATTGTAATTAAAGGAAACTATTACAACTTTACTCCTACCATGGAAACTGTTGTATGAATTACCGAAATGTATTCCTATTTTAAGATCACAAGAGAATCAAAAGATTCTCATGATGATCTTCTTGTTGTATTCGAAAATTATAAAGAAGAGAGCTCTATGCTCACAAGGGCAAGGAGGAGAATTAGATAGATAGGATTGGAAAGAAGGGGAAAGTAACAAGAAATTTAATCCTAATGTTTTGTTAATGCAAATATCAAACTTGTGGCATTATATAGTTTTTTGAGTAGTCTGCGTGTTATTTAGTGCACCATCCCTTGTTGAGGAGGAAGGGCCCTCCTTCTTAGCAAGGATCACTAGTTAAGTAGAATATAATAACTATTTGTATTAATTCTTCTCAATTATGTGATTTTTGTTACTGAAAATTTTATTTATGAGTTATTGATTGCAAAAAGCTTTTGAATGGTGTGACAACATAAGTCCTGGATTGATCCCTCTTATTAGTGTAGCAATGAGTTATTTACTTTTCTATTATAGATTGGATTGCACTTTCTTTGAATGTGTGTGTTCAACATTTGATTGAGTGATCAAAGGGTTTGCATGAATGATGTTTATGAATGAGAGTGGTTGTTTAACAGAGTGATTTATTCTGCAATCATGTGACTCTTTTCTGATTGTGTTAAAGAGTTTAACAACTTGAATGTTTGCTGAGAGTGAGTTTGCAACAATCTTGGTTTGAGATTCATTATGCTAGTTATCATTTCCCTTGCATAGACTTTTCATGATATCATCTTGACGGTGATATACCCACCAACATTCATGGGGTCTCCCCGATATGAAGTCCCAATTAGACTTCACACCATTTAGAGTAGGATCCCCATCTGGAATACATTCAAGTTGTTGAAATAATGGGTTTTAGTGGTATGCCTTGGCTGCGATAACACATAGAATGTACTCGTGACTTTAGTGAAACAAGTGTATAACTTTGTGAAGAGTCAAGTGAAACGCATGAGAGGTTCAAACAAAACAAGGGGAAAGTGAGTGAGCCCCTTAGAAGCTTGTAATAGTATGCAACTTGAAAGGAACACATGAGCATAAAAGGAATCATAAGTTGGCCTACAAAATAGTTCATAAGATAAACATGATTGAAATATATAAAAACACACATTCAACAAGATTCATACTAATGAAAATGAAATAGTTCATAGGCATTAGTGTAATTGAAATAAAATATATTGCAAACATAACAAGAATAGTCCTACTATATTCAAAACATATGCATGAAAACTTGTTGGATCAAATCTTTTATTAAAGTGAAAGTCCCAAACACACATATATAATTTCCAAACCACTAGTCCCAATAGTGCAACATGAATCCAACACCTTCTCCTCCAAAGAAATATACTCCCTCTATGCTAAGAAGAAGTCAAAGCTCTCAGCAAATATCCCTAGATTTCGATCCTAAGCCAAAAGCTCGAGCAAAATACCCTTAAATGACTTATGATGGTATATTTATAACAAATGAGATGACTAATCATCTCCCCTTTGTGACTCTTGGAATTCCCTCATGACTCTTTGACTTCTTTCAACCATGACCTTTGGAATTCCTTACAAAATGACTTTTCACGTTCCACAATTGACACTTGGAATTTCACTTACAATTAATGAGAAATAGACTATTACAATATTTCTCACACCCATATAAGGCAAAATTGGGTAGCGTCAACTAAAAAATCCTAATAGGACAACAACAAGTCAAGCTTGAGTTTGGGGGAACTCCAGCTCAGCCACTTCAATTGTGGCTTCTTGTTCACATAGCGGTGCCAAGATTTGTAATGTGCAATGACTTCCCCAAACTTTGCAATAGGATCAGGCTGTAAGAAAACTCTTGCATCCATCGCATTTGGGTACACGGTCTTGGAGCCACTTTGTGTTTCCTTCTTTAACAAGATAACATGGTGTTTATCTTAATAGGGCCACCAATATACTTATGCATATCATGTTTTTTCACCTCTATATCTCCCTTGGTGGTGATCTGCTTGAACTGTTCCAAGTATTCCTCCACTTATTGTCTGACCTTATTCCTACCTTTGGCTTCTATGAGTGAACCAAATGAAGGGATCTTGTGTGACTTCACCATAAAATCCACACTATTATATAACTATGCATAAGAGGCTTGAATGTTGGCGATGAATGAGTCGAGTTGTTTGTTTCTTTGGATGAGCATATGAACCTCTGCTTTCTCCAACTCAACCTGTTGTCTTATTTTCTTCACCAACTTAGGATGTGCACCTCTGTATTTCATTCCCCACTCATGCATAACAATGATGTTTGTATGAACAACCTTGAGAGCTTTAGCATTATATTTTCACTTCTACTGCATGTTGTGCAAGCGGAAAAATGCTTTGTGCACGGTGACAAGCTCCTCATAGTGTTTCCCAATGTCGATACTTCGCCAAGTATGGCTACTTTGAGTTCTTCTAAATAAACATGTGCGGGAGTTACTTTTTGGAACTATTCTAGCTGCTTCAACAGCCTCCAAAATTTTGGCTTACAATCAAATTTTAGAGCCTTCCTGGGTATTTTTTTTTTACTGTTGCAAACACTTAAGCTCATTTCATGAGCTTTCCTAGAGTCCTTTTACCCCTTTTTCTTTTTGGATCAACTGTCGTCTTTTCTCATGTTTGACTATTTCGCCACACTTTTGGACCTTTTTTGGTGGTTTAGAAGGTTGGTATTTGTGTATATGAGTTTTCCTAGCTATGTAAACACCTGTCACAATCATACAAAAATTTTGAGCACTGTCTCACAAGTGTCGACACAATCGTCCTAAATTCTATTTCAGTTGTCACACTTATCACTTCTTGCTATGAGACAGTCACACAGAGGGTTATGCTTTGTCTTGTTGTTTCAGTGGCCTATGTTGTTGTGTTGTTGAAGTATGCTAAGTGTGTGATCACAAGTTGAAGTTCTTCACGAGTTCATCTTCCTCCCGCACTTAGCCATTTTTCTGAATAACTTCCCGACTAGCCAACTCAGATTCACTGGACCCTGACTAAACTGTGCACTACGCAATCTTAGCCCTTAGTGATGTGACCTAGCTACCTAGAACTACGCAGTGAGTAGTCACTATCCCCCAGGGTAGTTGCATTGCGTAATTCCAGAGCTCAACAACTTCCTTTCACCCCTAGAATTGCGCAGTAGTTCCTCCCAGTCTGACTTGAAATGTGCACTTCACACTTTCAGTCCTCAAGCCTCTCCCCTTACCTAATGGAACCTCATAATGTGTAGAGAAACCAGCCTCCCTTGGCCTCCAAAACTGTGTAGAAGTGTCCCCAGTGTCCTCCCTCATCCAGATCTCATTGACCTAAAGAACTACGAAGATCTATCCTCTAGGTATCTCTGCTGCCCAGTCCCCCCTGCCTCCTGAAACTATGTAGTTTTTTCTCATAGGACCCCATCCCACAACCTCCAGTGCTTGCTTGAACTGCACAAATTTTTCCCTCAGTGGTCACTGTGAAATTTTTTCCCTCAATTTGGCCAAAGTTGTGCATTGCGCAGTCTCAATGATCAAGCTTGAACCTTGCTGCCTGAACTAAGTAATCTTGACTCCATGTGGCCACTACACAATTTTTCTCCTTAGTGAGGACTGTGCTCAAAAGTTCCTTAGTCAATCTTGAGTTCTGCTCTGTGTAGTCTCAGTGATCATCCTCTGTCCTTGTCACCTAGAACTATGCAATGCACAGTTACTAGGCCCTCTCTCCCAACCTGTCACTGGTCTTGGGCTCAGTTCATGGATAATAATGCATCATCTTGTACTAGGGATTTTTTTGGATTGATGCCGTCCCATCATGAGTGAATTGCAGGAATAGGCACACTGTCAAATGCTGGCGAGATGATCAAGAAGGAGAAGAAGGTGGAAGCAAGCCTAAAGACTCACTTGTAGCTGAATGGATGAATGAATCTACCAAGAACAAGCAAAAGGAAAAAAAGTGTGCAAGCACCTTCCAAGACTGAAGATTATTGAAGACCCCGCATCATCGAGCTATGCGAAGAAGAAGAGAAAGAATATCCAAGAACACATCCATCACTCAACAACAATAGCATATTGACATTGCCATATCATCAAGCCAGTCTATGTCAACAGTGTCATGTTGAGTCGTGTCATGAGTTTTCATATGCCACATCACTATTGTGGGCCATGTTTATTGTAAATCAAATGTATTGTAAAGTGGAAGTCCAATGCACACACATGAATATGAAGAGTCATGTAAGTTGAAAAGTGAAATGAAGTTGAAAAATCATGAGGGTAGTCAAAGAGTCACAAGGGAAAGCATCATCCTTGGTTATATATACCCCATCATTGTATGAGCAAAGGAATTTTCACCTTGGCACCTCTAGCAAAGAATTAGATAGACCAGTTAGTTCTTTGAGGAGCAAGGAGTAGCTCCAATGTCCCACTACTGGGGCTAGTGATGTACAATGTAAATATGTGTCTTCTAAATTTCTCTTAATTACACAAGCCTTTTCAGGCCAGCACGTTTTCATGCACGACTTATGGATGTTTGTAAGGATATTATGTGGACATTTGTATTTCATGTTTGCATTCACATGTACTAAGATAGTTGAATTATTTCGATTATTTTAGTGCTTATCTTGTTGGGAACATGCTGTAATGATTTTCACTATTATCTCATCCTTGTGGATTATTCCATGGGATACTAGAAAAACCTTTCCTTTATTATCAGTTATAACGTCCGTCACATTTGTTGTGGACTATTCCATTGGATGGTTGACGAATCTTGTTCATTGGTTGTAACGAATGTCACATCCACTATGGAATATTCTGATGGATGTTAGACAAATCTTTATGGTTCATGTGTGTCTCTTCCTGGGTGGTACTATTACCTCTCACTTAAAGGCTCACTTTTCTCCCACCTTTTGTAGTAATAGAACCTAGACACAATTTTGATGCACACTCATCAGGCACACTCACCTTGATGTTTGAAGATACCATTGCATCACTCTCCTATGATGACATCTAGAGCTAAGGTAGATCTTTGAGGATTTGGACACCGAGCCTTTATACCAGATGGGACCACCAAACAATGTGAGGTCTAATTGAGACTTCATATCGGGGAGATCCCCTTGGTTGACAAATTTCTAGCACCGTCAGTAGGACCTCAGCCTAGAGCTATTCAATTTTTTTCCTTATTGCCTCTAAGTTCTTTTCCATTTGTTTGTTCTCAACCATCAAATATTTTGTATTTGTCTTGGAGGCTCCTCTGAAGGCTAAGATTGCTACAACAATGGAATTTGGATTCTTGCTAGTGTCCATCACAATCGCCTTTTCTTTGATAAAAGAAAGATGCATGAGATCATCTGAGAAGTGTTTCCTTGCACGTATGATCTTATTTTATAGCTCATCGTAGGTCAAGATGTATATATGCATCACCGGACCCTCATCAAGAGGATAAATTTTCTCTTTCTCACTTTGGAGTTTGATCTACTTTCGGAGGAGGGGGAGACTGAGTAGTGATATGCTAGAAGGCATGAGATCAACAACTTGGTTTTTTTGCTCTAGTTCTACCTCCATATCCTGGATTACAATAAAATCTTTGATTTCTTGAGCAAGTTCCTTATCATGCAACTTCTTTATCTCCTCTTCAAGTAGTCGGTTTTGTTCCTCTTCTTTGGCTTACTTTAGTGCTCCTTCTTCTTCTTCTTTTCTCCACCTTTCTTCTTCTTCTCTCTACCTTTCTTCTCATTCCTTCTATTCTTGTTATTCCTTCTTCTTCAATTCTTCCTCCTTATTGCTCTATTCTCTATTTCTTTCTGTTGTTATGGCCACTTTCAAGATTATTGGATCTAAGTTTCCATTTTTAGCTTTGTTCTTCTGCTAGACTTTGCACAACTTTTTGCTTCCCCTTTTACACACTGGGTTGCGCATCATTGATGATTCTTCTTATGGAATTGCTTCCAACTGAGGAGTAACCTGCGATGTACTTGCAAAGCTGATTGGTTCACGGGACTTAGATGCATTGTAACAATTCTTTATCCTTTCCTCCTTGGGCTTGAAATAAGTCCCGCTCAACCAACTGGAATGTGTCTTTTCACAATGTTGCTTGCAAACATTTATGGGATCATACATATTGTAATCCATTCAACTGAATGAAAATTTCTCTGTCTCTTTACCTTCGGTGTCAACAACCTTTAGATTCTTGATCTCGTACAATCCGATTTGCAAGGGAAGAGTGGGCAAGGGTGATTTCTTCTTCCTATGCAACACACCTGATAGACCTGGGGAAAGATGATAAGATACTTCTTGCATGACCAACTTATTGGTGGCATACCTGGGAAAAAAACATGGATACATTTGACCACCAAACACTCTAAGGTAGGTTCCATCTGATGAGGAAAACCAATCAACCAATTCTGACACTACTTCCATCGACTCACATGACATGCAAGGTGGTTCTTCCTTAAAGATCATCTTGTACAATGGGATGAGGAAGTGATCTTTCAGCTTCTCCATGACTCCTTTGTAGTTGCACTCTGAAAGAAACTTTCATTAAATGTGTACAATAGGTTCCTTTGGTGATCAAGTCAAACTCATGCCAGGAAAAGGGTTATGAACACATATTACATCCAACAAGTAAGCAGACATGTAGAACCTATCTAGCTTACCCTTAGGATGATTCTTGCCATTAGTTAAATGGATCCTCAATTGTTGAGCCAATAAGTTCGACCAATTAAATGGTTTTCCTTCTTTCACAATTTGATGCAGCAAGAATTCCCTACCTTAGGGAAATGTCTCAATACTCTTTTGACCATATATCCAGCAAGATAGAACTATCAAGTACTAAAACGCCTTCTTGAGAGATTTGGTCTTATAAGTGTTGTTGGGTGTCTGGAAAAATTTGGATGGCTCTTTCACCTAACCAGTGACATCTTTTGTGCTTAGGTAACCGGTGAATGCATAGAAGTGGGAATCCATGTAGGCTTCTGGAAATGACAGAGGATAAATACACTGAAAATCATGCACCATAAAAGAGGAAATCCTTTTCCCACTGGTGCTACTAAGGATCATAGTCTTTACATCCGTGTGTGACAAAATCCAGTTGATAATGTTTGAGCAAGGAAAGTTTGGATACCTACATGCAACCTTATGAAATCCTAACTTTTGTACATTGATGTAAACCTGTATGTCTTCAAGATATGCTTTATAATTGGTTGTTGTGAACGAATCTTTCATTATGTGCCATGTAGTGTCTGAATCTTTCTCAATGAATAGTTAAGTCTCTGAAAGAACTTGTATTTCACCAGTGCTACTCTCTATGGTGTCTTTTGAGGAAGATATCTTGGGTGCCATGAAGATAACAATCTAATGGAGAGAGATAACCTCAAAAAGCTGCAGTACTTGTGTGACATAATGCACTCATGGAAAACACAAATTAGTTTAAGAAAAATAGTCTATTCATCAAGATCAAGGCAACAACTCACACACTAAGAGGAAATATTGCAGAATTCCTGGGTTGAAGGTGAGAGGCTGTGATTTTGATTTGTGCATTGCGTAGTATCACCAGGCAAGGTGGCAACTACAGGCCAATGTGCATTCCTAGCTAGGCAGATCGAGGGAAGTAACTACGCATTGTGTAGTCTTAGTGGTCAAGGCTAAGGGTTGAGGCTTGTGACTATGCAAAGTGCAGTTGGGAAAGCTAGTGATTGCACATTGTGTAGTCTCAGTGGCCAAGCTCAAAGCTTTCCTCTTGAATATGCGCAATGCATAGTTAGGGAAGGAAACTGCTGGCCATGATTGCACAGATCTGCCCGAGAAGGAGAAAAATAGTGACAATCTTAGTGCTGGGGCGGGAAAGAATGTATATTTGGTTAAGGGAAAGATAGACCAATGAAAATTAAATGCCAAAAACAAGCATGCAAAAGGAAAGGAGAACATGCACAAAGTGTCCCAACAATAACAAATGTTAGTAAGAAAAAAGAAAGAATCAATGCGACACCTGGAAAATGTGAGCGAAGGACTAAAATAACACTTGTACATCTAATATAAGTTAAAAATCTAGCTACTATGAAAAGAAATAGGAAAAATAACACTCATAGAAGCAAAAACGACAAAAGCGACAGAAAAAGCGACAAAAAGTGACACTTGCAAAACTTACCTGAAAAAGCACCGCAAACTTGACTGAAAGTTCCTAGATCTTCTTGGGAAGGCTAGATTTCCAATATTGAGTGTGAAAATTAGTTATAGGGGAATCTATTAAGCATATCTAGGCAGGTTAGGGTTTATGACGCACATGCATAAAATCAAGAAAAAGCACCACTTGTCTGAAAGTCATAATTAGCAACTTAGTGGACTTGATAGGACATTAGTTGGGAAACTCCTATTTCTTAGGGATGCCAAATCTGCTATTTTGGGAAACTGCCCAGTCACACTAGTAGTTGTGATTGCACAATTCCCAAGCTTAAGGGCTTGTGCAATTCCTTGTCTCAGCGAATTGTGTAGTTTCTAAGGAGAAGAGAAGCTCTTGTGCAGTTTATGTGCTCAAGACTGGCCTGCCTTCCATGATTGCGCAATTCAGATCCTCAAGCCCCATCACAATTTCCAGAGATAGTAGATTGCATAGTTCCAAGAGGGAAGACTGGAAATGCCACAAGGTCAAGGCAAGAGATGACTTGTGTTAGAAAAGTTTCAGATCAATATCAAAACAAGACATCACAAGCACTGCATGGAGGGATAAGTCTTCAACATTGGCATGAATACTTGATGACAATAAAATATGAGTACCTATAGATAGAAGGAAGGGCCCAAGATCAATGCATGGTCAAAATTTTGGGGGGGTGGTTGTAGTAGCTACAACATAGCCTTAAATTAGGCCTACTCTAGTTTAAAGGAACAATTCTTTCACCCAAATTTTGGGTCCATTACTAGGGAGGTTAATTAGAGGTGCATATGTGTGACCAACTTATTTGTATACATTGATTGGAAGTGTGATAGATGTGTTCCTAATCCTGAGGTTTCCGAGTGGTACGATGAGAGGTAAGAACCTACACATCCTTTCGACATAATGAAAGGGACTTGGCCTCATCTAGTTTAAGGTACATAGGATTTTATTACATGAGTAGTCAAGAAGAAAAACTCGGTGTCCCCAAACAAACTAACTATGTAGGTGGACGAGGATGTAGAAGGAAGAAAAAGAATAGAGATTTGGGAAGGAAAACTTACATATAGGAAATTATTTTGAAAACTGAAGAAAAATCCTCCATTGAAGGGAAGGTGATAAAAAGGAAAGAACCTATTAATATTTCTCCACAAAAGCTAGTATCTCTTGATACGCCAATACTAGGGAAGGAGATAGAATTTGAGGAAGCTTAAAAAACAAGCCCTAGGATCTCTAGTCCTTTTGTAACAACAGGAGGTGAGGATCAAATTATGAAAGAAGGCTATAGGGATACATATTTAATTGATCAAGGGTTGATTACTAAAGAACAATTGTTTGGTCATCATACTTTGGACTTTGGTAGTGCAGTGAAACAACTTGATATTATCGATAATAACAAGGATTTGTTAGGATCATCATAGCCATATGAACAACCTGAGCAACATGAGAAACTTCCATCATTGAAGGAAATATAGTCTCCTTCATCAAGAAAACCATCTATAACAATTGCTTTGAATTTCCAAAAAAAATCCCATGGTAGGAAGTTCAACTACCACTTTTGATTTTCCCATTGGGAATCTTCAAGGGAAGGCTCTAATGAAAAACATACCTTTATTTGAACTCCCTACTTTTCAAGGTATGGTCTTAGAAGACCTTGACACATTTATATTTGAGTTTGATGTCCTTTGTATAAGTTATGAATACACCACTAAGGACAAAAAGTTGAATTTGTTCCCAACCACATTAAAGGGGGGAACATTGAGATGGTTTATGGGACTCAGTGGAGGGTCGATTAGTACCTGGGATGCAATGAAGAAATATTTTCTAGAAAAGTACCAGGATTACTATCATTCTAGGGACTTGAAGGATGATATATTTAGAATTAACCATACCATATGATAACTTGGAGGAATATGTTGAACACCTTAAGTATAATTTGCAAGGGTCTCAACACAACAATTTGGATAAGGAGATAGTCAAGAAAACCTTGATTAAGGGTATGAGGGATGACTGCCTTAATATGTTGAATATTTTTGGGAAAGGAGATCTATCTAAGGAGTCATATGATGATATATTTTATCTTTGTTGAAGGAGATCTATGGGATCTACTAGAAATCAGACCATGACACATGATGCCTCTGCCAGGTTTTTGAAGTCAGCAAATAATGGAGCAACTCGTGCAGAAATTGGGAACTTATTGGAGAATTTTAAAACTGACATTATGAGTTCAATGTCTTCTCAGCTTGAAGTATTATAGGAAAAACAAAAACAAAGCAAGGTTGAGCAAGCATTGGCCATTTTTTTCTCTCAATGTCGAAAAAAGCACCCCTTAAGAGAGTGCCCACTTAATAGTTGCACCATATGTGAACGATATCATTCCACGAAGTAATGTCCTTCACTACTTGGACTCAAGGAAATTTATAAGGAAGCATGAGAATATGTTGAAAGGACTTACTTTGTTGGATCTAAAAATCCATGACAGTCTAGGCCACTAGGTATGATGCAAGACCTTTTTCCTCCTTTCAATTCTTGGTCTAATGTATATAATGTTCAACAACCACCCCAATAGTTTCAATATATAGTAGTTTCATGGCATCCCCCTAACCCTTCTCTAGTTAAATATCCTATGCCTTAGCCCTAGTGGCCTGCTTCTTCATGGCCTCAACCTTTGCGATGACTTTTTCTTCTAAACTAGATCCCTGTGAAATTATTGATGCAACAATAATTACAAATCCCTTCCAATGTGCATATGAGTGCTCCTTTACTGTGCCCTTAGTTGTCTACGCAACCTAATCCTAAACTTAATAATAAGGCAGTAAAACAAGTAGAATCCTCATTTTTCCTACTTATTTCATTTCAACAATAAAATGTAATGAGATTCAACTTCGCTCTGGTAAGACCATAACCCCATTCCTCCCCCAGTCATAATAGAAAATGAGGAAGAAAAAAAATTAGGAGGAGATGATGTGATTCAAGGTTCTATGGAAAAGAAACAAGATGAAACAATAGGTGATAATTTTAGTGCTGAAACAATTAATAAGGTTGTAACAACTGGTATTATAGATAGTGTTCCTGTAACAACCAATGCCACTGTAACAAGAGATGTTTCCCCAGTTGTGAAACCTATAACAACTACTAAAAGTGAGACTTCTTTATGCTTGTCACACGGAATAAGTCGATCTTGCGGACAAGATAGACCTTCCTAGAATCTAAAGAAGACCTAATGACAAGCAAACCAGCCAGACACTATCTTTCTCTAAATATGCTTTAATAAACAATGGCAAACAAGTGTTTTTAGGGCCTACCTTTGGTCCAACCCAAGTTTGTGGATGCCCTCGCTCCTTCGATCCAAATGAGCTCCTTTATTGCGAATCTGCAAACACAAACAAGGCAAACAAATTAAATAGCACCTGAAAAGCTAAAATCATAAAACATATTTAACATGAAAGTCAAGGAGTCCATGAAACAAATAACATGAAATACTTGTTGAGAAAAATGAGTTTGATTGTATTAATTCAAAAGAAGAAGAACTTTACAACCTTTGCCTTAACGCTGTACAAGCTCCTCCCAGGGTCCAGCAAGAAGTCTCCTCTACTTTGACAAGTTTCACTCACTCCCCAATGAAGCCAAAAAGGTATGTGATCTCTCCTCTTAAGCTCAACTAGGAAGTCTTGATTTCACCAGCATTTACCCTCAAAAATGTTCAGCTTCTAACCTCTCCAGCAACCAGCCCAATGCCTATATTTATAGTGCAATGGAAGGAGGTTACTAGGTCCTCCTTCAAAGGGATAAAGCCCTCCTTCAAAGGGATAGCTCCTCTCATCAAGGGATTAGCTCCTTCTCTTTTGGGATGCATGAACCACCTCAGAGCGAACAATCCATGTCAAAATTCCTTCTAGAAACCTCTAGAATTAACCCAAGGTGAGTTTTTTAAGATAAAACTTGCGCCTTTTGACTTTCACAGGGGTCCGCACCCACACCGTTAGGGATAGAGTGGGCAGGTCCGCAGTTTTTGTAAACAGAAGGTGCGGGACCGCAGGTGACAGTGAGAGAAAGTGCGGAACCAGAGTTACATTGATTTCTAATGTCTTTCTCTCATTTCCAAAGCTTGATTTGAAGAGCTAAGGTCTGAGACTTGCTTAGGAGGACAGTACAAGTGATGATAGACCCACACTGACTGCAAATAATCATGGTGACGATATTTTTGTGTAACAGATTGCCCCCTAAAGTGCAAAGTCTGTAGTAGATGAGGATTTCATTGATCATTTAGGAAGAGTGAAGTACTTTATCATTTCGAGGATCATCTTGCAGAGATCCAGGTTGGAACCTGTAAAAACATTCAATGCAAGATATATATATATATATATATATATATATATATATATATATGAGATTATATCATCGTTGAGGTAGGCATTCCCATACTCAGATCAAAACTTACTAGAAAAACTAACTACTGCTCTGATATAGGAATGATCTTGTAAAACATCACAAGTATAGACTCAGGTGGACACAGTATGGACGCAGCCATCTGTTTATGAATAATCCATTATATAATGAATAAAAAATTCCTCGCAGCCTGGATTGTGGAAACTAGATCCAAGGTCTTCATTTCTACTTCACGAAACAATACGATTCTATCCATGCGAATGAATGTGTTGATGTCGAACATGGTAGAAACCACTTGATTACAAGTCAATGATGTAAATTGTTAACAAGTGTGAGAGAAACCACCAGTGATGTCAATGGCTCTCAAAGTACCCAGTACAATCCATGAGATGTTAATAAATGTGTTGATGTCGAACATGTCACGGAATCCTTTGATCGAAAGTCAATGATGTAAACTTTCGTCAAAGGTGAGAAATCTGCCATTGAGGCATGCAGATCTCAAGGTACTGACGATTTCTAGATCATCTTTCTAGATAATGAGTTGATGTCGATAGAAAGCGATCTGTCGTAGGCAAGCCCACAACACGAAATCATAGATCAATTTGAAGAAATTTAGTTGCAAGGACTGACTCAGGGATGGTCAAGATGGATGACAGATATTTTGCAGATGAATGGCTTATTGGCAGCGACCTCTTGAACACATAACGAAACGACAGATGGTTTGGTGACAATTGACCCAAAGTTAATACCCAGAAACCGGTTGAAGACTTTCAATGTGGTTTGATCAACTGTTAGGCAAAGGATTTACCAACCCAGGTGAATAAAAGTGTCGTGTTCAAGAGTGGTTACAAAGTATGACAAACAGATTCATTTTTCTCTCTTTTCCCCCACCATTTCTGGCAAGTACCTCTTTATTTTTGACAAGCTTGAGGAGGATAACATTTGCTTGATTATAAGCTCATCCTTCGGATGAGTCCAACTTAGTTTAAATTCGAACCCTAAGAAGGAGTGGTTCGTTCCTGTTTGTAATTGAACAGGTCCTTTACTGTGAAATTTTAAGGAGTCCAGTATAGGAGAAACTCGGCGTTTTTCAATTTTAGAGAGTCTGAAAAAACTTAAGAAGACTCCAGGGTTGACCCTTTTCGTAAATTTGTGTCTCCCAAGCCCGAAAAAGTATAAAATAATACTTGAGAGAACCGCTTGATCTTTTATGACCAAGGAGTACTTTTCGTCATTAGTGCCTTTGAACCGAAAAAGTAAAAAAGCGATCAACGACATGTCGTTTTATAACCAATATCGAATTTGAAACGACAAAAATCCGGCGATCTTTTCATGTTTTTATGGTCGGAAAAGAGCTGTAAGTGGACCGTCTTTTAATTCCGTTTGATGAGTTTAAAAGAAACACTCGGCAATATTTTCATGTTTTAGGAGTCAGAAAAGAGCTTAAAGGTGACTCTAAATGTTTTTTCGTTGAAAATGATAGATTTTACCTGAATAATCCATTATCCTGCATAAAAACACAAACATTACTCATACCTGTTTGGAATGGATAAAAATGTCGCAAAAATACCTTTTCAAAGTGAAACATAAACAAATTTGCAATTTATTTACTCAAAAAACTTATAAAAAGGGCCTTTGTCAATTCATTTTTACCGTTTGAGTTTGGGTGAGAAAATAGTGCTTTTGCTCAGAAAACTTCCTGTGAAGATTGCGGAAAATCCAACCGTCGGAATCGAACGCCGTCTTCTCCAGGTAATCCACATCATCCTATTCTTCATTTTTAACCGTTTCATTTTTTGTTTTAGTCATTAATTTCATTTTTGGGAGGGTTTTTAGGCATAAAACCCACGCGGGGGGCCCGCAGGTTTACTACTGCTGGCCTGCGGACCCCGACTTTTTCTCCATTGGGACAAAGCTCGGGGTCCGCACCTTCCATGTAGACAAAGTGCGGTCCTACGCACTGTGTCTAACCCAGAGGGTGCGGTCCCCGTCGCAAGGGTTTTTAACCCAAAAATTCTCAAAAATGGACCAATCAAAATAATTTCTAGCAATTTAATTTATCCTTATACTTAATGCAGAGAGTACATCATGCTAGATTGGCGTGAACGAGAGCATGAGGACGTGGATGCTGTCGCATGGAATCATTAGCCTTCACTTGATGCTTTGAGGGCGTGCGGATTGTACAAATTATGGGCCATTCCTGGCATGAGGGCTCAGGTGGATTTCTTACAGTGGTTGGTTGACAGATGGAGCATACAGGACCAGTGCTTCTTCATTGGCGGCCACCAACTCGAAATCGAGCCGGCGGACATATATTTCTTGACTCGTTTGCCTAAGAGAGGCGAAGACTTGACTCTGTTTGGGGCTAGGGCAGGTGGCCAGTCTGTCGATAGCCTCTGGCTAGAGTACTACAACAGCCAGGCTAGAGACAAAGGGATAGACATAAAGACCATATCCCATCCTGAGCTCATGGTGATTGTGTTCACTGTCACCAGACTTTGCGGGGCTGTCGCATTACATATTGCCACCGGATCCCAGATGCTTATGGCAGTTGATTACTTTCGAGGCACCATCTTCAACTGGTGTGATGCTGTGTTGGCCAATGTGAAAGGCCAACTGACTAGGGCCAAGAACGGATGACTAAAGACCTTTGGTTATGGGGTTTTGGTTGTGAGTTTTGGCCTGGAGAGGGTTCCTATGTTGATCCCGCAGCACCTTACTGTTGGAGCTGGGCTTCCTCGAGAGCCTAAACTGATGCGATGGGTCGCAGTTATGGCCCGTCACCCGGACGAGAGGACAGAGGTTGCTCGATTCAAACCTGAGTATTTCTAATGGCTGGAAAACCAGGTCTTTTCTATTCAGGACTTCCCTTACGCTGGGATATATTTTCGTGGTGACCCAGACATGGTTCTTCCACCAGGAGAGCAGTGGGATGAGTCAGGTAAAATCCTTTTCAACATTTTTCCTATTTTAATTTTTTTTATTATTTTTCATCGTCTCAAAACTGATAGCAAAAGTTTCAAATGCAGATGTGGGTCCACAGCGACCATCCGCTCTCTGGCCTTAAGAGGAAACAATCAGTTGCACCCGCGCCAGCCCCACAGGACGAATCAGCAGAGTTTTTGGCTGAGTTGGAGGGTCATCTCGAGCGCTTGACAGGAGATATTCCAGAGACCACTATAGATGACATTCCTCGTCGACTTCAGCGCTATGTGATTGGGGTCCCGGGACCTTTTAGGAGGTTCCTTTGCAAGGTAGCCTGTGCAGTGGTTTCTTATAGAGATCATCACCAGTGATAGGATGATCGCCTATTGTGGGCACATGTGACATTTTTGTTTTTTGTACTTATCATTTTTGCCGATCATAAGGTGTTTTTCAACCTATGATCGAGGACGATGTATTTTTTGACACACTCCTATATATATATCATTATTACCGGCTTATCTTGTAAATCATGTTATGGAATGGTTTTAAATTTACATGTATGATTATTGCAAATGTCTATTTAACATTTGAGAAGCAATTGCATCTGCTAATGTATTTAAAGATCTTGGAATATGCTGATATTCAATATAATCAAATTCACGTTCCAAGAGACGCACTCTCAAAAATAATCTTAGTAACACTGGATTTCTAATGGCATACACTCTATTAAGTTGTAATACAACGAGTTCAGAATCTAGCCTCACTATCAAACTCTGAATCCCAAATGAAATAGATTCAGATAATAACTCAATCACTGCACTATACTCGGCAATGTTGTTCGTTGTTTGATCGAGGCTTACCCCATGCATAGATACTAACTCGTCAGAGGGCGAATAGATAACCCAAGCTGCGGAAGAGATGTTCCGTGTATTACGACAAGCACCATCAGCGAAACCAATGTATGTTTGGAAAGACATCGACATCTGCAATATCAAGAGTAAAACCAAGATAAGCAGGAATAATGACGAAAAAACACTTTCTAAGCTAAGCACACTGTTTAAACTAAAACACACCAGGCTAGAAAGAAAAACTATCTTAACTAAAAATCTCCATACCCATCCGTTAAGCATAATACCTCTTCAAGTAAAGACCATTTCTGGGTTTACCAAAAGAGTCCCCGTCAAAGTCTACCAATTCATAGGCCCCTTTGGCTAGCTTTCGCTTGACAACATAGGGACCATGCCACATAGGAACGAATTTTCCAGCGCCTAATTTATCATTAGCTTGATCATAAACTAAGACTAGATCTCCTTCCGAAAAATTTCAAGGGGTCACATTTCGATCATACTGAGCTTTCATGCATTTTGCGTGAGTCTCGATCGCCAATGCAGCATCGCGTCGATTCTCATCTAATTGAGCCAAGTATAACAAACGCTTTTCCTCTTTGGAAGTGGCTGGAAGTAACTCGATGGCCATTTGCAGTGACGGGATTTCGCATTCAATGGGTAACACAGCTTCCAAACCATAGACTAGTTGGAAAGAGTGAACCCTGTTGATGTTTTTACTGAAGTTCGGTACACCCAAAGTGCTGAAAATAGCATGTTGTGCCAATTCGACCGATGAATCCCAATGATTCGTTGGATCATGATAACTAAAACTTTGTTGATGGATTCAACCAGACCATTCGCTTGTGGATAATAAGGGGTTAAACTATCATGACGTAAACCAAGCTGGCCTGTAAGTTCGGTCATCATAACGTTTCGAAAATGGCACCCATGATCAGTGATTATCACTTGCGGGACACCAAACCTAGCAATTATATGATTGAACACGAAAATTGCAGCTGTCTTGCCATCTGCCTCAAATGTAGGCATCGCCTCGGCCCACTTGGTAAAATAATCTACCGCAAGGATGATATACGCATGCCCCCCGGCCGAGTGAGGGTTACATGTAATAAAATCAATACCCCATTTGGCAAAAGGACCAAAGGAAATTATAGGGTGGAGAGGAACAGGTGGAGCGCACATCTTTCGATCAAAAATTTGGCAGTTGTGTCATTTTCGGACCGCTGTAATATAGTCTTTAAATAAAGACGACTAGAAGTAGCCAGCGCGCAATATCTTTTGGGCTGTGGCAAACCCAGACATATGACCGCCACATGCTCCAGAGTGACAGTCATTTAGAACCCTTTCAGCTTCCTCGTGAGTTAAGCAACATCGAAAAACAAAGTCCGCTCCACAGCGATAAAGAGTATCTCCAAGAATCGTGAATTGTTGGGACTGGAATTGAATTTTTCGACGTTCTGACCTTGAAATTTCTGGCCGAAAGGATTGGGTCTGGAGATAAACGATGATATCCCCATACCACGGATCTAAAGTGTTGATTAGAAACAAGGATTCATCCGCAATGGGCTCCTCCGCCACAGTTTTCGTGTCAGCACGCGGGAAGTCACACATTAACTCCGCAAAAACTAAAGATTTCTTAGACTTAGACTTCTCAAATTCCAAGTCGAACTCCTGCAGGATAACAATCCATTTAAAGTACTTGCCCCCTAGCAATTTCTTGGTCAAAATGTAGATCATAGGGTTGCAATCTGAAATTACTATAGTTTTACGTAGTAAAATGTAGTGACAAAAACGTTGGACAACTTGAACAGCTGCCAATGCCAATTTCTCCACATGTGAGTATTTTAGCTCAGTTGGATTTAAAGTTCGACTACGGTAATATATCACATGTTCAGTTCCGAATTCATCTTCCTGAACTAAGACCATTCCAATGGTGGAATGAGAGGCGGCGTGATACAAGAAGTAATCCTGGTTGTAGTTGGGAAGATGCAACAACGGTGCATGGGTCAACGCGTGTTTGAGTGCATCAAAATATTTCTGAGCTATCTCGTCCCAATAGAATGGAGTATTTTGTTTCAACAACCGGGTAAAACCCTTTGTAACCTCGGCGTAGTTAGGAATGAATCATCGTAAAAAGTTTTCTTTCCCTTGCAAAATTTGGAGTTGGCGAAGACTCGAAGGAGGAGGCAATTTGATGATAGCTTCGACCTTCGAGGGATCAATGCGAATGCCGGCTTTCGAAACTACAAACCCTAGAAATCGACCCGTTTTTATATAGAAGACACATTTGTGTGGGTTCAACCAAATCCGATAATGCCTACACCTCATAAATATTGCTCGTAAATGGACGAGGTGATCAGCTGGATGTAATGAATGAGCAGGAAAATCATCGAGATACGGTTGCACAATGTGCTTGATGTCATGAAACGCATAAGACATCACCCTTTGAAAAGTTTCTCCAGCATTCTTAAGCCCAAAAGGTAATTTGCAATAAGCAAATGTCCCCCATGGACAAATGAAAGCCGTTTTTGGTTGATCGGTAGGTATAATATTGATTTGATTGTATCCATAAAAACCGTCCATGAAGGAGAATATTTCGCTGCCGGCATAATCATCAATGATTTGATTGATATAGGGAGTTGGGTAATTGTCCTTTGGACAGGCTCGATTAATGTCCCTATAGTCGATGCATATTCTTATTGTTCCCTGCTTTTTGTTAACTGGAACAATATTCGATACCCAATCCATTAACGGGATCGGATAAATGAAACCTGCTTTTAATAATTTTTCAACTTCTGCTTTAATTGCAACAGCTTTTCGTGGTTGAATCTGACGCAAACGTTGCCGGACAGGTTTAGCGTCCGGGTAAGTCTTGATCTCATGAACAACAATCGCGGGATCAATTCCTGGCATTTCCTCATAGGACCAGGCAAACATGTCGCGGAATTCTTCAAATAGGGCCTTATATAGCTGAATTTCATTATCTGTACACGAGGCACCTATATGAATGTTCTCAACAATTCTGGGCTTAACCGAAATGTCAATAGGAATAGTTCAAGAGATGTTTCCCAAATTTAACTCTGAATCGGGATGTTTCATTTGATTCTGAGGTTCCTTGACATATTCAGTTGTAAAAATTGATGAGAAGTCATTTTCAAAACGATCAATCTCGGGTAAAAACGAAGATCTGTGATGGAGATCTTCCCATGGTAAATCATCTACACATAGGATTTCACGAATTTGCTCATCAGAGTGAAAAAGTTCAGAAAACATGATTAAATCTGAGTTTGATGTGAAAAGTGATTCCTCACGGACCACATTCATGAAGTCATTTTCGGTTGAAAATGGGTCGGCAAAATATTGCACGGCTTCATAGGTAATTTCATATGGAATCAAAGGCATGGCGTTACCAAATGAGTCTATCTAAGATTCAGAAGGAATGATCCAAGGATCCTCATAAACAATGGTGTCTGATGTAATCATATGAATGGTTGCAAACGAAGACGATGCGTTGATCGGAGGAAAAGGAAAAGTTCCCAGTAAACCGACATCTTTAACTAGTCCTACTCCAACATCCTTATATGGGATAGTCGTTTTACCGACATGCTGAATACTCTCAGAAGAGGCTGGGTCGGATGAAAAGTAAGCCAGCTGATCTATTGTTATGATATTTCCATTATGTGGAAACTTTATTACTCGAAAGACCGATGAAACGACCGCTGTCATAGTGTAAGACCAACTTCGACCCAAGAGAAGGTTGTAATCTAGAGGGGCATCAACCACTTCCACATCTAGACTAACGGTTTTTCCTTCAACCCCTATAGGAAAATCCTGTAGAATGCCAAAAGGATGAAACCCACGGCCATCAAAGGCCTTTAGAATCATCGGGGATTGATTTAGCGAAGGAGAACCAAGCGATCTCCAACACTGTATTGACATAATACACGTTGAGGCTCCCTCATCAATTACAGTCCAATGAATAGGCCTATTTTTGACTATCACTGGAATCTGGAAAGCCATTTGATGAGGCAAATGTGGTGTACTATTTTCTAGATCGAAAATTATTAGATTCAAGTCCTGAACATCAACAGCTCCTATAGCCGACAAAAGTAATTTACGTTGTGCTGGACATGATTGCAGCACTTCCAAAGCCGACATTTCTGAGGGTGAAACAGCTAAATCCTCAACAATGTTATAATTCTGAGCCGCTCTCACATGTGGATTCAAAGCTGACTTACGAAGTATACCCTTGGCGGGCGGTTTGATTACCAAGTCTGGATTAGGTTTCTGGATCTGTAGTGGATCAGAACCGGGAGCTGAGGTTGATGGATTAGAATGAGAAGATTCTGCTTCTTTACCATCAACAGGACTTTTACTACCATAATCTTGTGATCGAGTTGCAATCCTAACATCGGACATCATCAGTATGGGTTCTTCATTGGCACTCGAGGACGAACCTATCATCTTATTGTCTTGAGCCGGAAAAGGATCCTTCAAAACAACAGGAGTTTGGGAACCTTTGACAATCTTCGCAACCTCTGCACGATGAGGGTAGTCTCTTGTAAAATGTTCATCATCACAAATGAGACAAGGATAACGATGTTTGCGCTTTTCATCATTGGATTCCACCTTTTCAGGTTTCTCCTTTGAACTTTTGTCCGTTTTATTCTTCTTCTTTCCTTTCTTCTTCCCACCGGATTTTGATTTGGCTGTAGATGACTCTACAACGTGAATATCGGCGGAAATCTCTGCAAAAGAATCTCCTGTTGGGGAATCAGGCAAGGTTATAATAGGAGAAGAATTCTTGGAAGACTTCTTCTTATTTTTAGTGTTAACCGTACCAATCATACCATCAGCGGCATGAGATCCCGAAGGCGTTGCAGCGATTTGATTTTGCTTGGGAAGATCGGGGATTTTCTCGTGTAACGTACCTGACTGAGTATAGACCAAGTCAAGGTATTGTGCTTGAGCAATCACTTGCTCCTCAGTAACAACTCCGGCTTTAGCAACATCTTCAGTGATCTTTGGCAACAAAGATTTTACAAACCACTCGGCCAAAATCTGATCCGGAATAAATACCTTCACTAAACGCCATCGACGTCTCCACTCATGAATATGATCTGAAATGTAAGTGGATGTCGATTGTTTTAACGAAGTTAACAATTCCGTGCCATTGTCATATCAGACTGGCAACTGAAAATGAGTTAAAAACGAGGTAGCTAACTGACTAAAATTATAAAAAGTGCCTTGCGATAACTCAATGTACCACTTGGCCGTGAGACCAATTAGAGTGCGCTGGAAATGTCTAAGATGGATTGAATCATCTGAAATGGAGTTAGACGCACACCAGAGGTGGTAAGTCATCACATGGTTCGACGGATCCTCTCCTGATTTACCTTCGAACTTGGGAATGTCACTGGGCAACTTATTCGGCATTGGCAGCCAAAACAGAAGATAATTAATGGGATCGTTCGTTAGGCGCGACCAGTCAGGTAAGTCCAAAGTTGCGATAAACGGTAACTGCCGATTAGGATCCCTAAAACTCTGGGTCATAAGACCAGCCCCAGGAGGAGGATATCCAGGATAACTAGGAATAGGAATTGTGTTTGGGATATTGTATCCTCCCAGAAAACCAAGATTAACCAGACCGTACTGGGGTTGTTGAGGTTGTTGATAAGTGTACCTAGGATACGGTTGATACTGATAGACTGGCTGCTGCACAGCAGGACCGAATTGGTACTGTCACTGGTACGGTTGATAAGTAAATTGTGGTTGACTTGTGACAACCGTACTTGAACCAGGTTGTCCTACAGGCATCTGAACTGAAGTTTGAATCGTAGATCCAGACGGTGGTAAAGATGTCTTAGGAGTAGATACAGGAACAATAGAAACCGGAGTTGTCGATACTCCAGAAGTAGGTAGGGTAGATTGAACAGATGTTGCGGCAGTTGTAGCAGTCGTTTGAGGCGGAGTACGAGGTGTACTAGGCCCAGGCTGAGAAACTACCGAAGGTATAGAAGTTTGAATGTTAGACTGGACTGGTTGCTAGGGTGTACCAGAAACTAAGGGTTGTCCAGTTTCAGATGACAACAGTACACTTGGCTGCAACACCTGTTGAGTTTGTGATGGATCCCACACTATATTCATTCCGGGGTACTGACCCGTAACTGGTTGAGAATATTGAGGACCATAACCAGGCTGAGGGTAGGATTGATAATTGAAAGGTACATTTCCCGTTCCTTGAACATACGTTTGATCGGAGGGTGGTTGGAAACCTTGGTTCGAGTACTGACCTTGGGGTTGATACCCTTGAGGCACGTACTGATACTGGGGTTGACCTTGAGGTATAAATTGATATTGCGGTTGACCTTGGGGTACATATTGAGTCTGGGGTTGACCTTGAGGAACGTACTGTCCCATAGGTATGTACTGTCCTTGAGGTTTCCCCCCCAGATGCAAATTGTGTACCTTGAGGTTGCCTCCGAGGCGTTAATTGAGGCTGCCCCCCAGGCGGTAACTGGCCACCTTGAGGTTGAGGATTGGGAATAGAACCTGACATCATAAGAATGTCTTCTACGCTCAACGGCTTAGTACCATTGCTTCCAATTAATAACCCTTGCTCAACGGGTTGAGGAGATGCTCCCGAAAAAGTACTAGAAAGTGACTGATACCCGGAGGGAATAGAAGGACTGCCGTACAAAAAGGATTCAGGCGATTGAGTAAACATGGATGATTGTCCTAACATATTTACGGGAGTATAAAAACCTCTAGGTGTTGGGTGATAAGCGCGAGGTGGTGAAAAACTTAACCCTGAGTTTTCTAAAAAATTAGTTAAAGAAAGATACTAAGAACTGCTCCTAGATGGACTGTAAAAAATTGATTCACGCTCCCTTAGCTCAATAACAGGTTGATTTTCAGGGATAGGGATGCCTACTTCTTCTTCCGGAGCAAGTTCTTCAATATCAATAAGTCCAGAAGGAAGATCTTGGGTGATTACTCTTTTTACCCTAGGTGAACCAGGACCACTAGAAGTTGGAGAAACAAACCCCGATGTTGGAGTAGCAACAAATTCACTTTCAGGCTCAGATATTTCAAGTTCCTCACCTATATCACTAGTAGACGAAAAACTACCAGTAACTTCGGAAACAGACACTAACTGTGGATTATAATCTGCCACTAACGGTTGAAAATCAGGATGTACTATCAAAGAATATTCTCCTTCTTCAAGTGACCCAACTCTACTGTCTCTAGGAGTTACGAGGACTTTCAAGCCTTCAAGCTGGCTCAGCACTTCCTCAGGAGGTTGGCCCTGAAGTCTACGAGACTTCCTCAGTAACTCAGCCACGTTTACAAACTCAGGAGATTGGCCCTGAAGTCTACGGGACTGCCTTGGTAATTCAGCCACAGTTAAAAACTTTTAATTACTTCACACGGAAACAAAGTAAAATCTCAATGAAAAGCACCTAAAGTCTCTAAAGAACCAAACAAATTTGAATCACACGCCTAAAGAATCTAGGAGATCAAACACACACAAGCAGTAAATTTCCATACTGAAAACACTAGTTGGTGATGAAATCCAACGTCGCAGAGTTCAATACAGAAATGGCGGTTGGAACAGTTACCCCAGAAACTTGCTTAATGAATAGACTGGCACAAGTTCCTCCACTTAACCGTCTCGAGTGAAGAGAACCCCCCAGAAAATCCAAGTGAGTCTAGCCGACGTCTGCTCCAGGTACAGTGGGATCTTCCCACCACTATCACCTCAGGAAGAGTCCTAAAGAATATGGCCACTAAGGTTACCAACTGAAACAAATATACCTAGGGGAACAGTCTACGATCCGATACACACGCAAGGGCAGAGTAGCAAGCTCAATCCCCTTGAAGGCTCCTTGACATAATCCAAGGTTTACCAACAAGTGACCCCAAGCTCCTCGACAATGATTAATCCGAGGTTTACCGTTTTTAATACGTGAATATCTGGCGTCGTTCCCAATGAGGAAATATTGATTCCCACACTGGTTCGGACACGATCTCGTGATTCTCCTTTAAGAGGAGCTTTCCCAGAGCATAAATGCAACAATTGGATTTCTTCCCTACCACACGATACAGCTACTTGTTTGTTTTTACTGTCTTGGAGAGTTAATTACTCTCCTACTCCAAGACACTAGCCTAAGCTAAGTTGGTGTATTAGAGCCCTAGAAATAAAAATGTTACTAGATGAATTTTACTTTAAGTGTTATTTTTTATTGGTTTTTGTTTAAGTCAAAAGGTGCGAAGATGAAACTCGTGGCATGAAGACTCGACTCAAAATCACTAAAAATGCAACTAAGATGATTTAAACAGTCTTTTTCTCTTCAATGAAATTCTAAACTAAGAAAGAGTTTGAGAATGCAAATACTTTGTAAACACAAATCTTTCTCAATCAAACAAATTAAAAGAAAAGTTTTTTGTCCTTTTCCAATGCACTCAAAACGAGACAACTAGTTATTTCACAAAAATTTCCCTTCTTCATTTCAAAGCACTCAATCACTACAAAAACAAACCTTTTTTCCAAAAGAGATTTTTATATTTTTTATAAAACACTCAAAACTAATGAAAATGACTAACTTTGAGATCTATAAATTATAAAAACCTATTTGAAGTCAAAGCCTACTAGATGTCTTTTTTAAGGATGTTTTACTTAGCTAGATGTAAGCTAAGGACCAATTTATGTAGAATCACAAATAAGTCAAGAACAACCAATTTTGTTTTCTTTTTGAAAATGAAAATCCAAACTTTTAAACACAAGCTTTTCGAAGTTTTGTAAAGAGAAAACTCAAAGCGGATTCCTCAACAAGGGGAGATTTCATAAATGGTTAGACTCATAAGAAGGCTGGTAGACACTAAGGTGATCTGAAGTCCCTACAGCTTCTAAGCTCAGAGCCACTACAAAACCAAAATGAAAAACAAGCCCAACAAGCAAAACTCCTAGGAATTTCACCTAAAACCCTAACACTAACGAAATCAATCTAAGGAAAACTTCTGACAAGTTATATGCAGGTCTGGGCAGTGGATAACAATTTCTAAACAAAAAACTAAGCTGACTAATAGAGGAAATCTTAGGTTTTTCAAAATTTTGACAGGGTCCGCAGGCCCACAGTTGACACAGGTGCGGTCCCGCTCTGTGCTAAAATCCAAGCTACGGGTAGGTATGCAATGTGTTAAACGACTAGGGTGCGGTCCTCTCCCAAAGCTATGAAAAACAAAAAATAACCCTGGATCTACAAACTCTACCCAATTTTACACATAACAAGCCAAAAACAGAAACAAAAACACAGTTTCTCAGGTCAAAGTAAAAACAAGGAAAACAATCAAGTCCCCAGTGGAGTCGCCATTTTGTCACACGGAATAAGTCAATCTTGCGAACAATATAGACCTTCCTAGAATCTAAAGAAGACCTAATGACAAGAAAACCAACCAGACACTATCTTTCTCTAAATATGCTTTAATAAATAATGACAAACAAGTGTTTTTAGGGCCTACCTTAGGTCCAATGCAAGTTTGTGGATGCCCTCACTCCTTCGATCCAAATGAGCTCCTTTGTTGCGAATCTGCAAACACAAACAAGGCAAACAAATTAAATAGCACCTGAAAAGCCAAAATCATAAAACATATTTAACATGAAAGTCAAGGAGTCCATGAAACAAATAACATGAAATACTTGTTGAGAAAAATGAGTTTGATTGTATTAATTAAAAAGAAGAAGAACATTACAACCTTTGCCTTGACGCTGTACAAGCTCCTCCCAGGGTCCAGCAAGAAGTCTCCTCTACTTTGAAAAGTTTCACTCACTCCCCAATGAAGCCAAAAAGGTATGTGATCTCTCCTCTTAAGCTCAACTAGGATGTCTTGATTTCACCAGCATTTACCCTCAAAAATGTTCAGCTTCTAACCCCTCCAGCAACCAGCCCAATGCCTATATTTATAGTGCAATGGAGGGAGGTTACTAGGTCCTCCTTCAAAGGGATAAAGCCCTCCTTCAAAGGGATAGCTCCTCTCATCAAGGGATTAGCTCCTTCTCTTTTGGGATGCATGAACCACCTTAGAGCGAACAATCCACGTCAAAATTCCTTCTAGAAACCTCTAGAATTAACCCAAGGTGAGTTTTTAAAGATAAAACTTGTGCCTTTTGACTTTCACAGGGGTCCGCACCCACACCGTTAGGGACAGAGCGGGCAGGTCCACAGTTTTTGAAAACAGAAGGTGCAGGACCGCAGGTGACAGTGAGAGAAAGTGCGGAACCAGAGTTACATTGATTTCTAGTGTCTTTCTCTCATTTCCAAAGCTTGATTTGAAGAGCTGAGGTCTGAGACTTGCTTAGGAGGACAGTACAAGTGATGATAGACCCATACTGACTGCAAATAATCATGGTGACGATATTTTTGTGTAACAATGCCCTCATTATCTCAAGAGACTGGTTGGAGCTAAAATTTTTCTTGAATATGAATCTAACTTCCTGATAGAATTGAAGAATTTGCATGTTCAGATTCCTTTACTCCAAGCAATTTGGGATGTTCTTATTTATGCTAAAACAGTTAAGGAATTATGTGTCAAAAATACAAGTAGAAAACCTTGGAACCCTCCTACTATGCATGTCATTGGTAAATTATCTGAGTTGATATTAGGAAATGATGTGCTTGCTAAATATGAGGACCCCAAGAATCCCACTGTGACTATTCACATTGGTGGAATAGCTCTTCCTAATACTTTGATTGATTTAGGGGTTGCCATCAATATAATAACTAAGGAAGCATTGGAACTACTTGGGCTTATCAATTTAAGAATGACTCCTATTTCTCTTTAATTATCATATAGTTCTAAAACAATACCTTCGGGGATATTAGAAGATATTATAATCTCAGTTGATTCTTGGCAGTACCTAGGAGACTTCATGGTGCTTCAACCCAAAACATGTTTAGGTGGACATCCTTTGATTTTCAAAAGACCATGGTTAGCTACTATTGATTCTTATATTGGATGCAGGTTTGAGTGTATGAATATCTTGGATGGACATACTACAAAGGACCTTGTTATTTATCCTCTTTAAAAGCCAAGTTTTGAATATGAAAACCCTCCAGAATTAGGATATGAGTTGGAATAAATTGATGTTCGCCCAATACTTACTATAAGTAAAGCATTACAACTTTAAAATGAAACTAAAGACGATGTTATCAGTGGTTTTATTAGTGATCCTTTTGTTGTTACATCTTGTACACTTTGTGTAACACCCCCTCCTCCCAGGTCTACCGAAGCAACCAGCCAGCCGGGAAAACATTTGATGAGAGCGGTTACTAAGGGATTCAATCTCCTATGTGACATTAAGGAAATGGAATCAACAGAACTCATCAAACAAACCCATCCACATTAGCAACAACCCCCTCAGGAGACATGTCATCCACTCAGACAAACTATCCCTAAGTCCCACTGATTATTTAAGCCTCTTTACCCAAAATCGCTCTCGTGATATAGGTAGGACGGTGACCAACAAATCAAATTCACTCTCATGTTATGGGTAGGACAGTGGCCAACAACTCAAAGTCGCTCTCATAGGCCTCAGTGCCAACAATTGTGGACTTTTCTCAGCAGACCTGTGTCAGCGACCCTGAGATTTGAACCACTTTTCTAGCCCACAATCCTTGCCTCTACACATAACTTGCTACAACCTTCAAAATCCATCAAAGACATGATAACAATGTCGACAAATAAAAAATCAACCTCAAGACTAGGCCTGAGCATCCCCACTTGGGACTGACATTCTATAAAACACTTGGCATCAATGCAACCTATAGGTCTAGGATACAACATAGAGCATAAATGATTGAAAAAAATTATGAAACATAATAAGAAGGATCACCTCCTTCTATGTTGGACTATTATATCATCAACTAGGTCTTGCATCCATTCATTTAACAATTACAAGTAAATACATGAAATAACCAGGACATGAACCAATCAAATAACCATGCTTATAACTAGCATTAAACCGTATAAATATCATAGATATGACAACCATTAAATCCACTTATAAATAAGTACAAAAGTAAGAGAACTTAGCTTTTATTAATCATAGGCAAATTCGACCAGGTTCAGGATTTCCACATAGAACCCGACCATAGACATGGCTGAACCAAATCTCTCTTTCAGCCAGTCACCCTTGTGCCATATTCCAAGTTGTTAGTGTGAAAATTCCTGGAAGGTGCACCAAAAATCCTCACTAAAGTCACTAGGTGACAAGTGACCCTAACAACAAGTTGATGGCTACTGTCGTTCTAGATCTGCAATACAAATGGAAAATCTACAGTAAAAGAGATCTGAAACAAATAATAGCAAAATAATGTATCTAGAATAATAACCCAATTGAAAAGAAAATTTTAAATGAATAAATCTTTATCGATAACACCTGTTGAAGGAGATCTACATAATTCCCCTTCTGTGGGATGGGTCCTTTGATATCCTCGATGCTTCAAAAATAGAATTCCCTCTCTCAATCATGTGAAAAAACCAAACAAAGTGAAGAACTCAAATGGGAGCTCAAGAAAATGACGATAATGTTGACGATGATAATGATCATGGTGAAGAATGGATGAAAAACCATCCTTTATATAGAAAAGTATGGAGTTAATCTCGAAAATGGAGAATAATAAAATATTATTGACCAAATTCATATCTAACTACTTGGAATACTTTATTATATTTATTGGAGAGGGAAAATGAATTTAAAATGGTTAAATTCCTTTATTTAGAAATAATTAACAAATAAAATGATTTATTAATTATTTCGTGAGAAACAAGAAAGGTGTGAAATCAAAATAATTATTAAATAGTGATTTAATAATTATTCTAATAACAGAAATAAGGAAATTCAAATAAATAATTATTTATTTAAATATTCCTAAGGGATTTAGTCAAATGTGACAAGGAATAATTATTAAATAATGATTTAATAATAATTCCTAGAGAAAATTAAATAAATAATGATTTATCTAATTATTCTCATGGGGTTTTTTATTTAAATCATAAAATAATTTAATAAAAGTGGTTTATTAAATTATTTTCCACAGTGAAAGTGATTTTACTATGGTAAAATTAAATCCACATGGTGTATTTTGATCCACCTAGTTAGAAATGGCTAGGTGATCATTTTTTGGTGATAATAGATTTCCCCCACATGTATGAGTGTTAGGAGAAAATTGTATGACCGAAATACGTTGTAGATTACACTTCCACAAGACACCAAAAGGGGAGTCAGAGAGAGAGAGAGAGAGAGAGAGATCTAAAGCAAGTCAAGGATGGACAAATAATGGAGGGGGTGAGACCTATAATACTAATAGAAGTCTCCTTTTATGTGGTAGTACATGATCTCAAATGACATGGGGGAGGCATACCCATACCCGCTGAGATAACTAAGTACAAAGAATAATGGTGAGCACAACAATGTGGGATTGAGCTACAAAGTACATGATACATGATACACTAACATCAATGGGCTAGAAAATAATACAACGGATCCTGTATACATAATGAGCCTAGAAAAAACATAGGGCAGGACTGAAACCAATAATATCTGAGTACATGAGATACAATTCCCCTCAAACTGACATGGGGAGGGGGGATCACAACCAAGGAATCTCTACTAAATAGGAAAGGGCTCCAAAAATCTGAATGGATCATCTAGAGGAGACATGCATGCTATGGACGCTGCAAGTGGCGGAAACCGAACCCATCAAATCTACGTAACTGCATCAGGGGATGGATCAAAATCTATGGTCATCCATGCATGTGGGGGGCTACCTAAAGGGCCACCCCCTAATGACATTTGAAACATCTCACACACACCCAGGAATCATTGGGACAATCATCTGGATTTCCAAACCGTCAAGCGTACGAATCTCAATTGTGTGATAAGGAGCCGAGGTCGAGCATGTGAGAAACAACAAATTCAAAGGGAAATAATGAGTCCCTTTGCCTGATTTGAGGCACCAAATAGAGATGGAAGCTGGAACCAAGGTACACCACCCTCTACACTACTCTTATGGAATAAATGTGTTGAGGTCGACAGAAGAGAGCCCGCTAGAATTAAGGCAATGAGGAATCCTCAAAAAAGGCACAAGGGAATATAACAAAGTGACTAATGGAATGACACCAGGGATGATGATGAAAGAAAACATGATGGATAACAGACTAATGACTTCCCTTTTCAAAGCATAACAAAAATGGTTGACCTGCCAGGGACTGACTCAAATCCACAAGGGATGGTAAATGACTCAAACGGGGGTTCGTCAAAGATAGAGCAAAAGGATTGGAGACCAAATATAATTATAATGGAAGAAATGTGGAATTTAGATGAATGAAACATTGTAACGGGATGCAATGTGGACTCAGAACAAACTCCATAAGTAAAAAGGTGACACATCTCAGATGATCTGAACAAGGGTGACTCGATGATGCTGCCACATGGGTGAGGCTCGGTGGGGACCATAAACACATGAGTAAATTATGGTTACTCATGGAAAAAAATGACACGAGAGTGAACTAGTGCAAAGGTAAAGTGGTACCAAAGAATGGGTGGTTCAAATGAAGAGATTCGATTTTGAAGGGAGACAAAGTGAAACTTCATGGAAAAAATGGCTTCCAAATTACCAAAAACAAAGAGAGACCCATTATATAACTCGATGAGAGCTTTCCAATGATGCTGACGGTTCATCAAACAGAGCTATGGTTTGGTCGCAATGGGAAACAAAAAAACTAGGGTTTTTCCTATAAAAGGGTTTTTTGCCTCCAAATCCAATTCATTTGAATAGTGAGTTGTGGAGAATTTCAAGAGGAGGAGAAGGCCCTAAATCTTGTGGATATCATAGCAGAAAAAATAACCATTGAAATTTGGATCTGTGACTTTTAGGTAAGTGGCCTTACTTGTCTGAAAAATGATCTTAATGCTTCTTGGAATAATGGTTCTTGGTGAAGAATCAAGGTAAGAAAGGAAAATAGGAATGAACTACTAGAGAAGGTCTAGGATCATCCCCACCCACCAAGTCAAACATGGGGACTAAGTGATAAGTGTGAAATCTCATAGAGTAGAATGTTTGAATATAAGATATCAGACATATACGATATGTGATGTGGATATGGCTCGCCAGAGAGGTCGATAGGACAAACTATCCAAGGAATGAAACGATAATCGACCATACCTAGATAGTTGGGGTCTAGGCCAAGACTTATGTTGATCAAGTGAGAATTTGGCTAAGGGGGGTGGTGGGATCCATTATTGCAGCAATGATGTTGCAACTCTTGAGACTCCCTTATTTACTTTTATCAACCCGGTAGTTTGTAACAAACTTGGAAGTGATGGTGCTGTATACACCTCCAGTATTGCAACAATGATGTTGCAACTCCTGGGACTCCTTTATTTACTTTTATCAACCCGGTAGTTCGTAAGAAACTTGGAAGTGATGGTGTTGTATACACAAGTACTAGCTCTTACTGCAGGCTGTCACTTGATCAGCTGACACAAGTTCGCTAGGAGATCAAGCAAACTTCTATGAGTTCTCAGAAGAAGCTTTTAGTTGTGATGGAAGAAAGCTAACTCAAAGGAGGCTATTCTACTTGCAGAAAGAGGATGAAAGCTAAAAGGAAATGCAAACCCTAGTTGTACCCATTAACCCTACCTTTGCAAGAAAAAGAGATGAAACTACTGAAATGGATGCCATGGACTACTGTCAAGATAAAATGCATGTACTTAAGCTACTTCTGAAGGAAAATGTGGAAGAACCATCTTTTTGTACTTTTAAGCAATTTTATGTAGAATTATTATGTTTGTGTTTTAACTATGTGACTGTGCAGAGGTTTGGTGGCAAAAGGAGATGGATTTGGCTATTGCATATGATGAGGAGGGTGTTTAGAAGACCTAAGGAGTCCCTAGCACCCTTCTGGAGAATTCCATTGCGATCAGATTTCGAAAAATTGCTCGCATGAACTCCTACAGGAAGTCTGTAGGGGATCTATAGGAAATTTTGTAGGAAATTCTACAGGAGCAGGCCGAAAGTGATTTTTGGAGGTTTGGAGGAGGAAAAACGGTGGAAAAAAGAAAATGAAGGTTGGATGAGGGTGTTATAGGGTCTAGGACTCTGTCAATGAAGATCAAACGTGAAGGAGATGGTTGGATTTGTTCAAAAGATAAGAAAGCTATTTTGCACAAAAACATAGAAATTAGGGCTATTTGGGAAAGTGTGGCGAATGAGTGGAGAAAACCTTGAGAAATGGATTGGAGCAGGTTGGGTGATGAAAGGATGATAAGCTGGGATGGTATTCAAGTGAGCTACACACCTACTTCAAAAAATGATTCAAGGAGAGTTAAAAAAACAGAGTTTTACCTATTTTAACCTAATTCTGCCCTAAAAAACTAGAAAAGTGCTGAAAAAAATTTCATGGACAGGAAATGATACAAGAAAGCTATGAAAACTGAACAAGTAAAAATCCAAGCATGTAAATACAACTGATATCAACTTCTCCAACTCGAATTCACACACTAGCAATTGCATTGGAAAGCAGAAATAGTGTTTTGGTGGCAACAAGAGTGCTTTGGTCTCATTCATGGTCCCAAGGAGGGAGAAAGGAGATCAAAGCCTTCTTGGTAGCCTTTTTGTGGATCTTTTTCTATTATTGTAGCAAACTAACTAATAAACCTGAAGCTAGAACAACTATTCTAATCATCAAAAGCAACCTAAGTAATAAAGCAAGATTTAATCTAAATAACATAAATTATTTCATGAATGCATGAAAAACACATATAAATACAAGAAGGAGGTGCTGGGCACTTGGGTTGGGCCCAACTCCAAGAGCTACAACCCCCTTGGAAATATTAGTTCTGGTTCAAGGCTGAATTCATCTTC
Organism: Pinus tabuliformis; assembly: GCA_031772625.1. Classification (NCBI taxonomy): domain Eukaryota; kingdom Viridiplantae; phylum Streptophyta; class Pinopsida; order Pinales; family Pinaceae; genus Pinus; species Pinus tabuliformis. The sequence continues at coordinate 508,140,173 of CM062818.1, read as the reverse complement.
ATTGATCAAAAAATAATAGTCATGTCACAAAACTATTTACAGAAAGAGCTCGAAAATGAGTTGAATGCAGAGCTGCACTAAAGTGTGAAAATAGACTGTTCAATAGCTAATCTACTGAGGCCTGAGGACTTCTTATTTATACAAGTTGAGGACCCCAACATTCCTCCTAAACTTTAGGAACTCGGCTGCCAAAACTTGCAGATAGCAGCCACTTCACTAGACCTGCTCGGCTGCCCATTGAAATCATCTTTGGTGGGTTGTTGAACTCCGAGCTGTTGGTGGAGAACTCGAGGAAGGGGTCATTTAGTGTAGGAGACACCCATCCTATAAATTCTCAGCCTTGTTTCTTCAAATTTGGCTGCCAATCTGCTCATAAATGCCTAATCTTGGTCCAAAAATGTCCAAAAATCTGCAATAAGCACATATTAGACTTCGTGGTAAAATGACTATCCTCATTCACTCAATTAACATAAATATATTCAAAAGCATGCATAAAACTATGGAGAATGGTGGATTAAATGATAATAATATGCAAAATGAGCCCATATAGTTACCCATTTCTGGGGCTCATCAGGGGGAACCATCATGCCCCCAAGCATGGGATACTACCCCCCAACATATGTGATGGAGGGGACTGATATGGTATGAAAAGGTGGGAATGATGACCCCTAGTAGGAGAAGTTTATGGAGCACCATTGTGTTCCAAGTGTTCAAATAAGGGATTCAAGCATCTTGGCCAAACTGGCACGAGATCCTCTAAAGGATCATGAATAGATGTAGGGGCATATGTGACCCTTAGTAGGGATAGATGAAGTATGTTATGGGCATACCCAATGTATTTAGAGTAGTGGATTCCAAACACATGTTGATCATGTGGTTCACCATTTGTTTATGGTTGTCTTCTTATGGGAAGAATGGATATATACAGTTAGAGAAAGGAAATGTTGGATTACCAATCTCTTTTGGCACTGCATATATGAATCAAATGGATTGAATTTCTGGGTTCGCACACATGGTGTCACTATACCAAAGAGTGTATTTAGATATAAGGAACTGATGCTCACCTAGAAAACATGGGGGTTGAACAACAACAATGTCTAAGGGACTGGGTTGTTGAGGTAATATGGGGGAATGATTAAGTGGATCATCCCAAGAATGATCTGAAGTGAGAGGAGACCATAGAGGTTCTTCTAGATGGGGAAGAGTAATGGTACTAGAGTCGACACTAGCAGATGCACTAGGAGGGTTTGGGAGAATTGCTTCTCCTAGACTCTCAAATATGGATGCCCCCTTACCCAAACATTGGGTGTCAATGTAATGGCCACAAGGTGTATGTGGTTCTAATTTGTGAGTTCGAAGTAAGGGGTTAATAAACCAATCGACTTCATTATGGATGAAATCTTTGGACTCCACATCATATTGGTCATGGGTCTGCTGTGGAAGTAAGTATGCACGATGGTGCATATCATCCCAGGGATAATCAAGGGTGGTTATGGCTTCCATGATGTCTTCATCATAATGGAAGATGGATGGCCTGGAGGAAGAAAGACCATATGACAAGGAAGATCTACCTGATGAATATTCATGAGAAACAAGGTTCACATATGCATCATCATGATTGGGAGATATATGACTAGTAGAGGGGACATCTACCGATGTTGAGACCGATGTGTCTGCTGAAGGAGGTTCAACATAATCATGAGAGGATATATCTAGGGAGTTCTCAAGGAGCAATCTCATGAATGATGATAGGTAGAGGATGGGAGCAGAATTGTCTGTCATCTCGACATCAGGGGGAGGGATCACGATGGGTGGTTGGGAGACCTCCTATTTTGGAGTAGGGGTGGGACCAGACTCCATAGGTAAAGGAGAAGTGGACTCATTACGAGCAACCTCTATTTCACGAAGTACTTGAAGTGTATCGCAAAAATCTTCAAGATGAGGACAGTGATGGGAATAATGGCTATAGTTATCACACAAAGCGCAAGGGTGGTTTGTGCATAATGAGTGGATTCTCTTAGCCGATTTAGGAAAGGTTACTTGGACCTCGAGGATGTTAGGATTGGGAAAGGTATCAGTGACAACCTCTTTAATGTGAGGGAGTTCAGGATAGTTATTGGTGGCATGACCGACAACATCACACAAAGTGCAAGTAGGAAGAGGATTTGGGGGTGTAGTGGCAGTTGGAGTTTCTAGGGAGCCTTGTCTTGAGATCCCTTCTTTCGAGCTTTTCCCCCCTCTGTTATAGATCCATTTGGGCACATCAATCCCATCATCTAGATTAGTGTTTTAGGGCTCATCAAACCCTAATTTCAGTTGCTTCATGCCCTAAACAAGTCACCCCTTTGAATGCCTCCTTCCCAAACAGTTTCATGACTTGAAGACATCCAGAAATAACCTCTAGAGGGACCAGCGCAGGTAAGCCCTTGTAAAGGTGCATTGTAGAGCAGTTGAGTCCACTGCCAGGGTGCTCTGTAGAGAACTTAGGCTTCCTTTCACCTGTGGTAGGCGAAATTGAGTGAAATTCACATAGGGTTTGGGTAATATTCTTATCTTTTGGAGTCATCTAGAAGGTTCCCTCACTTATCAACTCCTATGAGCTCAAAATTGGATGAGTTAAGGTGCATCCTATCCTCTCATCCCTTCCTCCATGGAACTAATTCTAAGTATGGAAGGAAATTCAATGCCACCATTTATGGGAAAACCTCCTTCATCTTCTTATAAATTGACCACTCATCTAAGTGATCGGGGGCTGGATTATGTTGAATTGTAAGGAGATAATGTTGCTATGAGATCTGGCTTTGAAGCAAGTATTGTAATGCTACAAGTTTTTCATGCTTTTGATGTGATGTGGATGGGATCCAAGCTGGAGGAATGGCTTTGAATCAGACACCAATGGTTGTAATTCCTTCTTCTATTCAATAAAGTGTTTGAACCTTTCTCCCATATGTTTGTATTGTTCTATAATGCTTATATGTGTGAATTGTATCTGATTCCTTTCACTTATATTCAATAAATCTTTTTCTTTAATTGATTCTTTGTTTTCTGTTGTGTTTACAGTTACTTATCAATCGTATTAAGTACGGGAAGGAGTGATGGGATCGATACACAAGAGACAAGAGGAAAGTGGAACTACAAGTATGTATTCTCATCTTCTCATCTTATCTATTTCTTATAGGAAAAGACTAAAACATTTTAAATTGTTGTTCTAGATATGGCTACTTATCTAGGGAATTAGTATTTATCCGTAGATACCAAATTCTCCAAAACACCCTCGTAAGGATTTTGTGGAACTGAAGCAAAGATATGGGTAGGAATGACCGGTTGGATGGGGGTCAAAGCGATGTAAGGTTTCAACTGATAAGGTGGAGTGTTTGCAGGGGGATCAATGTACCAAACTGGAATCCCTAAGGTGGTATTAGGTAGAGTCAATCTAGCCATGACAGGTGTAGAATAAACTCTAGGAGTTGGAAACAAGAATGGTATCTGACCAAAAGGGAAATGACTTGGAAGAATAGCTCCCACATGGTTAAGGGTTGGGGGAACAAATCTAGGCGAAAAAATATTAGGAGAGGCACCAACAAAAGGGGGTGGTCCTTGAGGAGTTGTATTGTTAGGCGTGGTTGCAAACACATCAAGTTGGGAAGGTGAACACTGTTGTGAAGGCATAGCAGCCCATTTGTGGGTGGCCCATGATGCTTGGAGCATGCAAACACTTGATGAGCTAGGCTCAGAAGGAGTAGGCGGGGGGGCATAGTAAGCACCAATTAAAGAGGAATCTTTATAGATTCATGGAGAAAAAAACAAGACAATATTATTGTCAACCATGGAAGAAATGTTGGTATGAGGCGAAGTTTGGTCTTTTGGATTGTAATACGTCAACTGATTGATGATCATGATCTTTCCATTGCGGGGAAAGCACATCTTATGGTGAACCACAGATGTGACAACTAACATGGCGTAAGTATAACTACGACCCAAAATGGTGTTATACAGGGGAGCATCGATGACTTCGATTTCAATATAAACGATCTTGCCATCAACTATGAATAGGCAGTTATGATATAAGCCAAGGGGCTATGAGGGGTGACCATCCCATGCACGTAAAGTGATGATGGATGGAGATAGGTCAGTGGAACGAAGTTGTTTCCAAACACTAGCATCCATCACATATGTGGATGCACCTTTGTCAATGATACACCACTAGACAATGGTGTTTCAAATGGAGACTGGAATTTGGAAAGAAACAGATGAAGGTAAAGGAGGGTTATCTGACTTGTCAACATGAATGAAAATAATTTGATCATCTCGAGAATCTACGGTCCCTAGAGAAGATAGTAGAGCTTTTTTGTTGTGATGGGCATGTCTGGAGGACTTCAACCATTTCCATGGAATTAGGAGGTTGTGCCAAGTCATATACTATGCTATATGTATGGGTGGCTTTGGCGAAAGCAACGTTTCGACGTAACAGACCTTTGGGGATATTGGGTATGAACTCAACCTTAGGTTGAGGGATCTGTAAGGTACCATTGGGTGATGATAGAGGCTTGGTAGACACTTTGGGTTGGGACTCAGTTGTAGACTTAGTAGGTGGCATTTCATATTGATGCGAACGAGTTTGGAGGTTGAATTGGTCGGTCTTTACCTCATCAGAATTCATCATGAGAATTTGATAATCGTGGTGACTAGATGGAGGATCTGGTTGAGTAGCCTGACCTTGTGAAGGTTGGGCAACTATATACCCTTGGTGAGGAAAAGGGTTGGTAAGCATAGCGGGTTGAGATGAAGTAGGAGGGGGAGGGGGAGCAGAAGGTTGTGATCCTCGAGAAGCTGCTTAAGCATCCCATGTTTGGTGTTAGCCTCCTGTTGCAACAGGTTTCATCTTTCATGATTGACATTTTTACATGCCAAATATGTCATCTTTCTTGCAGCAAGGTTCCATATTTCCAAAGAAGAAAACCAGAGAAGAAGTGATAAAGTGTGCCAATTCAAATGCCACTGCTGTTTCCAATTTTGATGAGTTTTTCCAGTTTTGAAGATTTTTTCATTGAAGGGAGGTCCAAACAGTCTAATCTTGGTCTCCCTAGGTTTCAATTTATTGTTTTAGAATATAGAGAATGACATCTATCCAAACAGTCTAATATTGGCAGATTTGTAGATAGGTAGAGAATCAAAGGGACCCAACTGTTTAATCTGGGCCCTGGCAGAAATAAGTGTAGATGTAGATAGGAAAACAGAAAAAGAAAAATTGTAAAGCTAGGTCTGCAAGTCTAAGTGCACCCAAAACAAAAAGAAGAAAAAATGTTAGGACAGTAGGCTGCGTAGGTAGCTTTGATGTGGCAGAATCATGATTGGTGATCAATTTTGTATCTCACAATGTCTTATCTTTTCAGATCACAGTTAGCAGGCAGTTTTCATAAGGTGGAGACTCAAGCTGGAGATTCACTAACCTCCCCCTTCTTCTCATCCCCCAAGTCACTTACTAACATCCCCCAAGAGGTCAAGATCTGCTTGAGCCTCTCAGTTTCATCATTTCCATGACATGTGCCTTGGTGAAGATCTGCTTCACTCAAGGATTGCTCACTCAGTTTTTGTGAGTCTTCTTTTCCCCAAAATGGCCTAAGGTCTCATACCTTAGCGCCCTCTTTCATCTCCATATTAACTACTGACTTTATTACATAACTCCCTATCAGTTTTCCCCTTCCCCTACTAAAAGCATGTATATAAATCCCCTTATGTAAATATCCCCTCCCTAGCAATATAGCCATATTATTCACTAAGTCAGGGAAATCTTAGTCCATCTGGGACTGTTTTTAGCCCATCCGAGTCATTAGGGAGCTAGTTTGACATCTGGTCAGCTAGTAACCTCTTCCCTAGCCCAAAAAACCTTCAAAAACCCATGTTTTACCCTTGTTCTAATATTCTCCCTGTAAAAATTCACCCTGGCGCACTAAACCCTACAAAAACCCATTTTTCTGCACCTTTTTCCTAAATTCTGTGCATAAATTGACTAAACTCCGCTCATAAATCCTCAAAAACCCACTTTATACCCCTTATCCCTAAGTCCCGAGCGCAGTATATTAACCCGCCCGTTGTTAAACCCCATATAACAATCAAACCCTGCTAAACCATAGTTTAAACCCACCCGCGCGAATATTAAAAAAGGAATATTCCTGGAATATCCCCACCCCTTATCCCTCCGCCATATCGTAGTTACCGCCGACCGTTGGATCTCCCGCCCCCCAGATCAATGGCTGGCGGGCATCCCCATCCCCGATGTGCCCGAGCTTCAGTGTTCGGGAGATGGGCGGTATTACCCGCCGTACTCTCGCCACGCGTCAGGCTCTGGGCTGTGTCGGAGCCCCCTCCCCCAAAACCACCTATGCCCATAAGCGGTGCGCCAGAAACCGCTTACCGCCCTGTGACGTCACCACCCACGTCACCCCCCTGCCCAGTCACATGCCCAGTTATCTGCCTGCGTGGCCCCCTGCCACGTGTCCTGCCACCGCACCTGCCACCGTACATGCCACGTCATCGTTTGTATGTGATGACATCATGCTGATGTCATCTTGCCACGTCGCCTTGTTGACGTCATGCTGACGTCACCCGCCGTACAATGTCACATCATGCTGATGTCATCAGCACTTTTTGGGCGCAAAGGCGCGAAAGTCGCACTTCGGAGCCCCGGAATCCAATTCTGAGGCAGTTTTTGATGAGCGATTTGCGCTCGCAGGATTTTTTTAGGCCAAAATGGAGAATCTTCAGGGAATCTTTAGGGAATCTTCTCATCATGCGGCCCCAGGAAGCCCGAAAAGGCACAAAAATGATCCGTTTTCTTCACAGAGCATACCAAAAGGAGCAGAAGACAATTCCAGATGATACAGAGGCCGAACAACGGCCATTTACTGGTGATTAGACCTGCAACACATCAGATCAGTGATCCAGATTTTCTCAAAGAGTATCAGTGGAAGAAAAGACGCCAAAGAGTATCAGCAAAGATTTGTTTAGGGGCTCGATGCACCTGAACATTGATGAAGCCCCCAGAAAGTCAAATCAAAAGGCATCAACCCATCCTTGCCTTCAAATCACCATTAAGGCATTCAAAGCACCAGGACAGCAAGGAAGCAGAAACCCATGCATATTTATTTCAGAAGACATTGCACCAAGGCACCCAGGACTACATCATTTATTCATTTTCTTTTTACAGCCGCCCCCAGCGCAGCCTGAGAATGTTCATGCATTTATTTCAGATAGGAGTAGGTCAATAAATTATTTTTTATGACCTGATTAGGTAAATATGTAATAAAAGCAGTAGATAGAAAGTTTTGTCCTATATATACCACCCTCTGTATAGTTTTAAGGGTTGGTTAATTGAGAATTTTCACTAGAGACTCGCATTGTATACCTGAGTTTTTCTATAATCAGATATTGCCGAAAGCTTGGAGATCAAACTGTCTGTTGTAAATGAATGTTTTGGAGACATGAAGATGGAATTCTTGTGCTGCAGCCTGAAACAATAAGTGCATCTTACCTCTGTTTGTTGTTTTCATTATCTAAATAGCAGAAAGAAAGAATAGCCTAGAATTAGTTTAATTACTCTCTATGCTCAGTTTCTGCTATTTCTTTATGTTTTCTTCTGAATGAATCGATTATGAATATGAATTCCTTCTGGCTCATATTTACCCTGATTCACCAGTGTTTGCCAATTATCTAGGGATTCTTGACTGCCCCTAGGTAGCGCTCTGTTACTTCTCTCTGTTAAGTTGATTGAGGGATTCTTAACTGCCCCTCATCGCTTAGCATTTCTTTCCATCACTCATAAACCTGAAACATTGTTTCCTGCACAGTTATCTTGCTCCATTTTCCCTCTGTTGTGACCAAGAAAATGCACCAGCAGTCCTCCTCCTCGACTCCACGCCCAATGGTTTGAAACTCTCAAACTATGTTTTGCCTCTCAACCTGAAAACATCAATTTTCCCACCACAATCAAAACAAAAACCCTCTGGACTCAAGACCTAGCCTAAAATCCTTTCCAGACAAAGCTAAATCCTAAAGAGAGAGCCCTCTCTGACTGCAGGTCTTCTAGAACCTGCAGCCCAAAGTGGTCTGTGGTTACCTCGGCCGTATCCTTTTCTAGATCTTAAGGACAACCTGAGTGATAACATAATGGCGACTCCGCTGGGGACCTTCCTCAGTTAGTTTCACGAAGAAGGTAGGAAAGCTCTGCTCAGACCATAAACCAATTTTGCCAATCACTGTCTTTTTCTTAAAACTACAGATGAAGCCTGAATGTCAGCCAGGTAGCCTTTGAAACTGTTCTTGTTTTACATCAATAGGAGTAAATAAATGCTGCTTCAGTCAATCTTCATGCTAGTTTTAAGTTACAGATAGTTGCCCCATATTTTAACCCTTTCCCTATGATTTCTAAAAATTATTCCCAAAAAAATACAAAAAAACAAATTCAGAAGCTGGCTCCAAAGAGAAAAACGCAATATACTAGATCAAACCCAGATCCAGATCCTCCAGCTGTTTTTGAAAACCCTAACCTAATCCCAAAGTTCATAAGGAAGCAAGAAAAACCAGAAAGTTTTGCTGATTTGAGTCCTGAAACAGCTCTGCCAAGTGTTGTTCCAACTCCTATCAAGGTTTTATTCCGGTCAACCCCTACTTCCCCTAGTACATCATCTGCATCTCAGAACACTCCTTCCACACCTTCATTCATTGCACATACCCCCATTACCACAACTACTACTACAGCCGTTCCAGTTAACCCTGTTATCCCTGTAATCCCTGTTGTCCCAGTTGTTCTTGTTATCCCTGCCAATATGGCTAATAGATATGCACCCTTGCAACTCCCTGCTAACCCTGCGGCTTTACCTCAAGATTACCAATCCAAGATTACATATTTTGATTCCACAGGACCTTTTACTGCACTTCAGCATACTAAAAAGATGCAAGATTATTTTGAAAGTTACGAAATAGATGATGATACTGTGAGAGTGAGAATTTTTGTCCAGAGTTTGGCCGGTGATGTTAGAACTTGGTTCAGATCACTTGCTGCAAACTCCATAGGCAATCCTGATCAGCTTTACCAGTCCTTTACTAAGAGATGGGAGAAAAAAACAGCTCCTTTGCACATACTAGCTGAGTATGACAATATCAAGAGAGGTCCACAAGAAACAGTTTTAGAATACTGTGCAAGATTTAACAACATTTACAATGCAATACCACAGAATTTACGGCCTCCACCTGACCTTGCTCTGTACAAATTCCCTGACGGTTTTGACCCTGACATGGCATATCAGTTGAAAGAAAGATCCCCTGCAACCCTTGCAGACGCACAAAATATTGTTGTAACCGTAGAAGCTAACTTAATCGCCAAAAGAAATAGAGCCCGAACGGAAAGAAGAACTACCTTTAAGGAAGAACCCTCAGCCTTTGACCAGAAACTAGATGCTATTATTAGTGGCCTGCAAAGACTAGGAGAAAGAGTGGAAACTGTTGAAAGAAAATCATCATGGGAAGGACAACAGTCCAATCCTGCAAGGACCCCAAATTTCAGAAAAGCACAGAATACAAATGCTGGTAGATCTAATCCTGACCATGACATAAGACCCCCTTTCCAAGACAATTATGTAGAAGAATCTACATCCAGTCAGCCTATAGAAGACGACCACATGAATCTAATGGATTTAAAAGGTGAAGATCAAACTTTCCTAACACAAGAAGATCAAGATGAGCATGACTGCAATCAATTCCAAACTAAAACTGGTGAGTCTTTCGATTTTAAACAAGGATATGATACTGCTGTATACGAAGTGCACAAACAATACAAGCTGAGAACTAGAACCATCGACATACCTGAACCCAGCAAAACAAAGGATAACAAACAACCCAACAAGAATAAAAACAAAGCTGTCATAACAGAACCGACTAATACAAACGTCCCAAATCTGAATGAAGTCACAGTAGAAGATATAACAGATATGCAGCCTTCTGTCAATCAGCCGCTGCCATCTTCTTCCTTCAAAGAAAACTCAAACAATGTTCCAAAAAGTTCTGCTGAAACTGAAAAACCACAAACAGTCAACCCTCACAGCGCTGATAGAGAAAAGCAAAACGCTGACAATTCAAATGAAAAGGAAAAAACTGCTAGTGTCAACACCAAGACTCCATTGGAGAAGCCTTTTAATTTAGAGGCAGAAATAAGCAAAATCAAGATATCAGTCCCTCTATCAGAACTTGCAAAACATGAGGCTCTGCTGTTAGGCCTTAAACTGCTCAAGACTCTAGGAGCTGAAAAAGTGTCTATCCTAGGTGACTTCGATTTAGTAATACAACAGATGAAAGGTAATTTTGTTACCAATGATAACAGAATGAGAGCCTACAGAACCGCTGCAAATAACATACTCAATGCATTCACCAAATTCAAGCTTGACAAGATTTCATGAAATCATAACATTCATGACCACATCTTAGCCACATTCGCTAGCACGTGCAAGCTTCCTTTTGGCCCAAACCATCATTTTACCGCAGAGATAAAACATAGGCCCGCTGTCCCAAACAATGTTAGAGATTGGCAAGTTTTCGAAAACGACACCCAGATCAACAATTTTCTCACCCTCGAGAAAGAATTTTGAAACATTAACATTGATATGGATGCTGTGACAGACTTAGAACAGCAAACAGAGGAAAATCAGCAAGTTGTAACTGCTGAAATAGCTAAACAAATTCTGAGACCCACTGTCTTTGATAAAGAAAACATTGAACAGCTGAAACAAATGCCATTAGAAGGAATTGCCAAAACAGAAGAAGAAATCATTGACCTGAAAGACAACTTTTTACCTGCTGGCTTGACCCCGCTTGAAGACATGTTTGACGCCAATGATGTTCCCAGAAAGCCAAAATTGCAACCCATAAATACTGAAATTGAAGAGCATAACATAGGCACAGCAGAGAATCCCAGAATGATCAAGCTGTCCAAAAATCTACCACCTGATCAAAAGCCCAAATACATTGATTTATTCAAAGAATTCCAAGACGTATTTGCCTGGAGTTATGAGGATTTGAAATCCTACGACACCTCAGTAATCCAACACACAATCCCCTTAAAACCAAATCAGAAACCTTTCAAATAGAAATTGAGAAGAATTAACCCAATGCTTCTCCCCCCGATTGAAAAAGAAGTAAAAAGGATGTGGGAAGCGGGCATAATAGCACCCATCAGATTTTCTGAATGGGTATCCAATCTAGTCCCTACGAGGAAAAGGACAGGCGAAATCAGACTCTGCGTAGATCTCAGAAATTTAAATCAAGTCTCATTAAAAGACCATTACCCTCTGCCCAAAATGGACCACATCTTGCAGAGAGTAGTGGGAGCATCTAGAATATCTTTACTAGATGGATTTTCAGGTTTCAACCAAATACTTGTTCACCCAGATGACCAGGACAAAACAACTTTTACCACACCCTGGGGAACATTTAAATATGTTAAGATGCCATTTGGACTTAAAAACGCTGGCGCCACCTTTCAGAGAGTAATGGATATTGTGTTTTCTAAGGAGATACATGATTTTTTAGTTGTCTATCTTGATGATCTCACCCCATTTTCCAAATCTGATGAAGAACACCTCAAGCACCTCAGGCAAATTTTCATGACATGCAGAAAATATGGAATTTCCTTGAATCCTAAGAAGTCCTTATTTGGCCTTGAAGAAGGAAAATTACTTGGCCACATTATATCAAAGGACAGGATAAGAATAGATCCTGAAAGAATCCAAGCAATACTCCAAATTCCATACCCCAGAAAAATAAAAGAGCTACAAGCATTCCTTGGGAAAATCAACTTTTTGAGAAGATTCATTCCAAATCTGGCTGAATTAATAAGACTGTTAAGCAACATGTTAAAGAAGGATGCCAAGGTAAAATGGTCGCCTAAAACTAAACAGGCTTTTGAAAGTATAAAATCTGCCTTGACCCAAGCCCCTGTCCTTACCAGCCCTCAGTTTGATAAAGACTTCATCATATTTTCATTTGCCTCAGACCACACAATCGCTGTTATCCTGTTACAAAAAGATGAAGAAGGAAACGAAAAACCAATCGCATTCTTTAGCTGAGCTTTAAGAGATGCCCCTATGAAATACCCTATAATGGAAAAACAGGCCTACGCCTTGGTTAAAGCAATCAAGGACTTTCGAATTTACATTCTGTACTCTCACGTTATTGCATATGTCACACACGCTGCTGTAAAAGACATACTGACCCAAGAAGGACTAGAAGGCAAGAGAGGAAAATGGATCGCAAACATTCTGGAGTTTGACATAGAAATAAAACCGACCAAGCTGATAAAGGGACAAGGTTTAGCTAAACTTATGTCCGAAACAAACTTTCAAGTCTTAGACATTAACCAGCTGGACAATGAACTGGAGCTGGCGACTCCACAGATCAGTGAAATATTTCTGCAATGCCCTTGGTACGCTGATATATGTTATGTATTGTTAAACCTGTGTGCTCCCCCAGGATTTTCCAGAACAAAGAAAAGATTTCTGAAAATGAAGGCTTTAAAGTTTTGTGTTTTAGATGGTGCATTATTTCAGAAAAATCATGAAGGTATATTGCTTAACTGTTTAACCATGAATGAAACTAACAATGTCATAAAAGAATTTCATGCAGGTGATTGTGGAGGACACCTTTACTGGAAGTCCACGGTTGATAAAATTTTGAGAGCTGGTTTTTACTGGCCCACCCTTTTTGCAGATGTTAAAAAGTTTGTTGTTTCATGTCACAAATGCCAGATTTTTGAAGGAAAGAGAAAACTATTACCCCTCCCTCTCAAACCAATCTCAACAGAAAAACCTTTTCAACAATGGGGTCTAGACTTCATTGGAGAAATTCATCCCTCTTCCTCAGGCCAGCACAAATGGATCCTAACAGCTACTGACTATTTCACTAAATGGGTTGAAGCCATTCCCTGTAGGCAAGCCAACGATACCATCATTATCCAATTCCTTGAGTGCAATATCCTTTCTAGATTTGGCTGCCCTGAGAAAATCATCACTGATAATGCCGTTGCTTTCAAATCCAAAAGGATGATCAATTTCTGTCATAAGTTTCATATTACCCTGGGCCACTCTACTGCTTATTACCCTCAAGGTAATGGCCCGGCAGAATCTTCAAATAAGAGTCTCATAAACATCATAAAGAAGGTGCTAGAAGAAAACAAGAAGAATTGGCACAAGAAGCTGATAAATGCCCTATGGGCAGATAGACTTGCAACAAAGAAATCAATTGGGATGAGCCCTTATGAGCTCGTATACGGCATGGAGGCTAGATTTCCATCATCCCTGGGCATCCCAACAATCAGACTGTTACAAGGGATCCAAGCAGAACCAAATGACATTCAAAGAAGAATTAATCAGACAATTCACCTTCAGCAAACCAGAGAAAAAGTCTATGACAGAGCTCAAATACTGCAAGAGAAGCTCAAAACCATGTTTGATAAAAGAGCTAAAGTTGAAGATTTTTACATTGGTGACAAATTTCTAAGGTGGGATTCGCGAAGAGAAGACAAAGGCAAACATGCAAAGTTTGATTTTCTATGGAAAGACCCTTTTATTATTTCTGCTGTTCAGGGAAATAATACATATTTTCTTAAATCTATGGAGGATAGCACTGTTGAAGAAGGGCCTGTGAATGGCCGTATGCTGAAGCATTATCATGAGCCTTGTTGTTGAACACAAGTCAGCTTTGTACATAGCCCTGGGTATGTTTTTTGTACAATTATATTGTGTATATATCAGCACTGTATTTTATTCCTTTTGATAAGCAGGCCGATTATTGAAGGAACAACAGTAAATTCATGAAGGCATAGCTGATGCAGATTGTCCAGTTTTTAAAGATCTATCTCTGTATCAATCTCAGCAAGGCAGCAAGAGTAACAATGTCATAACAACAATTCAGGTCAAAGAGAAGTTGTTTTTCACTTGCAATTTTCAGGCAAGAAAAGGTTAATAGAAGAGGAAAAATTTCAGCAATTGTTTCAGACCAAAGCTGAAGGAAGTACATCAATTTGCAATCCATGTTTTCAAAGATATATTCTCAGGCAGCATTGTACATAATAATCCAGCACGCAGAAGAAAGCTGGCGTTGCTGAGCAGTTCACAAAGATTCACTTAAGGAGAAGGTTGTTTTGTCATAGAGTTTCATATTTTTAACAGCCAGAGCAAAGAAGTTTTTCAGTTTACAGTGACAACAGAGATCAAGGCAATCTGACCTGCTGTTCTTGACTTTTCACAAGGAAAAGCCATCCCCAAGTGGAGCCACTGTTAGCCTCCTGTTGCAACAGGTTTCATCTTTCATGATTGACATTTTTACATGCCAAATATGTCATCTTTCTTGCAGCAAGGTTCCATATTTCCAAAGAAGAAAACCAGAGAAGAAGTGATAAAGTGTGCCAATTCAAATGCCACTGTTGTTTCCAATTTTGATGAGTTGTTCCAGTTTTGAAGATTTTTTCATTGAAGGGAGGTCCAAACAGTATAATCTTGGTCTCCCTAGGTTTCAGTTTACTGTTTTAGAATATAGAGAATGACATATGTCCAAACAGTCTAATCTTGGCAGATTTGTAGATAGGTAGAGAATCAAAGGGACCCAACTGTTTAATCTGGGCCCTGGGAGAAATAAGTGTAGATGTAGATAGGAAAATAGAAAAAGAAAAATTGTAAAGCTGGGTCTGCAAGTCTAAGTGCACCCAAAACAAAAAGAATAAAAAATGTTAGGACAGTAGGCTGGGTAGGTAGCTTTGATGTGGCAGAATCATGATTGGTGATCAATTTTGTATCTCACAATGTCTTATCTTTTCAGATCACAGTTAGCAGGCAATTTTCATAAGGTGGAGACTCAAGCTGGAGATTCACTAACCTCCCCCTTCTTCTCATCCCCCAAGTCACTTACTAACATCCCCCAAGAGGTTAAGATCTGCTTGAGCCTCTCAGTTTCATCATTTCCATGACATGTGCCTTGGTGAAGATCTGCTTCACTCAAGGATTGCTCACTTAGTTTTTGTGAGTCTTCTTTTCCCCAAAATGGCATAAGGTCTCATACCTTAGCGCCCTCTTTCATCTCCATATTAACTACTGACTTTATTACATAACTCCCTATCAGTTTTCCCCTTCCCCTACTAAAAGCATGTATATAAATCCCCTTATGTAAATATCCCCTCCAAGGATAATTTTAGGGGCGAATGTTCGCCCTTTGGCGAAATTAAGGGGTTTTAAATTTTTAGTGGGCGAATATTTTGTATCATAGTACATTTTTACAAATCACCTCAAATAGCCCACCTTATTTTAAGGGAGGGGGTAAAAAAGGTAAATTTAGCCCTTGAAATTAGGACTTACAACCTTCCATTCGCCCATTTTCAAGAATAGGTTTTATTTAAGTGAATCCATTCGCCCATTTTCAAGAATAGGTTTTATTTAAGTGAATCCTATGGGCCAAATACCATATTTATAAAAGAGGTATGGTAAATTAATAAAAATATAAATAAATGAGAGGTATGGTAAATAAATAAAACATTTTTTATATTTACTCCATAAGTCACCTTATATACATGTAAGGGTGTAAACAAATAAAAATATAAGTAGAGTGGAGGTATGGTAAATAAATAAAACGTCTTTCTATACTTACTCAAAAGGTATGGTAAATAAATAAAAATATAAATAAACTAGACGTATCGTAAATAAATAAAACCTATTTTTATATTTAGTCTATAACCCTCGTTATATTTATGAAGGCTCAAGAAAGAGATTTTATTTAAGTGAATCCTATGGGCCAAATACCATATTTGTAAAAGAGGTATGGTAAATTAATAAAAATATAAATAAACGAGAGGTATGGTAAACAAATAAAACATTTTTTTATATTTACTCCATAATTCACCTTATATTTACGAACACTCAAAAAATGGGTTATATTTAGGTGAAACCTATGGCCAAAATACTATGGGACAAATACCATGGACTAGATTGTTATTAATACGATGCAAAAAACCATTATTAACCCTAATATTAGAATTAATAAAAATAAAAATGGCACATGGTATTGACCCATGGTATTCGCCAAAATGGCACATGGTATTGACCCATGGTATTCACCTGGAATGTAGCCTATTTAAATGGGGGAATTAAACCAGCATGTAGCCTATGCTAAGATTCACTAGGACTTTACAAAGTTTTATTATTTAGTGAAAGACTCACCAAGATCTTACAAGATTTTATAATTGAGTAAAATATTCGCCATGCCTGGTGAGAGATTCGCCAAAAAATTATATATACATATTATATTATTGATAAAATCGCCTTCTATTTTTCCTATATACCATGGAGATTCGCCCATTTATTATATTTATAAATTTAGGGGGGGTTCTTAAAATTTTCCCTGATCGCCTCCCTGGCAATATAGCCATATTATTCACTAAGTCAGGGAAATCTTAGTCCATCTGGGACTGTTTTTAGCCCATCCGAGTCATTAGGGAGCTAGTTTGACATCTGGTCAGCTAGTAACCTCTTCCCTAGCCCAAAAAACCTTCAAAAACCCATGTTTTACCCTTGTTCTAATATTCTCCCTATAAAAATTTACCCTGGCGCACTAAACCCTGCAAAAACCCATTTTTCTACACCTTTTTCCTAAATTCTGTGCATAAATTGACTAAACCCCGCTCATAAATCCTCAAAAACCCACTTTATACCCCTTATACCTAAGTCCCGAGCGCAGTATATTAACCCGCCCGTTGGTAAACCCCATATAACAGTCAAACCCCGCCAAACCATAGTTTAAACCCACCCGCGCGAATATTAAAAAAGGAATATTCCTGGAATATCTCCGCCCCTTATCCCTCCGCCATATCGTAGTTACCGCCAACCGTTGGATCTCTCGCCCCCCGGATCAACGGCTGGCGGGCATCCCCATCCTTGACGTGCCCGAGCTTTAGCGTCCGGGAGATGGGCGGTATTACTCGCCGTACTCCCGCCACGCATCAGGCTCTGGGCTGTGGCAGAGCCCCCTCCCCCGAAACCACCTATGCCCATAAGCGGTGTGCCAGAAACCGCTTACTGCCCTATGACGTCACCGCCCATGTCACCCCCCTGCCCAGTCACATGTCCAGTCATCTGCCTGCGTGGCCCCCTGCCACGTGTCCTGCCACTGCACCTGCCACCGTACATGCCACGTCATCGTCCGTACGTGATGACATCATGCTGATGTCATCCTGCCACGTCGCCCTGCTGACGTCACCCGCCGTACAATGTCACATCATGCTGACGTCATCAGCACTTTTTGGGCGCAAAGGCGCGAAAGTCGCACTTCGGAGCCCCGAAATGTAATTCTGAGGCAGTTTTTGATGAGCGATTTGCGCTCGCAGGATTTTTTTAGGCCAAAAAGGAGAATCTTCAGGGAATCTTTAGGGAATCTTCTCATCATGCGGCTCCAGGAAGCCCGAAAAGGCGCAAAAATGATCCGTTTTCTTCACAGAGCATACCAAAAGGAGCAGAAGACAATTCCAGATGACACAAAGGCCGAAAAGCGGCCATTTACTGGTGATTAGACCCGCAGCACATCAGATCAGCGATCCAGATTTTGTCAAAGAGTATCAGTGGAAGAAAAGACGCCAAAGAGTATCAGCAAAGATTTGTTTAGGGGCTCGATGCACCTGAACATTGATGAAGCCCCCAGAAAGTCAAATCAATAAGCATCAGCGCATCCTTGCCTTCAAATCACCATTAAGGCATTCAAAGCACCAGGACAGCAAGGAAGCAGAAACCCATGAATATTTATTTCAGAAGACATTGGACCAAGACACCCAGGACTACATCATTTATTCATTTTCTTTTTACGGCCGCCCCCAGTGCAGCCTGAGAATGTTCATGCATTTATTTCAGATAGGAGTATGTCAATAAATTATTTTTTATGACCTAATTAGGTCAAGATGTAATAAAAGCAGTAGATAGAAAGTTTTGTCCTATATATACCACCCTCTGTATAGTTTTAAGGGTTGGTTAATTGAGAATTTTCACTAGAGACTCGCATTGTATACCTGAGTTTTTCTATAATCAGATATTGCCGAAAGCTTGGAGATCAAACTGTCTGTTGTAAATGAATGTTTTGGAGACATGAAGATGGAATTCTTGTGCTGCAGCCTGAAACAATAAGTGCATCTTACCTCTGTTTGTTGTTTTCATTATCTAAATAGCAGAAAGAAAGAATAGCCTAGAATTAGTTTAATTACTCTCTATGCTCAGTTTCTGCTATTTCTTTATGTTTTCTTCTGAATGAATCGGTTATGAATATGAATTCCTTCTGGCTCATATTTACCCTGATTCACCTGTGTTTGCCAATTATCTAGGGATTCTTGACTGCCCCTAGGTAGCGCTCTGTTACTTCTCTCTGTTAAGTTGATTGAGGGATTCTTAACTGCCCCTCATCGCTTAGCATTTCTTTCCATCACTCATAAACTTGAAACATTGTTTCCTGTGCAGCTATCTTGCTCCATTTTCCCTCTGTTGTGACCAAGAAAACGCACCAGCAGTCCTCCTCCTCGACTCCATGCCCAATGGTTTGAAACTCTCAGACTATGTTTTGCCTCTCAACCTGAAAACATCAATTTTCCCACCACAATCAAAACAAAAACCCTCTAGACTCAAGACCTAGCCTAAAATCCTTTCCAAACAAAGCTAAATCCTAAAGAGAGAGCCCTCTCTGACTGTAGGTCGGCTAGAACCTGCAGCCCAAAGTGGTCTGTGGTTACCTCGGTCGTATCCTTTTCTAGAGCTTAAGGACAACCTGAGTGATAACATAATGGCGACTCTGCTGGGGACCTTCCTCAGTTAGATTCACGAAGAAGGTAGGAAAGCTCTGCTCAGACCATAAACCAATTTTGCCAATCACTGTCTTTTTCTTAAAACTACAGATGAAGCCTGAATGTCAGCCAGGTAGCCTTTGAAACTGTTCTTGTTTTACATCAACAGGAGTAAATAAATGCTGCTTCAGTCAATCTTCATGTTAGTTTTAAGTTACAGATAGTTGTCCCATATTTTAATAATTTCCCTGCGATTTCTAAAAATATTCCTAGAAAAATACCAAAAAACGAATTCAGAAGCTGGCTCCAAAGAGAAAAACGCGATATACTAGATCAAACCCAGATCCAGATCCTCCAGCTGTTTTTGAAAACCCTAACCTAATCCCAAAGTTCATTAGGAAGCAAGAAAAACCAGAAAGTTTTGCTGATTTGAGTCCTGAAACAGCTCTGCCAAGTGCTGTTCCAACTCCTGTCAAGGTTTTATTCCGGTCAACCCCTGCTTCCCCTAGTACATCATCCGCATCTCATAACACTCCTTCCACACCTTCATTCATTGCACATACCCCCATTACCACAACTACTACTACAGCCGTTCCAATTAACCCTGTTATCCCTATAATCCCTGTTGTCCCAGTTGTTCCTGTTATCCCTGCCAATATGGCTAATAGATATGCACCCCTGCAACTCCCTGCTAACCCTGCGGCTTTACCTCAAGATTACCAATCCAAGATTACATATTTTGATTCCACAGGACCTTTTACTGCCCTTCAGCATGCTAAAAAGATGCAAGATTATTTTGAAAGTTACGAAATAGATGATGATACTGTGAGAATGAGAATTTTTGTCCAGAGTTTGGCCGGTGATGTTAGAACTTGGTTCAGATCACTTGCTGCAAACTCCATAGCCACTCCTGATCAGCTTTACCAGTCCTTTACCGACAGATGGGAGAAGAAGACAGCCCCTTTGCACATACTAGCTGAATATGACAATATCAAGAGAGGTCCACAAGAAACAGTTTTAGAATACTGTGCAAGATTCAACAACGTTTACAATGCAATACCACAGAATTTACGGCCTCCACCTGACCTTGCTCTGTACAAATTCCCTGACGGTTTTGACCCTGACATGGCATACCAGTTGAAAGAAAGATCCTCTGCAACCCTTGCAGACGCACAAAATATTGTTGTAACCGTAGAAGCTAACTTAATTGCCAAAAGAAATAGAGCCTGAACGGAAAGAAGAACTACCTTTAAGGAAGAACCCTCAACCTTTGACCAGAAACTAGATGCTATTACTAGTGGCCTGCAAAGACTGGGAGAAAGAGTGGAAACTGTTGAAAGAAAAGCATCATGGGAAGGACAACAGTCCAATCCTGCAAGGACCCCAAATTTCAGAAAAGCACAGAACATAAATGCTAGATCTAGTCCAGACCATGACATAAGACCCCCTTTCCAAGACAATTATGTAGAAGGATCTACATCCAGTCAGCCTATAGAAGACGACCACATGAATCTGATGGATTTAAAAGGTAAAGATCAAACTTTCCTAACACAAGAAGATGAAGATGAGCATGACTGCAATCAATTCCAAACTAAAACTGGTGAGTCTTTTGATTTTAAACAAGGATATGATACTGCTGTATACGAAGTGCACAAACAATACAAGCTGAGAACTAGGACCATCGACATACCTGAACCTAGCAAAACAAAGGATAACAAACAGCCCAACAAGAATAAAAACAAAGCTGTCATAACAGATTCAACTAATACAAAAGTCCCAAATCCGAATGAAGTCACTGTAGAAGATATAACAGATACGCAGCCTTCTGTCAATCAGTCGCTGCCATCTTCTTCCTTCAAAGAAAACTCAAACAATGTTCCAAAAAGTTCTGCTGAAACTGAAAAACCACAAACAATCAACCCTCACAGCGCTGCCAGAGAAAAGCAAAACACTGACAATTCAAATGAAAAGGAAAAAACTGCTAGTGTCAACACCAAGACTCCATTGGAGAAGCCTTTTAATTTAGAGGCAGAAATAAGCAAAATCAAGATATCAGTCCCTCTATCAGAACTTGCAAAACATGAGGTATACAGAGAACAAATTCAAAGATCACTTCAACTACCAGAAAGTAGAGATGATGTAAACGTTCTGGACGATTCCCCTAAACTGCTATTTGGCCCGGAAGTTAATGGAAAATCGACGCATGGACCTATCCCACCTTTCTATGTAAGTTTGCATATACATGATAAGATTCTACACAACGCTATGTTTGACTCAGGTGCATCGCACAATCTGATGCCTAAAGCAGTTATGGACAAACTGAACCTTGACATCACAAGACCTTACAAAGATTTATTTTCATTTGACTCAAGTCAAGTGAAATGTTTAGGTCTCATCAAAGATCTGTGTGTTTCCTTAGTCCAATACCCTAACAAAACCATCCTCATGGATGTAGTAGTGGCTGACATCCCACCAAAGTATGGTATGCTCCTCTCGAGATCATGGGGAGCAAAGCTTCAAGGATCCCTTCAATTAGACCTATCATATGCCACCATTTCAGTCTTTGGGCAACCAAAGAGACTGTACAGAGAAATGCTGATGAAGTACGTGGTGAGTAGTGAAAGCAAACCTGAAAATTTTCCCATTTACTCAATTCATTCAGACATGGACTCTTTTATCTTATTCAATGATGAAACGAATCTGCCCACTGAAGGTAGACTGTTGGCTTTAGAAATAGATAGACACATAAACGAAGAATCAGTTGCCCAAATTGAAGAAATTGACAAAACAGTTGAAACAACCAGCATGCTAGAAAAAGATCCCCAAACAGAAATTTTAAATCTGCCCAATCCTAAAACAGATCAATCTCTTAATGCTGACCTCAAGCAAGAAATCACATGGTATTTAGAGTTTGATGGTTCTGTCAACAAATTAGGAGCAGGGGCAGGTGTCTAGATTCATAATACTCATGACAACCATGCAGAAGGACATGCCTACAGACTGAATTTTAAATGCACAAACAACATGGCAGAGTATGAGGCTCTACTGTTAGACCTTAAACTGCTCAAGACTCTAGGAGCTGAAAAAGTGTCTATCCTAGGTGACTCTGATTTAGTAATACAACAGATGAAAGGTAATTTTGTTACCAATGATAACAGAATGAGAGCCTACAGAACCGCTGCAACTAACATACTCAATGCATTCACCGAATTCAAGCTTGACAAGATTTCACGAAATCATAACATTTTGGCCCAAACCATCATTTTACCGTAGAGATAAAACGTAGGCCCGTTGTCCCAAACAACGTTAGAGATTGGCAAGTTTTCGAAAACGACACCCAGATCAACAATTTTCTCACCCTCGAGCAAGAATTTTCAAACATTAACATCGATATGGATGCTGTGACAGACTTAGAACAGCAAACAGAGGAAAATCAGCAAGCTGTAACTGCTGAAACAGCTAAACAAATTATGAGACCCACTGTCTTTGATAAAGAAAACATTGAACATCTGAAACAAATGCCATTAGAAGAAATTGCCAAAACAGAAGAAGAAATCATTGACCTGAAAGACAACTTTTTACCTGCTGGCCTGACCCCGCTTGAAGACATGTTTGACGCCAATGATGTTCCCAGAAAGCCAAAATTGCAACCCATAAATACTGAAATTGAAGAGCATAACATAGGCACAGCAGAGAATCCCAGAATGATCAAGCTGTCCAAAAATCTACCACCTGATCAAAAGCCCAAATACATTGATTTATTCAAAGAATTCCAAGACGTATTTGCCTGGAGTTATGAGGATTTGAAATCCTACGACACCTCGGTAATCCAACACACAATCCCCTTAAAACCAAACCAGAAACCTTTCAAATAGAAATTGAGAAGAATTAACCCAATGCTTCTCCCCCCGATTGAAAAAGAAGTAAAAAGGATGTGGGAAGCGGGCATAATAGCACCCATCAGATTTTCTGAATGGGTATCCAATCTGGTCCCTACGAGGAAAAAGACAGGCGAAATCAGACTCTGCGTAGATCTCAGAAATTTAAATCAAGTCTCATTAAAAGACCATTACCCTCTGCCCAAAATGGACCACATCTTGCAGAGAGTAGTGGGAGCATCTAGAATATCTTTACTAGATGGCTTTTCAGGTTTCAACCAAATACTTGTTCACCCAGATGACCAGGACAAAACAACTTTTACCACACCCCGGGGAACATTTAAATATGTTAAGATGCCATTTGGACTTAAAAACGCTGGCGCAACCTTTCAGAGAGCAATGGATATTGCGTTTGCTAAGGAGATACATGATTTTTTAGTTGTCTATCTTGATGATCTCACCCCATTTTCCAAATCTGATGAAGAACACCTCAAGCACCTCAGGCAAATTTTCATGACATGCAGAAAATATGGAATTTCCTTGAATCCTAAGAAGTCCTTATTTGGACTTGAAGAAGGAAAATTACTTGGCCACATTATATCAAAGGACGGGATAAGAATAGATCCTGAAAGAATCCAAGCTATACTCCAAATTCCATACCCCAGAAACATAAAAGAGCTACAAGCATTCCTTGGGAAAATCAACTTTTTGAAAAGATTCATTCCAAATCTGGCTGAATTAATAAGACTGTTAAGCAACATTTTAAAGAAGGATGCCAAGGTAAAATGGTCGCCTGAAACTAAACAGGCTTTTGAAAGTATAAAATCTGCCTTGACCCAAGCCCCTGTCCTTACCAGCCCTCAGTTTGACAAAGACTTCATCATATTTTCATTTGCCTCAGACCACACAATCGCTGTTGTCCTGTTACAAAAAGATGAAGAAGGAAACGAAAAACCAATCGCATTCTTCAGCCGAGCTTTAAGAGATGCCCCTCTGAAATACCCCATAATGGAAAAACAGGCCTACGCCTTGGTTAAAGCAATCAAGGACTTTCGAATTTACATTCTGTACTCTCATGTTATTGCCTATGTCCCACATGCTGCTGTAAAAGACATACTGACCCAAGAAGGACTAGAAGGCAAGAGAGGAAAATGGATCGCAAACATTCTGGAATTTGACATAGAAATAAAACCAACCAAGCTGATAAAGGGACAAGGTTTAGCTAAACTTATGTCCGAAACAAACTTTCAAGTCTTAGACATTAACCAGCTAGACAATGAACCGGAGCTGGCGACTCCACAGATCAGTGAAATATTTCTACAATGCCCTTGGTACGCTGATATATGTTATGTATTGTTAAACCTGTGTGCTCCCCCAGGATTGTCCAGAACAAAGAAAAGATTTCTGAAAATGAAGGCTTTAAAGTTTTGTGTTTTAGATGGTGCATTATTTTGGAAAAATCATGAAGGTATATTGCTTAACTGTTTAACCATGAATGAAACTAACAATGTCATGAAAGAATTTCATGCAGGTGATTGTGGAGAACACCTTTACTGGAAGTCCACGGCTGATAAAATTTTGAGAGCTGGCTTTTACTGGCCCACCCTTTTTGCAGATGTTAAAAAGTTTGCTGTCTCATGTCACAAATGCCAAATTTTTGAAGGAAAAAGAAAGCTGTTACCTCTCCCTCTCAAACCCATCTCAACAGAAAAACCTTTTCAACAATGGGGTCTAGACTTCATTGGAGAAATTCACTCCCCTTCCTCAGGCCAGCACAAATGGATCCTAACAGCCACTGACTATTTCACTAAATGGGTTGAAGCCATTCCCTGTAGGCAAGCCAACGATACCATCATTATCCAATTCCTTGAGTGCAATATCCTTTCTAGATTTGGCTGCCCTAAGAAAATCATCACTGATAATGCCGCTGCTTTCAAATCCAAAAGGATGATCAATTTCTGTTATAAGTTTCATATTACCCTGGGCCACTCTACTGTTTATTACCCTCAAGGTAATGGCCTGGCAGAATCTTCAAATAAGAGTCTCATAAACATCATAAAGAAGGTGCTAGAAGAAAACAAGAAGAATTGGCACAAGAAGCTGATAAATGCCCTATGGGCAGACAGACTTGCAACAAAGAAATCCATTGGGATGAGCCCTTATGAGCTTGTATATGGCATGGAGGCCAGATTTCCATCATCCCTGGGCATCCCAACAATCAGACTGTTACAAGAGATCCAAGCAGAACCAAATGACATTCAAAGAAGAATTAATCAGACAATTCACCTTCAGCAAACCAGAGAACAAGTCTATGACAGAGCTCAAATACTGCAAGAGAAGCTCAAAAACATGTTTGATAAAAGAGCTAAAGCTGAAGATTTTTACATTGGTGAAAAAGTTCTAAGGTGGGATTCACGAAGAGAAGACAAAGGCAAACATGCAAAGTTTAATTTTCTATGGAAAGACCCTTTTATTATTTCTGTTGTTCAGGGAAATAATACATATTTTCTTAAATCTATGGAGGATAGCACTGTTGAAGAAGGGCCTGTGAATGGCCGTATGCTAAAGCATTATCATGAGCCTTGTTGTTGAACACAAGGCAGCTTTGTACATAGCCCTAGGTATGTTTTTTGTACAGTTATATTGTGTATATATCAGCACTGTATTTTATTCCTTTTGATAAGCAGGCCGATTATTGAAGGAACAGCAGTAAATTCATGAAGGCATAGCCGATGCAGATTGTCCAGTTTTTAAAGATCTATCTCTGTATCAATCTCAGCAAGGCAGCAAGAGTAACAATGTCATAACAGCAGATCGGGTCAAAGAGAAGCTGTTTTGCACTTGCAATTTTCAGCCAAGAAAAGGTTAACAGAAGAGGAAAAATTTCAGCGATTGTTTCAGACCAAAGCTGAAGGAAGTACATCAATTTGCAATCCATGTTTTCAAAGATATATTCTCAGGCAGCATTGTACATAATAATCTAGCACGCAGAAGAAAGCAGGCGTTGCTGAGCAGTTCACAAAGATTCACTTGAGGAGAAGATTGTTTTGTCACAGAGTTTCATATTTTTAACAGCCAGAGCAAAGAAGTTTTTCAGTTTACAGTGACAACAGAGATCAAGGCAATCTGACCTGCTGTTCTTGACTTTTCACAAGGAAAAGCCATCCCCAAGTGGAGCCACTGTTAGCCTCCTGTTGCAACAGGTTTCATCTTTCATGATTGACATTTTTACATGCCAAATATGTCATCTTTCTTGCAGCAAGGTTCCATATTTCCAGAGAAGAAAACCAGAGAAGAAGTGATAAAGTGTGCCAATTCAAATGCCACTGCTGTTTCCAATTTTGATGAGTTGTTCCAGTTTTGAAGATTTTTTCATTGAAGGGAGGTCCAAACAGTCTAATCTTGGTCTCCCTAGGTTTCAATTTACTGTTTTAGAATATAGAGAATTACATCTGTCCAAACAGTCTAATCTTGGCAGATTTGTAGATAGGTAGAGAATCAAAGGGACCCAACTGTTTAATCTGGGCCCTGGCAAAAATAAGTGTAGATGTAGATAGGAAAACAGAAAAAGAAAAATTGTAAAGCTGGGTCTGCAAGTCTAAGTGCACCCAAAACAAAAAGAAGAAAAAATGTTAGGAGAGTAGGCTGGGTAGGTAGCTTTGATGTGGCAGAATCATGATTGGTGATCAATTTTGTATCTCACAATGTCTTATCTTTTCAGATCACAGTTAGCAGGCAGTTTTCATAAGGTGGAGACTCAAGCTGGAGATTCACTAACCTCCCCCTTCTTCTCATCCCCCAAGTCACTTACTAACATCCCCCAAGATGTTAAGATCTGCGTGAGCCTCTCAGTTTCATCATTTCCATGACATGTGCCTTGGTGAAGATCTCCTTCACTCAAGGATTTCTCACTCAGTTTTTGTGAGTCTTCTTTTCCCCAAAATGGCCTAAAGTCTCATACCTTAGCGCCCTCTTTCATCTCCATATTAACTACTGACTTTATTGCATAACTCCCTATCAGTTTTCCCCTTCCCCTACTAAAAGCATGTATATAAATCCCCTTATGTAAATATCCCCTCCCTGGCAATATAGCCATATTATTCACTAAGTCAGGGAAATCACAGTCCATCTGGGACTGTTTTTAGCCCATCCGAGTCATTGGGGAGCTAGTTTGACATTTGGTCAGCTAGTAACCTCTTCCCTAGCCCAAAAAACCTTCAAAAACCCATGTTTTACCCTTGTTCTAATATTCTCCCTGTAAAAATTCACCCTGGCGCACTAAACCCTACAAAAACCCATTTTTCTGCACCTTTTTCTAAATTCTGTGCATAAATTGACTAAACCCCACTCATAAATCCTCAAAAACCCACTTTATACCCCTTATCCCTAAGTCCCGAGCGCAGTATATTAACCCGCCCGTTGTTAAACCCCATATAATAGTCAAACCCCGCCAAACGATAGTTTAAACCCACCCGCGCTAATATTAAAAAAGGAATATTCCTGGAATATCCCCGCCCCTTATCCCTACGCCATATCGTAGTTACCACCGACCGTTGGATCTCTTGCCCCCCGGATCAACGGCTGGCGGGCATCCCCATCCCCGACATGCCCGAGCTTTAGCATCTGGGAGATGGGCGGTATTACCCGCCGTACTCCCGCCACGCGTCAGGCTCTGGGCTGTGGCGGAGCCCCCTCTTAAGCAGTGCGCCAGAAACCGCTTACCGCCCTCTGACGTCACCGCCCACGTCACCCCCTTGCCCAGTCACATGTCTAGTCATCTGCCTACGTGGCCCCCTGCCACCGCACCTGCCACCGTACATGCCACATCATCGTCCATACGTGATGACGTCATCCTGCCACGTCACCCTACTGACGTCATGCTGACGTCACCCGCGTACAATGTCACATCATGCTGACGTCATTAGCACTTTTTGGGCACAAAGGCGCGAAAGTCGCACTTCGGAGCCCCGGAATCTAATTCTGAGGCAGTTTTTGATGAGCGATTTGCGCTCGTAGGATTTTTTTAGGCCAAAAAGGAGAATCTTCAGGGAATCTTTAGGGAATCTTCTCATCATGCGGCCCCAGGAAGCCCGAAAAGGCGCAAAAATGATCTGTTTTCTTCACAGAGCATACCAAAAGGAGCAGAAGACAATTCCAGATGATACAGAGGCCGAACAGCGGCCATTTACTGGTGATTAGACCCGCAGCACATCAGATCAGCGATCCAAATTTTGTCAAAGAGTATCAGTGGAAGAAAAGACGCCAAAGAGTATCAGCAAAGATTTGTTTAGGGGATCGATGCACCTGAACATTGATGAAGCCCCCAGAAAGTCAAATCAATAAGCATCAGCCCATCCTTGCCTTCAAATCACCATTAAGGCATTCAAAGCACCAGGACAGCAAGGAAGCAGAAACCCATGCATATTTATTTCAGAAGACATTGCACCAAGGCACCCAGGACTACATCATTTATTCATTTTCTTTTTACGGCCGCCCCCAGCGCAGCCTGAGAATGTTCATGCATTTATTTCAGATAGGAGTAGGTCAATAAATTATTTTTTATGACCTGATTAGGTCAAGATGTAATAAAAGCAGTAGATAGAAAGTTTTGTCCTATATATACCACCCTCTGTATAGTTTTAAGGGTTGGTTAATTGAGAATTTTCACTAGAGACTCGCATTGTATACCTGAGTTTTTCTATAATCAGATATTGCCGAAAGCTTGGAGATCAAACTGTCTGTTGTAAATGAATGTTTTGGAGACATGAAGATGGAATTCTTGTGCTGCAGCCTGAAACAATAAGTGCATCTTACCTCTGTTTGTTGTTTTCATTATCTAAATAGCAGAAAGAAAGAATAGCCTAGAATTAGTTTAATTACTCTCTATGCTCAGTTTCTGCTATTTCTTTATGTTTTCTTCTGAATGAATCGGTTATGAATATGAATTCCTTCTGGCTCATATTTACCCTGATTCACCTGTGTTTGCCAATTATCTAGGGATTCTTGACTGCCCCTAGGTAGCGCTCTATTACTTCTCTCTGTTAAGTTGATTGAGGGATTCTTAACTGCCCCTCATCGCTTAGCATTTCTTTCCATCACTCATAAACCTGAAACATTGTTTCCTGCGCAACTATCTTGCTCCATTTTCCCTCTGTTGTGACCAAGAAAACGCACCAGCAGTCCTCCTCCTCGACTCCACGCCCAATGGTTTGAAACTCTCAGACTATGTTTTGCCTCTCAACCTGAAAACATCAATTTTCCCACCACAATCAAAACAAAAACCCTCTGGACTCAAGACCTAGCCTAAAATCCTTTCCAAACAAAGCTAAATCCTAAAGAGAGAGCCCTCTCTGACTACAGGTCGGCTAGAACCTGCAGCCCAAAGTGGTCTGTGGTTACCTTGGCCGTATCCTTTTCCAGAGCTTAAGGACAACCTGAGTGATAACACTTGGCACATCTGAGGTAACATGGGACACTCATGAGTATAAGGACCATAGACTCCACAAGAAGGACAAGGTTTGTTCGTACAAGGATCCTTGTTGTGCTTGGGCTGACCGCCCTGTTGTTGGTTTGTGGGGTTAGGTGGAGGACCCTAAGGGGCATTGGGTGGAGCACATTAGTTGCCTTGGTTACCTTGAGGTTGATGGTTCCTATTACCCTTCCCCTTGTTCCATTTCTTGGGATTTTGGGGATTAGGGCCGCTCTACTGAGCATACACTTGTCCTTGTGGAGGAGGTGCTTACTGCGGCGGAGGGGGAGAAAGCATGGGGGTATGAGGCACTGGTGCCGAAGGAGATGGAGTGCTAGGTTGTGTGTATGGATAATATGGATATGGGGAAACATTGGTATAATTATGCAATGCAACGACTAGCCTTGGCATCGATTGATGTAGACGGGGATATGCATATGGTGTGCTGGGACCTGGATAAGGAGTGCCCTGATAAGGATTGGGGGAGGGATAATTGTACATGGGACTGGTCCCTCCCTGAGGCTAACCATAACTCATCTGAGGAGGAGCATATGGTTGGGGGTGTGACAGTGTAAACATAACCTGATTGGGCATAAATTAGGTCAAATTTGAGAGCTATCTGGAGAGATTCTTCCTTAGATTGAGGAAAGTGAGAAGCGACATATTTCGCAATGGGGGCCAACAACGATCTAAGAAACGAATCCATATAGACTTGGTCTTCAAATTTAGGATCTCGACAAATTCTCCTCCTTCTACACCATTCCTGAACATGGTCGGAAAGGAGAGTGGCAGAAGTTTGATGGAATGAAGTCAAAAGTTCAGTATCAGTATCATAACAGAGAGGTAACTAGAAATATGAAAGAAAGGATGTGGCAAGAGTCGCTAAAGTGGAATGGTTTTCCCTAGGCTGGTCTACATACCACTTCACAGTATCTCTAGTGAGCGTGCATTGGAACAACTGAAGACAGAGGGAGTTGTCAGTAATAGAATTGGATGAACACCACATATGAAAGGAGTGAACATGATTGGTTGGGTCTTCTCCAAGATTACCCTCAAACTTCGGGATGTTTGAAGGGAGTTTTGTAGGCATTGTTGGCCATGTGGGATCGTGGAGAAGGGGATCATTGATAAGATGGTTAAAATCTAGGAGACTTAGACCAACGACAAAAGGAAGTAAAGGAGTTAGAGTGACCACACCAGTTGAGGTTCCTCTAGTGGGCATACCCTGGTTGGCTTTCGGGTTACCGCCATGGGTTATTGCACCTGCATTGGTGCTTGACATGATGGAAATATGAGGATGAGGGGATGCGGAATCAAAGGATGAATGGATGAACCAGTAGACTCAGAATGATGACTCAATGGAAGACTGGGAGGATGAACTCGCACCCGACGAGGAGGAGTGATATGGCCTAATGGGAACTAAGGGTGAAGCCCTCGAATTCAAAACGACAAACACCTTGGAGGTGCTATGATGTCTAGACTAAGTAATAATGATAGGAAGAAAAGAGCAAAAAACAAAAAGCAAACACTTAATGCAGTGGTGCCAAGTGTAAACTAACTAATTTAATGATGTTACTCTAATGCAAGTAAACACGTCCTATAAAATAAAAAAGATCTATAGCATATAGGTGATCTGAATCCTCAAAAAATACTAGATCTATTGTTTTATATGGCCTTCCAAAGAACTTCTTACTTGACGAAATCTCACCCCGCAAGCAAATCTGTCCAGAGAAAGGTGGGGTGGAGGACCAACTGCTTCCCGCATCGAGTCCTATAAGGTATTTTCCTAAGATTGGTCACTACAGTTATCTTCATCCCACATGAATGGTCGAGTCTTGAGCTTCATTGTAGTCAGCCATCGCACGGAATTCCCTACCATGGGTTGGGTAGCCTTAGGAGAACTGCTCGCACGATGACCTAGCCTAACCCCCTCTGAATCGGGTTTCTGATGCACTTTGGCTTTGATCGTGGGATGGTGAAGGATTTTAAGCTCCCTAATATGACAAATTCTATGTCTCAATGAAAAGTGACCGATGGGTGTTATTGGAAGCCTATCCCATCGACCCTACACCTACACTACAAAGATTGTTTGGCCCTAATGCCCAAGTGGGCTTAATCTATGTGTGTTGATTTATTAAGGTGTAGTGTTTAATGTCTTGGCTTGGCGGTGTTAACCAAGATCTTGTTTTCTTAAGATGTGAGTGTGTGTAAAAAATGTGTCAAGTGGATGAGTTAATTAAGCATGTTTCTTGATGCCATTTGCCATTGAAAGTAAAAATTTATTTTACTCTGAATGAATTTGAAATGACAAAAAATTAAACAGTCAATCAAGCATACACAACCCCACCCACAAGGGATACTAAGTAGCTAAGAAAGAGAAGGCAAAAAAGATACTCAAAGACACATAAAGAGGACAAAAATATTTGATGTCAAGGGACTGGGATCTAAAGGCCCTAAGCTGCTGAAAATGGTGCAGACAAACAACAAAAATCAGAAGTGAAAACTACTATAAGGGACAGGTATGAAGCTCTAAGACCTAGGATGCTCAAGGGGATCCTAAGGGGAAAAAGGAAAACCCAAAATCTAAAGTGAGAAAAAGGCAAAAAAAACCTATCCAATGGATCTAAAAAGTAATGGATCAAATCTGAAAAACAAATGCTAAAAATGTTGAAAACCCTAGACTCCCCACTCAACAAATGTCTTCCTAACAATGTGGAGGAGTACTCTAAACCCTAGGGGGATACTTCCTTCCTAAAAGAGACAAAACAAGTGGATCTAGGTCTAAGGGAGACTGATTAACACATCTGAAAAACCCAAACCAGTCTACAGACAACACTTTCAGATAAACTGTAAAAAAATGAAAATTTTCAGAAAAGTTGTGGAACGCAGGTATTGACCTGTTTTCAGAGCTAGCGCAATTTCTGGGGCAAAAAGTATGCTCTAGAGTGCACTAAAGAGGAAACAAGGTGTGCTCTATTATCGATAGTCTCATTCGGCATATTTCAGACAGATGTTGACATCTCCTGCTCAGATGGTACCTCTGACCTACGGAAAAGACTAGAAACCCTTTAGATTCTGAAAAATTGCCATAATAGGGCTTAAAAATGGAAATAAAAATTGAGAGGCCTAAAAAAGGTTGAAGAAACCCTTAAATTTCTAAAACTTCAGTCATCCAAGAACGTCATTATTAAACTAGTGGAGTTGCCATTTGTTGACGACAAATGTAACTAAAGACCCAGTGGAGTCGCCATTTGTTAGTGTGAAAATTCCTGGAAGGCGTACAAAAAAATCCTCACTTAAGTCATTAGATGACAAGGGACCCTAAAAAAAGGTTGATGGTTGTTTTGATTCTAGATCTACAATACAAATGGAAAACTTGTAGTAAAAGAAAACAAGATCTAAAACAAATAGTAGCAAAATAATGTATCCAGAATAATAACCCAATTGGAAAGACAATTTTAAATGAATAAATCTTTATTGATAACACCTAGTGAAGGAGATCTATAGATTGGTCTATAAGTCCCCCTCCGTGGGATGGGTCCTTTGATATCCTTGATGCTTCAGAAATAGAATTCCCTCTCTCAATCGTGTGAAAAACCCAAACAAAGTGAAGAACTCAAATGGGAGCTCAAGAAAATGACAATAATGTTGACGATGATAATGATCATGGTGAAGAATGGATGAAAAACCCTCATTTATATAGCAAAGTATGGAGTTAATCTCAAAAATGGAGAATAATAAAATATTATTGACCAAATTCAGATCTAACTACTTGGAATACTTTATTATATTTATTGGAGAGGGAAAAGGAATTTAAAATGGTTAAATTCCTTTATTTAGAAATAATTAACAAATAAAATGATTTATTAACTATTTCGCGAGAAACAAGAAATGTGTGAAATCAAAACAATTATTAAATAATGATTTAATAATTATTCTAATGACATAAATAAGAAAATTCAAATAAATAATAATTTATTTAAATATTCCTAAGGGATTTAGTTAAATGTGACAAGCAATGATTATTAAATAATTATTTAATAATAATTCCTAGAGAAAAATAAATAAATAGTGATTTATCTAATTATTCTCATGGGGTTTTTTTATTTAAATCAAAAAATAATTTAATAAAAGTGGTTTACTAAATTATTTCCCATAGTGAAAGTGATTTTAATATGGTAAAATTAAATCCACATGGTGTATTTCAATCCACCTAGTTAGAAATGGCTAGGTGATCATTTTTTGGTGATAACACAGGCATGAATGTGGGATCTCATAGAACAACCAATCCAACAACAACCAAGGGAATCTAGAGGTTAAACCACCTCCACCCTCACTAAAGCGTGATCACACCAAAACCGATGCTTCGATCACAACCGACCTGAACTTGGAATGCCATCCAAAATCCATCACTATCCTTAAGGGATTTTTTGTCTCCTTGTCTCTCAGGCTTTACCGCATTTCAATCCTGGATCACTGGGTCTTATGTTGGGATGGGGACCCCCAGGTCCAATTTTGTCTAAGTTTTGGATTTTGTAATATTGTAAAGTCTCCGCAATTTGAAGAGCCGAGCGTGCAGAATGTTAAGAGTCAAACGAGCTATTAGGAGGGTCAAAGCCCCTTATTTTGTAAAGGGATGGGCTATTTTGAAGATACAATGAACTCCGCCCATGGTTCATGGACCATGCTAATGTAATGTAAAATATATAAAAAGGAGTCATCTAGGAGTCATTAGGCAATTCTAAGTTGATGGATAGTTGATAAGTAAGATTTTGAGTCTGTAAGCCCGTATTCTGGTGAAGGGGAAGGCTCCTACAAATGAGTGCACATAGACCTTGTTAATTCTGCAATTGAGTGCACGGGCCCCTGTAGCTATGTGTGTAGGGTCAGAAGATTTGTATGTATTGAAGATCTGAAGTAATAAAGCAAATTGAAGAAATTATGTGTGTTATGTGTTTATTTATATGTTCTATGACTTTTTTCTCAGTTATGATTTAGTTCTCTATTATATTGATTTAATTTCATCACGAAGATTCAGATCTACTTTGGTTTAGTAACTTATGCATGTTAGAACACCTAAGTGAAGCTCGTAGATCTAATTAAGTAGAAATCACCATAAGTATGTGATTCAAAAGATAAGGGTTTGCGAAGGCTAGATAGGGACCTAATTTAAGGAAACACCTCATTGCTACATCACATAGCCTTCTAGATGCAAAAACCTAGTTCTAGCATCCCCCAATAATGCCTTGAATGAAACTACAGTCTGCGCTAAGCATACTATTTCCGAAAGGGTCAATAGTGTAGGGTTGTGTTGGTTAGCATAGCTAACTCTGAACCTGGGTCCAAGCGCCCTCAAGCCAAAAAATGGTTCTATTGCTGAGACCAATAGCTATCTGAGGGATGTGTGATGTGGCGTCCATGGATACCAACTAGGAAAGAAATCAAGAAGTTGCACAAGTTTTCAGGCCAAGAAAATTGAAATCTGTGTTGGTCCAAAGAAAGGTGGTTCCAGAGATATATTTAGACAGAAGAGCATGAAATTTTATTTTCATCATTCCCTTGAAAATTACACGAGTGGCTGTCTAAGCTAGTGGACAACAAACCTACTTGGAAACATGATGATCCTATTGTGTGGATTCCTGAACTGATCAAGCGCCTTGAAGAGTCTGATTATAAGGTCGCAAGGGTCGTTGACTATTGGATCTATAGTATTTTGGGCGGTTTCAACATTGAAATTGAAATTGACGTGTATGTATCTTATAGCGAAGCTGAACATCGATTCTTTAAGGGTCTGAGAGGTAAGTACCTGAGATCACTAAAAAATTCAATTAAAATGTTGTTGTATGAAAAGGGTGTTATGCCTTTGAATTGATGTTTAAAAGAGGCTAGACTAGATCTACGTGAACCGGAAAGAGATTCAGATCTGATTGGGACAAATACACTGAAGGTGCGTACATTCCCTTGTTGAGTGAATCAAATGGCAAAGAAGAAAGGACCAGCCCTAACACACTTGGAGGTTCGCTACAGGCAGAAGGTTAGGGCACTTCTGGGATTTCGCATCCATCCACCCCATCTCCGTCTTCATCACCACCTCCTACACCTATGCCTCCACCTCCACCTTCATTCTTTAGTATGGTGAATAGAGTTAAAATGCTTGTATTCAAGGGTCGGGGATCAAAGGATCCTAATCAGTTTTGGTTCGTAGCCGAAGCTATGTGGAAGGCACAACAGATCAATGATAATGACATGAAGAAAGTGGAACTAGTTACAACGCTACAGGATACATCTCTTGCATGGTATATCAAATATAGTACAACCAATCCAAATGCTACGTTGGTCGAGACAAAGACTATGATGAATGTGGAATTTAGAAAGCTGAAATCAGAAGCTTAGTGTGTCACTGAAATAAAAGGAGATCAAATAGACAGTTAACGAGTTCGCGTGGGATATGGAGCATAG
Organism: Pinus tabuliformis; assembly: GCA_031772625.1. NCBI lineage: Eukaryota > Viridiplantae > Streptophyta > Pinopsida > Pinales > Pinaceae > Pinus > Pinus tabuliformis. Next base: position 508,104,517 of record CM062818.1, on the reverse strand, counting down.
GTTGAAGTGCTTACTAAGACAAGCAAATATTCAGATTTTGGACGAACAACATAAGGAATGGTGCATAGCTTTTCTATTGCTACATTTAAGATTTCCTTTGTCTCAACAAAATATTGGATCTCAGGTTGAAGCATTAGAGATTGCGATGAAGTTAGAGGCTTCGCCGATCCAGGATACGAATATAGGAATCCAACAGATCCAGTTACAGTTAGCAGGCCTGCATATGGAATTACAGGATCTGAAGAAGGGAAAGGAGGTTCATTCACGACTATGCCCTAAACTTTGGTGCATGAAGTGCAAGGTTTTAGGCCATTATAAGGATCAGTTCCCTATATACCAGGATTATATAGTTGCGGGAGGTCCCAACCCGCTGAAACCAGAGTCTCCTGGTTGATCAAGAGTTGGTTAAAGCGTCTAATGTAGTATCTTTCAAGTCCCAAGAATGCATACGACACACATTTGTTATCTACTACAAAATTTTATGCAGTCACCAAGTAAACTCTTCTACACATTTTGTAAATCAGTTGGCCATGATGAACGAGATTGTCGAAGCTATGATTTGATGATAGATAGAACCCCGATATATAGGATGCAAGCTGAAATTTGGAACGACCAATGATCACCTATGACTTGCGAAGGATTCCAAGGACATGGAAGAGGATGAGGAGGAGGTGCTGGAAGAGGTCGGGGCTAGATCATCTGCTATAACTGTGGGGAACTAGGACATTTTGCGCGTGAATGTCAGAATCCAACTCATCCTTCTTGTTAATACTGTAAGCAGTTTGATCATGTTATAGAAGAGTGTCCTATATTAATAAAAAAAATGCAGGAAAAGAAGAACCAAAAACCAACGCAGAACATTCAGATGATGCGATCAAAACTGCGCGAAGACAATCCTAGTGTCAATATAGTAACGTGAAGTGGTATATCAATTGTTAAAGACCTTGTAGAAGGTAAATCAGATACATGGGTTCGTAGGGCTGGCAAAAAGAATGTTGGATTTGACTTACATAGAGAAAAGGAGACATTTATGGAGGCAGGGAAATTTTTTATGGATCTAGGTGCTTCTATGTCTAAAACTTAGAAACAAATAGTCCCACATAGATAAATCCGAAGGAAGTACTGCGATGGAGAACTTTGATCCCATAGTGTTGAAATTGTTTCTACAGACATGCATGAAGATGTTGAGGGACCATAAGGCAGTTTAAGGACTCTAATAATTGATAGATAATTGCACTAGTAAGGACAAGCAACTCCCAGAACAATGCACAAAAAATAAGGTGAACCAGAGCAAGAAGAGGATTGGTATGGAAATGCGGTTGACAACACAAATTGGTGATTTTGATATGGACCAAATACTTCTAGACTTAGGATATGACGCTAATGTATTGCCAAAATAGACTTGGGAATGTATGGGGAAACCTAATTTGCAGTGGTCGTTGATCCAGTTGCGCATGGCGAACCAACAAAAGATAATTCTGATGGGTCACCTACATGGAGTGTTTGTAGATATTGAAGGAGCCAGTGTGCTCACAAACTTTGACATTATTGAAATAGTAGATGATAGTAATCCATCCCCATAATTTCTCGGGATTGATTGGGCTTTCAACATGAATAATATTATTAATTTGAAGAGGTGAAGTATGGTATTTGAAAAGAATAGCCTTCGAATAGTTGTTCCATTGGATCCAGCTAAAGGTGCATGATACACAGAACCAATTCATGATGACTATGACGATGAAGACATTGATCACATATATAAGTTCACTGTACGAGACGAAGACTGGATTCATCCCATTGCATATGGACATATCAGTTTGGAAAAGGATAGCTCATGCCAATTAGACTCAGATGAAGAATTAGAAAATTGGCAGAATTGGTTGCATGAGGTCTCTACACTACGATGCAATAGGCTTACAAAGTCTCTGCATTGTATGTCAACAGAGGTACGTAAATTACCTTATTGTATTCGGATAGATGATGTCAATACTTTTCTTGACCATTTTGAAAGAGACGTACCAGAGGAGCATAGGTTACAGACTCTATATTTGGATTTAAGAGCTACGCCTGCAAGATGGTGGGGAACCCACAAGGATAATATTGTTGATTGGAAGGAATATCATAGGCTGATGAGATTAATATTTGGCTCTACAATAACACATCTTAGTGAAAAGTACATAGGTAAAGACAACCCGCACGAACATCTGGCTCGATGGACCAAGGCTTGGGGAGAGGTACATCAACTGGAATGGGTACATATCTTTATTCATACCTTAGACATTATACCGACGAACTGGTATTTTGAGATGGAGTTGCAACACGGGACTGCTGATTGGGTTGAAATGAAGGAGAGTTTTCTTCTTACGTTTAGATTTGAAGACGAGTTTGAATGCATTGAGGGGGTGCTTCAGGCGATTAAGGCAGTGATCTTCCGAGTGCACATGAAACCTATAACTTGGATGCAGCATGACTAGAGAACAGAGCTAAAACATGTGCTAGAATGCTATAATGTTACTACATAAGAAGGCGATGAGGATCCACGAAATATCAACATTCCTAAGTTAGAAGGACTGTGTGAAGTAGCAGGACTTGATGCAAAGATCCCTGATATCTCATAGCTGGTAAAGACAAAACAAGTAAATATTGGCTCAGAAGAAGAACCAAAGTTCACACACATTGGCGACTATTGGGATGAAGACACGGTCGGAAAGGTTGCTAAATTACTGCATGAATATCAGGACTTATTTCCAACAAAATTATCTGAATTGAAGGGCATAGTAGGTGATTTGGGTGTGATGAAGATCAATTTAAAACCAGACGTGAAACCAATTAAGTAGCGCCCATATTGACTGAACCCCAAGTATAAGGAAAAGGTACGAGAAGAGTTGGATAAGATGCTCGCGGCAGGTATAATTGAGCCAGTGGAAGAGTTGGAATGGGTCAGTCTGATGGTGGTCCAGGAAAAGAAAACAAAGGGTGATATAAGGATCTACGTAGATATGCAAAAGTTAAATTATGCATGCGTGCATGACCCCTTTCCTACACCTTTTACAGATGAGGTTCTAAAAAACGTTGGTGGATGGGAGTCCTATTCGTTCACAGATGGATTTTTGGGATATCACCAAATTAAGATTGTGTCGAAGGATAGAAGAAAGACTACCTTCACTGCAGAATGGGGGTCTTTCCAATATACAATTATGCCTTTTGGACTTGAAATTTCCCCTTTAATATTTTCAAGGGTGGTAGTCCAGCATTCAAGGAATTTATTCACAAGTTTCTAGAGGTCTACTTTGACGATTGGACAGTCTTTAGGTTGGTTAAGAAACATGTTTCTAATATGCACCTAATGTTGGATACGTGCAGGAAGTATCTGATTTCCTTGAATTTGAAGAAATGTATTTTCTGTGTACCTTATGGAATATTGTTGGGACATGCCGTATGTAAGTAGGGATTGATGGTAGACCCTGACAAGATTGTTGTAATTATCAATTTCGATCCACCCAAGAATGTAAAATAGCTATGTGCATCTTCGGGTCATATAGGGTATTATAGGAACTTTATAAAGGCATACGTGCAGATCACTGTGCCAATGGAGAAGTTATTGAAGAAGGACGCTACATTTTGCTGGCGTGATGACTACCAGAAGAGCTTGGATGTTCATAAGGAGAAGATGGTTATTGCGCCAATCCTAGTATTCCCATATTGGAAGAAAGAGCTTCATGTGCATGTAGATGCATCATGTATAGCATTGGGAGATGTTTTAACTTAACCAGGTAAAGGAGATATTTCCTTTGCAAGTAGAAAACTAAGGTAGAGCGAAACTATTCAACCACATAACAAGAAGGGTTAGCCATGGTATATGCGCTACAAAATTTAGGAATTATCTGCTAGGTGCGCACTTAAAATGTATACGAATCATTATGCATTGAAATATTTGGTCAATAATCCTGTGTTGGGGGGGAGGTTGGTAGATGGTTTCTTCTCTTCCAAGAGTATGGTTTTGAAATGATAGTTAAGCTAGGGAGGTTAAATTTTAGACCTGATCACCTCTCTTGGATCGAGAATAGTGAAGAACTGACTAATATCGATGAAGGGTTACCTGACACACAACTCTTCGCTGTCAAAGTTGTTGATGAAAATTTTGCAAACATTAATTTTTTTTTTCTATTGGCGTAGCTCCTAAATGATACACAATGAAAAAAAAAAAGGAATTAGTGGTAAGGGCTGTAGATTATCCAGTCATTATAGGACCCTTATATAAGATGGGACCAGATGAATTTCTGTGTTGATATGTACATGAGTATGAATGACACAGTATTTTGGTAGAAGCGCATGGGTTTGTCGCAGGATGACACTATGCAGGTAAGCCAACTGTGCAAAAAATTCTATGAGCAAGATTATGGTGGGCTATGGTATGTAAAGATTCTAAGGAGTACTGTAGTGTGTGCAATGTGTTTCAGAGGACTGGAAGATTATCGCGAAGAGATGAATTTCCCTTAAACTCATAGGTCACGCTACAAGCATTCAATAAATGGGAAATTGACATCATTGGACCAATTAATCCGCTAGGGAAGAAGACGAGTGCACGTTATATTATCATTGCGATTGACTATTTGACTAGATGGGCAGAGGCATAGCCTATGTTGAGAAATGGCAATAGGAAGTTCTAGTTTAATTTTTCCTTGAATTAAACTGAGAATTAAAATCGAATTCTATTCTCATAGCAACTTGTAAATAGTTAATTAAGTTTAGTTAACTTAATTAACTTAGGAATCTCAAGTTGGAATTCTTTTGATAGTCATGTATATGTTCTCCCTAAGTTTTATGGGTCCAGTACGAGTTTAAATTGAGTTGGAAATTAGATCCCTCGGTTTAATAAGTTATGTTCAGTTAAATTAGTTCTAAATTGCTTTTGGAACTAATAGAGGAATAACAGTCAGCTGGTGCACTAATGCGTCCACTAGTGCTACTCTAGTTAATTGAAGATTCCCTCATGAGAAACTCATGCATGTCAGTTTAGAGAAAGACCCAGTTGAGACTAGAGTGTAGGGAAAATGTACTATTAGTGGTATTATTTATTGGAGTGTAAATATCATGCATGCATTAGGGATTGATCCTATGTTTGGATTGCAGTTTTGGAAACATGAATTCCCTTTAAATACAGGCTATTCATCCTAGGAATTACACAAGAGATTAGGGGCTTGGAGAGCTATTGAATAGGCTAGGGATTTGGCTTGATCTAGCTTGTGAGCTAGGTGAGTTGAGCATACTTGTGCGGAATTTTTCTTGTGAGAAAAAAATTTGTATATCCACTCATATTTCTCATATATGCAATACATATAGTGGGGTTTTGAGCAGCGAATTTCCCCATATACATCTTATGTTATGTGCCATTGATTTATCTTCTTCTTGTTCATATTGTTTTAATCGATTTATTGGATTTCGTTGGTTAAAAGTAGAAGTAGATTCTTGTCCTGTGCTTTAGTAAATTACATGAGATTGTGAATCTATAGTAAATTATACATGGTATATGAGCTGAGAACAATATACTAGAGGAGATTTCGAAGTTTTGAGTTTTGGGTTATAGGTGAAATTCAAATTTGCAATAAATACTTCAATATCAACAGATGGCGTTCTACGATTTGCGGCTCGAGGATGCCTTGGAAGGCAGATCCAATTTTATAGCCTAGAGGCACATAATGGAGGTTGTGCTAGAGGATAATGGCTTGAAGGAATTCATTAATCAAGAAATTACTAAGGCAGCAACATCGAATGCATAGAATTTGGCCGAATGGAAGAAGTGTGTGGCAAAGGTGAGGTGGGTAATCCTTGAGGGAGTTCGAGACCACATTGTCTCGGGTCTCCATGGAAAGGAAAATTTGTATACTATGTGGAAAATATTGATAGACTTCTACTAGAACAACAGTGACCAAAGGAAATTGGCACTGAAGGACAAACTTCAAAAAAAATAAAAATTGAGAAAGGTGGGACGATTGCAAAATACTTGACAAAATTCACTCAGTGTCAATATGAACTTGGAAGTGTTTGAATCACCGTTGCCAAGGATGATATGTTGAGTCTTACTCTTCTAGGACTCCCAAAGAATTGGCATAGTTATCAGGACTCTGTCAATGGTCGGAAGAAGCTACCGGATTGGGAATGACTGTGGTCGGATTTGATGCAGGAGGAGATCAGGAGGAACACTAGGGATGGCTCTTCATCAAAGATTGATGATGAAGAGAATTGTGCCTTAGTGATTAAGGTGAAGAAGGGGAAAGGGAAAGATTCCCATTCCAAATCAGATTCTTATCATGGAGGTAAGAAGAAAGACATGACGAAAGTTAAGTGCTTTCATTGTCATGATCTGGGCCATTTTGCTACAAATTGTCCACTCAAGAAGTCCAAGAAGAATTCCCCAAGAGGAGTGGCAGGTGAGGCTTTGGCCTCTCAATTCAAATTGGACTTTTCCCTCATTGCATGCATGGTTTCATCAATGATGGGAAGTGTATGGTACTTAAACAATGGAGCTACATTCCACATGACTGGAAACAAAGATTTATTCAGTGACCTGGAGGAGAAAGATCTCCAGATGCATATCTGGATGGGTGACAGTGGGAAGTATAGTGTTACTGTGTTAAAATTGGAAACCAGGGCAAAACTTCATGTGGGTCATCTTATTCATGTCTAATAATATTTTTATTAGATTCCTCTCATTGAGAGGTGTAGGATTGATATAAAGATAATCCAATTCCGATAAGTATTCATGGAGATATGAATTTATTTTGATTATGGAATTATTATCAAGCCGACTTACAACTCATGTAGGCTCAGAAGCCCAACAGTCGCATCTATTCACCCACCAACGTTGTGTATAAATATAAGAGGACTTTTCCTCATTTGGACTCACTCATCTCATCGCATCTCTCTCTCTCTCCTGGGCAGATATGAGTCTCTTCTCTACTGCGCTGAAATGGGTCTCTCTCTCTCACACATGTGAAGCCGGAAGCTGTTGAATTTGAAGCTGCAACTGAAGAAGTAAAGATTGACTTGCGTGGCCTAGAAGATCTCCTCTTTGGAACTGCCTTGTAGGTTCATCTGAACCTCCTTTGAAAGCCGCAACTTTTGGTGGTGGAATGAAGTCAATCCAACGAACGGTTTGCAAGATATCGACTGCCCTAGTTTGAAGCCGGAAACTGCTGAAACTGAAGCTGCAACTGCAGAAGTAAAGATTGACTTGCGTGGCCTAGAAGATCTCCTCATCTGAACTGCGCTATAGGTTCATCTGAACCTCCTTTGGAAGCCGAAACTTTTGGTGGTGGAATGAAGTCAATCCGACTGTCGGTTTGTGAGATATGGTCTGCCCTAGTTTGATAATGAAGCCGCTAATGCTGATGCCACTGATCTAGGATTTGCTACTGTTGATATGAATCAGATTTATTGTACTATTTCTCTCTGCTGAATTATTGAAGATAAAAGAATATTTGATCAAAGGGTTTCCCCACACATTGTGGGGTTTGTCCCTGGCTAGCCGCCACATCTTGTGTCTCTTGTCTTGGCTTGTTTTCTGTCGATCGTTTAATGTTCTATCTGCACTTTACTTTATGTACATGTGATTGCTTATTGGTGGAATATAATAAGAAAAAGAAGTAAACTGTTATAAGCATAGAACATACCATAACTTAACATGGTATCAGAGCTGAGGTGAAGACAAAGCCCGAGCAAGAGCAAGAGCAATCATTGAAGTGAAGATTGGCAAGGCTATCCTAAAAGAACTATGGGGTCCTCAACACTCTTTCCTACCGAAGACAAGCTCCGTGAGAAAGCTGACTATCACGGATGGAAGATGTCTATCGATCTAACCCTTGAAGATCAAGGAGTGCTATACCATGTAAGAGGCAATATTGTTGAGCCTTCATCAAATGCATCCACTGCTGCCTGGAACAAATGAAAAATGGAGAAGTCAAAACAATAGAAGTTCATCCGGGACTCTATCAACAAGCACTTGGTGGCCTACATCTCTGAACTGGATACCTCCAAGGAAATCTACGACAGACTGGTGAGTTTATTTAAAGTTAATGATGCAAATCAAGTTTTATTTCTTAGAAATAAGCTGAGGGAAATCAAGAAGGGTAAAGATGAAAGTATGCAAGCATACTTCTTAAGAATCACCAAGATCAAGAACGATCTCCTATCTATTGGGGAAACTATTACTAACAGAGAAATGGCACTCACAACTCTTGAAGGATTACCATCCGAATGGTATGTGTTCAGGACTACTCTTCTGAACTATAATGTAATTCCTGGTTTCGAGGAATTAATGGCTAGATTCATTCAAGAAGAAACAAGGGAAGAAGTGTAAGAAATGCCCATGCCTAAAGGTCCTCCTACTGCCTTTTCTTTTCATGCAAAGAAAAGAAATAATTCTGGGACTAAATCAAAAGGAAAGGCTGGACCTAAGGTTAGAAGAAAATGACGATGTTACATTTGCGATAAAGCAAGTCACTATGCAAGGGAGTGCCCTGATAGAAAGGACTCACTCTAGGACGATGATCAAAATCCCTCTGATGGCAATCAAAGGAATAACAAATTCAACAGCAAAGGTAAGAGGAGAGCTGGGAATCAAGGAAGAGGACAAGCATTCAAGAAGGACAGAAATTCCAAGATGTATTAAATGCACCTGACCTCAAAAAGAACCTAGTGTCCATCTCGGGAACGGAAGACAAAGGCTACAAGGTAACCTTCATCGATGGCAAGGTATGTATATGGAAAAATAATGTTAAAGATGCCTTTACTCTTGGGTTTAGTGTTGATTCATTATATCAGGTAGATGGAAGTCTGCTAGGTGTCATGTCTTATGACACATCTCTTCAGTCCGAACTTTGGCATTAGAGGTTTCCCCCCTTCATTATAAAGCTATACTCGGTGTAAGACAAATGGTGATAGGGATGCTCGAATTCTGAATAGAGAATGAAGGTGTATGTCCGGGATGTGCTGAAGGAAAGCTCAAAAGGGGACCATTCCCCTCAAGCCAAAGCAAGACCTCTGATTGGTTCACTCAGGCATACCTGAGGTTGGCATTAAGAGGGAGACTACTACACCACATACTCCTGAGCAGAATGGTGTGGTGGGAAGGAAGAACCGCACGATGATGGAAGTTGTCTGGGCCGTGCTACATGATCAAAGACTTCTGATGTTTCTATGGGCTGAAACTACAATCACCGTCGTATATGTACAAAATTGATGCCCTCATCAAGCATTGGGTTCCAAGTCTCCTAAAGAAAATTTCACCGCAAGGTGTACAATCTTTCAACTTTGAGGAGCTCTCAAGAAGCCAACACCAGGGAACTGAAAGAAAAGGATGATGAATCAATGCCTGATGTAGAAGGACCCATGGATTTGATAGATTCTCATCCACATGAGCCTTCCTCTTCTAGGAAGAGGCCTTCATGGCTTAGGGGGATACTTGATGATGCTAAAGGACATGCTGCACCCTGAGGAACCTTCCGTCAAAGTAAGAAACTTAATAGGTATCAAGGATACCTGACCATCATGAGCACGATCATACAAAATGAGCCTTCGTCATTCTCAGATGCCATCAAGCATCAAGTATGGAAGGATGCTATGACCGTAGAATATGAGTCTATTATGGAGAATGATGTCTGGGAAGTAGTTCCCAGACCCTAGACAAGACAATTGTTACTTCAAAATGGCTTTACAAGATAAAGCATGCAGCAGATGGAAGCATGGAAAAGTATAAGGCTCGTTTTGTTGCTCGAGGTTTCTCCCAAAAGGAAGGTATAGGCTATGATGAGATATTTGCACCTGTTGCCAGATATACGACCATCCGCTCGATCATAGCCCTTGCCGCTTCACAAGGATGGAACCTACATCAGATGGATGTCAAGACTGCGTTCTTGCATGGCTCAAAGAAGAGGTCTACGTGGAGCAACCCGAAGGATTTGAGATTTATGATCGAAAATCTCATGTATGCAGGTTGAAGAACGCTCTATATGGGTTGAAGCAAGCACCCTGAGGATGGTATGAGAGGATCGATAGCTACTTGATGAAGCTAGGATTCACTAGGAGTGAAGCCGATCCTAACCTTTACTTTAAGGTTGAAGATGAAAAGCCTCTCATACTGGTATTGTATGTGGATAACCTATTTCTAACAGGTGCAGACCCTCTCATTCATAAATGTAAGAGGGAGCTGGCCTCTGAATTTGAAATGAAAGACCTAGGACTGATGCACTACTTCCTAGGACTTGAAGCATGGTAGAAGCCAAGGGAAATTTTCCTATCTCAAGGGAAATATGTGGTAAAGATATTGGAAAGATTTGGTATGATGGACTATGTTAGTGCTTGGAATTCACCTAGGCTGAGATAGACAAACTCTCAAGGCTACATCAAACCATTTCACCTCGTAGCTAGCCCTACGAGGTATGAGAAGGCTCTCTCGGGTCAGATTTGATAGATCTTTCAATAGGATTAGGCTGACCAATTAAGAATAAAGATTTTAGGCTAGTAAATTGATAAGGGGTTTGATTTGATGATTTGTGGGGGTTTTGGTGGCAATTGGTGGAAGTGCAATTCAAAGTGCGGGGATTGAGCACAGTTTTCACAGGGGGATCTAAGGGGCAAGGTAGGAATGAGTGCTGATGTCTTAATCTGAGATGGATGATCAGAGATGATAGAGGAGAAGCTAAAGAGGGCAAACACACAATTCGAATCCTCTCTAGACAGTAGAAAACATTAAAATTGAACAAACTAAAAAGCTGAGCATGTCAAAACATGAGTTCAAACTTTACCACTTCATCTGTCCAATTTAGAAGCATAAGAGAGATGTGAAACACATAAACAAACTTACAAGAACATGTAGAGAACACACCATCAACAATCAGATCCACAAGAATCCTCAAAGATGTCTGTAAAACCCTGGCTTTCCTTGCCTTGAATTGCAGAGATAGATGCACAATATACAATAAAGCTTCCTTACACAAGAGTCCAACCATGAAAATGAGAAGGAGAGAGCATAATATAGACCATCTAGACCATCTAACTCCTTTCCCCACCTCTAGGGGTCGAGCTCAGCTTCCTAGGAGCAGTTTGAACTAATTCTAAACTAAGAACTAGAAAATAGGCAGCCAAACAACTTGCCTCTATTACTTAGCTAACTCATCCATGCATTAATTTTTCACTTTTTACATCATGGAAGCTTCTAGAAGGGCAAAGAGAGATAAAATCTATCAAAGTGCTATGAAAATATTACATTTATCCATCATCTACAAGTAAAAATAGTCAACCATAGTCAAAACAGTGTTTTTTGACCAAAAATGTGAATTCTGGCAAATTTGGAAGTTCTGGTCGCGCCCCTGGAAGTTCTGGTCGCGCCCCTTCACAGTTGTTTTTGAGTGGGTTCCACTGGTCCAAATCAGGTGCAAGATGGCTCATTGGAAAGCTTGACCAGTCTACTTTCCATCCCAAGTGGAATTTCTGAATTTGGTGTTGATTTGACCCCTAAAAAACCATTTCTCCCAAGGTCACTTTCTGCAACTCAAAAAGTGGGCAGAAAGTCATTTTTTTGATGTATTTTGAGCTTTTGGAGGCTCAAAACTCAAAACCAGGCTTCTCCCAAGCATTGGTAATTTTTATTTTTGCATGCCCTTTCCAAAAATGCCAAGTTTTCAAAATTCCGAGCAGTCCTCCAAAATGGTCTCACCCGGGGTGAGACCAAACCGTGGGCAAAACCTGTAATTTTACCAAAAATTTGCAAAATGCTCCAAAATTCTCAAAATTTTCAGATTTTGATGCTAGATCAAGGCTAATGAGTACCATGATGAGTGAGGGATGCCTCAGCCAAGATACGGGGATTTGTCCTTTTCTTTTTCCTCATGAGAGCCTCGTTCAACCGCCGTTGAAGGATCTTCATCCTTGCTTTGTAAACATGCATTCTGGCCCAATAATGTGTTTTCATGTTGCGTAGCAGCTCTTTGTCATGATTTGCCTTCTCTAAAAGCCTCTGCTGTGTCTCAACCTCCGTTGAAGAAGACCGGTCATCACCTTGCTCATTAGTCTCATTGGTTGACCTGATGTTATTGAGCAAGGTGGAATCAACAAGTCAAAATGACCGCTGCCCTGCCTACAAAATGCTGTGAAGTATGCTGTTTTCAAGGGGAAACATCATGAGGGACATGTTAGGGGAGGGAATTTACATATTGGAAAGGGAAAAATATATATATAAGCAGGGAATTCTGAAGGAAATCATCACCCAATGCTAAACATGTCATTCCATCTTTCGTCATTTGCGAATCAATACTTTATTTAGGGAAACTGTGTTTTGATCACCAAGGGAAAGGACAATATAAATTTTCATGATGGAGGGAATGATGTCATGGGCATAGGGGAATAGGGCAGCATCATTTATAAACCATTAACAGGCCGCTCTCCTTAAATTTTGACTTTGAATGTCTTTTAAGAGCATACTCTGTTTTTCATAATTTCAAAATGGTCATTGATACTAAATGGGAAACAGGATTTTGTTATTTTGATTACAAGGGGAAGAGAAGGGTTTTTATGACAATTTGAAAAGGAAATGGGAAAGGGACTGTATCAAGGGAATTAGGGAGATGGAGGGATATGGGAATTAGGGTTAGGGAGTAGGAACCCATCAACAATGCTGCCAACCATACTCTATAACAGCAGGTCTTTAAACAATACTTGCAGCTTCATGACTGCTTTTTGTCATAGGGGAAATAAAGCTTCATTTACATGTTGACAAAAGGGAAGAGGGATTTCAATTGCACTGGGATTTTTAGGGAAAGGATAAGCAATTGAATTAGGGTTTTAATGAAGGGAAGGGTACGAAAACAGAGTTTGAGGTTAGGGAAATATACCATGTTCTTATGCAAACCTTACCACAACAAAATGTTCATTTTGACAACATGTACAGCTGTATATTGTTAACTTTGTCATGACAGCCACCTAGTTACCTTGCCTCTGATTTTTACACAGCAATATGTCTCTTTTGCTCTTGTCTTGTCTAGGCTATGCATAGTGATATTACTCTGTTTTTTGTGATATTCATATGCATGCATTTTCCATCATATTCCTTTTTCTTTTCACAATGTTTCTTTTTCATTTTGCTGTGTTTTTTTATACATAAATTTGCTGTGTGACAAAGTGTTAGGGTTTGAGTAGGATGCATGGGAGAAATTAGGATTTGAAATAGGGTTTAGGAGGGGTTAGGGTTTTTAGGAAATTGGGATGGGGTCTAGCATTAATTTGCAAATGAGATCAATGAAAATGACACTCTAACACATGTGAATTTATAATGGGAAACTAATGGAAGGGAATAAAGGAAAAATTACCTTGAAAAACAAACAATACAACCTAACATAAGCTTGCAAAGACATCAAGTCACTTAACCTATTTTTCATTAATTTCTTGCATGATAAAATGACCATAACCCTCCTTATTCATCCATGGCATGATTATAAACATCATAAGGGAAGCATACCTTGAAGAAATCCGAGCAAATTTGAAAGAAAATTGAAGTTTGGGTGAGTTTTTGTGAAGGCAGACCAAATGGTCGCGCACCACCCTGGAATGGTCGCGCACCATTGGAATGGTCGCGCCCGTGTATTTTAACACAGCGCACTGCCCTCCGTTTGGTCGCGCACCACCCAGGTGGTCGCGCACACCTGTGGTTTGGTCGCGCACCAGTTTAACCCTTGTAATTTGCAGAAACTTGCCCGAATTGCCTCCTCTTGCCTCTAACATGAATTTTTGACTTTCATTTGCACAATAAGAGTGACTAGAGAGGGAAAATAGCTTTTATAGGTTCATTTTAAAAAAAAATTAACTTTAGAACCCACTTTCTAATGTTTTCAACTTGCTTTTCTTTTTAACACTGTTTAGAGTCTTTTTGTCCTGAAATGAGCTCTTTTGATGCGTTTGACTCCGTTCTTTTTGCAGGTTGACCGCCTGATGGACTGTAGTGAAGGAACCAGGGTTGTTGCCGGCACTTTTACAAATTTTTGAAAATTTCTTTATTTTTACAAATTCCTCATGGCCTTGGACTTAAAAACAGGGTTTTTAAATCCAAGGCATAAAATGAACTGTAGCTGAAGAAAATGATAATGAAACATATGTACAAAACTCCTTCCAGCTTGCTGGGCACTTGCTGACCATGACTCATGACCTTGAAAAGATTTTGACTCAAAACCCTAGACCTAAGACCATGGGACCTCAAGACAAAAACAAAAACAAGTATGATTCAATTACATTGTTGTATGACCTGATCCAGCAAAGCCAAGAAGGGAACAAAGACCAGCTCCTCCATTCAGTGTTATGGCATGCCTAGTGGGATGCAAAACTGACACTGATGAGAAACCTATAAATGCATATGCAAAGAGTTATTGATCACTGATGGAGGGCTCAAGACCGACACTAACAGACTGCAAGCCTGTGACTACCTCAAGGATCTTAACTTTTAGAAGTTATATGGTAGTGATGTCGGACCAGACTTGGGAAATGCCTCTGAGTTTCATAAACTCATTCACATTGATGTTCTTGGTGAACCTCCGTCCGAACATATTTTTTGCAGTTAGCATTGTGAGCTCATATTTGGTTGAGCCTCACTGGATTGATGCCAGGAATCTTCTGAGATGTATTCAGGACACAATCTCTCATGGATTAAGATACACTGTCGGAGATGTGAGACAACTTGGATATACTAATGTTGATTGGGCAGGCAGTGTGGTGGACCGTAAGAGCACTTCCGGGTGTTGTTTCACCTTGGGATCTGCTTCGATATCTTGGATGAGCAGGAAGCAGAAGTTGGTGGCTTTGAGCACCGCCAAAGTAGGATATATTGTTGCTAGCATAACCTCGTGTGAGGTAGTCTAGTTGCGAAAGCTCTTCAGTGAGCTGTTTGGATTTACATTGGATACCACTGTGATTCTCTATAACAACCAGAGGTGGGATTCGATTATTGAGGAATCCCGTATTCGTCGATTGCTCCAGCAGATAGACATCATCTTGGATATGGTAAGTTGATGAGCAAGGAGGCTCCATCGTATTAAGATGATGTACAGGTTGATACACCTTGTCAAAGCCTCGAGGAAAGATCTAATCTGTGATTTTCCCAAACGACTTGGAGTCGGTAAGAAACCCTTGTACAAGGGTCCTGCATGTTGCATACATTGAGCTCTGGGAGCTCTGAGGGCTTGCGGTTATTACTGGAGCAACATACGACCACAGGGTGACTCACCCTCGCCTGGTGGTGCACACTGGAATAAGATGATTCGCTCTCTTGTGGGACAAGATGATTCGCTCTCTTGTGGAACAGGATGATTTGCTCTCTTGTGTAGTAGGATGATTAGTTCTCCTGTGAGGCCTGGATTGATGTGTTCTCCGTGGTGATTGTAGCAGGATTGATGTGTTCTCCTGTGAGGCCTGGATTGATGTGTTCTCCATGGTGGCCTGGATTGATGTGTTCTCCATGGCAATTGTATCAAGATTGATGTGTTCTCCTGTGAGGACAGGATTGATTAGTTCTCCTGTCGAGGCATCCCACCCATGCAGTCTGGGACTCATGGGAATTACCTCTCATCTGATCAATGAGCAGGGAAATGAAGTTAGGGACCATAGTAGTACCGATGGACGCATCGTTGTAACTACTGTACTCCCTACACTAGGATGACCTCCATTGATCTGGGATCAATGATACTGGTCTGGGACCAGTTGTAGGAGTTGTACCATACTATGTCGCTGACTTCGGGTCGGTTGAGACTGGTCTATGATCAGTGGTGCATACTCTGAGACTGACTTTGAGTCAGTGGAGGATGATATTGGTCTGGGACTATTGGAGTTGTACTCACTATGACGTTGACTTTGGGTTGGTTGAGACTGGTCTGGGATCAACGGTACATACTCTGAAACTGACTTTGAGTTAGTATGATACATCCTCGATCATTTCTTCTTCTTCATAATTCAGACAAAAGCAGAGTAGAATAGAACAATGCAAGAGCAGAGCAGAACATAACAAAACAGTACAGATCAGTGTAGGGAAAAACAAGACAAAGCAGAACAGGCAAAATAGAGCAGAGCAGGGCAAGGGTCAGGCTATACAAGGCAGTGCATTTGATGGATGAATAGTAATGACCGATAGACAGATTGCAGATGAAGTTCTCCATGGTTGAGAGGGAGTGTTAAAATTGGCAACCAGGGAAAAACTTCATGTGGGTCATCTTATTCATGGCTAATAATATTTTTATTAGATTCCTCTCTTCGAGAGGTGTAGGATTGATATAAAGATCATCCAATTCCAATAAGTATTCATGGAGATATGAATTTATTTTGATTATGGAATTAATATCAAGTCGACCTACAACTCATGTAGGCTCAGAAGCCCAACAACCGCCTCTATTCACCCACCAACGTTGTGTATAAATATAAGAGGACTTTTCCTCATTTGGACTCACTCATCTCATCACATCTCTCTCTCTCTCTACTAGGCAGATATGAGTCTCTTCTCTACTGCGCTGAAATGGGTCTCTCTCTCTCTCACATGTGAAGCCGGAAGCTGTTGAATTTGAAGCTGCAACTGCAGAAGTAAAGATTGACTTGCGTGGCCTAGAATATCTCCTCTTTGGAACTGTGTTGTAGGTTCATCTGAACCTCCTTTTAAAGCCGCAACTTTTGGTGGTAGAATGAAGTCAATCCGACAAACGGTTTGCAAGATATCGACTGCCCTAGTTTGAAGCCGGAAACTGCTGAAACTGAAGCTGCAACTGCAGAAGTAAAGATTGACTTGCGTGGCCTAGAAGATATCCTCATCTAAACTGTGCTGTAAGTTCATCTGAACCTCCTCTAGAAGCCGAAACTTTTGGTGGTGGAATGAAGTCAATCCGACTGTCGGTTTGTGAGATATGGTCTGCCCTAGTTTGATAATGAAGCCGCTAATGCTGATGCTACTGATCTAGGATTTGCTACTGCTGATATGAATCAGATTTATTGTACTATTTCTCTCTGCTGAATTATTGAAGATAAAAGAATATTTGATCAAAGGGTTTCCCCACACATTGTGGGGTTTGTCCCTGGCTAGCCGCCACATCTTGTGTCTCTTGTCTTGGCTTGTTTTCTGTCGATCGTTTAATGTTCTATCTGCACTTTACTTTATTTACATGTGATTGCTTATTGGTGGAATATAATAAGAAAAAGAAGTAAACTATTATAAGCATAGAACATACCATAAATTAACATACTGGATTGGGCATAATTACTTTTTAGAGGGAGCATGGGGCTCCACTCGCCTTGAAGAATGTTATGTATGTGCTGAGGATGAAGAAGAACTTGGTATTTGTTTCCATGCTTGGGGATATAGGCTATGATGTGATCTTCTGAAAAGGAAAGGCATTCCTTCGACACATAGCCATGGATGAAGTAAATAATATAGGGATTCGGGTGAAGAATCTCTATAAGATGGAGGTTGAGAAGTGTGCTTCTTTGAGCACAAAAGCAGAAAGGGTACAGAGTCGAGACATTGGAGAGTTGTGGCACAAGTGATTGGGCCACTTGCATCATGGGGGCTTTGATGATATTGTAGCAGATATCTACCGGTCTTCCCAAAGGTATGCTTGAGGAAGTTGATACATGCAAGAGGTGTACTTTGTGAAAATACACCAAGTCTTCCTTTCACGACAGAGACAGTCAAGCAGAAGATATTCTAGAGCAAGTCCATTCAAATGTGTGTGGACCATTCTTGACAACATCCATGGCCAAGAAAAGGTAATATGTTATATTTTTTTATGACTATTCTCGCAAATGGTTGTTGCTATTAATTGATTTTAAAGGATAGTGAATCCTCGACGAATCATAGTTCCTCGATGTAGACCTAGACTTGTGCGAAGCTACGAGGTATGCTTCGCTATGGGATTCTAAGGATCCTAGTCTGGTGGTAGAAAATAAACAATCTTGGGTGTTGTTTGAGATGGATCCTTGCACCGTGGTCAGCTAGAAGCCACGACTATCACCGGTGTTATTTTCTCAATACCGCGGAGTTGTGAAATTCAAAGAAGATTTCCACAATGTACATATACAAGCGAAGAAAGATGTCGAGGGCATATGGTATGAGTTTCCATACTTGGTCACCAAGCAAGACATTTTTTCTGTAGTCTCTAACTGGTCAAGTGTGTGGCTGGACCCTAGAAAGGAAGCCAAAGGAAACTAGGAAGTGACTGTAAAAAACACAGGCGCACTGAAGGAAGACCCCAAGAAGATACCTTAGAAGGTCCCTATGGACCTTGGGAAGAATACTGCGAATGAGCCAGAGCTCATGGACGATGAAGAGCTAGACATGAATGAACCGGAGCAGGGTGGAGTAGACTCTTTGAAGGAGGCAAAAGACATTGAGTCTCCCTTCATGATTAAGAAGAGGAAGAAATCCACCACGAGAGGTGTGCGTAAGAAGCAGAAGTTTGACAAGACCTCTAGTATTGAATTGATGGTCCTCACTGAGGAGGACATCAATGAGATTGGGGACACTCTACGCAACATCATTGAGGATATGTGGGGACACATCGATGATCAATACAAGCCAGTATTGTTGCAGGTCTAGCATGGCCTCAAATAGCTACAAGTGCAAGCGAGCACAATTCAAGTGAATGTGGTTTAGGAGAGTGAGAACCAAGAGAGCGTGGAAATGAAAAGTGCGACACCAACATTGCCTTCAATGTTGGTGGTCACCACAGAGATCCACACAATGCCTCTTATGGGAGGGTCATTGCGCTTTCCTACCATGCTGGATCAAGTAGCAACGCCATATGGAAGGAACTCAGAGCTAAACTTAGTGGTGCTACCCATTCAAGCATTACATGAACTCCATGAGGGAGTGTCTAATGAATTCAAAATATGATAAGAGAAGGTGCTCTTCATGATTAATGACATCAAGATCCATAACAAGCATTTATCTAAGGAAGTTTCTAGAGCGATGTAGGATAGAGAGACAAATGTTGTGCGGAGGCAGGAGCTGGAGGACGCCATCACTCAGACTTGCATTGAGATGCCAAAGCTCCTCATATAGACTAAAGCAACTTCTGAAGAGAAGCTCCAAAAGTTGGCAGCCGCGGTGAAGGAGTCCAAATTGGAGGTTGAAATCGTCAAATTTGAAATGCATATGTAGGTCACAGAGCTGCAGATGAAGCTACAACCAACCACCCCTCCAAAAGTTTGAGAGCAGCGTGAGGCTACTATTAAGGTAGATATGGAATTCCTAGAAGTTGCAGTTAAGGATTGTAGCCAGATCTTTGAAAGCACCATGGAGATGTGGGTTGCATTGCAGGAGGACCCACATGTACAAAATATTGAATCATACATCAGGGACAAGCAGCTGCATTTTGATGAAATCATAGCAATATTGCGAACTTTAGCACATGTGCCATGGTTCACCAGACTCTAGTAAGGGAAGGCCCTTCAGGTTCAGATAGACGAGTTGCGATGAAAATCCTCAATCATTTCAGCGTGAATGCAACCTTTGCTATGGGGTAAAATGAACAGGATGAAAACTACCCCCAAAGGCCTTCCCAAGACCTTCGACAAATTGTAAGATTATCTGCAAAAGCTACTTGTTACACACATGTTCATCTATCGGACATAAATTGATAGGGTATGGAGAGAGGATCACCTTTGGTTCCTTCTAGATTCGCTTGGGGATCTCCGTGCGGCAAGAAGAACTCCTTCTAAGCCGGCTCCAAGACGATTCCTGCACAAAGGACAATGCAAACCAATCACAGCATACACTTCTGAAAACTAATGTAAGAATCCGTAACAAACATGTATAAATGTATAACTTACTATTCAACTCAACAAGCATCAGAATGAGCAAATAAATGCACAATATCACCGACACTTTGGAGTAGGGAACAAAACTGCAGTTCTATATTCAGAATGGAAGAGTGATTACAACAATCCGTTGTATCAGCCTTCCTTACCCCTTCTTCCTCTCTCTCTCTCCTTATTTCAGCTAGCTCCTTCAAGAATATGACAGTTTACAACAACTCTATGGGCTATCCTTCTAAATGCTCTGACCCTTTTGCAATGGCCCTATCGTTGCTTATGTAGCAATCGAATTAGGGCTACAAAACTCCACCTATAGTTCATTAGGGCAAAAACCATGAACCTGCCCTGTTTACAAGCTTTTTCCCATTTGCCTTCATTCTCGGAATAGAATTTCTCCAAATATCTTGACTTTTGGAGTTTCCTTGCTTTTCTTGCATAGATATAGGGATTTAATAGCTAGATATTTATGAGCAGATTTGTTGGCAGAACCTTCTAAACATCACTTAAGTTCACTAACGCTCCCCCTGGTCTAACAACAAGAGTTAGCAGGGTGACTAACGCTCCTTTATTCTTGGTAACAAGCTTTATAAAGCAGGTTATCAGTGTATAGAGAGCATTAGTGTGGACTCTAGGCCTGCAACTGTGGTCATTGATTTAGTCATCTTGTCTTTCTCCTCTGAGTTGATTAGGAGGTCAATTTGTCCTATAATAGATTCCCCCTGAAGTATGAGATTAGAGGCAGAGATGATGGCCGAAATACTTTATGAAAAACACTGTAATTTGCTGTCAAAATCTCTATAGAGAGAGAGAGAAGTTTCGGGCGGCAAGGAAAACTTGATACAACAAAGATACATATATATAAACTACTAAAATCATGTCCTAAGTTGGGCATTCCCATGCTCAGTAGCTATGTCAGAGTAACTTTCTCCTTGGAGATATAACAATGCTGGCCGCCAATATGGCACAGGGCGGATCCAGTGTCATAATAGATCATCCTGAAATAGTTGTCTCCAAAGAACAATATCACAGCTTGGGAGAGGAAACAAGGCTGAATGATGCAAGCCTCTACCCAAGGTCTTGATTCCCGCTTCACCGAACAGCATAGATCGGTACATGTGATAAAATGTGTTGACGCCAAACATGCATGAAATCATCTGATTACCAGCCAATAATGGAGGCTATTAATAGATGTGAGGAAGGCCACCAATAATGGTGATGGTCTCCAAGATGCAAAGTGCAAACTAACGAGTGTGAAAGATTTTTTGTCATCGAACACTCATAGAATCGCTTAACCAGGAGCCAATAATGAAAACCCGTGATCAAGCACAAGGTAACCTGCCACTAATGTCTAGAAGCACCAAGGCACTGAAGGTGTTTCTAAGTTATCTTCCTAGATAGAGTTTTGAAGTCGATAGGAAGAAACCTATAGAAAGGTAGTCAATGACGTGTCCTACATTAGTCGACACAAAACTGGACAAGGATGATTTTGTTTTTTGAAGAATATTTTGAGCTTTTGGGTCTAAACAATAGAGGGCATGATGAAAGGATATGTAGGATCGATCGATAAAGGAAACAAATGGGAACCCTTGAACAATAGAAGGCACGACAACGGTTTTAACTAGACAACACTACACTCATGAACACAACAGAATGTTTAAGATACGGAGATGCAATTACATCAGGGTAAATAGGCTAAAAACTCATAGGTTGGTAGGGTTCATACTGAGAGGCTATCAAAATGAAGGTTTATCTGAGGGAGTGCCATGTTTAAGGGAACAAATGCTGCCAAACCACGCTTTCGAATACAGGATATAGTTTCCCCGTCTGATTTTTTAATGAGTCCAGATGGGTAAACTCATTGATATTTTCATGTTTAAAGAGTCTAAAAATGATCACAAAAAGAATGGCTCTTTTCCCTATCTGATTAGTTTAATGAGTATAGACAGGAAAACTTGTCGATTTTTTCATCTTTTAAGAGTCTGAAAAGTATCATAAAAAGAACGACTCTATATCTTGTTTGTGTATTTAAAGAGTCCAAACTAGATAACTCAGTGGTCTTCTCATATTTAGAGATTCTGAAAAGATCGTAAAGAGAGACTCCATGGTGGTCCCTTTGTCATAGTTGTTAACTGGGTGTGAAAAAGGTTAATAGTATACCTGGATCGATTACTTTTCCGTATTTTAATCTATTGAACCCGGATAAAGAGAAACCTATTTCCAATAGATGTCGACCTCATTTTGTTATGAGTACGAGGCGGCGGACTAAACTCATGTTTTGTCATGACATTTTAACGAGCCCGTAACAAAAACTCGGGATTTTTCATTTTTTAATGAGCAAGAAAAAGTACCTGAAAGAATGCTTAGGTCATCTTTAGCATGTTTAACGAGCAGCAAGACACAGCTCAAGATTTTTTCAGTTTAAAGAGTGAGAAAAAAGTGCCTAAAAAGGATGCTCTGTTGGTATTTTTCAGTTTATGAGCTGGAACAAGATCAAAAAAAGAGGTGCTCAGAGCATCGTTTGCATATATTTAACGAGTGCAAATGATGAAAAACTCGGGGATGTTTATATTGTTTAAAGAGTGATAAAATATCCCTAAAAGTGCTTTACTGATTGTGGTATAGTTGTTTAACAAGCCCTACTATAAAAACTCGGAGATGTTTATATTTTTTAAAGAGCAATAAAATGTCTCCAAAAGTGCTCTACCATTGTTAGATAGATTTTAACGAGCTTAATGATGAAAACTCAGGGATGTTTATATTTTTTAAATAGCAATAAAATATCCCTAACAGTGCTCTATAATAATTGCATGCAGCTTTTACTGCTTTGCATCCTTGAAAGTACTTTCATCAAAAGCAGTAAAAGGTAGAAAAAAGCAGCAATTCCTATTATCTGGGTTCATGCATGATAAAAATCATGTAGAATGGACTACTTCCTCTTTAATGATTTTCAAAAATCATGTCTCTCAAAGTTATATAAGGAGATGCTTTGAGCTTTCACATGCATCATTTTCACTATTTTTAAGTTTGTGAGAGCTTGTTCAAGCTAAAGAGGAGCAGATTTTCCTCGGGCCATTGCAGGAGATCCGGGCAACCATTCGATGTGCCATTAGTCCCAGGTGAGAGCTAAAACCTTGCTCTATGCTTTATTAAACCATTTTTAATAGTTTCATGGGTGGAAATTTGCAGATTTGAGGTGCCCTAGAGCCATTTTTACACAGTAACGCCCTCCAGAGGTCCAGTAGAGAGCGTTAAACGCTTTGTACGAGCCAATGGAGGGAGTTAATCCTCCTTGTGTAGCACTGGGAGGGGAATTAGGGTTATAGGGCACATTTTAAACCCTCATGCATAGATTCCTTAAGTGATTTTGCCCCATTTTAATTGTTTTTAGGGTTATTTTGTGCAGGTTTTAGGCTGAAATGACTCACCTATGGAGAGAATGGGCCCATGACAATGAGGAATTGTTGATGCGAAACGATCTAGCTTGCATACTTGCATTGCGCTGCTACGGTTTGTTGAAGTATGCAAGGCTAGAGCTGATGAAAGGACAGGAGGATTTACTGAGATGGATCATACAACGTTGGGATGAACACGAGCAAGTGTTCAGGGTTGGAGATCAGGAGCTAGCGATTAACTGGGATGACATTTACTTTTTGACTGGTTTGTCATGCCATGGGGCACAATCAAACCTCACTAGTGGCAGGTCAGATCCACGATCTACTTTAGAGCTGGTACAGATCTTCTGCATCCTTGAGAGTGGACTAGTCAGCAACAGAGTCCCAATAGAGAGGATTTGATCTCGGTCCATGAGGGAAATTTTATGGTTGATTGTGCGATTGGCGGGGTCAAAAAGTCCCCACGTAGTGACAAAGGCCCAATCGTTGCTTGACGTTGACTGTGTCCAACCCCAGATATTCAACTGGTGTGAAGCAGTTCTTCGCCAGTTGAATGCAGAATTGACAGCATGCAAGACCCGTACCCAACACAGTTTTGGGTACGGTACTATCATAGTCTCAATTTTCCTTGAGAGTGTACCTGTCATGCACCCACGGGTGAGCTTAGGTCCCTTTGATCTAAGGGAGCCAAGGTAGGGTCGCTAGTCATCACTTGATCCTCGCATAGGAGGAGGACCACTCTGGCACTTCTTTGACGAAGACTTCTTCCAATGGCTTCGCAGCCAGATTGTGATTGTTAACGACTATGCCTATGAGGGCGTCGACTTTACCAGTGACCCAGACTTGATGCTATCGCTTGGGACCAACTGGGGTCCTCAAGGTGAGAATAATTTTGATAGTACTTAAGTATTTTTGTACTTTTGAATGTATATGTAATGTTTTTTAATGATGAGATAAGGACTGACATGAAACTTTTATGCTTAACACAAATGTGGCGCTAGTACGACCTATAGGCAAACCTCGCTATGTGCGACAAGGCGGCCAACTACATGCTAGAGGGGGCGATGCGGACAGTCTCCGCGAGGTTTTAAGTAACCTAGAGGGTTTGACTATGGGTGTCCCCCCCTTCCTATGAGGGAGATTCCTGCTCATATGCAGCGACACACCATTGGTGTACCTGAGCGGTTTCTAGTTCCTCTTCGGAGGGTAGCTAGAGCTGTTTTAGCTTTTCTGGAGCAATAGGCTCATTTTAGCAAGTGTTCTGGTGTAGCCATATGAGTGTTTGTAGCTGGGCTTTGAGCCATTTTGTACTTAAATCATCCAAGTTTTGGAATATTTTGATGTAAAAAACTGGATTTCGATCTATATATATACATATATTTTTGGTATTTTGGTGGTGTAAATGTGTTTTTAAAATGTTTTTGTGACAAATTTTTAACTTTAGTAAATGTTTTACTTCTCATGCATGCTGCTATAAAAAATGAGACAAATGCCAATCCAATACATAGTTAGCTAACGAATCAACAACTGTATTTAATTCTCGAGGAACATGTTCATATGTGATTATTTCAAATCGACGTTCCAAGAGTCGCACCCTTAGATAGTTACATAACAAGGCTGGATTATGGACGTGATAATGGTTTTTCAATTGCATAACGACTAGCTGGGAGTCTAACCTGACCACTAGATTGGAGATGCCCCTTGATGATGCTTCCGTGAGAAGCGAAACAACGAACATGTACTCAGCAACATTGTTGGTGGCGGTGACAAGAAAGACTCCCCCGGAGCGAAATAGTTCTGACTCAGGTGTATAGATGACCCAAGCAGCTGATGCAATGTGCTGTGTGTCATGACTGGCACCATCCACGTATCCTACGTATGCTAAGGGCGACGAATACATTTGCATTGCGAGAATAATGCATGAGACAAGTACTCCACTAAATAAAAAAATAATCCAATCACATAAAAAAGGTAAGAAAAACTTATGAATACATAAAATTACAAAAAACATGCCGAGCACAACACTAGGCACAATACTTTTTCAGATAGAGCCCATATGTGGGCTCCTTGAGTGGGATTCCGTCCCAATCCTGCAATTCATATGCCCCTAAGGGGAGGACTTTCGTTATGACATAGGGACCTAGCCAAATGGGTCAAAGCATGCATGCCTCCAAGAGATTATCTTTTGGATGATATAGCAATACGAAATTGCCCTCTTGGAAAGAACAAAACCTAACCTCTTTTTCAAATTGGGTTTGTACCCACTTCTTGTGAGCTGTGAGTGCCAAATCGGCATCTTGACGAGTTTTATCTAGTTGTTTGAGGTATAGTAGGCATTCTTCTTTGCCCGTGGGGCCGGGTATGGGTTCAACGGCTATTTCGAGGGAAGGAATTGGACACCCATTTCGTTTTGCTTCATCGTAAAGTTGGATATCATGCGCTACAAACGAAGGATTAAAGTCGTGCATTTCCTCGTGAGACCAAACAAATTCATCGTGGAATTCCTCATGTAGGCAGGTGGAGCTTGCAATTTCCTCGAGACTACAATCTGCTCGCATCTGGGTGCCTTCCACAATGTCTATCGTGATAGAAATATCTATGGGCATTGACCTGGAAGTGTCGTCCATATTTTCTTCCACCCCAAAAGTTTGGATGCTTGTATAGGGTGGGGAAATGATTTCGTTTATGTCAGAGGACAGGACTTGAAGAGGCATCATGTCTGAATCAAATGTCAGACCCCAAAGATGCTAATCCTCCCAATGTTGCTCTCCAAAACTCATGATTTCATTAACGGCTTCGTCTGTAGATGGGAGTTGATCGCATGGATCTAAAGGAGGAGCGGTTATGGGAAATTGGGTGGTACCATCGGCGATAGCCAACATGACCAGAGATGTGGATGTAGATTGAATGCCTTGGTAGGCTGATTCAGCCGGTGACAGTGGCATCTGGTCTCCGAATGTGTCAAGGACTGAAGGCACCATTAGGATCCAGGGATCGGTCAGTTCATGAGGAATTGATGAAAACATGTTGACCAATTGTGGAACCTGCAGCGATGGAAGAGGAAAAAAACCCATCAGGGAGGAAGCCTTCAACAGACCGGTACCTATATTGACAAAACTGTCAGTTACACCTCCTACTAGGGGTACAGAGCCACTTGGTAATGGTGAATAATTAGGGGTGCAGAAAGACAACTGATCCACTGTAATGACCTTTCCATCCAATGGAAATAGGATGATATGAAAGACAGTGGATACGACAGCCATCATGGCATATGTCCAACTACGACCCAGCAATAGATTATAGTCGAGTCTCTTGTCCACGACTTCTACATCCACCATTACCGTTTTCCCAGCCAAAGTCATGGGAAAACTGGCTAAGTATCCTTTTGGGACAAAGGTGTGGCCGTCGAAAGCTTTAAGGGAGTTCGATGGTGGGGGAAGGGTTGGGGAACCCAAGGGGAGCCAACATGAAGCTAACATGACGCAAGTTGAAGCACCTTTTTCGATGACAGTTCGATGTATACCTTTACCTTTCGAAGTGATATGCACCTAAAATGCAAGCTGATGGGAAAGGGGAGGTTTACACTTGTCCATGTCGAAAATAGCAAGCATGGAATCCGTAGGGTCAATACCCCCGATAGCCGAAAGCAAATATTTCCTTTGGCTGGGGCATGTTTGTAATACTTCGAGCGCCGACATAGCCGATAGCACTTGCACCAAATCCTCTACGATGTTGTAGTGTTGGGCGACACGTGCAAATGTATTGTGCGTTGTGCGTTGAAGTGCCCCCTTGGGGGGTCGAATTACAAAGTCCTCAACCGACCTTTCGATATGCAAATCGCTGGGTGGTAATGGGTTTTGACCTACGGATGGTTCTGCTGTCGGAGCGATAGGAGCTCCATAAGATTTGGCTCTTGTGTTTAGTTCTACCATTTAAAATGTGTAAATGGTAGAAATTCCTTCAGCAGCTGAAGGATGTTGTGAACAGTCGCTACCCCCTAACGTGGGTTGTGGTTAGTTGGAAATGAGATTTTGCTGTTGTTGATTAGGAAAAGGATTTCTAAGGACAATAGGTGCCTTACCAAAATCTTTCTTGGTAAGGTAATCCATGCATTCTTGAAGACGCGGACAATGCCAAGTTACGTGATCTTCAAGACAGAGTTTGCACGAATAGTTGGTGCCTTTATCCTTTTCCGTATCAGTAGGCGCAACGGCCTTATATTTCGGGTTGGGCTACTTAGATGACTACTCCTCAGAAGGAGAGGTCTTGTTCTTATTCTTCTTATTCTTGCTAGCGGATTTCTGTGTAGACTGCACAGAGTTGATCGAAGTGGTAGGAAGAGCAGTCGCTTTGGTAGAGGGTTCCACTGCCAGCCTGGCAACGGAACCACTGAATTGTTTTACAATGACCCCAGAGGTTGCGCTGATGATCCCGTCAACGTGCGCTCCAAGGTGCTGAGTGGTGGGAGGATTAGGGTTATCGAGAGCATAGGGGATAATGTCGTAGAGAGTGCTAGACTATGAATAAATCAAATATAAGTGATGGGCACAACGTATGGATTGGTCCTCTGTGACCGCACTGTTATAGACATTTTTGTGCCTTACAGCATGAAGCATGAAATGTCCATAATCTAAGGGATCCAAAGTCCCTAAACATGTTGTTCCTACCCCTAGAGGAACAAGGTCAGCAAACCACAGCACTGAATATCAGTTCTCCACCTGAAAACACTCAAAAACAAGCTAATTCTGGATCATGTCAACTGCTCCACTGAGCATCTGCGCTGAATGTCAACTGCTCCACTGTCTACCTGCGCTGAATGTCAACTGCAAAGAAGGCTACCTGCGCTGGGCGAGTTGGGACATGTGGCACAGTCATTCCTCAAGGTGTCAATGCACAGGAAGCTTCCAAAATGACACTTGGATCAAGGAATTTGACTGGTGATGAGTAAGAGGGTCTATATCTCCAAGTGGAAGCAAGAACCTCCAAGTGGACTCAAGAACTGAAGAATAACTGAAGTGGGAGAGGACACTAGTCAACTTCATGCCAGCTTCAAGCTGACTCATCCTTTCTCCAAAACTCCTATATATAGAGCTCTCTCATGAGGTCTAGGGAGGCTGGAATCTGGTGAATGTAAGGAAGTGTTGTTGGTTTGAGTTTAGAACTATTGGGTGATTTGCTTTGAAGAAGGTGAAGAGGAGATTTCTTTCTGCTGGGAGGTGATGCTGGATTGGGCCTTTTATGGTTGTATCACTTCCTGAACTTTACTTCTTCCATTAATAAAGCATTTGAGGTTCTTCCATATGCATGTGTCTCAATGATGTATTGTTATACTTGTGTATTTGATTTATTCTAATCCTTGAATCAGTTATGAATGTATGCTTCTTGTAGTTTCCCTCTCTTGCTATTTTGCAGGATCTTGGTGTAGCTGGGCCAGTGAAAGAGCAACGAGCTGGGAGCAAGCAGCAAGGAGAGAAGATTGGATCAACCATTAGCGGAAGACATCGGTTAGTGGATCTCTTTCTCCCCTATTTTACTTTCATAAAGAAGAAATCTTAGATAGCTTTGCTTCGATTGTTGCTGAGGTACTATCACCCTTAGAGTGGGATAGGGTCATTCTGTATTGGATACTTTTCCCAACAACAAATTGGCGACTCCGCTGGGGATCGTATCTTGTTGGTTGTTTGTGTTTTTGCTATTCATTTCCTAAACATGGGGAGTACCGAATCGAACTGCATTTGAATCTTTCAAATGCAAAGTAGAGGGCAGCTACTCTAGCTCAGTTTCTGGGCATGTTTATGAATTGAAGAGCTGATCCACAAGGACTCTGAACAGCTCTTAGTGATAGCTTTTCATCCTCCTAATTACCCTTTAGTGTGTACTTGATTGATAGCTTCTGATTTGGCCAAAAACTGTGAATTTTTGAGCAATCTGTGACCCGGAAACTGAGAAAAACGAAAGTTTATCTCTTCATTGCAGGCACTGTGAAGGCAGTCTGCATTTCATCGCAGGTCCCGAAGGGGCTACCTGCGCTGAAGGTCAAACTGCCAGTGTACTACCTGCGCTGAACCAGTTTTGCCTAGTGCTACTGGGGTTCCCTCCTGTTTGTTGCCCTGTTTTCATCCCTGTTTTTGCAGCCTGTTATCAGTCAATGTGCCTATCTGAAACCAACTTTCCTTGCCACTATTCCGCCTCGGTTGTATAAAGAAACTGTATTTGTTCTTTGTGTATTTCTTACATCATTTGCAGTTTCCCATAACGAAAGTGAACTAGTCTTGCTGTGACCTCTTAGATCTAGACCTGTGATAAGTGTCGTATTGATCTTAAGAGTTAGTTTGTTTGTTGTTCATAGCTGATTGAGCATTTGCTTTCATTATATGGTTTGAGTTTATAAGTTTCTAGTGTCAAAACAAGTAAATCTTAAGGTGTCTTTTGATTTTGGACAAAGCTTGTTTGCTTTCACTTGAAATTGAATTCAAAGTTATACAACAACTTTCTTTTTGTAATACATCAACATTAAGAAAGAGAAAAGAAATACCTACATTGTGCATATGCATTTTGACAGCTTGTATGTTGATTTAGGGAAAAGTGCATTAGTGTGTGCTCTATGATCTGTGTGAAAAGATGATGTCTTTCTTTTCCCTCAGTAGTTAAGATTTTCAAAGTTGAAAGATTGAAAAGCTTGCTTATCATCTTAGACTGCATTTAGGAAGTTGTATTATACATCTCGTGGTGATCCATAAAGGCAAACTGCTAAACAAGATCAACTTAAAATGAATTGAATTTACATAACAACGCATTGAAACATAACGCAAACACATAGAGGTCTAAGCTAGAGACGTGTTC
This sequence comes from Pinus tabuliformis, assembly GCA_031772625.1. Taxonomy (NCBI): domain Eukaryota; kingdom Viridiplantae; phylum Streptophyta; class Pinopsida; order Pinales; family Pinaceae; genus Pinus; species Pinus tabuliformis. The sequence goes on along the minus strand of CM062818.1, from coordinate 508,074,446 downwards.
CGGCGTCATTAAACGTGATATCTTAGCGTTGAGTGGTTGGGTGATTCCTCCACAGTGAAGCGATAAGTATCAATACGGACTTGTGCTCCCACGTACCGTCGCGTATATATTGGGAGACCCCTATAGGAACAAATCCTTTATCCATAGGAAACCGTGTCGGCCGCCCTACTGATCGCAATGCAGTGAACACAGCATTCACGAAGATCGACCACCCGTACCGTAAAACGTATTCTGTGGTTTTGCGAAAGGTTTGGCACACCCTCTGCCTAGATCTCCAGAGCAGTTTCTTTTGGCCTTTTTCAAACTCTATAACTAAAAAAGTCCATCCGAGCATTTGTCACTTCGGGCTCGTTAAAACATCGAAGGAGACTAGAGTCATCTTTAGCTTTTTCTCGACTCTTAAAAAGTGAAAAAGCAAGTTGTGTCTAAAGCGTCGTTATAAAATTTATTTTAAACGGAACATAATCACCTCCTATTCCTGCGTTGATCTGTAGGTTGAGAACATGGAACACCCCAACCAAGGAATTCCTCATGATGGAAATCCTAGTCCTTTCTCCTCTTGGGGAGAAGTTGGTGCACCCCACATGGCCACATTGTCGCTTCCAGGACTGACAATTGGCCTACCAATTTGGTTATTCTCAACCAATGTAGTTCAGAACACCATGGTTCCTGAACAGTCGAGTCAACAGTTAGATGAGTCTAGAGCTGCCCACCAGCCTTCTGCTTCCTATAACTCTTCCTCCAATCCTTCATCTTCGCAAGGTAGAGCCGACAAAAGCCAAGCTCCCATGGAGAGGAAGGAGAAGAAGAAGAGAGAGAAGAAGAAGAAGGAGCCTAAGGCGACTGGGGGCAAGCAAAAGACATCTGACAAAAATCCACACATAGCACAGACCGGGCCTAAATCGCCATGTGTCATATGTAGAGGAGACCACTTCCATAGAGATTGTCCCTGTATTCCTCGGATACTAAGGGACTGGTCCCCTCGTTTGCACAATTCAGGAGCATCAACCTCTGATAGCCATGTTGAATGCTTACCGTCAACCAGCGAAAGTGAAGGTTCAAGACAAAGAGGGGGAGCAAGATCCCCCTGCAGACTGTGTGAAGGCGATCACGCCATCCACCGTTGTCCCTTCTTAGACGAAGCAAAGAGAGTTTTGGAAGATCGTCCGGTTTCACCGTTGAGACTTCCTCCTAGATACAAAAAACTCGTGCCAAGTCCTTCGTTGGTTGAGAATACAGCTGGCCCGCTCAAGTGGTCAGTTGAAGCGTCAGTCATTGAAAGTGAACCTACTGAATCCAGACCGGACGAAAGTCCAAAGGTCGAAACGGCAGTTGACCCGGTTCTTCCTTCATAAGTTTCATCGTCAAATGACACCGTCACTGAAGATTCATCTTCAAATGACACCCTCACTGAAGAGAATAAGGATGACACCATTCAGATTCTTTTCATCAACACAGACTCTGATGAGCATCAAGGCAATGCGCCCATTCCTTTATCGCAGGAAGGAACATCGTCAAGGTCATATCCGGCCGTATATTCGGTCCCACCACCAAGCAACCTGGTTGTATCATTTGACTGGAATCAACTAGGCAGACCCCGGTTGCCAGCCAGTATACCATTCAGAATCATAGTCCAAATCTACAGAATGGTAATGGCTGGCACTACCATTGATGAAGGGGCATCTGTGAGTATCCTTTCCTCTATTGCTTGGAAAGCACTGGGTTCCCCGGCGCTTTTACCTGAGATAAGAAATCTCTCGGGTTTCGATAAAGGAACCAGTCGACCATTAGGGATCCTCCCCAATGTGCCTGTTACATTGAAAGGGAAGACCGTTCAAATGAACGTGATGGTCGTTCAAGGACCCTTGGATTATAACCTACTCCTTTGACGAGACTATATATATTGCATGGGAGCAATAGTCTCCTCACTCTTTAGAGTAATGTGTTTTCCACACGAAGGAAGGATGGTCAAGCTCGTAGACCAACTTTCATTTCCGGGATCACGCATCGCAAATAGTCACATACCAACCCTGAATGGTCTATTCAATCAAGAAATGTCTCCACCCCCAGTCCTTCTTCCCGATGAGTGCGAGTGATTCGGAAAGATGGGACTGGAACCCAGGGGGCATGCATCCTGGTCTGCTTCGGGCAGAGAAAACCTTGGGTATAAGATAGAATTTCCACGGGAGAATATGACTAGTCCGTACCCCGTCCATCTAGGAAGAGGGGTTGTTCTGGAATAAGATTCTTTTGTCAAAGTTATGTGAGTGAAATAATCTGTTTTTCACCCACCTTTGTCTATTTCGGTAGGCATCGCCGAAGAAGTGTTCAGTTTGAAAGATTAACAGAACAATCTTTGGGTAACCTGAAAGAGGTAAGCCTCACCCTTTAAAACAAATGTTTTGATGGATAAGTAGGGGCAACCTTGAAATTGTATTTTATACCTGGGGGCATGCAAACCTTTTGGAGTGCAAGCAAAGAGCGGTTATTTATCTGTTTTTTGGATTAGTCGTTTCCTAACTTACATAAAGAAAGGATGTGGGGCAAAGGTAAAAATTTGCCAAATTGGGAGCATAGCTTCGTGAGATAAAGCTCCATAAAAAATAGCTATCTCACAGGAGACATTCTTATCTTATGACTGGTATATTCGAGCAGTTTTACCGCGGAATTTATGCTCGTTAAAAAATAGAAAAGCGAGATCCGAGCAGTTTTAGCACATAGTTCATGCTCGTTAAAAAATAAACATAAGATTGAGCAGTGTTTTGGCGCATTCAAGCTCTTTAAAAAATGAACCCAGTACTGGTAAATAACCACTGTGATCGTAAATTTATCAGCCATAAAATCCTTGGTCGTGTTTGCACCTGCCACCTCCACCGTCATTTGGCCGATCGTTCACCTCCATATGATTGTTTACCCATTTTGAGGAACAGCTGCGAAGAGTGATTTCACCTAGCCATCCTTGTGACACTGCTGTGATTGGAAAATTCCAACCTGTACCTGGAATCTGCTGCTATCCCTGTTTATCACTCGTTCCTCAAAAGACGAGTCTTCTTTGAGCTCTTTTCAACTGACTCGTAAAATATGAAAAGTTTGCCGAGTTTTGGCCTTCCAGCTCGTTAAAGTGACCAGAAGAGCTATCCCTCCTCTAGATTTTAATCTTTTTGGACCTGAGGGATTATTGCACAAAAAGGTCGAGCGCTTGTTTTATTCGGCTCGTTAAAGTTATCGAAAACTCATCCCTTCTGTATTGTTTTATACTTTTTTGGACTTAAGGGATTAGATGACGAAAAAGGAATTTTGGAGTTAACTTTCTGTACCTTTTCAGACTCTCTAAAAATGAAAAGGACCGATTTTTCCTTGTCGTTAGACTCGTTAAAACGATTAAATAGCGACAAACTTGTCTTTAGACAAGAACGAGTTTCCCTATCGCTAGGCTCGTTAAAACATAGCGATGGGCTTGCCCGAAGGGCAGGTTATAGAACAAGCATATGTTATCCTCCTCAAGCTTGACAAAAATAAAGAGGTACTGGTCAGAAATGACTGGGGAAAAATTGGGAGAACCTCAAAGCTTTAATGGTAGCAAGTCGCTCTTGAACATGACACTTTTCCTCCGTACCACATCGGGTTGGGTTGTTTCATTCACCGGTCTCATCACCATGGTCTCGCCAAACCATCCACATTTGGGGTAATGCTACCGATCCATCGCATCAGTGTCGTTATATGTTCAAGAGATGTTGTTCAGAAAGAGTCAACCGTGTCCCATCCACTGCCATACATTATCCTTCATCCATCCATGATCGCCACCCTGAATCATATGTCACAGATTGTTTTCACCTCCACTAAAATCATTAGCTCCGTTCCGTGTCACTGATGTGGGATTCATTAAGGCCCTCCTTTGACGGATCGCTTCTTGTCGACTTCAGCTCATTATCCAAGAAGTTGATCTAGGAACAACCCCCTCAGTACTTTGAAGCTTGCATGCCTCAATGGCAAGTTTCTCACTTCCGGCGACAGGTATACATCAATGACCTTCGACCGAAAAATTTTGCGTGGTGTTCGACGCCAAGTCCTTTATTCACACCACGTGAATTGTACTGCAGTACCTTGAGGGTCATTATCATTATCGGTGATTCCTCTCGCGCTTGTTAACGGTTTACATCATTAACCGGTAATCAAGCGATGTCTTTTCATGTTCGACTTCAGCGCAATTCTCACATGGATCGACTTGTACTTAGAGTGAAGATCGAACGAGTTTGAAGACCCCGGATCTAGTTTCATCCATCCGGGCTGCGATATATATTCAGGAAATATAAAGACATTTGACATGTACATCATTGCAGCAGATGATCATCCTACTCAAAGGATGATAATTTCAGCAGAGAATTATCAGTCTACCATCAGACGATCGTCTGTTCTATGTACCAAAATGAATTTATAAAGCTGAGCATGGGAATGCTCGCCTCAACTAGATCATGAAAGCAGAATGAAAAATAATGTATTGTATTGTATTTTATTACAGGTCACCTCTCAGCGATTGAATGAACTTCGGATCCTCCTGATAAAGCATTTCACCTGATAAACGACCTCATACTTTAGGGGGCAACTGTTATAGACATTTTTGTGCCTTACAGCATGAAGCATGAAATGTCCATAATCTGAGGGATCCAAAGTCCCTAAACATGTTGTTCCTACCCCTAGAGGAACAAGGTCAGCAAACCACAGCACTGAATATCAGTTCTCCACCTGAAAACACTCAAAAACAAGCTAATTCTGGATCATGTCAACTACTCCACTGAGCATCTGCGCTGAATGTCAACTGCTCCACTGTCTACCTGCGCTGAATGTCAACTGCAAAGAAGGCTACCTGCGCTGGGTGAGTTGGGACATGTGGCACAGTCATTCCTCAAGGTGTCAATGCACAGGAAGCTTCCAAAATGACACTTGGATCAAGGAATTCGACTGGTGATGAGTAAGAGGGTCTAGATCTCCAAGTGGAAGCAAGAACCTCCAAGTGGACTCAAGAACTGAAGAATAACTAAAGTGGGAGAGGACACTAGTCAGCTTCATGTCAGCTTCAAGCTGACTCATCCTTTCTCCAAAACTCCTATATATAGAGCTCTCTCATGAGGTCTAGGGAGGCTGGAATCTGGTGAATGTAAGGAAGTGCTGTTGGTTTGAGTTTAGAACTATTGGGTGATTTGCTTTGAAGAAGGTGAAGAGGAGATTTCTTTCTGCTGGGAGGTGATGCTGGATTGGGCCTTTTATGGTTGTATCACTTCCTGAACTTTACTTCTTCCATTAATAAAGCATTTGAGGTTCTTCCATATGCATGTGTCTCAATGATGTATTGTTATACTTGTGTATTTGATTTATTCTAATCCTTGAATCAGTTATGAATGTATGCTTCTTGTAGTTTCCCTCTCTTGCTATTTTGCAGGATCTTGGTGTAGCTGGGCCAGTGAAAGAGCAAGGAGCTGGGAGCAAGCAGCAAGGAGAGAAGATTGGATCAACCATTAGCGGAAGACATCGGTTAGTGGATCTCTTTCTCCCCTATTTTACTTTCATAAAGAAGAAATCTTAGATAGCTTTGCTTCGATTGTTGCTGAGGTACTATCACCCTTACAGTGGGATAGGGTCATTCCGTATTGGATACTTTTCCCAACAACACGCACCACCTAGAGCGACATCTCTAGCGATTTGTGGGAGCAACGACTTACAGAACCAGTCTGTTAAGAGAAAATCAGGGATGGGAGCTTTGACTAACCTCCACCTACATCTCCATTCATGGATATGATCAGAGATGTGGGTGGCGGTATCCTGATGAAACAAAGTAAGGAGCTCTGTCCCTGTCTCATAACGGATAGGTAACTGAAAGTTATTTAGGAACTCCATCGCTAAAGCGTCAAAGGTATTCACTGACGTGTGTGGTAACTCAATATACCACTTTTTAGAATTGCCAATGAGGGTGCCGGGAAAAAGAAGTAACCAGACACTGTCATCCACCATAGAGTTAGAAACACACCAGAGTTGGTAGGTGGTGACATGAGTGCCCGGATCCTCCCCTTGTTTTTCGTCTAACTTAGGAATGTCCGTCGGTATTTTATGCGGGATCAGCGAACATTGTATGTTGTGGTAGATGGGGTCGTTTGTCAACTTTTATAAGTCGGGAATATCCAATGTTGCCAAAAAAGGCAAATTGTTGGGTGTACTCGACTCGGACCATGGTGATGACAGATGACTTGAGGAGCTCTATGCTCCTCCCATCGTTTGGTTCCCCATGGTGTACATGGGCTGCGTGGTGTAGCAGTTTCTTTGCGGTACGGTGTTGTAGAGTGGATTTCCATGAGGATTTTGATACTGGGGTATGAAGTTTCCCCCAGTATAAGCAGTGCCCCCTTGACTCATCTGAGCTTGTGAGTAGGGTGCCCCCATGGATTGGGTGGGAATCCCTTGTGGATTCCCAACTGACATAGAACTAACCATATGGCTTTGATTGACAGAGGGAACACTCATGTCAATCAGCGACTGTCCATGCATGCCTGAGAACGGCGGGGGAACTGTGACATTCCCCGCCGGCATGTGCATATTGGGAACCGCCCCAGATATCTGAATCTGGGGGTTGTAACTATACATTGGTTGTCGACTTTATTGTTGTTAAACTGGAACCGCGCCCACAGTGCGCATTGAGTGTTGTATGGAGCACTATATGTGGCACTAATCAAAGGTATGCTTTGTGGCACCATAGGAGTGGAACCTGGCATCTGTTGGGTTCCACCTATAGAGGGTGTTATGTGAGTTGCAGTACCTGGGAGAAACGGGATTGTGAGATTCCACATTACCGGTAATGTGATGATCATCGATTGGGGAAGTGGTAGAGGACCAACAGTGTCTCTATAACTCCACAACCCTTGAGGTGTCGACTGGATATATGGGAGAGTTCCTCCTACTGAAGAAGGAAGTATAGGTACCATGGGAGTAATGATAGGTTCCAACAGATCTGTAAGCAGAGTGTTAAAATGAGGAAAAAATCCTTCCATGAAGAAATCCTCCAGCAAACTAGAATCGTCGGTCATCTAGACAGATCCCATGTGCGATTTAGGAGACTGATTCCTCGAAGATGAGGAATCTGAGTCAGTGGAACTTGGCAGATCCTCCACAATGAGTGGAGGAAGTCCTAACAATCATCTAGATTGAAAATGAGGGCCGGATGTAGCCATAGTGACTGTTAAGTTTTATCAAATACATTTTAATGTGATATTCTTTAAAGTCTCAAAAACAGTAGCACTCAGGAACCTAAAAAGAAAAAATACACTAAATATGTCAATTAGCAAACAGAGGGAAATTACCTCATCCGATAAACACCGATTACTGGAGATGAAACCCAATCTCTCAATGAGTAACAGAGAAGGATGGCCAAATGTATGGTTACGGTTAATTTTGAGCTTTTCCCGAACCTCAGATTGAGGGGCCAAGTACTCTCGTGAAGACGAGCACCCTCCCAAAAACTGAAGACAAAGTCGATCCGTTCGTTTGAGGTACCAGGACAGCCCGTCCCAGTCACCTTAGGTAAGTACCTAGAATTTTTGGCCACTAGAGATACCTCAAATCACATACATTACCAGGGGGGACATAGTCATAGATAACACGCTGTGTGGGCAGGATACCTGAGTCCCCGACTCAGTTCCGAAATCCCCAAAGGGACCCCCAATACACAAAATGCCCAAAGGAGTTTGTAAGAGAAGGTGGACTACCTTCAATTACAATTTGATGTTGTCTCGTATTTCGCTCCGTTGTTAGTGGAGTGGTCCTCGTAATATGAGTGCAGAAGGATTTTTCACTCGTTAACGACACTAGTTTTGATTTTCAACCAAGGGCAGTTAACTCACATGCTTATCCTAAGGTCCTAATCTAGCTAATGTTGGTTTGCTCAAAAAAGAGTAACTGATTTATTTTAATGTAAATTTTAGTGTACTTGCTTATTTGTCTTCAGTAGGGGTGTTGACGTATGAATATGATGAGACTCTCGACTCAATAAACCATGCAGAACAATGCTTTGATTTTTTTTTCAATTTCTTATGCAAACAAGTCTTATTCTACACATGTATCATTTCAAATATTCATGGATTTGTCAGTGCATCTAAAGCCATTCAACACTTGCATAACCGAAAGTTTCTTTTCTCAATATTCCTTAAAAACTACTGAAAACCAAAATGAAGCAGCCTACAAATATTTCGACAGAAGGAGATATACAGTTTATCAGCTTTTCTTTCAAAAAAAATGACTTTTAAGAGAGAAAAACTAAAACATTTTCTTAAAAATAAATTTTTAAAACACCAAATTTATTAGCATGATACTATTGCAGATCTTACTTTAGCTCCTCAGACAAGTTTCCCCCCATTTTGGTCCACAAAATATTCTAGAAAACATGAAAATGGGAGACTAATGCTTTGTTTCTATGTAAACAGAGAGTTATTTTAGCCACTAATGCTCCCTATGCACAATCAAAGAGCTTTATAAAGCTTTGTGTAGACTAGAAACCTGTGTTGGTGAGGGAAATAGCTCAAAAAGTGGGCTTTTAGGATTAGTTTCTGAGGAGAATGCAACTTTGCAGGATGCAAAAAGGTAGATGGTGGATCAGAAAAGGATTTGAAGAAGCGGGAAGCTCAAAGAAGAAAGAGAAGATCTGAGAGGAGTCCAGGTAACCGGGAACTAGATGTATAGTCCCCAGTGGAGTGTTAGAAAATTATATATTACGGAGCAATGGAACACATAAAATATTGTAGAAATATAAACACAGAAAATGCACAAAACAAGAGAGACACAGATATACGTGGTTCACCCAGTTTGGGCTACGTCCACCCCGAACAGCCAGTCCTTCCTTTCTATTATCCAGCAAAATGAAGAGATACAACCTACAGCAAATCCGCTGTAATATCCTCTGTTTTCTCTCACAGTCTCAGCTCTCTGTTTCTCGCTCACAGATTACACATATATCACACAGCCTCAAATACAATGCCCTCATACAAAGAGAGGGGTTGCCTTCTAGGGAAAAAAACCCTAAATTAAACATAAGTTCTACCGTCAGATCATCCACCTAATGAACGGCCCAGATTGACTAGAAATTACTATACTTTTACAAGGCAATTTTACATTTATTTTTGGCTTCGGGGGCGCTGCCCTCGAGCCCCCCAGCCAGGGGGGATGGGCCCCCCCGGATCCTCGCGGGGGGGGACAAGTCCCCCCTGCACCCCCCCGCGTGGAGGGGTGTACAAAACTTCCTGGGGTATACATCCGACTGAAACAAAGACCTCTGAACAATCATGCTCCACACACAACAATCTCCCACTTGGAGAATGATTGTAGCAACTCCACCGCTGCTTCATTTGCTGGACAATGACTCCTCTTTGGACCTGGCTGTTTCTCATCTTCATCGTCATCCTTGAAGACCAATTGAAACTGAGCATGTTATCAGTTTCTCCCTGGTTACAACTTTTGTTAGCATATCTGCAGGATTCTGGCTAGTGTGTATCTTTTCCAGCTTCAACTCTCCATCTTCCAACACTGATCATATGAAATGGTACTTGAGCTGTATGTGTTTAGTCCTATAATGAAATGCTGAGTTCTTTGCAAGATGAATGGCACTTTGGCTATCACTGTATAACGTTCCCATATCATGCTCCTTACCCAATTCACCCATAAACCTTTGTAACCAAATCATTTCTTTACTATCCTCTGTAGCAGCAACATACTCTGCTTCTGTTGTTGAAAGTGCAACAACACTTTGGATTTTTGAAACCCAACTGACAGTTGTTCCTCCAACAGTAAATACATATCCTGTAGTGCTCCTCTTGTTATCTCTGTCACCTGCCATATCTACATCAACATATCCTTGTAGGCAGATGTTTGAACCACCAAAGCATAATGCTTGATTTGTGGTACCTTTCAAATATCTGAGAATCCATTTCACTGCCATCCAATGTTCCTTTCCTAGATTTTTCATGTACCTGCTTACAACTCCCACTACATGTGCAATATCAGGCCTTGTGCAGACCATTGCATACATTAAGCTTCCAACTGCTGATGCATATGGAGCTTTAGACATATAATCCATGTCTTCTTGGGTCTTTGGGCACATTTCCTTGCTAAGTTTGAAATGGCTAGCAAAAGGTGTACTAACTGGTTTTGCATTGTGAATGTTAAATCTTTTCAACACCTTTTGTATGTACTCATTTTGAGACAATGTTAATTTACGATTTTTCCTGTCTCTAGTTATTCTCATACCAAGGATTTGTTTTGCAGCTCCCAAATCCTTCATTGCAAATGAATTTGCCAATTTTCTTTTGAGCACATTTATTTCCTGCATGTTAGATCCTGCAACAAGCATGTCATCTACATACAATAACAATATAATATAGCTGCCATCATTTTGCTTTTTCAAATAAACACAATGATCAGAGTGACATCTAGTATAACCTTGTTCAGACATAAAATTGTCAAATTTTAGATACCACTGCCTTGGAGCCTATTTTAAGCCATACAAGCTCTTCTTCAACCTGCACACTAGTTTTTCCTTCCCTTTCACCTCATATCCTTGTGGCTGCTGCATATATATCTCTTCTTCCAAATCCCCATGGAGAAAGGTTGTCTTTACATCTAACTTTCTTCTGTGCAAACCCCTTCACCACAAGTCTAGCTTTATACCTCTGTTTTCCTCCCTCTTCTTCCTTCAGCCTGTAAACCCATTTATTCTGCAATGCTGTTTTACCTGCAGGCAACCTGACTAAGTCCCAAGTCTGGTTATGTGCTAAGGAGTCCATCTCTTCTTTCATGGCTTGCTCCCACTTCTTCTTGGTTTCTACCTGCACTGCTTCTTCATAACATTCGGGTTCACCAGAATCAGTCAACAATAATATAATGAAGGAGAGTAACGTTCAGGGGGTCTACTTATCCTAGTAGATCTTCTAACACCACTTTCGTGTGTTTGGGGTGCCTGTTGCTGTTGTGGTGGTTGTTGTTGTTGTGGTTGTTGATTATTATTATTTTCAGGCACCTTTACTTTTTCAGTGATTTCGTCAATAACTGCGTATTCATTGTTTTCTTTTTCTTGCTTCTTTTCCTGCAACTGATTCTTATACAAGACCTTTTCATTGAATATTACATCTCTGCTCCTAATGATTTTGTGATTTTCATAATCATATAAGCGATAACCAAAATCATGAACACCATATCCAATAAAGGTACATTTCTTTGACTTTGCCTCAAGCTTTGTTCTATTTTCTTTATCAATATGGACAAAGGCCTCACAACCAAAAGGCTTTAAAAAAGAGTAGTTTACCTTTTTACCTGTCCATGCTTCCTCCGGAACACCACCATCCAAGGAACTTGAAGGCCCTATGTTTATTAGATAAACAGCAGTATCTACAACATCTGCCCAAAACTGTAAAGGCAATCCTGCATGCAATCTCATGCACCTTGCACGCTCCATGATTGTTCTGTTCATCCTTTCTGACACACCATTTTCTTGTGGTGTTCTTGGAACTATCTTCTCTCTGCGAATTCCATGCTCTGAACAGTACCTATCAAACTCTTTGCTGCAATATTCACCTCCATTGTCTGATCTAAGACACTTCAATTTCTTTCCTGTCTCAATCTCAACCAAAGCTTTCCATTTCTTGAAAGTATCAAATACATCAGATTTATTCTTGATACAATAAATCCAAGTTTTTCTAGTTGCATCATCAATAAAAGTAACATAATAACGAGAGCCAGCGAGAGATGATACCTGAGCAGGTTCCCATACGTCTGTATGCACAAGCTCTAATTTTTCGTTCTTCTTTTCTTTCCCAACTCTAAGAAATCTGACTCTCTTCTCTTTTCCATAAATGCAGTTCTCACAGAAGTCCAAATCAACATTCTTCAAACCCAGTAACAAATTCCTTGAGTGAAGAATCTTCATCCCCTTTTCACTCATGTGTCTGAGCCTATGATGCCATAATGATGCATCTGCTCCTTTGGAAGTTAAAGCATTAACAAAGTTAGAAATACCATTGCATAAATACAATGTACCAACCTTTTTGCCTTTTGCTATTACCAGGGCTCCTTTAGTGACCTTCCAAGCTTTATCTGTGAAAGTTGTCACACAACCTTCACCGCCTAACTGCCCTGTTGAAATCAGATTTTTCTTTAGATCTGGAACATGCCTTACCTCCTTTAATAGCCATTGGTTTCCATTCTGCTGTTTTACAAGAACCTTACCCATTCCAACGATTTTACAAGGTTTATCATCACCCAGACGAACTTGTCCAAAATCTCCTTGAACATAGTCATGAAAGTATTTCTTATCAGGTGTGGCATGGAATGAAGCCCCTGAATCTACCACCCAAGAATCAGTAATATTTTCGAAAGAAAGAATCAAAGCATCTTGTAACACCTCACCTGTCACATTTGCTTCATGATTGTTTTCTTGCTGTGCATCTCCTTCTTTTCCCTTCCGAGATCTACAGTCTTTCTTTAGGTGTCCTTTCTTTCCACATTTCCAGCACACTATCCCCGATTTGGACTTGGATCTGCCTTTCCTTGATTTACTGGGATATCCTGAGCTCTTTCCTCTTTCCATTTTTCTTCCTCTAGACTCTGCACTCAAAGCATTTCCCGATGTCTCACCGGAGCTTTTCCGTCTCATTTCCTCGCTAAGGATAGCACCGACAACATCATCAAACTTTAAAGTACTAGATCCAGAAACGGAGTTACTAATGGCCATTACCAAACCATTCCAACTTTCTGGTAATGAGCACAAGAATAACAGAGCTCTAACTTCATCATCAAAGTTTACCCCTACAGAACTTAATTGACTTGTAACTGTATTAAAAATCATTTAAATGGTTTGCAACAGATCCACCCTCCGACATATTCATATTAAATAACCGTTTCATAAGAAATACCTTGTTTGAGGCCGAGGGTTTTTCATATAGTTTCGACAACATCTTCATCAAACCCTCTGTCATGGTTTCCTTCGAAATGTTGAAGGCGACTGACGCAGCAAGGCACAACCATATTGTTCTGAGTGCCTTTCTATCGAGAAGGTTCCATTCTTTGTCTTTCATACCCGTCGGCATCTTTGTTTTTTTGCCCAATGGTAGGTATAGATCTTTCTGATACAGATAATCTTCCATCTGCATCTTCCACAGCGAGAAGTTTTGGCCATTAAATTTCTCGACCCTAAACTTACCATCTTCCGCCATTGCTCCCACTTGAACCAGGAACCCTTCTTTCCTGCGAGTTTATCAGCCAAATATACCTTCGGCTCTGATACCAGTTGTTAGAAAATTATATATTACGGAGCAATGGAACACATAAAATATTGCAGAAATATAAACACAGAAAATGCACAAAACAAGAGAGACACAGATATACGTGGTTCACCCAGTTTGGGCTACGTCCACCCCGAACAGCCAGTCCTTCCTTTCTATTATCCAGCAAAATGAAGAGATACAACCTACAGCAAATCCGCTGTAATATCCTCTGTTTTCTCTCACAGTCTCAGCTCTCTGTTTCTCGCTCACAGATTACACATATATCACACAGCCTCAAATACAATGCCCTCATACAAAGAGAGGGGTTGCCTTATAGGGCAAAAAACCCTAAACTAAACATAAGTTCTACCGTCAGATCATCCGCCTAATGAACAGCCCAGATTGACTAGAAATTACTATACTTTTACAAGGAAATTTTACATTTATTTTTGTCTTTGGGGGCATTGCCCCCGAGCCCCCGCCGGGGGACCACTGGCCCCCGGACCCCCGTGGGGGGGACAAGTCCCCCCCGCACCCCCCCGCGTGGAGGGGTGTACAAAACTTCCTGGGGTATACATCCGACTGAAACAAAGACCTCTGAACAATCATGCTCCACACACAACATGGAGTCGCCAATTCTACTATGGGATAAAATGCATGGGATGAAAACTACCCTCAAAGGCCTTCCTAGGACCTTCGACAGAATGTAAGATTATCTAGAAAAGCTACCTGTTACACACATGTTCATCTATCAGACATAAATTGACAAGGTACGAAAAGGAGGATCACCCTTGGTTCCTTCTAGATTCGCTTGGGGATCTCTGTGCGGCAAGAAGAACTCCTTCTAAGCCAGCTCCAAGATGATTCCCGCACAAAGGACAAAACAAACCAGTCACAGCATACACTTCTGAAAACTAATGTAAGAATCGGTAACAAACATGTATAAATGTATAACTTACTACTCAACTCAAAAATCATAAGAATGAACAAATAAATGCACAATATCACCGACACTTTGGAGTAAGGAACACAACTGTAGTTCTATATTCAGAATGGAAGAGTGATTACAAAAATCCATTGTATCAGCCTTCCTTACCCCTTCTTCCTCTCTCTCTCTCTTTCTTTGAGCTGGCTCCTTCAAGAATATGACAGTTCACAATAGCTCTACGGGCTATCCTTCTAAATGCTCTGACCCTTTTGCAACAACCTTCTCGTTGCTTATGTAGCAATTGAATTAGGGCTGCCAAACTCCACCTATAGTTCATTAGGGCAAAAACCATGAACCTACCCTGTTTAAAAGCTTTTTCCCATTTGCCTTCATTCTCATAATAGAATTTCTCCATATATCTTGATTTTTGGAGTTTCCTTACTTTTCTTGCATAAATATAGGGATTTAATATCTAGATATTTATGAGTAGATTCGTTGGCAGAACCTTCTGAACATCACTTAAGTTCACTAACACTCCCCCTGGTCTAACAACAAGAGTTAGCAGGGTGACTAATGCTCCTTTATGCTTGGTAACAAGCTTTATAAAGCAGATTGTCAGTGTATAGAGAGCATTAATGTGGATTCTAGGTCTGCATTTGTGGTCATTGATTCAGTCATCTTGTCTTTCTCCTCTGAGTTGATTAGGAGGTCAATTTGTCCTATAACAACCTTGGGCCAACGAAGCGAGTTAACTCTCTCAGTCTGTTGAGATTAAACTAAAAGGAATGGAACAGATGCAACAGACTATTGGATTAGCAGTTGAGGGGCTAACTACTGAGAAGTTGGTTGAAGAGGTTCGACAGGTCATCACACAGTGCACAATAGAGCTTCAAGCATTTAAGGTAGAATTCAACGGCCTCAAAGTGTGTGAGTACAAGCAGAGTGACTCAGGACGAGTCACATCTTTATGTTTAGGGTTTGTTGGGATGGGGACCCCAGGTCCAATTTTGTCTAAGTTTTGGATTTTGTAATATTGTAAAGTCTTCACAATTTAAAGAGTCGAGGATGCAGAATGTTAAGAGTCAAACGAGCTTTTAGGAGGGTCAAATCCCTTATTTTGTAAAGGGATGGGCTGTTTTGATGATACAATGAACTCTGCCCATGGTTTGTGGACCATATTAATGTAATGTAAAATATATAAAAAGGAGTTATCTAGGAGTCATTAGGAAATTCTAAGTTGATGGATAGTTGATAAGTAAGATTTTGAGTCTGTAAGCCCGTATTCTAGTGAAGGGGAAGGCTCCTACAACTGAGTGCACAAAGACCTTGTTAGGTCTACAGTTGAGTGTGCGGGTCCCTGTAGCTATGTGTGCAGGGTAAGAATATTTGTATGTATTGAAGATCTGAAGTAATAAATAAAATTTAAGAAATTATGTGTTCTATGTTTATTTATTGTTCTATGCCTTTTTTCTTAGTTATGATTCAGTTCTCTATTATATTGATTTAATTTCATCACGAAGATTCAGATCTACTTTGCTTTAGTAACTTATTCATGTTAGAACACCTAAGAGAAGCTCGTAGATCTAATTAAGTAGAAATCACCATAAGTATGTGATTCAGAAGATAAGGGTTTGCGAAGGCCAAATAGGGCCCTAATTTAAGGAAACACCTCACTGCTACATCACATAGCCTTCTAGATGCAGAAACCTAGTTCTAGTATCCCCCAATACTACCTCAGGTGAAACTACAGTCTGCGCTAAGCATACTATTTCCAAAAGGGTCGGTAGTGTAGGGTTTTGTTAGTTAGCGTAGCTAACTCTGAACTTGGGTCCAAGTGCCCTCAAGCCAACAAATGGTTATGTTGATGGGACCGAGATCTATCTGAGGGATGTGTGATGTGGCGTCCATGGATACCAACTAGGAAATAAATTGAGAAGTGGATAGATTGGAAGTTGCATGAGTTTTCAGGCCAAGAAAATCGAAATCCGCATTGGTCCAAAGAAAGGTGGTTCCAGAGATATCTTTACAGAGAAGAGCACGAAATTTTTTTTTTCATCGTTCCCTTGGGAATTACACAAGTGGCTGTCCAAGCTAGTGGACAACAAACCTACTTGGAAACATGATGATCCTATTGTGTGGACTCTTGAACTGATCAAGCACCTTGAAGAGTCTGATTATAAGGTTGCAAGGGCCGTTGACTATTGGATCAATAGTATTTTCGGCAGTTTCATCTCTAAAATTGAAACTGACAGGTTTGTATCTTATAACGAAGCTGAACGTCGTTTCTTTAAGGGTCCGAGAGGTAAGTACCTGAGATCACTAAAAAATTTGATTAAAATGTTTTCATACGAAAAGGGTGTTATGCCTTTGAATTGATGTTTAAAAGAGGCCAGACTAGATCTACGTGAAGCGGAAAGAGATTCAGATTTGATTGGGACAAATATACTGAAGGCACATACATTCCCTTGTCAAGTGAATTAGATAGCAAAGAAGAAAGGACCAGCCCTAACACATCTGGAGGTGCGCTATAGATAGAAGGTCAGGGCACTTCTGGGATTTCACATCCATCCACCCCATCTCCATCTTCATCACCACCTCATACACCTACACCTCCACCTCCACCTCCACCTCCAACTCCACCTTCATTCTTTAGTATGGCGAATAGAGTGAAAATTCCTGTATTCAAGGGTTAGGGATTAGAGGATCCTGATTAGTTTTGGTTCATAGTTGAAGCTATGTGGAAGGTGCAGCAGATCAATGATAATGACATGAAGGAAGTGCAACTAGTTACAATGCTACAGGACAGAGCACTTGCATGGTATATCAAATATAGTACAACCAACCCAAATGCTACATTGGTCGAGACAAAGACGGCGATGAATGTGGAATTTAGACAGCCGAAATCAAAAGCTTAGTGTGTCATTGAAATAAAGGACAACAAACAGACAGTTAGTGAGTCCATGTGGGATATGGATCATAGGTTGAAGTGCTTACTGATACCAGCAAATCTTCAAATTTCAGACAAACAACATAAGGAATGGTGCATAGCTTCATTATTGCTAAATTTAATATTTCCTTTATCTCAAAAAAAGATCAAATCTCAATCCCAAGCATTAGAGATTGCGATGAAGTTGGAGGCTTCACTGATCCAGGATATGAATATAGGAATCCAACAGATCCAGTCACAATTAGTAGGCCTGCATATGGAATTGTAGGATCTGAAGAAGGGAAGAGAGGTTCAGTCAGGACTATGCCCTGAAGTTTAGTGCATGAAGTGCAAGGCTGTAGGCCATTATAAGGATCAGTGTCTTGTATACCAGGACTATATAGCTGCGGGAGGTCCCAACTCGCTGAAACCAGAGTCTCCTGCTCGATCAAGAGGTGGTTCAAGTGTCTGGTGTAGTATCTTCCAAGTATTAGGAATGAATACGACACACATTTGTTATCTATTACAAAATTTTATGCAGTCACCAAAGAAACTCTTTTGCACATTTTGTAAATCAGTTGGCCATGATAAACGAGATTGTCAAAGCTACGATATGATGATAGATAGAACCCCAATGTATAGGATGCAAGTTGAAATCCACACACAGAATGACCAAGGATCACCTATGACTCACGGAGGATTCTAAGGACATGGAAGAGGATGAGGAGGAGGCACTGGAAGAGGTCGGGGCTAGATCATCTATTATAACTATGGGGAACTGGGAAATTTTGCGTGCAACTGTCAGAATCCAACTCATCCTTCTTGTAAATACTGTAAGCAGTTTGATCATGTTATAGAAGAGTGTCCTATATAAATAAAAAAGATGCAAGAAAAGGAGAACCAACAACCAATGTAGAACATTCAGATGATGCAATCCAAACCACGTGAAGACAATCCTAGTGTCAATATAGTAACATGAAGTGGTATATCCATTGTTGAAGACATTGTAGAAGGAAAATTAGATACATGGGTTCATAGGGCTGGCAAAAAGAATGTTGGATTTGACTTACACAGAGAAAAGGAGACATTTATGGAGGAAAGGAAATTTTTTATGGATCCAGGTGCTTCTACATCTAAAACTTAGAAAAAAATAGTCCCACATAGAGAAATATGAAGAAAGTACTGCAATGGAGAACTCTGATCCCATAGTGTTGAAATCGTTTCTATAGACATGCATGAAGCTGTTGAGGGACCATAAGGCAGTTTAAGGACTCTAATAATTGATAGATAATTGCACTAGTAAGGACAATCCACTCCCAGAACAATGCACAGTAAATAAGGATAACTAAAGCAAGAAGAGGATTGGTAGGGAAATGCGGTTGACAACACAAATTGGTGATTTTTATATGGACCAGATAATTCTAGACTTGGGATATGATGCTAATGTATTGCCAAAATAGAATTGGGAATGTATGGGGAAACCTAAGTTGTAGTGGTCACCGATCCAGATGCACATGGTGAACCAACAAAATATAATTTCGATGGGTCGCCTACATGGAGTGGTTGTAGATATTGAAGGAGCCAGCGTGCTCGCAGATTTTGAAGTTATTGAAATAGTAGATGACAGTAATCCATACCCAGCATTGCTCAAGATTGATTGGGCTTTCAACATGAATACTATTATTAATTTGAAGAAGAGAAGCATGGCATTTGAAAAGAATGACCTTCAAGTAGTTGTTCCATTGGATCCAGCTAAAGGTGCGCGATACAAAAAACCAATCCATGATGACTATGACGATGAAGACATTGATCACATATATAAGCTCACTGTACAAGATGAAGGTTGGATTCATCCCACTACATATGGACATATCAGTTTGGAAAAGGATAGCTCATGCCAATAAAACTCAAATGAAGAATTAGAAAATTGGTAGAACCGGTTGCATGAGGTATCTACACTACGATGCAATAGGCTTACAAAATATTTGCATTGTATATGAATTGAGATACGTAAATAATATTATTGTGTTGGGATAGATGATGTCAATACTTTTCTTGACCTTTTTTGAAATAGACGTACTAGAGGAGCACGGGTTTTAGACTCTAGATTTGGCTTTAAGAGCTATGCCTGCAAGATGGTGGGGAACCCACAAGGAAAATATTCTTGATTGGAAGGAGTATCATATGCTAATGAGATTAAGATTTGGCTCTGCAATAACACAACTCAGTGAAAAGTACACAGGTAAGGATGAGCCGTGTGAACATCTAGCTCGATGGACCAAGGCTTGGGGATAGGTACCTCAACCGAAATGGGTACATATTTTTATTCATACCTTAGACGTTATACCAACGAACTGGTATTTCGAGATGGAGTTGCAACACAAGACTGCTGATTGGGTTGAAATGGAGAGTTTTCTTCCTACATTTAGATTTGAAGATGAGTTCAAATGCATTGATGGGGTGCTTCAGGCGATTGAGGCAGCGATCTTCCGAACACACATAGAACCTATAACTTGGATGCAGCCTGACTGGAGCACACAGCTACAACATGTGCTGAAATGCTATAATGTTACTACAGAAGAAGGTGATGAGGATCCACGGAATATCGGCATTCCTAAGTCAGAAGGACTGCGTGAAGTAGCAATACCTGATGCAAAGATCCTTGATATATCATAGCTGGTAAAGATAAAACAAGTAAATATTGGCTCAGAAGAAGAACCAAAATTCATGCAAATTGGCGACTATTGGGATGAAGACATGGTCGGAAAGGTTGTTGAATTACTACATGAATATCAGGACTTATTTCTAACAAAATTATATGAATTGAAGGGCATAGTAGGTGATTTGGGTGTGATGAAGATCAATTTAAAACCAGACACGAAGCCAATTAAGCAACGCCCATATTGACTGAACCCCAAGTAGAAGTAAAATGTACAAGAAGAGTTGGATAAGATGCTCGAGGCAGGTATAATTGAGCCAGTGGAAGAGTTGGAATGGGTCAGCCTGATGGTGGCCCAGGAAAAGAAAACAAAGGGTGATATAAGGATCTGCGTAGATTCGTGGAAGTTAAATGACGCATGCGTGCATGACCCCTTTCCTACGTCTTTTACAGATGAGGTTCTAAAAAAATTTGGTGGAAAAGAGGCCTATTCGTTCATAGATGGATTTTCTAGATATCACCAAATTCATATTGCACTGAAGAATAAAAGCAAGACTACCTTCGCTACAGAATGGGGGTCTTTCCAATATACAGTTATGCCTTTTGGACTTAAAAATTCCCCTGCAATATTTTCAAGGGTGGTAGTCACAACATTCAAGGAATTTATCACAAGCTTCTAGAGGTCTAATTCAATGATTGGACAATCTTTGGGTTTGTTAAGAAACATGTTTCTAGTTTGCGCCTAATGTTGGATACGTGTAGGAAGTATCAGATTTCCTTGAATTTGAAGAAATGTATTTTCTGTGTACCTTATGGAATATTGTTGGGACATGTCATATGTAAGCAGGGATTGATGGTAGACCCTGACAAGATTGTTGTAATTATCAATTTGGATCCACCCAGGAATGTAAAATAGCTACGCGCAACTTTGGGTCATATAGGGTATTACAGGAACTTTATAAATGCGTATGCGTAAATCACTGCGCCAATGGAGAAGTTATTGAAGAAGGACGCTACATTTCATTGGGATGATTACTGCCATAAGAGCTTGGATGTTCATAAGGAGAAGATGGTTATTGTGCCAATCCTATTATTCCCATATTTGAAGAAAGAGTTTCATGTGCACGTAGATGCATCCTGTATAGCATTGGGAGATGTTTTAACTCAACCAGGTGAAGGAGATATTGACAATCCAATTGCCTTTGCAAGTAGGAAACTATCTAAGGCATAGCAAAACCATTCAACCATAGAACGAGAAGGGTTAGCCATGGTATATGCGCATTATCTGCTAGGTGTGCACTTCAAAATGTATACAGATAATTATGCATTGAAATATTTGGTCAATAAGCCTGTGTTGGGGGGAAGATTTGTAGATCGTTGCTTCTCTTCCAAGAGTATGATTTTGAAATGATATTTAAGCCAAGGAGGTTAAATGCTAGACCTAGTAACCTATCTTGGATTGAGAACGCTGAAGAACAGAATAATATCAATG
Source organism: Pinus tabuliformis (assembly GCA_031772625.1). Taxonomy (NCBI): domain Eukaryota; kingdom Viridiplantae; phylum Streptophyta; class Pinopsida; order Pinales; family Pinaceae; genus Pinus; species Pinus tabuliformis. The sequence goes on along the minus strand of CM062818.1, from coordinate 508,053,149 downwards.
AAGGGTTACCTGACGCACAACTCTTCGCTATTAGAGTTATTGATGAAAATTTTGCAAACATTATTTTTTTTTTCTACTGGCATAGCTCCTGAAGGATACATAACGCAGAAAAATAAGGAACTAGTGGTAAGGGCTTCAGATTATCCAGTCATTACAGGACCCTTATATAAGATGGGACGAGATGAAGTTCTGTGCCGATATGTACATGAGTATGAATGACACGGTATTTTGGTAGAAGCGCATGGGTTTGTCGCAGGAGGAAACTATGCAGGTAAGGCAACTGTGCAAAAGATTCTATGAGCAAGATTATGGTGGGCTACAGTACATAAATATTCTAAGGAGTATTGTAGTGTGTGCAATATGTTTCAGAGGACTGGAAGATTATCGCGAAGAGATCAACCCTTAAACTCACAGGTCACGCTACAAGCATTTAATAAATGGGAAATTGACATCGTTGGACCAATTAATCCACCAGGGAAGAAGACGGGTGCACGTTATATTATCATTGCGACTGACTATTTGACTAGATGGGTGGAGGCATAGCCTATGTTGAGAAATGGCAACAAGAAGTTCCAGTTTAATTTGTCTTTGAATTAAACTGAGAATTAAAATTGAATTCTATTCTCATAGCAACCTGTAAATAGTTAATTAAGTTTAATTAACTTAATTAACTTAGAAATTTCAAGTTGAAAGTATTTCGATAGTCATGTATATGTTCTCCCTAAGTTTTAGGGGTCCAGTATGAGTTTAAATTGAGTTGGATATTAGATCCCTCAATTTATTGAGTTACGTTCAGTTAAATTAGTTCTCAATTGTTTTTGGAACTAATAGAGGAATACTAGTCAGTTGGTGCACTAATGCATCCACTAGTGCTACTCTAGTTAATTGAAGATTCCCTCATGAGAAACTCATGCATGTCAGTTCAGAGAAAGACCCAGTTGAGACTAGAGTGTAGGGACAATGTACAATTAGTGGTATTATTTACTGGAGTGTAAATATCATGCATGCATCAGGGATTTATCCTATGTTTGGATTGCGTCATTTTGGAAGCACGAATTCCCTTTAAATATAGGCTATTCATCCTACGAATTACGCAAGAGATTAGGGACTTGGAGAGCTGTTGAATAGGATAAGTATTTGGCTTGATATAGCTTGTGAGCTAAGAGAGTTGAGCATACGTGTGCGGAATTTTTCTTGTGAGAAAAAGATTTGTATATTCACTCATATTTCTGATATATGCAATACAGATAGTGGGGTTTTGAGAAATGACTTTCCCCAAATACATCTTGTGTTATGTGCCATTGATTTGTCTTCTTCTTGTTCATATTGTTTTCATCGATTTATTGGATTCTGTTGGTTGAAAGTAGAAGTAGATTCTTGTCCTGTGCTTTAGTACATTACATGAGCTTGTGAATCTATGGTAAATTCTACATGGTATCTGAGCTAAGAACAATATACTAGAGGAGATTTTGAGGTTTTGAGTTTTGGGTTACAAGTGAAATTCAAATTGGCAATAAATACTTCAAGATCAACAAATGGCGTTCTACGATTTGTGGCTCAAGGATGCCTTGGAAGGTAGCTCCAATTTTATAGCCTGGAGGCACATAATGGAGGTTGTGCTAGAGGATAATGGCTTGAAGGAATTTGTTGATCAAGAAATTCCTAAGCCAGCAACATCGAATGCATAGAATTTGGTCGAATGGAAGAAGTGTGTGGCGAAGGCGAGGCGGATAATCCTTGAGGGAGTTCGAGACCACATTGTCTCAAGTCTCCATGGAAAGGAAAATTCATATGCTATGTGGAAAACATTGGCGGACTTCTATCAGAACAACAGTGATGAAAGGAAACTGTCATTGAAGGACAAGCTTCAAAAAATCAAAATGGAGAAAGGCGAGATGATTCCAAAATACTTGACAAATTCACTCAGTGTCGTGATGAACTTGGAATTGTTGGAACCATGATTGCTGAGGATGATATGGTGAGTCTTACTCTTCTAGGACTCCCAAAGAATTGGCATAGTTATGAGGACTCTTTCAGTGGTCGGCCCGGATTGGGAACGAATGTGGTCGGATTTGATGCAGGAGGAGATTAGGAGGTACACTAGGGATAGCTCTTCATTAAAGACTGATGATGAAGAGAATTATGCCTTAGTGATTAAGGCGAAGAAGGGGAAAGGGAAATATTCCCGTTCCATATTGGATTCTTATCATGGAGGCTATAGGAAAGACATGACGAAAGTTAAGTGCTTTCATTGTCATGAGCTGGGCCATTTTGCTACAAATTGTCCACTCAAGAAGTCCAAGAAGAAGTCCCCAAGAGGAGTGGCAGGTGAGGCTTTGGATTCTCAAATCGAATTGGACTTTTCCTTCATTACATGCATGGTTTCATGAATGATGGGAAGTGTATGGTACTTAAACAGTGGAGCTTCATTCCACATGACTAGTGACAAAGAGTTATTTAGTGACTTGGAGGATAAAGATCTCCAGATGCATATAGAGATGGGTGATGAAGGGAAGTATAGTGTTACTAGATTGGGCATGATTACTTTTCAAAGGGAGCATGGGGCTCCACTCACCTTGAAGAATGTTATGTATGTGCTCAGGATGAAGAAGAACTTGGTATCCGTTTCCATGCTTGAGGATAGAGGCTATGATGTGATCTTCTAAAAAGGAAAGACATTCCTTCGACACCTAGCCACGGGTTAGGTAAAGAACATCGAGATTCGGGTGAAGAATCTCTATAAGCTGGAGGTTGAGGAGTCTGCTGCTTTGAGCACAAAAGCAGAAAGGGTGCAGAGTCGAGACATTGGTGAGTTGTGGCACAAGCGATTGGGCCACTTGCATCATGGGGGCTTTGATGATATTGTAGCAGATCTCTACCGGTCTTCCCAAAGGTATGCTTGAGGAAGTTGATACATGCAAGGGGTGTACTTTGTGAAAATACACCAAGTCTTCCTTTCACGATAGAGACAGTCAAGCAGAGGATATTCTAGAGTGAGTCCATTCAGATGTGTGTGGACCATTCTCAACAACATCCATGGCCAAACAAAGGTATTATGTTATATTTGTTGATGACTATTCTCGTAAATGGTTGTTGCTATTAATTGATTTTACAGGACGGTGAATCCCCGACGAATCACAGTTCCTCGATGTAGACCTAGACTTGTGTGAAGCTACAAGGTATGCTTCACTGTGGGATTCCAAGGATCGTAGTGAGGTGGTATAAAACAAACAATTTTGGGTGTTGTTTGAGATGGATCTCTGCACCGTGGTCAACTAGAAGCCATGACTATCACCGGTGTTATTTTCTCAATACCTCGTAGTTGCGAACTTCAAAAAAGATTTCCACAATGTACATATACAAGTGAAGAAAGATGCCGAGGGAATATAGTATGAGCTTCCCTACCTGGTCACCAAGCAAGACATTTTTTTCGTAGTCTCTAACTAGTCAAGTGTGTGGCTGGACCCTAGCAAGGAAGCCGAAGGAAACCAGGAAGGGTCCAGCAAAAACGTAGGCACACTGAAGGAAGGCCCCAAGAAGATACCTCAGAAGGTCCTTGTGGACCTTGGGAAGAATACCGCGTATGAGCCAGAGCTCATGGATGAAGAAGATCCAAACACAAAAGAACCAGAGCAGGGTGGAGAAGACCCTTTGTTGGGCTGCAAAATCAACATAAACTTTCACTATATTTTCACCTTTATCCTCATTTTGTCACTTCATTTCATCACATTATAATTATATTTCCATTACCATATGGGTTCATATTTTCATTTTCCAAAGTTATTTATTTTATGTATTTAAAGTGAATTTATGATTAAAAGTTAGAAAAATACATGTATTTGCTTATACCTAAAGGTGGAATGAGCTTGGTGACATGCGTAGGTGATTTGGGAGGTTCCAAGACACTCTTATGTGGCCTCCATGACTCAAATTAAAATTCTCTTTAAGCTTTGAAGGAGATTTGGGATAGGGGTCAAGCACATCTCATGGAGAAAAATCATGGATATAGGAATATGTGTCTCATATTGGTTGTAACCACATGAAGGATTTGTGGATCTAGGAGGGATTAGTGGATCTCCATTAATGAGTTAGTTGCTTATGTTTTTGTATAAATAGGAGTGCCTCCTCCATTCCAAAGGGAGGACTCTTGGAGCGTGTATCCTAACTTATGATGGAATAGAATAAAGTTTTATTTCTATAGTTTTAGATATAAATTGTCTTAATGTAGCATATGAATTTATGGAATAGTTTGTCACTTTGTTCTTAAGAGAATTAAGCTCACTCTAAAAGGATCAAAGAAACATTTTATTTCATTATAGAATTATTTCATTATAGACTTTAGTTTCACTTAATTACTTAGATGTTTGAATATTTTTCATTATTAATGAATGAATTTTAGTTTAAATGTTATCAGCATATGAAAGGACAAACAAGGGTCTAAGTTAGGCTCTCTTCCATTTGATATGAGCAATAATTCAAATTCATTCTCTTTTTCAAATTTCAAGTGATTTTCTGAATTTCCAGTTTTCCAGCAATGACATTAATGATGAATGAATTTGTAGTGAAGAACAACAAGGACCTCCTTAGTTAGGAGCCTCTTCTATTATTTGTTTATGCATCTTAAGCTATTGTCCATTAGTGGTTTTTTTATTTCTGTTCATGAAGTAGTATTCTAGAAGAAGGAAAAATTTAGTTCTCCTAAGTTAGGAGCCACTTTTCCTGTTTATTACATAATGAATTAGAAATTACTTAGTTAAATTTTATATTTGTAATATGCACTTCTAATTAGTTTATAATTGCATTCCCTTCAGTTTCCATAACTTATCTTCTAAAGTTGATTATAGTTGCATCTAAGGTCCCATATATTTTGGTTTGCTTCTAAGTTTTACGAAACCACCCTGGGCTAACAATTAAATAATAGGGATTTAACAGATAATTAAATCACCCAACATTTTGGTGCCATTGCCATGGAAGCAAACTTAGATGTAACTAAGTTAGGCGGATTGTTTAGGAAAAATTTTCTTTTAAGGTCATTTTCATTTGGGGTTAGATGCATTTAAGCATTTTATTTTTATTTTTAAGTTTAATTACATTTGCATATAGATAACATAGAACATTAAAATCAAGAACCCCTTTTATTGCGAAAAAAAATAAAAATAAAATAAAATAAAAAATAAAAATAAAAATAAAAATAAAATAAAATCCAATTTCAAAAACAAGATCTGAAAAGTTTTTTGCTATGACTGTTGAAGAAAATAAAAAACTTAAAGATCACATTCAAATTTGGTTTCAACTAGTTAGTCTTCATGATCATGTCCAAGAACTCAATAGGGTTTACTTTTCAAAATTGGATATGAATCTACTCATGATCTTGTTGCACAAATAGATGCATTGGAAATTCTCTTATACTTAAGAGAATGTTTGATTACATTTTCAAAAGAATATGACTAACAAATAAAAAAAACAAGTTTTTGTGATTTTTAGGATAAATTTGAAATTTTGTGGTGTAGTAAGAACCACCCATTTACTAACCCTTGGCAAGAAAAAATTGCAATAAAACAAACGATTGTGAACGAGGAGCACAAGCGAAGGTGGAAGAATGATAGTTTCAGGTAAGAGATCGATTCTTTTCATTTATTTTTTTTAAAAGAGAAGAATCAACTAATAAAAACTTGAGTATGCTCTCCTCCTGTGCTTTGTGTGACCTGGAGGATCAAAAAAAGGATTTTCATGTTAGTATATCTTTTGTTAAAAAAAAAAATCGCTTTCATTATTTGTTTCTTTTTAAAAGAAAAAAAAAAGAGATTTGTTTATTTAAACAAATTTGAAAAAACAAAAAAACAAAAAAAAAATAACATTACAAAAAAACAAAGAAATAATAAAAATAAATAAAAACACAAAAACGAAAATGAGAATAAAGTAAACAAATAAAAAAATTCATGGAAGCCAAGGAAACAAATTGCTACAAATGTTATGTGTGATTTTGAAAAAATTAAAGATAGTTGTGCGTTTTCCATATTAAAAAAAAAAAAAAAATGAATTTCCCCCGACATTATCTGAGCAGAGGTCAAATTTGCAGAGGTTAAAAACATCATTTTTAAAATGAATTTTGTGACCAAATAAAACCAAATATCAAAAATCTAAAACATGGGTTTTTCTCAGAACGGGGTGAATTATGTTTAACATGAGATATTTTCTCAAAATTCGTAACAATTTGAAAGATTTTCAGGGTTCTCTGGAGCCTTATTTGCAAGGTTGCATGAAAAAAAACGGTTTTCAATTAAATGCAGCGAGCAACCAAGGCCATGACCATCCAACGACCCAGCCACAGAGCCATGGCCAGCCACCCAGCAACGTTGTCAAGCTGTAGAGAAAAAAATCAATCAATAATTTAAAAAAAATTGATAAAAATAAAAATTTCAATAATTAAATAACAAAAAAATATTAATTATTAAGAAAAAAAAAAGAATTATTAGTGCAAAAATTTTAGAAGTGATATTTTCTCCATGCTTACAACTTGCAACAAAAAATATATTAAAAAAAATCATAAACGTTTCCCAAGTTTTTATAGAATAAAAATTGGTTAAAAAATCCACTTTCTAGCAAAAAGGATGAGTTCAAAAGATATGAAAAAAATGATTGGACAAATATTTTGGAATCCCATTTTTCTAAAAATATTGGAAATGATGAATTCAAAAGATATGAAAAATGATTTGGAAAATATTTTGGAATCGTATTTTCCTAAAAATCTTGGATTTAGATTGGCCATTTGTCAAGTTATTGTTTCAATTTTCATTTTTGGAATAATTAAAATTTCCAAAATTTCATTAAGTTCATAAATGTGACTTGTGATCTATTAGTAAGTCATTCAAATTGCATAATGGAGGTCACAAGTTCAAATCTTGTGGGAATTGGAATTTGTTAATTATTCTACAATTTGGACTAAACATTAATTAAACAACAATTTTGCCACTACATGGCAGCACAACATTGGCCAATCTTGCACATTCATCGCCACATCATCAGTCAAACAGTCAACATGTTACATCATCCATTTTCCATGTCACTCAATGCCACATCACTATTACACAGTCACCCTCCATTTGCCAGCTCATTTTTCAACACTAAAAATGGATCAAGAAGAAGAACGATAAGGGTGCTTCATCTACAGGATTATTGTTTTACAAAATGCCTTGAAAAGAATCTGTAGATGGAAGATTGAATCTCGTAAACATGTGTTTTCGTTTCATAAAGTATTTTTATATGATCATGTTTCTTTGAGTCTTGCAGGTACAGAAGCCAACAACATCACAAACTAGAAAATCTTATGCCATGGCTCAGCCAAAGAATATAGACAAGACTTTTAGATGCAGGAAGGGCGTAATCCTGCAACTGAAAAACCTCATGACAATCTTCACTGTTTCACCCAAATTTCAAATGAGCACAACTTTCTCATACGACATCTCATTTCGACGATTCAAGCTTCGTTGGAAAGATCTCGATGAGATATACATAATGAGAAAGATATCATCAGAATTTTAAATAGTTAAAGAATGAAGAAATTTCTGACAAGATATAACAAGTAAAATGAGGCACTAGTTTCAACACAGGTATAAATTGTTTTGGTTTTCCTTTCATGAATTTGTTATATTAGTACCAATTCTCAGTTTTTTTTTGTAAATGTCACAAATAGAGAGACTGATCACCTCTCTCTTATGATGAACTTACATTTCATTGTAGAAAAAGTACTAAGTTTTTGCAGGTTCCAGGAAGATAAACAGATGACCACAAGCAAACAATGTCTCTCAAAGACCACATTTCATAAATACATCATCAGAGAAACATCAAAGGTCAGACTTCAAGCATGAGGACATGCTTTTGGGTAAGCCAAGGGGAAGAATGTCATCATATCCATCACATCATTGAAAATCCTCTCAAAGACCACATTTCTTTCACAAGAAAATGATCAAAGCAGCAACAAAGATGAAACATCAATGCATGAGCACATGATGTCAGATCAGATCCATCACTTGCAAGCCTTTCAGATGCCAGTGTCTTCATTGCATTCTCACTTTTTCAGTCAATAAATTTTTCATTCCATTTTCCTTTTCATGTTTTCAAATAAAACCTTGATCCATTGTTCATTTTCCTTCACAGTCATTTTCCTGCCTCACTTTCACTAACTTGTAACCCATCAATAAAAACATTCAACTCCTCTACAAAGCTGATTCATTCCATTTCCTTTTCATTTTTCCAAATAAACCTTGATCCACTGCAAAATTTCTCATCCATAATCCTTCAAAATTATTGTTTCATGCTCGAGTTAGATGATGGAGGATTCCTTAAGGCCTCCCTTCTAACAAGTCTTGGCCTATCGACATCAGCACATTATCTAGGTTCAAGGCTCAAGTCCTTAGTAGTACCTTGAGGCTTGTATGCCTTAATAACAGGCTCTCTTGCCAACAATCATGGGAATACACCAATGTCCCTTGATTTTTGGATCTTGCAAATGGCTTGACATCAACTCATCTATTCGCCCTTCGCAAGATGTACTTAGGTACCTTGGCACTCATTGACATTAATGGTGAGTTGCCTCACATTGGTTAACGACATGCATCAATGGTCGGTAATCCAATGACTTCTCTTCATGCTCGACATCGACACATTTATTCACATGATTAGAATTGTACCATCGGGTGTTGTAACGATTGAAGACTATATCATTTTAACAGTTTGCAATAGATCAATTTGTTATAGCAACAATAAAGATTCAAACCTTGTCATTAGCAAAGAGAACACAGAAGAAGATCCAAATTCCTTTGTTTACATACTCCATGATCCAACAGTATCAGCAACCGCAACCACACTCTTCAGCATCCACAACTCATGTACATTGAGGGTAAGTGAAGGTATGTGGTTTTCTAATTTTTAGTCATGCAATTCCTTAAAATGCTTAAAATTGTAACTTTGGAAAGTTCCTCACTTCCTTTTTCACATTGTCATATCTCTAGTTGGAGGGGGAATTCATGTTCATACCTCATATTCACATTTCGTGATATATATCACATTCATATTCCATTATCACCTTTCATATGTCATATATGTCCTTTATACACATGCCATCCTAACCAACATACTTTTCCAAACAACTATTATTGCATTATGATTCAAAATGTTACATGTTTTGCAAATGATGATCATAGAATGAATGGTTGATTAAAATGTTTTTAAAGTCATTTGATGCATAACAAAAATAACAAAATTATTGTTACACAAGAACCAATACTAATAAAAGTTGGTTGCCACACAAGAACCAACCAAAGTAATATGTTGCAATCAAATATTTTTCAAAAGGACACTTTGCAAAAGGAACAAAGTTATCAAATGATTATGTGAAGATGAAAGAAAAATTAACATCGGCCAAAGTTCATATAAAAGGAAGACAATTTAAAAGATCAAATTATGATTGTGTAAATCAATGCAATAGATTGCATGAGGACATGCAATAACTTAAGTTGGGGGGTATGTTGGGCTGCCAAATTAGTATACACTTTCACTCCATTTTCACCTTTATCCTCATTTTGTCACCTCATTTCATCACATTATCATTATATTTCCATTACCATATGGGTTCATATTTTCATTTTCCAAAGTTATTTATTTTATGTATTTAAAGTGAATTTATGATTAAAAGTTAGAAAAATAACATGTATTTTCTTATACCTAAAGGTGGAATGAGCTTGGTGACATGCGTAGGTGATTTGGACGGTTCCAAAACACTCTTATGTGGCCTCCAACACTAAAATTCGAATTCTCTTGAAGATTTGAAGGAGATTTGGGATAGGGGTCAAGCACATCTCATGGAGAAAAATCATGGATATAGGAATATGTGTCTCATATTGGTTGTAACCACATGAAGGATTTGTGGATCTAGGAGGGATTAGTGGATCTCCATTAATGAGTTAGTTGCTTATGTTTTTGTATAAATAGGAGTACCTCCTCCATTCCAAAGGGAGGACTCTTGGAGCATGTATCCTAACTTATGATGGAATAGAATAAAGTTTTCTTTCTATAGTTTTAGATATAAATTGTCTTAATGTAGTATATGAATTTATGGAATAGTTTGTCACTTTGTTCTTAAGAGAATTAAGCTCACTCTAAAAGGATCAAAGAAACATTTTATTTCATTATAGATTTTATTTTCATTTAATTACTTAGATGTTTGAATATTTTTCATTATTAATGAATGAATTTTAGTTTAAATCTTATCAGCATATGAAAGGACAAACAAGGGTCTAAGTTAGGCTCTCTTCCATTTGATATGAGTAATAATTGAAATTCATTCTCTTTTTCTAGTTTCAAGTGATTTTCTGAATTTCCAGTTTTCCAACAATGGTATTAATGATGAATGAATTTGTAGTGAAGAACAACAAGGACCTCCTTAGTTAGGAGCCTCTTCTATTGTTTGTTTATGCATCCTAAGCTATTGTCCATTAGTGGTTTTTTTATTTCTGTTCATGAAGTAGTATTCTAGAATAAGGACAAATCTAGTTCTCCCAAGTTAAGAGCCACTTCTCATGCTTATTACATAATGAATTAGAAATTACTTAGTTAAATTTTATATTTGTAATATGCATTTCTAATTAGTTTATAATTGCATTCCCTTTAGTTTCCATAACTTATCTTCTAAAGCTGATTATAGTTGCGTCTGAGGTCCCATATATTTTGGTTTGCTTTTAAGTTTTACGAAACCCTCAGGCTGACAATTAAATAATAGGGATTTAATCGACAATTAAATCACCCAAAACCCTTTCAAGGAGACAAAAGGCATTGATTCTCCCTTCATAATTAAGAAGAGGAAGAAATCCACCACGGGAGGTGCGCACAAGAAGCAAAAGTCTAACAAGACCTCCAGTATTGAATCAATGGTCCTCACTGAGGAGGACATCGATGATATTGGGGACACTCTACACAACGCCATTGAGGATATGTGGGGACACATCGACGATCAGTACAAGTCAGTATTGTTGCTAGTCCAGCAGGGCCTCAAAGAGCTACAAGTGCAAGCGAGCACAATTCAAGTGAATGTGGTTTAGGAGCGCGAGAATCAAGCGAGCGTGGAAATGACAAGTGCGACACCAGCATTGCCTCCAATGTTGGTGGTCACCACAGAGATCTGCACAGTGCCTCTTATGGGAGGGTCATTGTGCTTTCCTGCCATGCTAGATCAAGGAGTAGCGCCATATGGAAGGAACTCAAAGCTAAACTTAGCGGTGCTACCCATTTAAGAATTACATGAAATCCACGAGGGAGTGTCTACTGAATTGAAAATCTAAGAAGAGTGCGTGCTCTTCGTGATTAAGTACGTGAAGATCCATAACAAGCAGTTAGCTGAGGAAGTTGCCAGAGCAATGCAAGATAGAGAGGCAACTATTGTGCGGAGGCAGGAGCTGGAGGAAGCCATCACTCAGACTTGCATTGAGATGCCAGAGCTCCTCATACAAACTAAAGCAACTTGAAGAGAAGCTCCAAAAATTGGCAGCCAGAGTGAAGGAGTCCAAATTGGAGGTTGAACTCGTCAAATTTGAAATGTAGATGTAGGTCGCAGAGTTATAGATGAAGCTACAACCCACCACCCCTCCAAAATTTTGAGAGCAGCGTGAGGCTTTTATTAAGTCAGATATGAAATTCCTAGAAGCTGCAATTAAGGACTGCAGACAGATCATTGAAATCACCAAGGAAATGTGGGTCGCGCTGTAGGAGGACCCACATGTACAAAATATTGAGGACAAGCAGCTGCATTTTGATGAAATAAGAGCAATATCGTGGACTTTAGCACCTGTGCAATGTTCACCAGACTCCAGTAAGGGAAGACCCTTCAGGTTCAGATAGATGAGCTGCGATGAAAATCCTCAATCATTTTAGCGTGAATGAAACCTTGTGCCAATGAAGCGAGTTAACTCTCTCAGTCTGTTGGGAGTAAAATAAAAGGAATGGAACATATGCAATAGACTATTGGATTGGAAGTTGAGGGGCCAACTACTGAGAAGTTGGTCGAAGAGTTTCAACAGGTAGTCGTGTAGTGCACAACAAAGCTTCAAGCATTTAAGGTAGAATACAACGGCCTCAAAGCACATTCATACAAGCAGAGCGAATCAGGATGAGTCACATCTTTGTGTTTGGGGCTCTTTGGGATGGGGACCCCCAGGTCCAATTTTGTCTAAGTTTTGGATTTTGTAATATTGTAAAGTATCCGCAATTTGAAGAGCCGAGCGTGCAGAATTTTAAGAGTCAAATGGGCTTTTAGGAGGGTCAAAGCCCCTTATTTAGTAAAGGGATGGGCTATTTTGATGATACAATGAACTTTTCCCATGGTTCATGGACCATGCTAACGTAATTTAAAATATATAAAAAGGAGTCATCTAGGAGTCATTAGGCAATTCTAAGTTGATGGATAGTTGATAAGTAAGTTTTTGAGTCTATAAGTCCGTATTCTAGCAAAGGGGAAGGCTCCTGCAACTGAGTACAAAAGCACCTCCATAAGTTCATAGCTGAGTGCGCGGGCCCCCTACAACTGTTTGCACAGGGTCAGAAGATGTGTATGTATTGAAGATATAAAGTAATAAAGAAAATTGAAGCAATTCTATGCATTCTGTGTTTATTTATATGTTATGTGCCTTTTTGCTCAGATATGATTCAATTCTCTGTTATATTTCTTTAATTGCATCAAGGAGATTTAGATCTACTTTGGTTTAGTAAATTATGCATGTTAGAACAACTAAGTGAAGCTCGTAGATCTAATCAAGTAGAAATAACCTTAACTTTGTGATTCAAAAGATAAGGGTTCGTGAAGGCTAAATAGGGCCCTAATTTAAGGAAACACCCCGTCGTTACATCACATAACCTTCTAGATTCAGAAACCTGTTTCTGGCATCCCCCAATACTGCCTCGGGTGAGACTCTAGTCTGCACTAAGCGGACTATTTCCGAAAGGGCCGATAGTGTAGGGTTTTGTTGGTTAGTGAAACTAACTCTGAACTTGGATCCAAGCCCCCTCAAGCCAAAACCCTAAACAGAGACTAGTCTCTTAGGATTTACCATAATCCAAACCCGAATCATTAGGCCCTAAACCAAGACTTCTCCCTCGAGATTTAGCGTGTATCTCACCAAATCTAGTCAAGGGATTCCTAGGCCTTTGGGAAAGAACCTTGAGACCACCTCCACCCCATATTTTGGAATCCATTCGACAAGCCAAAGATCAAAATTGAGATAAACATCCCAACATATCATGACATCCAGAAAAAGGAAAGGCTATGATGAAAACCATTTTCATAACCTAAAAAAACCATGCCACTAACAGCAAGAGAACGATACACCAACATGAAAAACCATGCATGTCCAACCCAGCTAGGAAATCACACATGCAAAAGGTTACCTGCAAGTATTTCTGCTAAAGTTACTTGATCCTTCTCTTCTTCTTTGATCCTTGCTTTCCTTCCTTTCTCTTTGCTTGCTTTTCCTTCCTTGATCTAAAGCTAGAGTGCTCCAAGAAAAATCTAAGTGACCAAGAGCGAGAGAGAGAGAGAATAATGAGAGAGCTCCAAAATTGAACTGACAAAAGGTTAGAAAAATCTTTCCCATTGATCCACAAAATCCTTTTTATGAATGAGGCCTCAATTTTCTTCATTTTCCATTATTTTCCTTCAGTTTCCTCCTCACATGAAATCCGTGACCTTTAAACTTACTTTTCTCCTGTTTTCCTTTATTTTCATTAATAAATGTGCCAAAAATGCCTTTTTTTCCTTTTAATGCCTTAGCCTTAGCCTTTGCCAATTTTTCTTAGCCAAAACACATGTCTAGTGATACCCACTAGGATATCTTTGCCCAACATTTAGCTTGGAATAAGTGTCCCTTACCCATGGCCTTATTTTGCCTTTATTTATCTTTTATTACATGGAATTTAACCAGGGATGTTAGAGAACCCTCCCGCTTGGGGAACACCATCCTCGGTGTTAAACCACACCATGACCTCAGTAAAACCACCGAAAAGAAAACATACTGCCCATGGAGCTTATAACTTAGCTCGTTCCAGTATTTACAATCAAGGACTTACTCAAAAGAAAAACATCATGACAAGATGAAAATATAACAACCATAATAATATGACACCCATACCGCTTATTGGAGCTTTATAACTTAGCTCATGGCGATATTTACATCCACATACATATACACATACCAAAACATCAGCAAAACATATACCAACATCAAACCAAAATTTCTTTGTCTCAACTGACAAATAATGAAGGATATAAGGCCCGCATCTGATCCGCCATCTCCCATGTAGCTTCTTCAGGCCCAAAGTGCTTCCATTGCACTTTAAATTACTTTATGGCTATGTTCTTCAACATGAGATGTTTCTGCTACAATATGCATTGAGGCTCCGGCTAGAATTATCATTCTTGCTCCACCTGCAATACAAACCAATCAATAACATGATCGACATCCTTTATATACTTCTTAAGCAATGAAATATGGAAAGCATCATGGACTTTCACTGTTGGAGGTAGTGCAAATAAATATGCCACTGGTCCAATCCTCTGAAGGATCTCGAAAGGCCCGCAATACCATTGTGCCAACTTGGCATATGAACCAATCCTCAAATACATTTTCTTGGGCTTGATGCACAAATACACATGCTCCCCAACCTAAAACTCCTTGAACACCCTGTGCTCATCCACATAACTCTTTTTTCCATCCCGTGTTGCCTTTAGAATCTTCTTTATAAGTTGCATTTCCTGCTCCACGTCTACCAACATGTTCGATCCAATAGGTACCCTATTCACTGGATCACTCTAGCTGATGGGAGTGTTACAACTATTTCCATACAATGCCTCGAAAGGACTCATCCTCAGTGACTCCTGATAACCATTGTTGTATGCGAACTCAACCAATGGAAGATACCCCTCCCATGTCCTCTATTGGTGCATCACGTACAACCTCAACATATCCTCTAAGATCATGTTGACCCTCTTAGTATATCCATCTTTCTGTGGATGATAAGCTATGCTGAAGGCCAAATATGTGCCCAAGCCTACAAATAGCTCCTTCCAAAATTGGAAGTGAACTTTTCATCCCTATCTGATACAATCTTCTTTGGAACACCATGCAGTCTCACTATCTCTCCGATGAACACCTATGCTACCTCACTGGCTGAATATGTAGTCTTTAATGGAATGAAGTGAGCTACCTAGCTCAACTTGTCAACCATGACCATAATAGAATCATGTTGCTTTATTGTCCTCAGAATACCTATAATGAAATCCATGGAAATGACCTTCCATTTTCATTCTGGAATTGATATCGGTTGTAGCAAACCACCTTGATGCTTACATTCTACCTTTATCTGCTGATAATCTAAACATCTAGCCACGAACTCTACCACTTCCTTCTTCAATTTTGGCCAATAGCATAACTTCTTTACCATCGTCAACAACTTTTGATATCTTAGATGACCTGAGTATGGCTTGGCGTGAAACTCCCTCAAGATAAGCTTCTTGAGCTCACTGTAATTCAACACATAGATCCTGTCTCCAATCTAACCAAACCATTTGTTGGTAGACAATAGTCTACATCCCAATCACTTGTACCTGTACCTACACCTATACATGTGCTCTGTTGTAATAATCTCCATGTATTTGTCATCCTTTTTTCCTACCTGCAAGATCCTATCCTGTAACTCTGTCCCATTAGAGCTCATAATTGCTATATGATTTATCTATACCTTCTTGCTAAGAGCATCTGTAACCCAATTCTCCTTCCCCTTGATGTATCTAATCTCGAAGTTGAACTCAGTAAGGGTAGCCAACCATCTACTTGCTTGGCATTTAGATTTGGCTGATAAAAAATATCTCAACCTAATGTGATCTCTCATCAATGTAAACCTCCTACCAAGAAGATAATTCCTTCACATCTTCAAAGCGTATATAATCGTTACTAGCTCAAGATCATGCATTGGATAGTTCTGCTCATGCTCATTCAATTTTCATGACTCAAAGAACACTACTTGCCCTTATTGCATGATAACTCCACCAAGTCCTCTCTTGCAAGCATCTATACACACTACAAACTCCTTGCCCGGATCCAAAATATTTAGCACTGGTGCATGTGTCAACAACTACTTAAGCTACTCAAAACTAGCCTCACATTCTTCTGTCCATTCAAACTTCTTACCTTTCTATTGCAATGATGTGATAGGATATGCAATGCATGAGAAGTTCCTGATGAACCTCTTGTAGTAGCCTACCAATCCCATAAATGATCTCACCTCATCCACATTCTTAGGAGCTGCCCACTCCATAATAACCCTTATATTTTTTGGATCCACTGCTATGCCATCCTTGGAGACAACATGCCCAAATAATGTACCTCCGTCTAAAATAAGTTGCACTTGTTAAGTTTAACATACAACTGATGCTCTCTTAGCAACCTCAACACTGCTGCTAAATGCTCAGCATGTTATTCATAATTCTTAGAATATACTAGTATGTCATCAATGAATACAATAACAAAATTGTCCAGATAAGGATGAAACACACTATTCATCAAACACATAAATGTAGTTGGAGCATTTGTCAAACCGAATGGAACAACAACAAACTCATCATGCCCATACCTAGTCTTGAACGTAGTCTTGAAGATATCCTCTTCCTTGATGCGTACCTAATGGTATCCCAATCTCAAGTCAATCTTAGAGAACACTACTTCTCCCTTCAAGTGTTTAAACAAATCATCAATCCTCAGCAAAGGGTACCTATTCTTGATCATTACTTTGTTCAGTTGCATGTAGTTAATGCACCATCTAAGAGTACCATATTTCTTCTTCACGAAAAGTGCCGGTGCACCCCAAGGCAATACATTTAGTCTAATGTACCCCTTGTCCAACATTTCCTTCAGCTGCAACTTTAACTCAACCGACTCAGATGTGCTCATCCTATAAGGTTATTTTGATGTTGGGGATGCCCCTGGCACCAACTCAATAGAAAATTCTACCTCCATGTGAGGTAGAAACTTTGTATTGTCCTCATGAAATACATCCTGAAACTGTTGCAAAATTGGGTACCTTCTCAACACAGTTGCATCCTCAACCTCCTTACCCTTGTCACTAGATATGTGTACTACAAACATCACACAACCTTTTCTGCAACTGCGCTTAGCCTACATAGCGGTAACCATCCTCACTAATGTACTCTTCTTGTTCCTCTCCAAAGTCCTCTTTTCCCCACTATCATCCACACACTCAATGGCCTTGTCGAATCAATCTACCTTGGTTTTGTTAAGGTATATACAATCCATACCCAAAAGCATACTATACGAACCCAATGGAAATACATTCAAATGTGTTGTTGTAGGCATACCATTTAACTCAAATGCACAAGCTCTTACCCAATGGTGAAATCTCTTCTTCGTACCTATAGCCACCTATACCAACCAAGATTTTGCATGCACTTCTTTTCTCAAACCACACTTATCCACCAGGTTAGGATTAATATAACTATAGTTAGATCCAGGATCAATCAAAATAGAAACAACTTGATCACAAATCTTACCACCCATCTCAATTATCGATGCTTGATGATCTGTCTGCTTGTTGTCCACAACTCCATAGATCTAAGGAATGTTATGACCAACATCACCAACTATATGTGCCTCCTGATCACTATAGATCTAGGGTCTACCACCAATTTTATACTATATCCAATCCCTCTTACGATGATCCTTACCACATATCCAACACTGCAATGGTTTCCTACCACCACATCTAGCCTGCTACTTTCTACATCCCTTCTCAATTGTATTGAATCTCATGTAAGGAACTACATTTCTTTCTCACTTGCATATTGAGGTATTCCTCTCTTTGGTGGCCATTTTCCTTTAGCTTTCTCATTTATTTTCAAGTCATGCTTGGGATCAACTTTTCACTTTGACTGCTCATAACAATGCTTCAACTTTTGGATGGCGTCCTCCAATGATATAGGTTCATTGAAATCAATCTGGTCTTTATATGCAACTGGCAGCTCACTAATGAATCTCTAAACCTTGGCCTTCTCCTCCCTAAGGTAAGGCACATATCTCAACAACTCCAAAAATTTTCTAGTATACTCATCATCTGTCATAGAACCCATCCGCAACTCATAAAAATCCTTAGCTTTATCATCATAGTACCTCTCAGATAAGTACTTCTTCTTGAAGAGCCTTTCAAATGCATGCCAAGTCAATCCTCCTCATGTATACATTTGACATTCTTCACATCTTCCCACCAAATATACGCTTTACCTTTGAGACTGAAAGTGGCTATCTTTGCTTTCATTTTTTTTTTTTTCTGAATAATCATGCAATCAGAATAATTTCTTCATTCCAAGAAACCATGCTTCTACATCCTGTGATTTATTCATCTCTCCATTAAATTGATCTATCAACTATCCCCTATCACTCCTCATGTAAGGATGATGGCGATGGCAATCATGATGTCTATCAGAACCAGAACTGGAATAGTACCTGTGTCGATCACCTCTCCTATCCGTAGTGTCCAACAACCTACCATCTCTGATCGTGTCATATCTATTCAACCTATATCTACTAGGAGACCTACTACCATATGCCCCATTAGTTTTTTCCTCACGTCCATGGTTGATCCAAAGTGGTCCCTCTCACGGAAAATTTGAAAAACTTTGAAGAAGTATCGCATTCACCTCTGCTTGTTTCTCTTGTGCCTACATGATTTTGTCATTGTCTACTTTGCAACTCTTTATTTCTTCCTTCAGGCTTATCAATGTGTCTATCAGGTCAAAAGAGTGCCCCACACCATGCTGCCCATCTGATGCATAGGGGTATTCTATGCAGTCTACCACCTTGCTAGCCATCTGATCTCTTTCCTGCAAGGCATACTATGTCAGCTAAACCAAATAAAAATAAACCAACGTACCTTAGCATAATTTAGGGAGGATACCTTGTCTGCAAGGCCATCAAATAAGCATGACACATGTATAACATAATCATAACAACATATAAACATACATCAAATAAGTGTATTAATGCATAAAAATCATTCTAGCTAGGCTCCAGTCATCAATGCAAGGTCATATCAACAATGCATGATGTGACCTCATGCATGACAACAACCATTACTCCATTGCACACATTGCCACATTCAATTATCAACATGCATAAGCAATGCCTAATCAACTACACATATGCATAACCGCATGTAGTCAAGAATAAGTGATCAATTCTTGTAATCGACCTACAAGACTTTTGCATGTAATCAAGTAACCAAGAATGCAACTCAACATACAATGATGTAACCAAGCTGCATATAATCATATAGCTAGTCATATACTCCTGACAATGCATCCCACAAAATCACATCAAGCTCCTCATGAAAACCTTACTACAATCATGATCAACATGATGCAATGCAACAAGCATATGGAATGCAAGTGTAAGAGACACACATGCAACTGACATGCATGCATGACCAAGCACCTTCACCCAAGGTGAGTGGAACCATGCTCTAATACCAATTTGTAACACACCCTTGCATGACCAAGCACCTTCACCCAAGGTGAGTGGAACCATGTTGTAATACCAATTCCACCCAAGCAACCATCCAGTAGGGAAAACATGTGATGAGAGAGGTTACTAAGGGATTGAATCTCCTAGGTGACCTTAAGGAAATGGAATCGATGGAACCCATCAAACAAACCCATACACATCAACAACAACCCCCTTAGGAGACATGTTAGCCACTTAGACAACCTGTCCCTGAGTCCCACTGATGATTTAAGCCTCTTAACCCAAAGTCACTCTCATGCTATAGGCAAGACAATGACCAACAACTCAAAGTCACTCTCATAGGCCTCTGTGCCAACGACTGTGGACTTTTCTCAGTAGACCTATGCCAGTGACCCTGAGATTTGAGCCACTTTTCTAGCCCAGAATCCCGGCCTCTGCCCAGAACTTGTTACAACCTTCAAAATCCATCAAAGACATGATAACAATGCTGATAAATAAAAAATCAACCTTAGGACTAGGCTTGAGCATCCCCAACTGGGACTGACATTCTGTCAAACACTTGGCATCAATGAAACCTATAGGTCTAGGATACAAGACATAGCATAAATGAATGAAAGAACTTATGAAAAATAACCATAAGGATCACCTCGTTCTCCATTGGACTATTATATCATCAGCCAGGTCTTTCATCCATCCATTTAACAATTACAAGTAAATACACAAAATAACCATGACATGAACCAGTCACATAACTATGCTTATAACTAGCATTAAACCATATAAATATCATAGATATGACATCCATTAAATCCACATATAAACAAGTACAAAATTAAGAGAACTTAGCTTTTATTAATCATAGGCAAATCTGACCAGGTTTGGGACTTCCACGTACCACTTGACCATAGACATGGCTGAACCAAATATCTCTTTCAGTCAGTCACCCCTATGCCATATTCCAAGCATGAATGTGAGATATCATAGAACAACCAATCCAAGAACAACCAAGGGAATCCATAGGTTAAACCACCTCCACCCTCACCAAATCGTGATCACACCAAAACTGGTGCTACGATCACAACCGAATTGAACTTGAAATGCCATCTGGAATCCATCACTATCCTTGAGGAATATTTCATCTCATTGTCTCTCAGGGTTTACCTCAAATCAATCTCGGATCACTAGACCCTAAACCAAGACCAGTCTCTCAGGCTTTACTGCAATCCAAAATTAGATCACTAGGCCCTAAACCGAGACTTCTCCCTCAAGCTTTATCGTGTATCCCACCAAAACTGGTCAAGGGATTCCTAGGCCTTTGGGAATGAACCTTGAGACCACCTCCACCCCGGATTCCGAAATCCATCCGAAAAACCAAATCTCAAAACTGAGATAAACATCCCAACATACCATGGCATCTAGAAAAAGGCAAGGCTAGGCTGAAAACCATTGTCATAACCTGACAAAACCATGCCACCAACAACAAGAGAACCATACACCAACATGCAAAGCCATGCATGTCCAAACCAACTAGGAAATCACACATGCAAAAGGTTACCTGCAAGTATTCCTGCTGAAGCTGCTTGATCTTGCTCTTCTTCCTTGATCCTTGCTTTCCTTCCTTTCCCTTTACTTGCTTTTCCTTCCTTGATCAAAAGCTAGAGTGCTCCAAGAAAACTCTAAGTGATCACGAATGAGAGAGAGAGAGAATAATGAGAGACCTCCAAACTTGAATTGAAAAAAGATCAGAAAAATCTTGCCCACTAATCCTTAGAAGCCTTTTTATGAATGAGGCCTCTATTTTCTTCATTTTCCATTATTTTCCTTCAATTTCCGCACATGTAACTTGTGACCTTTCACCTTACTTTTCTCCTATTTTCCTTTATTTTCATTAATAGATGTGCCAAAAATGCCTTTTTTTCCTTTTAGTGCCTTTGCCTTAGCCTTTGCCAATTTTTCTTAGCCAAAACACACATCTAGTGATGTCCACTAGGATATCTTTGCCCAACATTTAGCTTGGAATAAGTGTCCCTTACCCGTGGTCTTATTTTGCCTTTATTTAACTTTATTACATGGAATTTGACCAAGGATGTTACATCCCGATTGATTAATGTTGCAATACACAAGTATGGTGAGGAATAAATTTTTGATGAGTATGTTACACATAATATACCCACCACCTCCCATCTTAAAGTATACCTATAGAAATTGAGCCTGGAAAAACCATTAACATTAATCCTAATTTATCTGTTGAACAGAGAGAAAGATTAGTGTTGTTACTAAGAAAGAATAAGGAGGCTTTTGTGTGGGATTATAAAGACATGAAGGGTATCTAACCTACCTTATGTATTCATCATATTTATTTAAAGGAAGGATCCCAACTTGTTAGGGAACCTTAACGTAGAATGAATCAGACTTTAAAAGGACTTGTAAAGGAGGAAGTCCAGAAAATTTTGGATGCAAATTTCATCTATCCTATTTCTAACAGTTAGTGGTGTTGTGCGGAATTTATGACTATGGACAAAATTATCTTCCCTAGACCTAGTGGCATAGTCTAGAACAACATAAAGAAAAGAATATAAAGTTCACCTTAGAGAAATTGGAGAATGGAAAGAGGCTTACTTGGGATCCATTGCAAGATCTTCTCTCCTCTAGGCTTGTAAGTTCCAATCATATCTCTGATTTCTATAATTAGAATGTGTACATACAATCAACACTCAAAGATCTACGACATATATGTAGCATTATCTAATTACTCTATTCAATGGATCAAAAAAGCATTGAAATATATGAATGTAAACATAACATAACACATATAGGAAAATGGTATACTCTTTGTATTAATATGAAAAGGAGAGAGTTTACAACCAAGAATAGTAGTTTATCTTGTAGATATCTCCCCAAGTTGACTTTTCCTTCCTTGTCATAAAGCACACCTCAATGTCACCCTAATGCATGAAGATGATAACTCTCTTATGTTCAAGAAAGAAACATGAGGGTGTGATTAGTTTGCAAAAGAAAACCCTAATGTTATAGATGGTTATGGATTTATAGGAGAGTGTGGTAGTCTAAGAATTCTTATCCATTTACCAATATAAGCTAGATATTCACTCTTGATGGGAGGATGAGATCAAGGGATAAGAGGTGATATCTCCAAGGTAGGATCAGATAGGATTAAAATGTCTTATCCAAGGTAAATGGTTGAAACAACTCTTGGAAGCTTATGGAAAAGGAAGCTTCAGGATTATTTTTAATTTTCCTAAATTTCTAGGATCAGGGCACTCCCAACAAGGGACAATATGTTGTTGATCAGCACTGGTGCATAAATGAGAAACCCGCTGCTGAATGCAAGTCCCTAAAGGGCTAGGGTGTGTTGGGCCTTAAAAGCATTGAAATGAAGTAGTTACACCCAAAAACTCAAGGATTTGGGAGAGTCATGCTTAGGGTTTTGTGTATGGATAATGACAAGGTGTTCATTAATGTTGATTGATCTAGTTTGAAGCTCTAATGACAAGACACAACAAAATGGCCTATAACAAGTGGGTATCTCCACTAGTTATTGTTCCTAAGAAAAATTAGAAGTGGAGTATCTGTGGACTACAGGTAGTTAAATAAGGCCACTCAAAAGGACCATTTTCCATTACCTTTTATTGATTAAGTCCTACTCTGTCTGGTAATAAATTATTTTATTTTCTGGATGGATTTAGTGGTTATAATCAAATTTAGATTTCCCCTGAAGATTGGGATAAAACTACCTTTACTTTCCCCTGGGGTACTTATTCTTATAGGGTTCTACCTTTTGGACTGTGTAATGCACATGCAACCTTTTAGCAGTCAGTATTGGGAATTTTTGTTGATATGGTTAATAAATGTTAAGAAAATTTTAAGGATGATTTTACTCCCTCTGGGAGTGGATTTGATGAAGCCTTAAACAACCTTGAAAAAGTACTTGAGCATTGCATTCAAACCCACCTTTGTCTGTTGGGACGAGTCACTTGGCTCAAATTTTGTTAATTTTTGTTAAATATTGTAAAGTATCCGCATTTTGAGGAGTAGGGTGCCAGTAGCGTAGGTCATTAGGAGTCAAAGGGGCTTTAGGAAGGTCAAAGCCCCTTATTTTTTTAGAGTTAAGTTGTTTTGAGACCCGCCCATGGTTCGCGGACCATGGTATTGTAATGAAGAAGAATATAAAAGAAAGTCATAGAAGAGTCATAAGATAGCCAAGCTAAGGAAGAATAGTGCATGAGTTAAGTATGATTTTATCTATTCTGTACTTGGGCGAAGGGGAAGGCTCCTACAGTTGTGTGTGTGAAGACCTTGGTAAGTACACAACTAAGTGCGCGAGCCCCTGTAGCTGTGTGTGTAGGGTTGGGAAGAGTTGTAATTGAAGATCTAAAGAACAATGATGTCTTATTTTGAATATATGTGTATATGTGTATTACTATTTTATCTCTGAATTTACTATATTCATGACCTGTTAAATGCATTTAATCAAGAAAAGTAATTAACGAATTCATGAAGACGTAGATCTGTGTATTTCTATGATGTTATGCATGTTTAGCACAATCAACTAAGGACATAAGACTATTTTATGTCATTTACTGTAAGTTCTTGGTTTCAAGCGTTAGAGTTCATGAAGGTCAAGATAAAGCCCTAAGTTTGGTAGAAACACATCACATAGTCTTCCGGATGTAGAAACCTAGTTCTAGCATCCCCCAATACTGCCTCAGGTGAGACTACAGCCTACTCTACGCAGGTTATTGCCGAAAGGGCTGGTAGTGTAGGGTTTTTTGGTTAGCGCAACTAACTCCGAACCTAGGTCCAAGCCCCCTCAAGCCAACAAATGGCTTCGTTGTCCAGACCGGGATCTATCTGAGGGACATGTGATGTGGGGTCTGTGGAGACTAGCAAAGAAGGAAATTGAAAAAGTGTATAGGTCGGAAGCTGCACAAGTTTGAAGTTCAAGAAAACAAGAATCCATGCATGTCGAAAGAAGAGTGATTGCAGAGATATTTGTATACAGACGAAAATGAATTATTCTTTTGCACTTTCCCATGTGAATTATATGAATGGTTAGCTAAATTGGTGGATGGTCCACCTACATGGAAGTTGCATAACCCTATTGTGTGGACTCCAAAGTTAGTGAAGCACCTGGAAGAATAAGAATACAAGGTTGTGAAGGTTGTTGATTACTAGATCGGTAGTATTTTGGGTGGATTTATCACTGAGTTCGCGATTGATACATCTGCTAGTTATAGTGAAGCTAAATGCCTACTTTTCAATAGACCAAGAGGTAAGTATCTGAAGTCCCTAAAAACCTTGAATAAAATTCTATTGTGTGAGAAACGGGTGATGCCACTAAATTGATGTTTAGAAGAGGCTCGATGGGAGCTACGTGAAGTGGGAAACAAAACATAAAAGATCTAGATACAATTGCTGACTACAATCCTCTCTTGGGAGCATCTGACAACGAAGAAGAAAGTAATAGTCCGAAGACACCTTGAGGTGCACTATGAGAATACGACATCCATAAGAATAGTCGATAGATAAGGGTACTATGAGAATACGACATCCATCCACTCCACCTATGCCATCACCTCCACCTCACACACCTACACCTACGGCTCCACCTCCACCTTCGCTATTCAGTATGGAAAACACTATGAAAATGGATATATTCAAGGGTTTGGGGATAGAAGACTCTGATCAATTCTAGTTTGTACCAAATTCTATGTGGAATTCTTAGTAGATAACAGATGATGATCTGAAGAAAGCACAGTTGGTCACAACATTGAAAGATAGGGCACTGAGTTGGTATATTAAGTATAGTATGACTCATCTGGCTACATCATTGCAAGACACAAAATATGCGCTGAATAATGAATTCAGAAAGCCTAAGTCTCAAGCCCAGTATGTGATTGAGGTCAAATAAATTAAGTAGAAGATGAATGAATCTACATGGGATATTGATCAAAGGCTAAAATGTCTGCTACAATAGGATAATCTATAGATCTTGGATGGGCAACATAAGGATTGGTATATTGATTCTCTGTTACCTCATTTGAGATTACCATTGTCACAACAGAAGCTTGGATTGCAGACAGAAAATTTCTATGAAGTTGGAGGCTTCGCCTATTCAGGACACAAATCTGGGAGTGGAGCAGATTCAGCCGCAGTTGGATAGCCTGCATATGGAGTTGCAAGATCTCAAGAAGAGGAAAGAGGTCAAAATGAGACCCGGTCAGAAGTATGGTGCTTAAAATGTAAGGGAAATGGTCATGACAAAGATCATTGCCCGGTATATCAGAACTATCTAATTAAGGGAGGTCCTATCCCCTTGAAGCCAAAAAATACCGCTGGACCAAGTAACGGTGTAGTACCATGGTGCGTTATCTGCCAAATAACAGGAAAACACTCAACTGCCAATTTCCATTTGTTTCAAAAGTTCGTACAAACTCCCCAACAACTATTCTCCAATTTTTTTAAACCTGTAGGCCATGATCAGCGCAATTGATGAAGTTATGAGATAATGATGGACATAACTCTAACATATAGGGTACAGGTTGAGACACATCCACAACAGGATCAAGGTTCACCTGCAACACGAAGAGGATTCCAGGGACGAGGAAGAGTACAAGGGGGAGGAGATGGAAGAGGTCGTGGACAGATTATTTGTTACAATTGTGGGGAACCTAGCCACTTTGCATGATATTTTCAGAACCCTACACACCCCTCTTGTCAGTATTGCCAACAGTTTGACCATGTCATAGAGTATTGTCCTCTACTCATCAAAAAGATGCAAGAGAAGAAGAACCAACAACCTCATCATAACATCCAGATGATGAGGTCAAAACCACGCGAAGATGGGCCCAGTGTTAATATAGTTAAGTGAAGCGGTATAGCTACCAAGGAAGACAAAGCCACAGGAAAACAACTAGAAGAGAATCCTTGGGTGCTTAGAGCTGCTGACAAAGATACTGAATTTGATTTGCATAAGGCGAAAGAAACATTTATGGAGGTGAAGAAGAGCTTTGTGGATTCATGAGCTTCCATATTGAAGAATCAAAGCACATGAACAGAGAGACCTGAAGAGGTCGTTGCTACGCAGGAAATAGAGCCTTCGATATTGACATCCTTCTTACAGACATGCATGATGCTCTTAAGGGACCAGAAAGTAGTGGAGGGACTTCAAGAGTTAATATAAAACTACGCTGGAAAGGGTAAGCCACTACTTGAACAACATGCAATGCATAAAGTAGACAAAAGTAAGAAAAGGATTGGTTGAGAGATGAGATTAACTGCACAAATCAAAGAATTTGAAATGGACAAGGTGATCCTAGATTTAGGATTTGATGCGAAAGTTTTGCCTAAACAGACCTAGGAAAGAATGGGAAATCGATGCTACAATGGTCCCCAATTTAGTGATGAATGGCAAATCTGTTATCACCTAGATTGAACCTCAGGCTGAAAGAAGGAAATGCCAGGGTAACCACAAACCACACTTAGCTAAGTAGCTAGCCCTACTAGGCCAGGAGAGGGCTCTCTCCATAAGGATCTCAGCCAAGATGACTGGATCAGGTAAAGGATATTAGGCTAGGTATAGTATCACGAAGTTTTGGTTTGATTTTGAAAGGGTTTTGATGGATGAGGAGGAGCTAGACAATTTAGATCTAGGGAACTAGGTCAAAATTGTAGGGTGTTCAATGGGGCAAGGTAAGCATAGGATTTAGCACTCTAGGTCTTGATGTGGTGAGATGTTTAGACTGATGAGAAGCTAAGAAGAGCATGTGAAAACCATGGATCCTTCCTAGACTACAGAAATCATGAAATGGTGAATGTTTCCCAAGGCAGAGCACTGATGTAATGAATTCGGCCTATCATCTTGAAAACATTCAACTAGAAGTAATGAAATGATTAACTAAATACATAAAACACATTAACATATGATCACAAAAGAATAAACTGTACTAAAACTCCATACCACATGGATCCCATAAAAATAGCTGCAATTCTTATTAATCTCCTGCTAAACTGCTACAAATGGTGTACAATCAAGGTCTGAGCATCCAACTGAGTCCAACCCTTTACAATGAGAAAGAAGAAGAAGATATAGACATGAATTAAACCTCCTCCCATCCTTAGGGGTCGAATCCCTAAGATGAGGAGCTAATCTAACCAACACTGAACAAGAAAACAGGAATATAGGCATCTCAACAACTTGCCTCTAAAAGTGAAAAACTGATTCATTTGAGCTCAAATTGACTTTTAAAGCAATGAATCTACCCTCTATCACTATTTATCTATCATATTTACATGCCAAGTCATCATTTACAATGGTGAAACAACCTCCATGAGAGAGAATCCATGAACATAGTCAAAAACTGGAAAAATACCATCCTGAGCAAAAACTGCCCTACGCGCAGCGCCACTGGCCCAACACGCAGCACCACTTTCAGGTCCCTTTTGGAGGCCTTCTCGACATCCAAATTGAGCTCATGATAGCTCATTGGAAAGGTATTCAAGTCTAATTTTCAAAACACCTAGAATTTATGCATTTTAAGCTCATTTGACTCCTCAAAAATTGATTCTCCCAAGACTACTTCTGTGTGTCCAAAAAGTGGTAGAAAGGTCATTTTTAGGGTGGCTTTTGACCTTTTGGTGGACCAGTTCTACCCCAAAAACTTTTAAAATATATATGGTGCATGTCCTCATCGCTCTGAATCCAAAAATGCAAACCATTTCTCATTTGGGTGCCCCTAGGAAAAGCATAGCGCCAGTGGCACTGCGCGTTGAGCCTCCTCTCAGACGTGCAACGCCAAGCCCAGACGGGCAGCGTCAAGCCCAAACGCGCAGTGCCACTCCCTTAATGCATAGTGCCACTTAAATTTGACTTTTTACTACCTTCCCAATGTCCAAATTGAGCATGGGATAGCTCGTTGGAAACCTTGTCGAGTCTACTTTCTATAACATCTTGAATTTTCGATTTGGAGCTCATTTGCCCTATCAAATTCTCAATCTCCCAAGACTGGTCAAAATGTGCAGAATGAGGCTGCCAAAATACGAAGTGCTATTTCAGTCAACTTTTGGAGGTCTTCCTCAACTCCAAATTGAGCTTATTAGTGTCAGTCTCTCCAGCCTTCCTCCAGTGATCAAATATGCTCTTACAAAGTGGTCTCAGAGTGTCAAGGTCAAATTTTGTCATTTCAAAGAGTCTTTAAGCAAAATTTGGTCACTAGGCATTAGGTCTAGGGTTTACTTTCACTCCTTCTAAAGTTGTCCAAATGTCGGTCCATGTCATCATTCAACTGAGTCTATCATCATTCATAGGGTTTTCCTCATCATGCCAGGTTCCATTGGGTCATTTTACACCTTGTTCATGCTTCAGTTGTGCCTAGGCAAGGTTCATTTCCCTCTCCTAGGGTTTTGGAGGTAAATTCTCTTGGAGGGTCAAATCATCGGAAAAATTTGTATCCTGACGTTCATACACCTTCCCCTATCATTAATGTACCTTATTAAACACTTCCCATCACTGAGATTCCCCAAATTCCTCATTTTTCCACAAACCCTAGTTTCTTGCCACAACTTGGCAATTTTCTAGGCTAGGCCTGTGTTTTTCCCTTTTGGACCCCTTCCCCTCACTCCATCTCTAATATTCCACTTTACCCTACTTCCTAACATCCCTCCCTACTTCCCAAAATTTCCCCAAGAATTTACAAGCCCCTCATCCCCTTCATTTCGCTTCATTTCCACAAAATTCCTTGTTTCACACATCGGGATAAGTTTCACTCAAAAGATGTTTCAGAGCAATAAAAGATGAATTTTGGAAAACTGAGAGAGGTTTCTGTCCACAACATGCCAAAAAAGAAAACCCTCCCTCACTTTTTACACAGGTGGCATGGTTTTAGAGAAATGTCAAAAATACAATTGCCTCGGGAGAATTGATGCCCCTCTGAAGTGACCTTGGGAAAATCAGGTTTTCTCATAGCTTGATTGGCCAAATAACCTTATTGATGAGTCAAAGGATAACTAGAAAAAAATATATTTCTAATGAGCTATCATGAGCTCAATTTGGAGTTGAGGAAGGCATTCAAACGTTGACCGCAACAGCACTCTGCCTTGAGGCAGCCTCATTTTGCACATTTTGACCAGTCTTGGGAGATTTGATTTTTTACAAGGCAAATGAACTCCAAATTGAAAACTTCTTGTTGGGTTGGAAATTATACCCAAAGACCTTTCCAACGAGCTATCCTGCACCCAATTTTGACACCAGGAAGGCCTCCGAAAGCCTCCTGCAAAATGCACTATGTGGCGCACAGCGCGTTGGGCAGGCGCGCGATGCATCAGCGGCGCGCGGCGCATTGAGCAAGTTTTCACAGTGTAAAAATACACTGGCGTGGCACATCAGAGGCGCGCGGTGCGTTGGGCAGGCGCGCGGCGCATACAGCCAACAAGCCCAAAAACTTCAAAATTTTGCTCCAAAATTGCCCAATATGCTTGGATCATCATTTGTACAAGTAGGTAGGGCCTCCATCTCTGTTTTTTTTATCCAAGTTTGGTGCTTACTTCATGGTGTTTGATGAATGGTGATTGTTTAAGAAGTCAAACCCTACTTCTTCATAATTTCCAAAGAAACAGTGCTAGGGTTATGATAGACATTTTTGCTACCAAGTTTATCATTCCTCCATCACTCCCTTATTCCATTTGTCCATTCATTTCCTTATTCCCTAAGTTCTCCCAACCCCTAAATTCACATGCCCTAATCCTATACCCACTGTCCCTATGTACCACAGCTCCTTCCTACTTGGCATATTTTGATAATTGAAACAAAAGGCACCAAATTCTCATTTCATACACTTGGCAATTAGAGATAAAGGTACCAATTTCTCATTTTCAACGAGCTGAACATATCATTGGCATAGACTGGTAATACCATGGAGACAGTCACCGACACATCATACAACCGAGACAGTGATTCTACCACAGAACTGCATGTACTAGAAGGGCACTAAAATGTCGAAAAAGGGAGGATAGACTTTGAATCTTGGTCGAAGCTTCTTTAGCTGAACATGGCACTTGATGAGGTGCCTTCAGCCCAAATTTCAAGGAATTTGGAGAAAATTTTGTCAATTTTAAATTTTTGGCTTGCAAAATAGGTTTTTCAGCTCAACGCGCAGCGTGTCGCGCGCGACCCATAAGATTGGGAGGTCCAAATCACAAATGGCTTGTAGTTTTGGATTTGTCATGATGAATTATACATGCTCAACTATTGCCAAAGCATTTCATTAAGTTCTGGGTGACCAAAAGGCTCAAAAACACCATGAAAATCACCTTTTTGCCACCTTTTGCACCAACAGGAAGTACTTCCGGGAGAATGCACTTTTGGAGGGGCAAATGGACACCAAATTGAAACATTCCACTTGGGTTGGAAAGTAGACATCCAGGTCTTTCCAACAAGCTAACCTAAGCTCAATTTGGATGCCGGGAAGTGCCCCAAAAACAGGTGGAAAGGCGCGCGGCGCATAGGGCTCAGGCGCGCGGCGCACAGGGTTTTTTGGCAAAATTTTCATCTTCAGCTCAGGAAATGCAACCAGTTTGACCAGTTTTGACTTGTGATGTAATTATTGATTTCTCTTGATGTAATTGATTGAACATGATGTAATTTTAGCACATTTTTACTTGTTCTAGAGGATTCATTCACTAAAAGGTGAAAATTAAATGAATGAATCAGTTTCCTAGCATATAGGGGTAAGTTGTTTGACTACCTAGATTTCAGTTCCTTGTTTAGAATTAGTTCAAACAGCTCCTAGAATGATGAGCTCGACCCCTAGAGGCAAGGAAAGGGGGTTAGGATGGTCTATATGATGTAATTTCTCAATCATTTTCAGAGGTTGGAGAGGTTGGACTCTTGGGGAAAAGGTTTTGAGACTCTATTGTACATTTTACTTCAGCATTTTGGCAAAGGAAAGACCAGGGTTTTGCAGCACTGTTTGGAATTCATGTGGCTTTATGTCTTGATGGTGTGCTTCTTTCAGTACTTGTAAGTTGTTATGTGTATCATTTTCCTTCTCTCATCTTCTGCAATTGAACAAATGAAGTGTTAAGGTAGAATTCATAATCTATAATGCTCTGCCTTTAAGTTTGTTTGATCTCCTATGTTTTCATCTGTTTAAGGAGAATTCTTGAGGTTTCCTTGCTCTCCTTAGCTCCTCACCTATCTGATCTACTCACCTCATTAGCTTTTAAGGCATCAAACAATTGCCTACCTTGCTCCAATCAGACCTCTGCAGAAACTGTGTCTCATCCCCGCACCCAAAATTGCCTTTCCCTTTGATTCAACAAAAACCCCAAAAAATCACCTTTAAACCTCTGCACTTAATACCTAGCCTAAGATTAGTTACAATTTAAGTCATCTCGAGCCTCATTTATTATATTTTTCCGAGATTGACCCGAAGAGAGCCCTCTCCTGTCCTCGTAGGGCTAGCTATGAGGCTGAGCGTGGTTTGATGTTGCCTTGAGTTTTGCCTTCCTCAGCCTGGGGCAAATTTGAGCGTTAACAGAGCTCATGATAGCTCATTGGAAATCTCTCTATGTCTAGTTATCATTTGACTTATCAAGCAAGTCATTTGGTCACTCCAGCCAGGCAAAAGCATGATTTTCCCAAGGTCACTCGAGAAGTACAACGACTCTCTTGTAGCAACTGTATTTTTGACATTTCTCTAAAAAAGTGACACCTGTGTAAAAATTGAAGGAGGTTTTTCTTCTGTGGTCTATTGTGGACAAAAACCTCTCTCATGTTTTCCAAATTCTTCCCTGTTTGGTCTCAAACACAGTTTGAAGAAAAACCAGCCCTATGTGTCGAAAATGATTTGTCCCTTGGAATGACTTATTGAAAAATGATGGAGACATGATGTGTATGAGTTGGAATGGCCTCATACTCACTGAAATGACCTCTCTTATGCCTCATATACTCAGATGTCTCTGATTTCATAGCCAACCCTAGCTCAATGGGTGAGGAAATTAGGGTTTAGTGCTTGTGGAAAATGATGATTTGGACACCCTTGGGAAAAAAAACTCCCTTTGGCATGCACTTAACCCTTTGAAACTTTACCCTTTCACTTGAATATTTCCTTTGAAAAATTGATCTTTTGATGGTTTGACATCTTTGGAACACTGAGTTAACAGCTTGGGATGGTGAAATTATTACATTTGAAAGACATAAAATTACATAATGAAATAAGCATTTCTCTTTACAAATCATCTTCACATGGTGAAGGGATGTTATTTGATCACCATTTACTTGCTGGTCTTATGCAATGGAATGGAACCTTGGCAACCCTAATGACCTAATGAAACCTTGAGAAACCCTAAAGACCTAATAAGACCTTGAAGGACAGAATTTCAAGATGACATAATGACCTCATGACTGATTCAAATGGCATGATAAAAATAACTTTATGGATGATGTATAGTCAACAAGATATGAAGCTATGCCAACAAGTAATCAAATTTAGGTAAGAGTGATGTTTTTGGACAAGGACTACCCTCATTGACTAATTTTTTTGCATGACCTAGTGGAATGATAAAAAATTTCTGAATCGGACCCTTAAAATGATATGAAAAGAGGTTTTTTGATCACTAATGGCAGGATGCAAATACTGACACTAACAGAACCAACAAAATATTATTCCTATGAGACACTTACATGGAGTAACCATTGACATTGAAGGAGCTCGTGCTATAGTTTATTTTGAGGTAATCGAAATAGTGGATTATAGCAATCCCTACTTGGCGCTGCTTGGAATTGTCTGGGCATTTGACATTAATGTGGTCATCAACCTGAAGAAGTGTAGCATGACGTTTGAGAAGAAGGAACTAAGAGTCGTTGTTCCATTGGATCCAGTAGAGGGTGAGCGGTATACTGAACCAATCCAAGGTTAGTATGAGGAGGATGACATTGAATAGATCTATAAGCTTACTGTGTGGAATGATGATTGGATCAATTCGAAGATGGATGGAAGAATCGCTTTTGAAAAGGAAAGCCCCTGCAACTTGAATTCAAATGAGGAAATCGATCACTGGTTGAATATATTCCATGAAGTATCAACACTGCGATACAACATGCTTACTAAATCACTCTAGTGTATATCCACTGAGGTATGAAACTTACCATATTATGATGACTTAGAAGATGTAAATTTGTTTCTTGACAAATTTGAAAGGGATTTACCGGAGGAGCATCAGTTCCAGGAATTGGACATTAGGCTAAGAGTTATGCCTTCCAGATGGTGGGGTACACATGAGAACAACTTTGCAGACTGGAAGGAGTAACGAAGGATGATGAAGTTGCGATTTGGCTATGAAAATACCCGCCTTACTGAAAAATATACAGGGAAGGATGATCCGCTTGATCATCTGGCTCGTTGGACGAAAGCATGGGTAGAAGAAACATAAGTTGAATGGGTACATATATTCTTCCATACCTTGGATACTATTCTGATCAATTGGTATTAGGAAACAGAGCTACAACATGGAACCACGAATTGGATGCTTTGAAGGAAAGATTTTTGCTAACATTCAATTTTGAGAATGGATTCAATTGTATTGATGAATTTTTATAGGAAATCATCCTATCACATGGGTAAAACCTGACTGGAGTACACAGTTGCAGCATGCTCTGAAGTGTTACAATGTTACCACAGAAGAAGGTGAGCAGGATCCCAGGAATATCAATATCCCCGAGTCAGAGGGACAGAGCGAAGTTGTTGGGCCTAAGGTAGAGGTTCTTGACATTTCAAAACCATTGAAGACCAAGCAAGTGAACATTAGGTCAGAAGCGCAGCCAGAGTTTGCAAATATAGGTGATTACTGGGATGAGAACATAGTGGACAAGGTCGCGAAGTTATTGCAGGAATATCAAGGCTTGTTTCCAACAAATTTATTTGATCTAAAAGGGATAGTAGGTGATCTGGGTGTTATGAAGATCAATTTGAAACCAAATGTGAATTTGGTAAAGTAGCATCCATACCGATTGAATCCTAAATACAAAGAAAAGGTGCGCGAAGAAATGGATAAGATGCTCGCAGCAAGAATTATTGAGCTTGTAGAAGAATCAGATTGGGTTAGCCCTATGGTGGTTCAAGAGAATAAGACAAAGGGAAAAATTAGGATCTGCGTAGATCTAAGGAAGTTGAACGATGCTTGTGTACATGATCCATTCCCTACGTCATTCATAGATGAAGTCTTGGAGAATGTTGGTGGTCAAGAAGCATACTCTTTTACAGATGGATTCTTAGGATATCACTAGATCAAGATTGTGCCAGAAGATCGAAGTAAGACTACCTTCACCACAAAATGGGGCTCTTTCCAGTATACAGTTATGCCCTTTGGACTTAAGAATGCCCCTGCGATATTTTCTAGGGTGGTAGTCACAACCTTTAAGGAATTTATTCACAAGTTTTTGGAAGTCTACTTTGATGATTGGACGGTGTTTGAGTTAGTTAAAAATCATGTTGTAAGTATTTTCCTAATGTTGGATGCTTGCGTACCATATGGGATACTTTTGGGCCACATTGTTTATAAGAAAGAGTTGATGGTGGACCCTGCTAAAATTGTAGTGATTATCAATTTGGAGCCTCCAAGGAATGTAAAATAGCGATGCACTACATTGTGCCATACAATATACTATATAAATTTCATTAAGGCATACAAGCAGATCATCGCACCCATGGAGAAATTATTGAAGAAATATGTGACATTTTGTTGGGATGATGATTTCCAGAAAAGCTTAGATGTTTTGAAGGAAAATATGGTTACAACACCTATTTTAGCGTTCCTCGATTAGAAGAAAGAATTCCATGTACATGTGGATGCATCCTACATAGTGTTAGGAGAAGTTTTAACCCAAATAGGCGCAGGGGATATCAACCATATGATTGCATTTGCTAGTAGAAAATTGTCTAAGGCATAGAAGAATTATTCAACCACGTCAGAGCGCGAAGGGTTGGCGATGGTATATGCGCTCTAGAAATTCAGGCATTATCTGTTGGGTTTACACTTCAAAATGTATACAAACCATTCAAATTTGAAGTACTTGGTCAACAAGCCTGTGTTGAGGGGGGGGGGGGGGGTGCAATTTGTAGGTGGTTACTGTTATTTCAAGAGTACGACTTCGAAGTAATTGTGAAACCAGGAAAGTTAAATGTTGGACCGGATCACCTTTCTTGAATTGAAAATGGTGAAGAACCTACAAGTCTTGATGAAGGATTTCCTGATGTGTGTTGCACACGAACATTTTTTGGATATAATCCAGTCCCTATCTACAAGTACAACTCCTGAAGGATATATGATGAAATAGAAGAAGGAATTGGTGGTAAGGGCTGCGGATTTTTCTGTAATTGTAGGGCACTTGTATAAAATGGGTTGGATGGAATTATGCGCAGGTATGTACTGGATTACGAAAGACAAAATATCCTCGCTAAAGCAGATGGAGGAGTTGTTGGAGGACATTATGCTGGAAGATCAACTGTGCAGAAGATCCTACGAGCTAGGCTATGTTGGTGTTGTGCTTGTCAAAAACCCCCCATTTATTAACGTTAGTAGTAAAATATTACTTTAATAAATGGGGACCCTTTCAAGAAATGTATATACTCAAAAAAATCAATCCTAGCATGTAGGTATTTCTTTCATCTTTAGAATAAATCAAGATATCAAACAAAACCTCTAAAACCATTAAAATGCTACTTTTTCATATTTAGCATGAAATGCATCACAAACAATACCTTTCTAACCCACCACGATCTATGATGAAACAATAAAAAAGGTAAACCTATATTTGAAAAATGGTCATAATGTTAGAAAGTCCTTAAAGCTTCTTTAAAAAGCTAAAAGTCTCGCATCGCAACATCGTTGTTTATAAAAGATTCTCTTAAAAAGCTACCTCGAAGTATTGCGATCTGCGAGATTGCGATCTCCGAAATTGCGATGGTATAATAGCTCTCTTGCATTGCATTTCAATCATACGACACAAGCCTCAACCTATTATATTCCGATATTGCGAAATGCGATCTCATCTTGGACCCACTTCTTAATCTTTCCATCAACACATGCGGAGGTCCATTATTCATTAAAGAAGAGGCTTGAAAAGTAATGAAATTTGTTTCTCGCATCTCGCATCTCACCCAAACTAAAAAAAGTGGTATGTTAAAAAAAAAACAAATTATGCGATATAGCGATCTGCGATATTTCTTTGCAAATCGCAAAATCGCTATTATCGCAGTTTGAAGGCTCACCACCCTAGGAGATTGTTTCCCAATTTACGATGTGAATATTTATGGACATTCAAGTTAAAGGATAACAGATCATTGGTGGAAATTTATGAAGAAGTAATTGAATCTACGTGTGAAAGGCCATTTAGAGTGATTTGATATCTTCTTACATGATTTCAAATAAAACACCTTTATCACCTTTACTGGTTTTCTTCATCGATTCATTCCTACGTTCAATATCATTTTTATCCGATAAATTGTTCTTCTTGAAACTTTTAGGAAAAAGCCACAAAATAGGGAACCGAAAGCAATGGTGAAGAAAGGGAAAGCAGTCGCCTCTGAGAAGTCAGACTTGACTCCTTTGTTCATGGATACTACAAGTAATAAGGAAGCAGGGACATCTACATGGGAGACTATGTATCAATTACTGGAGGAGGAACAACCAAGAATTATTGAGACAACGATTACAGTCGATGAGCGCGATTCCTATGATACTTCCATAAATGAACTTGCATGCTAATTTCTACATCGAATAGCCGCACTACTGAAAATAATCCCCTATATCGACATGGTTAAGTGGATCATTGATGATGCTGATATATCTGACAGGGAATTCAAAACAGGAGGCCAGGAAGTTATAGGATCTTTCACTCTAGATAACCTAAGGCTTATGTACCACCTGCTGGAGCCATAGGTTACCTACAATAGGAAATTAGTTGAGAAATTCGTCAAAAAAAATGAAGACCGTACGGACTGCACAAAGAATTGGTAAAATAATGAAGAAAGAATCAAGAAAGACAAAAATGGTATGTACGCCACCGCATCTATTTGTTCCCCTTTCTATTTTGTTGCGGTTATGCTCTGTAGACTATTTGGAAAACCCGACAGTAACAAATTCTCCTCAGAATGGTTTCCCTTAATAGATGCAGTTGTTAATGCAACAATAATAGATTGGGCACAAATCCTGTCTGATAATTTAGCTAAAGCAATTATAGAGTATAGAAGGAAAAGGAGTATTGCTTCGAGGGTTTACCCTCTGTTTTTCATGTGTGCTTATGTTATGGATGCTATTTGTTTTGGTTCTAAATTCCCTCTTATGGGGTGGAAGTGGACTATTCAAGATTCACTTCCTATTCACATCTACCACAAAGATATGTGGGAATCCAATTTTGAATCACATTTTTTCAATATTTGTCATGAGGTTATGCTTCCCATCCATAAACGAATCTATAGTCGAGATGCCCCTAGATTCTCCCAAGAATCCGAGATAGACATCCTCCCAGTAGCCCGATGGTTTGGGGAAGAGACATTTACATATATCAGAGTGTTTGGCAGCATCACCTCTCCCCATGTTCTCCCTTTCTATGTCCCAGATAAATTAATGGCTAGAGAGATAGCATATCAGACATGCAATGAAGGAGGGATGAGAAAAACACTGAAGGAGTCAAAGAAGGCCATTTGGCCTCAATTTCCTATATCATGTGGAGTGTTTGCATTACATGACCTTGGACATGCGTTCAGGGAAGTAGATAATATGTTGTCTCTACGACTACCTAAGTTCCCCGGAAGACAATACGACCCATTCGATATTGTCAAGGATTTTACCACTATGGTCAAAGTAAAAATATTCAGCCATGAGGAGGACCCATTTGATGATGTTTTCTTATAGAAGAATATAACAGAAAGTCATAGAAGAGTCATAAGATAGCCAAGCTAAGGAAGAATAGTGCATGAGTTGAGTATGATTTTATCTATTCTGTACTTGGGTGAAGGGGAAGGCTCCTACAGTTGTGTGTGTGAAGACCTTGGTAAGTACACAACTAAGTGCGCGAGCCCCTGTAGCTGTGTGTGTAGGGTTGGGAAGAGTTGTAATTGAAGATCTAAAGAACAATAATGTCTTATTTTGAAGAAATATATGTGTATATGTGTATTACTATTTTATCTCTGAATTTACTGTATTCATGACCTGTTAAATGCATTTAATCAAAAAAAGTAATTAACGAATTCATGAAGACGTAGATCTGTTTATTTCTATGATGTTATGCATGTTTAGCACAATCAGCTAAGGACATAAGACTATTTTATGTCATTTACTGTAAGTTCTTGGTTTCAAGGGTTAGAGTTCATGAAGGTCAAGATAAAGCCCTAAGTTTGGTAGAAACACATCACATAGTCTTCCGGATGTAGAAACCTAGTTCTAGCATCCCCCAATACTGCCTCAGGTGAGACTACAGCCTACTCTACACAGGTTATTGCCGAAAGGGCTGGTAGTGTAGGGTTTTTTGGTTAGCGCAACTAACTCCGAACCTAGGTCCAAGCCCCCTCAAGCCAACAAATGGATTCGTTGTCTAGACCGGGATCTATCTGAGGGACATGTGATGTGGGGTCTGTGGAGACCAACAAAGAAGGAAATTGAAAAAGTGGATAGATCGGAAGCTGCACAAGTTTGAAGCTCAAGAAAACAAGAATCCATGCATGTCGAAAGAAGAGTGATTGCAGAGATATTTGTATACAGACAAACACGAATTATTCTTTTGCACTTTCCCATGTGAATTATATGAATGGTTGGCTAAATTGGTGGATGGTCAACCTACTTGGAAGCTGCATAACCCTATTGTGTGGACTCCAAAGTTAGTGAAGCACCTGGAAGAATAAGAATATAAGGTTGTGAAGGTTGTTGATTACTAGATCGATAGTATTTTGGGTGGATTTATCACTGAGTTCGCGATTGATACATCTGCTAGTTATAGTGAAGCTAAATGCCTATTTTTCAACAGACCAAGAGGTAAGTATCTGAAGTCCCTAAAAACCTGGATTAAAATTCTATTGTGTGAGAAACGGGTGATGCCACTAAATTGATGTTTAGAAGAGGCTCGACGGGAGCTACGTGAAGTGGGAAACAATTCATAAAAGATCTAGATACAATTGCTGACTACAATCCTCTCTTGGGAGCATCTGACAACGAAGAAGAAAGTAATAGTCCGAAGACACCTTGAGGTGCACTATGAGAATACGACATCCATAAGAATAGTCGATAGATAAGGGTACTATGAGAATACGACATCCATCCACTCCACCTATGCCATCACCTCCACCTCACACACCTACACCTACGGCTCCACCTCCACCTTCGCTATTCAGTATGGAAAACACTATGAAAATGGATATATTCAAGGGTTTGGGGATAGAAGACTCTGATCAATTCTAGTTTGTACCAAATGCTATGTGGAATTCTTAGTAGATAACAGATGATGATCTGAAGAAAGCACAGTTGGTCACAACATTGAAAGATAGGGCACTGAGTTGGTATATTAAGTATAGTATGACTCATCTGGTTGCGTCATTGCAAGACACAAAATATGCGCTGAATAATGAATTCAAAAAGCCTAAGTCTCAAGCCCAGTATGTGATTGAGGTCAAATAAATTAAGTAAAAGATGAATGAATCTACATGGGATATTGATCAATGGCTAAAATGTCTGCTACAATAGGATAATCTATAGATCTTGGATGAGCAACATAAGGATTGGTATATTGCTTCTCTGTTACCTCATTTGAGATTACCATTGTCACAACAGAAGCTTGGATTGCAGGCTAAAAATTTCTATGAAGTTGGAGGCTTCGCCTATTCAGGACACAAATCTGGGAGTGGAGCAGATTCAGCGCAGTTGGATAGCCTGCATATGGAGTTGCAAGATCTCAAGAAGAGGAAAGAGGTCAAAATGAGACACGGTCAGAAGTATGGTGCTTAAAATGTAAGGGAAATGGTCATGACAAAGATCATTGCCCGGTATATCAGAACTATCTAATTAAGGGAGGTCCTATCCCCTTGAAGCCAAAAAATACCGCTAGACCAAGTAACAGTGTAGTACCATGGTGCGTTATCTGCCAAATAACAGGAAAACACTCAACTGCCAATTTCCATTTGTTTCAAAAGTTCGTACAAACTCCCCAACAACTATTCTCCAATTTTTTTAAACCTGTAGGCCATGATCAGCGCAATTGATGAAGTTATGAGATAATGATGGACATAACTCTAACATATAGGGTACAGGTTGAGACACATCCACAACAGGATCAAGGTTCACCTGCAACACGAAGAGGATTCCAGGGACGAGGAAGAGTACAAGGGGGAGGAGATGGAAGAGGTCGTGGACAGATTATTTGTTACAATTGTGGGGAACATAGCCACTTTGCATGGTATTTTCAGAACCCTACACACCCCTCTTGTCAATATTGCCAACAGTTTGACCAGGTCATAGAGGATTGTCCTCTACTCATCAAAAAGATGCAAGAGAAGAAGAACCAACAACCTCATCATAACATCCAGATGATGAGGTCAAAACCACGCGAATATGGGCCCAGTGTTAATATAGTTAAGTGAAGCGGTATAGATACCAAGGAAGACAAAGCCACAGGAAAACAACTAGAAGAGAATCCTTGGGTGCTTAGAGCTGCTGACAAAGATACTGAATTTGATTTGCATAAGGCGAAAGAAACATTTATGGAGGTGAAGAAGAGCTTTGTGGATACATGAGCTTCCATATCGAAGAATCAAAGCACATGAACAGAGAGACCTGAAGAGGTCGTTGCTACGCAGGAAATAGAGCCTTCGATATTGACATCCTTCTTACAGACATGCATGATGCTCTTAAGGGAAAAGAAAGTAGTGGAGGGACTTCAAGAGTTAATATAAAACTACGCTGGAAAGGGTAAGCCACTACTTGAACAACATGCAATGCATGAAGTAGACAAAAGTAAGAAAAGGACTGGTCGAGAGATGAGATTAACTGCAAAAATCAAAGAATTTGAAATGGACAAGGTGATCCTAGATTTAGGATTTGATGCGAAAGTTTTGCCTAAACAGACCTAGGAAAGAATGGGAAAATCGATGCTACAATGGTCCCCAATTTAGTGATGAATGGCGAATCTGTTATCACCTAGATTGAACCTCAGGCTGAAAGAAGGCAATGCCAGGGTAACCACAAACCACACTTAGCCAAGTAGCTAGCCCTACTAGGCCAGGAGAGGGTCTCTCCATAAGGATCTCAGCCAAGATGACTGGATCAGGTAAAGGATATTAGGCTAGGTATAGTATCACGAAGTTTTGGTTTGATTTTGAAAGGGTTTTGATGGATGAGGAGGAGCTAGACAATTTAGATCTAGGGAACTAGGTCAAAATTGTAGGGTGTTCAATGGGGCAAGGTAAGCATAGGATTTAGCACTCTAGGTCTTGATGTGGTGAGATGTTTAGATTGATGAGAAGCTAAGAAGAGCATGTGAAAACCATGGATCCTTCCTAGACTACAGAAATCATGAAATGGTGAATGTTTCCCAAGGCAGAGCACTGATGTAATGAATTCGGCCTATCAACTTGAAAACATTCAACTAGAAGCAATGAAATGATTAACTAAATACATAAAACACATTAACATATGATCACAAAAGAATAAACTGTACTAAAACTCCATACCACATGGATCCCATAAAAATAGCTGCAATTCTTATTAATCTCCTGCTAAACTTCTACAAATGGTGTACAATCAAGGTCTGAGCATCCAACTGAGTCCAACCCTTTACAATGAGAAAGAAGAAGAAGATATA
Organism: Pinus tabuliformis; assembly: GCA_031772625.1. Lineage (NCBI taxonomy): Eukaryota > Viridiplantae > Streptophyta > Pinopsida > Pinales > Pinaceae > Pinus > Pinus tabuliformis. The sequence goes on along the minus strand of CM062818.1, from coordinate 508,010,711 downwards.
GACATGAATTAAACCTCCTCCCATCCTTAGTGGTCGAATCCCTAAGATGAGGAGCTAATCTAACCAACACTGAACAAGAAAACAGGAATATAGGCATCTCAACAACCTGCCTCTAAAAGTGAAAAACTGATTCGATTGAGCTCAAATTGACTTTTAAAGAAATGAATCTACCCTCTATCACTATTTATCTATCATATTTACATGCCAAGTCATCATTTACAATGGTGAAACAACCTCCATGAGAGAGAATCCATGAACATAGTCAAAAACTGGAAAAATAGCCATCCTGAGCAAAAACTGCCCTACGCGCAGCGCCACTGGCCCAACACGCAGCGCCACTTTCAGGTCCCTTTTGGAGGCCTTCCTGACATCCAAATTGAGCTCATGATAGCTCATTGGAAAGGTATTCAAGTCTAATTTCCAAAACACCTAGAATTTATGCATTTGAAGCTCATTTGACCCCTCAAAAATTGATTCTCCCAAGACTACTTTTGTGTGTCCAAAAAGTTGTAGAAAGGTCATTTTTAGGGTGGCTTTTGACCTTTTGGTGGACCAGTTCTACCCCAAAAACTTTTAAAATATCTAGGGTGCATGTCCTCATCGCTCTGAATCCAAAAATGCAAACAATTTCTCATTTGGGTGCCCCTAGGAAAAGCATAGCGCCAGTGGCACTACGCGTTGAGCCTCCTCTCAGACGTGCAGCGCCAAGCCCAGACGGGCAGCATCAAGCCCAAACGTGCAGCGCCACTCCCTTAATGCATAGTGCCACTTCAATTTGACTTTTTACTACCTTCCCAATGTCCAAATTGAGCATGGGATAGCTCATTGGAAATCTTGTCGAGTCTACTTTCTATAACATCTTGAATTTTCAATTTGGAGCTCATTTTCCCTGTCAAAATCTCAATCTCCCAAGACTGGTCAAAATGTGCAGAATGAGGCTGCCAAAATACGGAGTGCTATTTCAGTCAACTTTTGGAGGTCTTCCTCAACTCCAAATTGAGCTTGTTAGTGTCAATCTTTCCAGTCTTCCTCCAGTGATCAAATATGCTCTTACAAAGTGGTCTCAAAGTGTCAAGGTCAGATTTTGTCATTTCAAAGAGTCTTTAAGCAAAATTTGGTCACTAGGCATTAGGTCTAGGGTTTGCTTTCACTCCTTCTAAAGTTGTCCAAATGTCGGTCCATGTCATCATTCAGCTGTGTCTATCATCATTCATAGGGTTTTCCTCATCATGTCAGGTTCCATTGGGTCATTTTACACCTTGTTCATGCTTCAGTTGTGCCTAGGCAAGGTTCATTTCCCTCTCCTAGGGTTTTGGAGGTAAATTCTCTTGGAGGGTCAAATCATCGGAAAACTTTGTATCCTGATGTTCATACACCTTCCCCTATCATTAATGTACCTTATTAAACACTTCCCATCACTGAGATTCCCCAAATTCCTCATTTTTCCACAAACCCTAGTTTCTTGCCACAACTTGGCAATTTTCTAGGCTAGGCCTGTGTTTTTCCCTTTTGGACCCCTTCCCCTCACTCCATCTCTAAGATTCCACTTTCCCCTACTTCATAACATCCCTCCCTACTTCCCAAAATTTTCCCAAGAATTTACAAGCCCCTCATCCCCTTCATTTCGCTTCATTTCCACAAAATTCCTTGTTTCACACATCGGGATAAGTTTCACTCAAAAGATGTTTCAGAGCAATCAAAGATGAATTTTGGAAAACTGAGAGAGGTTTTTGTCCACAACATGCCAAACAAGAAAAACATCCCTCACGTTTTACACAGGTGGCATGGTTTTAGAGAAATGTCAAAAATACAATTGCCTCGGGAGAATTGATGCACCTCTGAAGTGACCTTGGGAAAATCAGGTTTTCTCATAGCTTGGTTGGCCAAATAACCTTATTGATGAGTCAAAGGATAACTAGAAACAAATATCTTTCTAATGAGCTATCATGAGCTCAATTTGGAGTTGAGGAAGGCATTCAAAAGTTGACTGCAACAGCACTCTGCCTTGAGGCAGCCTCATTTGGCACATTTTGACCAGTCTTGGGAGATTTGATTTTTTACAAGGAAAATGAACTCCAAATTGAAAAATTATGGTTGGGTTGGAAAGTATACTCAAATACCTTTCCAACGAGCTATCCTGCGCCCAATTTTGACACTAGGAAGGCCTCCGAAAGCCTCCTGCAAAATGCACTATGTGGCGCACGGCGCGTTGGGCAGGCGCGCGACACATCAGCGGCGCATTGAGCAAGTTTTCACAGTGTAAAAATACACTGGCGCGGCGCATCAGAGGCGCGCGGCGCGTTGGGTAGGCGCGCGGCGCATACAGCCAACAAGCCCAAAAACTTCAAAATTTTGCTCCAAAATTGCCCAATATGCTTGGATCATCATTTGTACAAGTAGGTAGGGCCTCCATCTCTGTTTTTTTATCCAAGTTTGGTGCTTACTTCATGGTGTTTGATGAATGGTGATTGTTTAAGAAATCAAACCCTACTTCTTCATAATTTCCAAAGAAACAGTGCTAGGGTTATGATTGACAGTTTTGCTACCAAGTTTATCATTCCTCCATCACTCCCTTATTCCATTTGTCCATTCATTTCCTTATTCCCTAAGTTCTCCCACCCCCTAAATTCACATGCCCTAATCCTATACCCACTGTCCCTATGTACCACAGCCCCTTCCTACTTGGCATATTTTGATAATTGAAACAAAAGGCACCAAATTCTCATTTCATACACTTGGCAATTGGAGATAAAGGTACCAATTTCTCATTTTCAACGAGCTGAACATATCATTGGCATAGACTGGTAACACCATGGAGACAGACACCGACACATCATACAACCGAGACAGTGATTCTACCACAGAACTGCATGTACTAGAAGGGCACTAAAATGTCGAAAAAGGGAGGATAGACTTTGAATCTTGGTCGAAGCTTCTTTGGCTGAACATGGCACTTGATGAGGTGCCTTCAGCCCAAATTTCAAGGAATTTGGAGAAAATTTTGTCAATTTTAAATTTTTGGCTTGCAAAACAGGTTTTTCAACTCAACGCGTAGCGTGCCGCGCGCGACCCATAAGATTGGGAGGTCCAAATCACAAATGGCTTGTAGTTTTGGATTTTTCATGATGAATTATACATGCTCAACTATTGCCAAAGCATTTCATTAAGTTATGGGTGACCAAAAGGCTCAAAAACACCATGAAAATCACCTTTCTGCCACCTTTTGCACCAACAGGAAGTACTTCCGGGAGAATGCACTTTTGGAGGGGCAAATGGACACCAAATTGAAAAATTCCACTTGGGTTGGAAATTAGACATCTAGGGCTTTCCAACAAGCTAACCTAAGCTCAATTTGGATGCGGGGAAGTGCACCAAAAATAGGTGGAAAGGCGCGCGGCGCATAGGGCTCAGGCGCGTGGCGCACAAGGTTTTTTGGCAAAATTTTCATCTTCAACTCAGGAAATGCAACCAGTTTGACCAATTTTGACTTGTGATGTAATTATTGATTTCTCTTGATGTAATTGATTGAACATGATGTAAGTTTAGCACATTTTTACTTGTTCTAGAGGATTCATTCACTAAAAGGTGAAAATTAAATGAATGAATCAGTTTCCTAGCATATAGGGGTAAGTTGTTTGACTACCTAGATTTCAGTTCCTTGTTTAGAATTAGTTCAAACAGCTCCTAGAATGATGAGATCGACCCCTAGAGGCAAGGAAAGGGGTTTAGGATGGTCTATATGATGTAATTTCTCAATAATTTTCAGAGGTTGGAGAGGTTGGACTCTTGGGGAAAAGGTTTTGAGACTCTATTATACATTTTGCTTCAGCATTTTGGCAAAGGAAAGACCATGGTTTTGCAGCACTGTTTGGAATTCATGTGGCTTTATGTCTTGATGGTGTGATTCTTTCAGTACTTGTAAGTTATTATGTGTATCATTTTCCTTCTCTCATCTTCTGCAATTGAACAAATGAAGTGTTAAGGTAGAATTCATAATCTATAATGCTCTGCCTTTAAGTTTGTTTGATCTCCTATGTTTTCATCTCTTTAAGGAGAATTCTTGAGGTTTCATTGCTCTCCTTAGCTCCTCACCTATCTGATCTACTCACCTCATTAGCTTTTAACGCATCAAACAATTGCCTACCTTGCTCCAATCAGACCTCTGCAGAAACTGTGTCTCATCCCCGAACCCAAAATTGCCTTTCCCTTTGATTCAACAAAACCCCCAAAAAATCACCTTTAAACCTCCGCACTTAATACCTAGCCTAAGATTAGTTACAATTTAAGTCATCTCGAGCCTCATTTATTATTTTCTTCCGAGATTGACCCGGAGAGAGCCCTCTCCTGTCCTCGTAGGGCTAGCTACGAGGCTGAGCGTGGTTTGATGTTGCCTTGAGTTTTGCCTTCCTCAGCCTGGGGCAAATTCGAGCGTTAACAGAGCTCATGATAGCTCATTTGAAATCTCTATATGTCTAGTTATCATTTGACTTATCAAGCAAGTCATTTGGTCACTCCAGCCAGGCAAAAGCATGATTTTCCCAAGGTCACTCGAGAAGTACAACGACTCTCTTGTAGCAACTGTATTTTTGACATTTCTCTAAAACAATGACACCTGTGTAAAAAGTGAAGGAGGTTTTTCTTCTGTGGTCTATTGTGGATAAAAACCTCTCTCATGTTTTCCAAACTCTTCCCTGTTTTGTCTCAAACACAGTTTGAAGAAAAACCAGCCCTATGTGTGGAAAATGATTTGTCCCTTGGAATGACTTATTGAAAAATGATGGAGACATGATGTGTATGAGTTGGAATGGCCTCATACTCACTGAAATGACCTCTCTTATGCATCATATACTCAGATGTCTCTGATTTCATAGCCAACCCTAGCTCAATGGGTGAGGAAATTAGGGTTTAGTGCTTGTGGAAAATGATGATTTGGACACCCTTGGGAAAAAAAACTCCCTTTGGCATGCACTTAACCCTTTGAAACTTTACCCTTTCACTTGACTATTTCCTTTGAAAAATTGATCTTTTGATGGTTTGACATCTTTGGAACACTGAGTTAACAGCTTGGGATGGTGAAATTATTACATTTGAAAGACATAAAATTACATAATGAAATAAGCATTTCTCTTTACAAATCATCTTCACATGGTGAAGGGATGTTATTTGATCACCATTTACTTGCTGGTCTTATGCAATGGAATGGAACCTTGGCAACCCTAATGACCTAATGAAACCTTGAAAAACCCTAAAGACCTAATAAGACCTTGAAGGACAGAATTTCAAGATGACATAATGACCTCATGACTGATTCAAATGGCATGATAAAAATAACTTTATGGATGATGTATAGTCAACAAGATATGAAGCTATGTCAACAAGTAATCAAATTTAGGTAAGAGTGATGTTTTTGGACAAGGACTACCCTCATTGACTAATTTTTTTGCATGACCTAGTGGAATGATAAAAAAATTCTGAATCGGACCCTTAAAATGATATGAAAAGAGGTTTTTTGATCACTAATGGCAGGATGCAAATACTGACACTAACGGAACCAACAAAAGATTATTCCTATGGGACGCTTACATGGAGTAACCGTTGACATTGAAGGAGCTCGTGCTATAGTTTATTTTGAGGTAATCGAAATAGTGGATTATAGCAATCCCTACCTGGCACTGCTTGGAATTGTCTGGGCATTTGACATTAATGTGGTCATCAACCTGAAGAAGTGTAGCATGACGTTTGAGAAGAAGGAACTAAGAGTCATTGTTCCATTGGATCCAGTAGAGGGTGAGCGGTATACTGAACCAATCCAAGGTTACTATGAGGAGGATGACATTGAATAGATCTATAAGCTTACTGTGTGGAACGAGGATTGGATCAATTCGAAGATGGATGGAAGAATCGCTTTTGAAAAGGAAAGCTCCTGCAACTTGAATTCAAATGAGGAAATCGATCACTGGTTGAATATATTCCATGAAGTATCAACGCTGCGATACAACATGCTTACTAAATCACTCTAGTGTATATCCACTGAGGTATGCAACTTACCATATTATGATGACTTAGAAGATGTAAATTTGTTTCTTGATAAATTTGAAAGGGATGTACCGAAGGAGCATCAGTTCCAGGAATTGGACATTAGGCTAAGAGTTATGCCTTCCAGATGGTGGGGTACACATGAGAACAACTTTGCAGACTGGAAGGAGTAACGAAGGATGATGAAGTTGCAATTTGGCTATGAAAATAACCGCCTTACTAAAAAATATACAGGGAAGGATGATCTGCTTGATCATCTGGCTTGTTGGACGAAAGCATGGGGAGAAGAAACATAAGTTGAATGGGTACATATATTCTTCCATACCTTGGATACTATTCTAATCAATTGGTATTAGGAAACAGAGCTACAACATGGAACCACGAATTGGATGTTTTGAAGGAAAGATTTTTGCTAACATTCAATTTTGAGAATGGATTCAATTGCATTGATGAATTGTTATAGGAAATCATCCTATCACATGGGTAAAACCTGACTGGAGTACACAGTTGCAGCATGCTCTGGAGTGTTACAATGTTACCACAGAAGAAGGTGAGCAAGATCCCAGGAATATCAATATCCCCGAGTCAGAGGGACAGAGCGAAGTTGTTGGGCCTAAGGTAGAGGTTCTTGACATTTCAAAACCATTGAAGACCAAGCAAGTGAACATTAGGTCAGAAGCGCAGCCAGAGTTTGCAAATATAGGTGATTACTGGGATGAGAACATAGTGGACAAGGTCGCGAAATTATTGCAGGAATATCAACGCTTGTTTCCAACAAATTTATTTGATCTAAAAGGGATAGTAGGTGATCTGGGTGTTATGAAGATCAATTTGAAACCAAATGTGAATTTGGTAAAGTAGCATCCATACCGATTGAATCCTAAATACAAAGAAAAGGTGCGCGAAGAAATGGATAAGATGATCGCAGCAAGAATTATTGAGCTTGTAGAAGAATCAGATTGGGTTAGCCCTATGGTGGTTCAAGAGAATAAGACAAAGGGAAAAATTAGGATCTGCGTAGATCTAAGGAAGTTTAACGATGCTTGTGTACATGATCCATTCCCTACGTCATTCATAGATGAAGTCTTGGATGATGTTGGTGGTCAAGAAGCATAAGCTTTTACACATGGATTCTTAGGATATCACTAGATCAAGATTGTGCCAGAAGATCGAAGTAAGACTACCTTCACCACAAAATGGGGTTCTTTCCAGTATACAGTTATGCCCTTTGGACTTAAGAATGCCCCTGCGATATTTTCTAGGGTGGTAGTCACAACCTTTAAGGAATTTATTCACAAGTTTTTGGAAGTCTACTTTGATGATTGGACGGTGTTTGAGTTAGTTAAAAATCATGTTGCAAGTATTTTCCTAATGTTGGATGCTTGCCTACCATATGGGATACTTTTGGGCCACATTGTTTATAAGAAAGAGTTGATGGTGGACCCTGCTAAAATTGTAGTGATTATCAATTTGGAGCCTCCAAGGAATGTAAAACAGCGATGCACTACATTGTGCCATAAAATATACTATATAAATTTCATTAAGGCATACAAACAGATCATCGCACCCATGGAGAAATTATTGAAGAAATATGTGACATTTTGTTGGGATGATGATTTCCAGAAAAGCTTAGATGTTTTGAAGGAAAATATGGTTACAACACCTATTTTAGTGTTCCTCGATTAGAAGAAAGAATTCCATGTACATGTGGATGCATCCTACATAGTGTTAGGAGAAGTTTTAACCCAAATAGGCGCAGGGGATGTCAACCATATGATTGCATTTGCTAGTAGAAAATTGTCTAAGGCAGAGAATAATTATTCAACCACAGAGCGCGAAGGGTTGGCGATGGTATATGCGCTCTAGAAATTCAGGCATTATCTGTTGGGTGTACACTTCAAAATGTATACAAACCATTCAAATTTGAAGTACTTGGTCAACAAGCCTGTGTTGAGGGGGGGGGGCAATTTGTAGGTGGTTACTGTTATTTCAAGAATACGACTTCGAAGTAATTGTGAAACCAGGAAAGTTAAATGTTGGACCAGATCACCTTTCTTGAATTGAAAATGGTGAAGAACCTACAAGTCTTGATGAAGGATTTCCTGATGTGTGTTTCACACGAACATTTTTTGGATATAATCCAGTCCCTATCTACAAGTACAACTCCTGAAGGATATATGATGAAATAGAAGAAGGAATTGGTGGTAAGGGCTGCGGATTTTTCTGTAATTGTAGGGCACTTGTATAAAATGGGTTGGATGGAATTATGCGCAGGTATGTACTGGATTACGAAAGACAAAATATCCTCGCTAAAGCAGATGGAGGAGTTGTTGGAGGACATTATGCTGGAAGATCGACTGCGCAGAAGATCCTACGAGCTAGGCTATGTTGGTGTTGTGCTTGTCAAAAACCCCCCATTTATTAACGTTAGTAGTAAAATATTACTTTAATAAATGGGGACCCTTTCAAAAAATGTATATACTCAAAAAAATCAATCCTAGCATGTAGGTATTTCTTTCATCTTTAGAATAAATCAAGATATCAAACAAAACCTCTAAAACCATTAAAATGCTACTTTTTCGTATTTAGCATGAAATGCATCACAAACGATACCTTTCTAACCCACCATGATCTATGATGAAACAATAAAAAAAGTAAATATATTTGAAAAATGGTCATAATGTTAGAAAGTCCTTAAAGCTTCTTTAAAAAGCTAAAAGTCTCGCATTGCAACATCGTTGTTTATAAAAGATTCTCTTAAAAAGCTACCTCGAAGTATTGCGATCTGCGAGATTGCGATCTTCGAAATTTCGATGCTATAATAGCTCTCTTGCATTGCATTTCAATCATACGACACAAGCCTCAACCTATTATATTCCGATATTGTGAAATGCGATCTCATCTTGGGCCCACTTCTTAATATTTCCATCAACACATGCGGAGGTCCATTATTCATTAAAGAAGAGGCCTGAAAAGTAATGAAATTTGTTTCTCGCATCTCGCATCTCACCCAAACTAAAAAAAGTGGTAAGTTAAAAAAAAAACAAATTATGCGATATAGCGATCTGCGATATTTCTTTGCAAATCGCAAAATCGCTATTATCGCAGTTTGAAGGCTCACCACCCTAGGAGATTGTTTCCCAATTTACGATGTGAATATTTATGGACATTCAAGTTAAAGGATAACAGATCATTGGTGGAAATTTATGAAGAAGTAATTGAATCTACGTGTGAAAGGCCATTTAGAGTGATTTGATATCTTCTTACGTGATTTCAAATAAAACACCTTTATCACCTTTACTGGTTTTCTTCATCGATTCATTCCTACGTTCAATATCATTTTTATCCGATAAATTGTTCTTCTTGAAACTTTTAGGAAAAAGCCACAAAATAGGGAACCGAAAGCAATGGTGAAGAAAGGGAAAGCAGTCGCCTCTGAGAAGTCAGAATTGACTCCTTTGTTCATGGATACTACAAGTAATAAGGAAGCAGGGACATCTACATGGGAGACTATGTATCAATTACTGGAGGAGGAACAACCAAGAATTATTGAGACAACGATTACAGTCGATGAGCGCGATTCCTATGATGCTTCCATAAATGAACTTGCATGCTATTTTCTACATCGAATAGCCGCACTACTGAAAATAATCCCCTATACCGACATGGTTAAGTGGATCATTGATGATGCTGATATATCTGACAGGGAATTCAAAACAGGAGGCCAGGAAGTTATAGGATCTTTCACTCTAGATAACCTAAGGCTTATGTACCACTTGCTGGAGCCATAGGTTACCTACAATAGGAAATTTGTTGAGAAATTCGTCAAAAAAAATGAAGACCGTACTGACTGCACAAAGAATTGGTCAAATAATGAAGAAAGAATCAAGAAAGACAAAAATGGTATGTACGCCACCGCATCTATTTGTTCCCCTTTCTATTTTGCTGCGGCTATGCTCTGTAGACTATTTGGAAAACTCGACAGTAACAAATTCTCCTCAGAATGGTTTCCCTTAATAGATGCAGTTGTCAATGCAACAATAATAGATTGGGCACAAATCCTGTCTGATAATTTAGCTAAAGCAACTATAGAGTATAGAAGGAAAAGGAGTATTGCTTCGAGGGTTTACCCTCCGTTTTTCATGTGTGCTTATGTTATGGATGCTATTTGTTTTGGTTCTAAATTCCCTCTTATGGGGTGGAAGTGGACTATTCAAGATTCACTTCCTATTCACATCTACCACAAAGATATGTGGGAATCCAATTTTGAATCACATTTTTTCAATATTTGTCATGAGGTTATGCTTCCCATCCATAAACGAATCTATAGTCGAGATGCCCCTAGATTCTTCCAAAGAAGCCGAGATAGACATCCTCCCAGTAGCCCGATGGTTTGGGGAAGAGACATTTACATATATCAGAGTGTTTGGCAGCATCGCCTCTCCCCATGTTCTCCCTTTCTATGTCCCAGATAAATTAATGGCTAGAGAGATAACCTATCAGACATGCAATGAAGGAGGGATGAGCAAAACATTGAAGGAGTCAAAGAAGGCCATTTGGCCTCAATTTCCTATATCATGTGGAGTGTTTGCATTACATGACCTTGGACATGCGTTCAGGGAAGTAGATAATATGTTGTCTCTATGACTACCTAAGTTCCCCGGAAGACAATACAACCCATTCGATATTGTCAAGGATTTTACCACTATGGTCAAAGTAAAAATATTCAGCCATGAGAAGGACCCATTTGATGATGTTTTCTTATAGAAGAATACTTTCATAGAAGTGAAACACATGGCACAGATACTTTTTGATTGAGAGGATCTTGAGACATTTTATAGCTACAGAGAAAAGAGGTTATCAAAGGTCCCATTGGACCAATTGTTAATTGAACCAATAAGGGAGCCCACTCCCAGTGTAAGCATAGATGGTGACTCTAAGGAAAAATCTAAAACCAATTCTCGAAAGGAATCCGAGAAGTCTTCAGAAAATAAGAAAAGTAGGAGCAGGGAATCAATCCAGTATACAACCTAGTCTACAACAAAGACAGATGAATAGACTTTGACCATCAAGCAGACTAAAACCCACACTCCCCCTATACAGCTTGTTGACACCTAATCCTCAGCGGTTGGGTGTACCCAGAATGTGAACAATCATCAAGTAGATGAACTGATCAATCACATTCCTGTATATAAACAATAGTTACCTAATGAAATTAATCAATCAGTTTTCTTCTTCCAAGTCTGGAGTTACCCTGGCCTGACATGGTATCAGAGCACAGGTCCCAGGTTCCTTTTTTTGGCGTACCTTGTAACTCCTCTGTCCCATATTCTGCAATAACGCATCTGCCTGCTGGTTTTAGTGTAATTGCATCCGTTGGTTAACGCCTCTGCCTTATTCCCTTCTGTTCTTAAATAATCCGCCTCTGCCAGCGCTCTGTCCATAACGCTTGTCTCTGACCTGCATAGGCCTGACCGCATCTGAAATTGAACAGTCAAGGTTCGAATCTCCATTGAACGTTGTCCCTCACATTGACGTTGACGCCCAATTCCAGCAGATACCTGAGGCGCTCCACATCAAGCAACGAAGGTTCCTCCTCGTGGGGTTCGTAATAGAGATTGTCCAAATCGTTGTCATCCATGGCCCCGTTGTTTGGGTACGCTGTCAAGCTGTAGCACAGAATGTTGAGAAATTTCGGGTTGCCTGTGCTGGTAATGGTATCAAAGCATATCAATATATTTTATTTTGCTTCATGTTTGCTGAAATTCCATCGTCCCCTCTCCGGATTTGTATTGTTCGCACCAATCTAATCCAATTTCCCAGAACTCTTCACGGCTTTTGAAGTCTTCTGATCTGTCTTGCATTCTTCAAATCAAGTGAATATATACAAAACAAGTATCCCTCCTGCATCTCTATAACGGTTGGAATTTGAATCTAATACATCTCGAGTTTGAGGTCACTGGGTCGAATCGTTGAAGACTTATTTTGACGGAAGTTCCATGGATATATACGAAACTCCAACAGCAAATATTGATGTCAAAGCCTCCGTTGTTTGTGAACTTGCAGAACCGCTTTATAAGCTTGAAATGTAGATTTGTTCTTGATGAAAACTTGCTGCCACAAGAGCACTGCGGTGGAAATTTCTGGCTGAAATGCAGTATGATTCTCTGAAATGCATTAAAATCGCTGCTCTGGATGAAGATTTGTGGTCACAGGAGAGCTGCGAGGGATTTTGTGAACGGCAATGAACCGACCTCGTTCACAACAGCCCCATAATCAAAGCATTTGTGGAGGTGAATAGCAGAATTGCGTTGTTTTTCAAAGTGTTTATATAAGCAGTCTTTCAAAGCATTTGGTATTGCGCTGTTTATATAAGCTGTCTTTCAAAGCATTCAAAGTATTGCGCAGTTTATATATCAGTCAAAGTGTTTTTTGCGCGTTTTATTACAGAGTTTTTCTTTTGAATGGTAATGCTGCATTGAAATGATAAAATGGTAATGCTGCATTGAAAAGTTATCATTTCAATGAAATGTTGATGCTTCTAGCAAACATTAGAGGGATTTGAAGGCTGTAACGTAAGAAAGTTTTTTTTTATCAGCAGAAGTAATTTTTTACAGAATGCATTCAATCATTTCTATGGTAGGAATAGTTCTCACTGGCAAGGAGAACTATCCTGAATGGTCCTGGATGGTAAAACACACCCTCATCTACAATGAGTTGTGGAAAGGAATATGTGTCGGAGAAGAAGACAAAGACCCTGTGCAACCTACATCAGACAAAGAGCTCGTCATTTGGGAAAACAAGAACAGCAAAGCCTATGCATTAATCGCAGCATCTGTAAATGAAGAAGTAAGTCGCCATATTTCATCATATTCAACTGCCTTTGAAGCTTTACAAAAGCTGAAAGAACTTTATGACTCACATTCTGCACTTGAAGTTGTTCAGCTCATGATTAAACTCTTCACTCTTGAACTAAAAAATAATGATCCTCTTGATCTTGCATCTGAAGTAAAATCCATAATGCATGATATCAAATCCACTAAGGTTGAGCTGGATATCCCTCTTATTTCTTTTCTCAAGGCACTCTATCCTACTTACTCCAATTATCTTGAGTCTTTACAAGCAAATGGAAATCTTAAAGATATAACCTTTGACTCTCTTGTGAAAAATTTTGTTGAAAGAGAGAAAGCCTTTGGAAAGAAGACAGTCCCTGAATCTTCTGAAGAGACTGTCTGCCTTGCTCATAAAGAAAAGCATCCTGCTCATGATTCTACAAGAGGAAGAGGTGGACGAAGAGGAAGAGGAAGATACTTCAGGGGCAGGGGGGGCAGACACTCTCAAGCAGAAAAAGCAGATCTGCATTGCATTCGCTGCAAACGAAATGGATCACATGATGCTTCTACATGCAAGCTACCATGGGAAAAAATTGAGCAGAAAAGAAACCAGCAGAAAGGTAAAACTGATGATACAGACAAAGGTAAAGCACCTGAATCCGCTCACTATATTGAGGCACAATGTAACATTGGAGTAAATGAAGATTTGTTTAATGCTTCACTTGCTTCTTCGAAAAATGATTGGTTGCTTGATTCAGGAGCAACCTGTCATATGACTCATAGGAAAGATTTTTTTGAAGATTTCACTGACAATGTTGATGGAGCAGTATACTTTGCAGATCAGTCAAAAATCAAGCCATCAGGGCTTGGCACAATCAGGCTTAAACTGCCTGGTCTTCCAGACTTTCTTCTGGATCATGTTCTACATCTCCCACAGCTCAAGAGAAACTTGTTGTCCTTGGTCCACATCCGCCAGCAAGGTCACTCCATTCATATGTTTGATGGCAAGCTTGAGGTAAGAAAAGCTTCTGACCACTCACTTGTCATGAGGGGAATAGAAGAAGAAAGGATTCTCAAACTGCAAGGAACCTCTGCTCATGCACAACATTTCTCATATATTTCTCATCATGAAGAAGGTACACTTCCATCAAGTTTATTATGGCATGCTATATTTGGACATTTAAACTATGACAGTCTCCACTTATTGAAGGAAAATGGTGTTGCTAGTTTGCCTACAATTCCTAGAAAACATAAGCAATGTGATGCTTGCATTCTAGGAAAGCATAGCAAACAGTCTTTTCATGATTCACATTCAAGAGCACATAGGAAGCTTGAACTCATTCATTCAGATTTATGTGGTCCAATGCCTATTCCTTCTGCAAATGGAAATAAATATATCATGACATTTATTGATGATTACACCAGAATGTGTTGGGTTTATTTATTGAAGAACAAATCTGATGCTTTTCAAACATTCAAGAATTTTCATAAATGGATTGAAAATGATGCACAATCTCATATTGGGTCTATACGCACTGATAATGGAAAAGAATATACATCAAATGAATTTGAACACTATCTTCGCCAACATGGGATCAAACATCAAACAACTGTGCCTTATAATCCCCAACAGAATGGTGTAGCAGAAAGAATGAATAGAACAATCTTGAATATGGTACGATCCATGCTTTTCTTCAAAAATGTAACGATAATGTTTTGGGCTGATGCTATTCTATGTGTTGCATATATAAAGAATAGATGTCCATCTAGTGCTATAAGAAACAAGACTCCTTATGAATTGTGGTATGGACATGTTCCTTCGGTAAAACATCTCAGGATCTTTGGTTCCACCTGTTATGCTTTAATACCAAAGGTACATAGAAACAAACTTGGTGCTAGAAGTCGTAAGTGTATCTTCCTGGGGTATTCAAACACATCTAAAGCATACCGCCTCTATGATGAAGTAAATAAAAGTTTGTTTTATCTGGAGATGTCATTTTTCTCGAATCATCCAAATCTGACAATGTTGTTGAGCGGCAACTTGATCGCTTGGATAGATTCGCAAAAACAAAACCATTTCAAGAATTTGATAATCAGATTTCACATCTTGAAGGGGGGATTCCTATACTAGAACAACATGTGGAATCTTCTTCTGAAGAACAATCTCCCCTGCATGAAACTCCAACAACGGATGATGCTTTAAGTGATGTAATTGATAGAATTGGGAGACTCAATCTTGATTCAGTCCCAACTCAATCAACAGAGCAGCTTGGACCATCTCAGAAAGGTCCCCCAAAGTGGCTGACAAAGACACTTGAAAGTGTTCATCCTAATGAAATTGGAAAAACAGGAACCAGAAATACAAACCGACAAGATGGAGGTGATGTAGATGACTCTAATTCACCTGTTGATATGGATGTTACTTATGATTGTGGATTGAACTTGTCTACATATTTTGAACCAACTTCCTTCAAAGAAGCTGCTTCTCATGATGAATGGAAAGAAGCGATGCAAAAGGAGTATGATGCCCTCATAAAGAATGGCACTTGGAAGCTGGTTGATCCTCCATTTGGAACCAAACCAATTGGCTGCAAGTGGGTCTACAAGAACAAATACAAAGCTGATGGCTCACTTGACAAGCACAAAGCTAGGCTTGTGGAAAAAGGTTTTGCACAGAAGGAAGGGGTCGATTATGAGGAAACTTTTGCCCCCACAGCAAAATGGGCCACCATCCGGACACTCTTTGCACTAGCTACTCAGAACGGTTGGAAAGTCCATCAAATGGATGTAAAAACTGCATTCTTGAATGGAGATCTAAAAGAGAATGTTTTTATGTCCCAGCCTGAAGGATTTGCTGTGAAAGGACATGAACATAAAGTATGCAAACTTGTGAAGTCCTTGTACGGCCTCAAACAAGCACCACGAGCCTGGTATGAAAAACTAACAGAGCATCTTCTGAAACTCAACTTCAATCATTTTGATCTTGATGATGCAACTTTATTTATCAAGAAAGTTGGCAAAATAGTTGTATATCTTGTGGTATATTTAGATGATCTTTTAATGACAGGGAACAATGAAAGCTATATTGCATCCATAAAGAAAGAATTAGGAAAAAGTTTTGAAATGACTGATTTGGGCTATGTTCATTATTATCTTGGCATTGAAGTAACCCAACATCCAAAATCCATATTTCTTTCTCAAAAGAAATACATTGGAGATTTGTTAAACAGATTTGGCATGACAGAGTGCAATCCTCTTTCTACTCCAATGGAACAAAACTTAAAGCTCACATCTATTGAAGGAAAGGAATTTGAGGATGCAACAAAGTATAGACAGCTTATAGGAAGTCTCATCTACCTCACTACTACCAGACCAAACATTTCATTTGCTGTTGGAATCCTCTCCAGGTTTATGCAAAAGCCTTGTGAGGGACATTGGTCTGCTGCAAAAAGAGTTCTAAGGTACTTTAAGGGAACTCAAGACCTTGGAATCAAGTATACACAGGTGGACAACTTCAGCTTGATTGGATACTCTGATTCAGACTTCGATGGAGACAAAGAAACTGGAGTATCTACTTCAGGATATGCTATGAGTCTTGGATCAGGAGCTGTCTCTTGGAGATCACGCAAACAATCAGTTCTAACAGATTCCACAACAGAAGCAGAATACATGGCAGCAGCTGAAGCAATGAAAGAAATTGTGTGGTTCAGGAAAATTCTTGAAGATTTGCAGGTAAAACAAGTACAATCAACTCCACTCATGATTGACAACACCTCTGCAATAAAGTTGGCCAAGAACCCAAAGTTCCATGATCGTACTAAGCACATCAATACTAAATATCATCTGATCCGACATCATGTTGAGGCCAAAACAATCCATCTCCATCATTGTTCCACAAATGAGCAAATTGCAGACATCTTCACCAAATCACTTGGAAGAGAAAAGCTTGAAAGATTCAGAACGATGCTTGGACTCACCAACATCCCTTCAGATTAAGGGGGGAATTGTTGACACCTAATCCTCAGCGGTTGGGTGTACCCGGAATGTGAACAGTCATCAAGTAGATGAACTGATCAGTCACATTCCTGTATATAAACAATAGTTACCTAATGAAATTAATCAATCAGTTTTCTTCTGCCAAGTCTGGATTACCCTGGCCTGACACAGCTGATAAAGCCTCTGGTTATTGATTTGGAAGAGGAGTGGGATAATTTCAACAAAAAACTCAACACAAAGGAACAAGCACCGGAAACACAAATGACACATCAAGAAACAACTCTGGAAATTTTAATAGGGGGAATTGTGAATACTCAAGAAATAGAACATATTCCCATTACCCCCACCTCTGAGATTGTTTTAAGAATAGAAGAAATCCCCCCTCTTGATGTATTTTACAGCCCACAACACAAGGCCGTTGTTAAAATATAGAGAAAGAAAAGAAAATTGGAATCTATAACTGCTACCACTTCAGACAATGAGCTGATGGATGTCCTCTAGAAAGACTCATCCACCGACCCATCGGCCAACCTCACCAGGCTCTAGCAGTTCACAGGTGCATACGCTATGACAACCATTGACAAAGCAGCAGAGGTACAAATTTTGCTTAAAGAAAAAGAAAACAAATTTTGTCACTAGAATAGCAGGTACAACAAGCCAAAACCAACCAACAAGTAGAAATATAATTGGCTAAATTACAGCAGGAGTTCCAAAAAATGCAAATAGAATATTGAAGCAACTTGGCAGGTAAGGAGGCACAGATACAAAGCATAACAGATCTGCATAAGGATGACCCAAATATCATTCAGTTTGTCACCAAAACACTCAACCTCAACTCCCAGCTCACACACCAAAAATAATTGCTATGTCAAAAAAATCTCGTAGTGGAACTCTCACTGTGAAATAAGCGACAAGTTAATGAGCCAAGTTGTGGAATTGCGACTGGAATATCATGAAATTCTTAAAAAGGTTTTAGATTTCATAACTTGGCAAAATTTTGAGAATGGGAGAAGAGCCAAAATTCCCAAACTGGATGAATCACATAAGAAGATCTTAAGTTTGGGTTCTCGTCTCAAAGAGGCAGAACAGGAAATAGATGATGCGGCAACAGTGGCAAACAACGTCATTGAAGCTGTAAATGAAAATTTGCATAGTGCTAATCTTGTGGTAGAAAACACCCCTGGTTTCCTTTCGAATGAGAAATAACTTGAATTATAGTGGAAGCAACAGAAGAAATTAGGAAAGTGACCAGGTTAAACTAGGAGGCCTATTGGTAATATTTGGTAAAACCGCATAGCCAATGTATGACCCTGAAATGCCTGATTGTTTCTACCGAGAAAATGGTGTCAGTTCTCATCAATGTCATGTTTACAGGACTACTGAAAGCTGAAGTCGGCCAGCCTACACTCCTCAAGACCATGCTAGATATTTGTGATCTGAAAGATCGAATGCAGGATTAATCAGTATGCACATTTCTATTTTTGTTTTATTTTGCTTAAATTGAAGCAGGTCGTTTAAACCTCCTCAATTTTTTTTGTAATAATCTATTATTAGTTTCATAAGTTAGTATTTAAACCCCTCTCATGCATTTAGAGAGGGGTCCGAAAAATTTATCAGAAACATTCTTCAGAACATGCACTTCTGCTCCCTTTGAGGAAGTTCTGGTGAAATTAATAGAACATGATTTATTTTCTACTTGAATTTGACATCTTCTACTGAAATTGCACTTCTGTACTCTTAGATGATGTTGAATGATTTGAAAGTAGATCAATATTGCTGGAGCACATGAGTAGAATGTATTATAAATGGTACTTTTATCTCTTAATTCTTTTTTACTTATGCGTCAAGCAATACATTATCTTCAAGTTATTTATGTATGAAAGTTTGAATTTTAGATTGCCATTATTGCACTATTTTATGATGATGATTTATAATTTATGCTAAATATATGAATGATTTTTATGCGATATATCTCTCATATCATTTAGGCTAACTTTTCATACGAAACAATCATTGTTAAATGGATTCACTTCTTATCATGATTGAATGATATTTATTATCAACTAATTTCATATATCATTTTAGATAGCATATTTCATGTTACTCTCGGGATAGTTATAGTTAAATAAATATTTTTGATTAGGACAAACTACACATGATTATTAGTTAAATTAGATTAGTTTGAGGTTAAGTATTACTCCAAAAATCTCAAAAAACATCATCTCATTAGCACAAGCATAAAAATAGATTAGGAAACTGGTCCCAACATCCCCAGTCGGAGCCACTATTCCAAATGGAAAAGGAGATGTCCTAGGGTCCGGACTGGATGGTTATCCCCCTTGTTGAGGCAACGATTTTCGAGCCTTCAACATATTTGGTGCTAGAAGGAGGGCCTGACTATGAAAGACAATTAAATCTAAATCTACAGGCCATTCTAAGAGTAAAACTCCCTCACCATCACCTCCAACTTCTCGTTCACATTCCAAATCTCCTATTCCCAAGCGAAAAGTTGAAAATAAAAATATAGAGCCCACTGCTGAAATCCTAAACAAGCCAGACAGTTCTTCGACTAAACCCCCTAAAGTATAATCTTGGATCCACAAATTGCATGGGATTTCAATATCTCAAGGAGAGTCTGAGTTATCCCAAGGCAATGTCACTTAATATATCCCATCGCAATCGCTAACTAGAGCACATAGTGAAAAACTTGGAATCCCACCAGTTGAATTCCCTCTACCAAGTCGTAAAAGGGCTAAGAAGACACCATCAGAATCTCACAGCGAGGTTCTTTCATCATCATCGTCCATTCCATCCATATCATTACAAGGTCACACACCCACTTCCCAACTCTAGATCGTGATTCACACAGGTACAGGAGCTGCACCATCCTCTACCCAATCACCTTCAACCACTGCTTCACTCTCTTCTACTAATATCCCAACAATGGCACATAATCAACCTCAACCAAGGCCATGGACCAACCCAGGAGTTGTTAGAATGGCTGGACCTTTGACCCAATTGCCAGCACATCCAGAAAAATGGTTACCTAAATTTAACCCTAATAATGGCCTGTTAGCTGAAGAACATATAAATAATTTCATGTTGTCCATTAATTTGAATGGAGTAGCAGAAGAAGATGCAATTGTAAGATTATTCCCATATACTCTACAAGGAGCAGCAGGATCATGGTACTTTTCGTTACCATCAGGCTCTATTAATAGCTGGGATGCTTTTCAAGAGAAATTTTTAACTAAATTTGGAGATGATAGGTCTACAACAACTTTGATAAATGACCTCTCCAATTTGAAAGCCGAACCAAAAGAACCCATTAAGGACTTCAACTCATGTTTCAATAAGTTATTGAATAAAATACCTATGACGTCCAAGCCTAGCGAGGAGGTCTGAAATGAATGGTACATTTCTGCTTTACCTTCAAACACAACCATATTTGTTGATAGAGCTTCCAAACCAACGTTAGCAAAAAATATGAAAGAAGCAATAACTGTTGAAAAACGTATCTTGGCCATAGAAAAGAAAAACACATTAGAGGAAAGAAAATCCAAGAAAGTAACCTTTAGAGATGATTCTAGGAAAAAACCACCAAAGGATCCTTTTGATCTGGAAGGGTTACAAAAAGTCCTCAAGACCATGTCTAACGAAATGGTTGACATAAAAAAACAAGTAGCAGAATCTTCTTCCGAGAAACATTTTAGAACATATAAAAGGAATTCCCCAACCGATCCTAAACCTCCAAATGCTATATCGAACGCTAAATTGGATGGAGATGAGGAAGAAGCCTTAAGTGAAGAAAAAATCGGAGATGAAGAAATAGCGGAATTACAAGGGATGTGGGATTTTATCCTTCCAAATGAAGAGGATTAGAAAGCACTACCCGTTGGCACTAGAAGCATAAATCAGCTTGATCCACCTCAATCAAGTTCAAAACGGAAAACTTCAACGCCACCTCCCAGAGATAAAGTCGTAGGTAAGAAATCTTCACTGAAATCTACTCAAACAAACACTACCCAATCAGATTCTTCACCTTCATCCAAAACTCTGATAATTTCTGACGAAATGGAATACAATATTATTGAGGATATGAAGAAAACTAGGGCAAACGTCACCTTTCATGAGCTTAGTAAATTAAAAAAACAACAGAAGCCACTTTTGAAAGAACTCAAAGCAGTTCCCACTACCCCACTTCCTGCCGCAGTAATATCACAGGCCACTCAGGAAATGGGAAGAACCCCTTGAATTTCTTCAAAAAAATTCATCCAATTGACATCGCTCTAATTGGTGGAAGATATAAATCTCATACTCCACCATTTCTTCTTACTTTTGAAGTCTTTAATAAAAACTTGCACAATTGTTTAGTTGATTCTGGTGCTTCATCTAACATTTTGCCTAGAACAGTCTGCACTAAGTTAAACGTCCAGCCCCATAAATCTATAGTACGAATAGTACAATTATATCAGTCTCAAGTCGAAGTTATCGGAGAACTTAATCAAGTAACCATTAGATTTTCATCAAACCCAAAATTTTGTCAAGTCATTGATATACTTGTAGCTGAAATTCCTGAATTTTATGGCTTAATCCTTAGTAGGGACTGGTCAGAAAAGCTCCATGGTTACTTCACAACCAACTGGTCTCACATGTGGTTTCCCTATAATGGCAAGCCAAATCAGATAAGGGTTGATCAAGAGAAACATCAAAAATATATAGTGATAGAAATAGAAGGAGAAAATGAGCCGATAGCATATAGCAATAATATAATAAAAAATTATTCTATTGAGTCATTCCTAGGGAATTTCAATGCTCATACTTCACCTTTCTTAGAAAACTCCATTGTATCTCAAATCGAAAATTATTCCCAAACAGACACCTCTAAATGTGTGAATTTTGTAGATAAACATGTACATAAATCTTTATTTTGGAAATTATTTTTTGATGGATCTAGATCCAATGATGGAGTAGGGGTAGGATGCATATTAGTTAGCCCAGAAGGGGAAAATACTATACTAGCATGTAGACTTGAATTTGATTGTACAAAAAATATTGATGAATATGAAGCATTGGTTCAAGGTTTGTACAAAGCAATTGGTCTTAATATCAAATACCTTCAAGTGTTTGGAGATTCTGAAATTGTCATTAGACAAGTAAGAAATACTATACACTGTCTGTCAGGACATTTGAAACACTATCAATCGTTAGTCCAAGACCTGACCTCACATTTTACAGTGTTTAATATTTCTTCAATCCCAAGACTCCAAAATGCTAGTGCTGATCTCCTAGCTAATGTAGCTTCCAAGCTTATTCCACCAGAATATTACAGCCCAGATCGATTCTCCATTGAATTAATTTTTAGGCCGTTTATTCCTGATAATATCACCAATTGGAGAGTCTTTAACAATGATCCTGATATCGTAAGCTTCCTCACTTCAGAAGGCTCTTATGAGGACCAGATAGTTGATGAAGACTAACATGACAACCAACTGAAGCAAGAAACCAACAACAACGCTATACCAAAATCTGTAGTTAAATTGGAAGATTTATATGACCTCAAAGATAGATTCAAACGATCTACTAATTCAAAACTTCAGAGTTCAACTCTGAGGTATGAATTAATCAATCTTGGAACTGACACGAAACCACAAAACATCAATCTAGGTCTCAGACTCACATCGGAAGAAAAATCATCTTTTATACATCTGTTGAAACAATATAAGAATGTCTTTGCTTGGAATTACGATGATATTAAAACCTATGACACTTCTATTATTCAACATACTATTCCTATGACCTCTGATGAAAAACCTGTTCAGTAGAAATTGAGGAAAATTCATCCCAATTTAGAAATCCAAATTAAATCTGAGCTAAATAAACTACTAAAGGCCAAAATTATTTTTCCTGTTAGGCATTCCAGGTGGGTCTCCAATCTCGTCCCAGTCAAAAAGAAAAACAGCTATATTTGGATTTGTATAGACTTTTGCAATCTCAATAAATCTTGCCAAAAGGATATTTTTTCATTGCCTCCTATGGAACAAATATTGCAATCAGTCGCAGGCTCAGAACTAATGTCCTTTCTAGATGGTTTCTCATGTTACAATCAAATCTTAGTCGATCCAGATGATCAACTGAAAACCACATTCAGAACAAAATGGGGCACTTACACCTATCAAAAGATCCTGTTCAGACTAATTAATGCCAGTTCCACTTTCCAAAGAGCCATGGATATTGCCTTCAAGGGTTTAGTAAACAGGTCAGTGGTAATCTACTTAGATGATATAACTGTATATTCCAAAAAACGTAATAATCATCTGAGAAGTCTAAAACAAATCTTTGAACGTTGTCAAAAGTATGGGATTTCCCTTAACCCCAAGAATTATTTTTTCATGTTAAGTGAAGGAAAAATCCTTGGATTTATTGTGTCCAAAACAGGGATTCATATTAACCCTAACAGGATTAAAGAAATTTCTGAAATACCTTTGCCCCATAACAAAAAATTGATGCAAGCTTTCCTTGGTCAAATAAATTTTGTCAAACAATTTGTCCCTGACTTCTCAAGAATTGTATTACCCCTTCAAGCCATGATAAAGAAAAATTCTCTGTTTAAATGGGGTAAGTTGGAACATGAAGCTTTTAACTTGATAAAACAAGAAATCATAAACACCCCATCTTTAGCAATGCCAAATTTTTCCAATCATTTCACTTTGTACACTTTCGCTTCTGAGAAATCATATGCAACCATATTGACACAAGAAAATCAAGATAAAGCCGAAGCCCCGATTTCTTTCTTTAGCTCTAATTTACAGGGAGATTAATTGAATTACTCAAATGTTGAAAAACAAGCTTACGTTGTTTTCAAATCAATAAAACACTTCAGACCTTTTCTTCTCAAAACCCACACCAAGGTGATAGTACCATTCCCAGCAGTAAGAAATCTTCTAGTACAAAGGGATGTGGGTGAAAAAAGAGCAAATTGGGTTACGGATCTGCAAGAATATGACATTGAAATCAAACCAGCAAACATTGTGAAAGGTCAAGGTTTTTGCAGGATGTTGGCAAGAGCATCGAATATGTCAGAATCACAACATTCAGGTGACGAGGTACAAATCTATGAGGTAATCATTAACGACACTGAATCAACATATGCTGATATAATATTCTATTAAAAAATGGATATGCACCTCCACATTTGAATTACACAAAGAAAAAAGCCTTGAGGTTGAAAGCTAAACAATATCAAATGGTCAACAACATTCTGTTTAGAATGAATTATGATTATGTTTTGCTTAGATGTCTCGAGAAATCTGAAGCAAAGAAAGTATTGCAGGAACTTCACGATGGACCGGCTAGCGAACACTTTGCAGGAGATGCTACAGCACATAAAATCCTACGTGCAGGCTATTACTGGCCAACCCTATTCAAAGATGCACACAGTTATGTAAGGAAATGTAAGATATGTTAGACAGCTGCCGGAAGACAGAAGAAACCAACATTACCGTTACAACCAATCAACATTGATCAACTATTTGAACAATGGGGATTAGACATAATAGGTGAGATCGTTCCTCATTCTTCTAAGCAGCATAAATATATCCTTACAGCCACTAATTACTTCACGAAATGGGTTGAAGCAATTCCACTCAAGGTAGCCAACTCTGAGAACATTATCGAATTTATAGATCAATTTATCATCACTAGGTTTGGTTTACCTTCTGCCTTAATGTTTGATAATGCATCTTACTTTTCGGGCAATGCTATGACAGAATTTTCTCTTAAAAGAGGCTTTAAACTTAAATATTCTGCTAATTATTATCCACAAGGAAATGGGTTAGCCGAATCCACAAATAAGAACCTTATCAGGATTATTAAACGAACTGTTGATCAAAGTCAAAAGAACTAGCATAAATCTTTAGTGTTTGCTCTATGGGCAGATCGAATAACTTAGAAAACCTCCATCAGCACTTCTCCTTTTAATATGGTTTATGGGAAAGAAGTTGTCTTACCAACAAACATAGCTATTCCCTCATTTGCCTTAGTTCAATTCATCGAAGAAACTCCTTCCTCGTCTATGCAACTTAGACAATTACAAATCCTTAAACAAGAAAAGGCTAGAATTACCCTGTACATCATCAACAGCTAGTCAAAGCATCCTTTGATTCAAATTATGTATCTTCAAAAAATTTCCAACTTCGAGACTTAGTGTTAAAATGGGATGAAACCCATGAAGAGAAAGGCAGGCATACTAAGTTCCAACGAATGTGGCTTGGCCCATTCCAGATTGTCGAGCTAATAGGCCCATCAACTTTTCTATTACAAGATTTAGCAGGTAAGAGAGAACCTCTACCTGTTAATGGACAGGTCCTAAAGAAATATTTTCCATAGAAAATGATCTCTTCTGATCACTATATAGTATATTCTTTAGTTAATTTTCTTTTGAATTAATAATACAAGTTGAAAACATTTATGTGTGGTTTTACTGAAACATAGTTTCTCTTTTTAATTTTGTTTTTCTCTTGTATAAGTAGAAATGGTTATGAAAATTAATCTTCATTCATGAAATAAATAGTGAGTGCTACAGCTCCAAAACTGCATGTTTTTCTACTAAATTATCTGATCTTTGATAAAACTTAACTTCAGAAAGAAATTTTCTTTACATCAGTCAGGAAAAGTATCAATAACAAAGCAAAGTTTCTCTATGGAAAAGCATCTTTAAACTCTACGATTGTCGTCCAGAAACTCTTAAGGAGCCAATGATTCCCCCCACTTGAGTAGCTTTCAATTTTAGAGTGTAATTCTAAAATATACTTTAAACTTAAAGGATAAGAGGTCTCATCAAGAGCCGACTTACCATGATCATAAGATTATAACTAACTGACATTACCAATACTGAATATCAAAACAGGGTAATGGCTTGAGATTGATCAATCAAAAGACAAGGGGTCTCATCAAGAGCCAACTTGTTCAGTTCAGTTACAAATCAAGTGAATGGCATTGTCAATTTTGGCCACCAAACCAAGACATTGTCCTTTAAGAAATAAAAGAAGAATGAATTACTTCAATAAAATAAAGAAAGCATCAAGTATACTGAAGAATTTATCTTTAAATTTGCATTCTTACTTAAGTGGGATACTGAATCATTGTTGGGTAACAGGTAACCCTGTCGAGGCTATGAACGCCTGCTGGCAGCAGAGGCTCTACCTACGACAAATGAGTATACCAAAATTGATCTAACGAGATTCTTTTGCTTTTATCTTTATAACCAAGTAATGACTGATGTAGGTAAAATGACTATCTATGAGAAAAGGGCAATCAGAAGAAAGATAGTTAGAGCAGACGTTGTTTATTGATAAATGAGAAGTACTACTTACCTTGTATTCCATGTAATTTAGTTTTATTTTCAAAACTATCTTTATTTTAGAAGTTTTAGAAAATTCAAAAAAAAAACTCTCAGAGATTACTGGTTCTTCCATGTGAATCGCCAATTGTTGTGCTTGCCAACAACCCCACATTTATTAACATTAGTAGTAAACTATTACTTTAATAAATGGGGACCCTTTCAAAAAATGTATATACCAAAAAAAATCAATCATAGCATGATCCAAAATGGATTGTAGAACACTCTCTAAGTTTTCATGAACTCTTTAAAAATCATACAAAAGATTCAAGTCTTAAAAAGATCAAGCTATCGGGAGGAATCCTCATGACAGTTGCGAATTGTGATCAGCGCGGATCAACGAGGCTCGTCGATCTAACACGCAGAGCGGCGGACCATGGTAACGCACGCTAACACCAACCAGCAAATGCAGGGATAATTTTAAGCAACGGAGGTAGTTTCTGATATGCGAATCGCTAATCACATATCGTAGGGCAAACCTCTCAGTGAAGGAAAGACCCGAGCACCCGAACCCAAAATAATTGTAAAATTCGGAAAAATATCGTTTTGGTTCCGTTGTAGTGGGATTCCACAAAACTATCAAAATATCGGAGGGGCTTCAAGCGGTAAGCGGTTTTGGCCGAGTTCCGCCCGATGCCACGCAACGATCTCCACGCATCCCGGTGGGGAGAGAGAAAACCGCTCACATCAAACGAGTAAACGTCATGCTACTTAGCCACCTGATATGAACGATGATCGTAGGATCTGGGGCCCCCAGATCAATGTCGGAGATGCATTCCGATGGATGATCGGATTTGACAAGGTTATGAAGCAAGGTCACATAGGATTTGAAGTCCGATATGGATGATGCGTTGGCAAAAAGTCGTGTTCCGCAAGAATTCTTGGAGTTAATGGTAAAAAACGGTCGTTTCAAGTATGTCCAAAAGAACTAACACTCATCCATTACAAAATAGGTGGCCACCTCCCTGTGAGGCATTATACAGTGAATAATGACACAGGACAGAGGGATTCAAACGGACAGAGGCAGGGGAATCGGAAAGCCGAGAAGTGGAAATGAACAGTCAAGAATCGAATTGGCTTTTAAGCCACAAACTGACAGAGAGAGCAGGGAAGCAGAAAGCTAAGAGTAGAAAGCAGAGAGAAGAAGCCAAGCTGGCCTACAGAAGCAAAGGCAGCATCGAGCAAAAGTCAGGACAGAGACAGAGAGAGTCAGAGAGTCTATGTGCTCCAGAGAAGGATTGAGAGGTTCAAGCGCACTCCTCTGTAATGCGTGTCATGTATGAGTCTCAAATTGGGCTCATACTACTGTGACCATTAGAGGTCGAGCGTTAGTAAGGAGAGTCTGTGTACTCTAGAGACTTGGGGGATCCAAGTATAGTCTTGCTAATTTATATTTGTTGTGTGAGACTCAAACTAAGCTCACTGTTGTAAAAACTCTGCTTGAAAACATAATAAGAGGCAACCACTAAAGGCTAGACCAGGAGACGTAGCCCAGGAGTATTGGGTGAACTCCTTATTAAACTTGTTGTGTTTATATGTTTTCCTGTTATGTTTTCTTTTACTGCTTTGTTGCCTGTGTATTTCGCAATCTTATCGATCTGTTGCACAAAATAACACAGGGACATCCATGCACATGAGTCTGTAACACCTTATTGTTTGTCTTAGATCAATTACAGATCAAGTGGTATCAGAGCTCTAGGTTGCTAAGGTTAGACAAGCTTGCGCTGGAACTTTTTGTTGAATGTTAACCAGGACAAAGTTCAAATTAGGAGAAGGAGAATTAGTTGAAGCTAACCCAGAAATTGGAAGAGTCTATCCTAAGAGGAAAATGGCAGAACAAACTCCCTTGGAATCAAACTCCCAGTTCATGGACAGTTTCATGACCATGAGAGCCATGGTAGAGGAATGTATAGAGAATTTAAGAAAGGTAGAGGTGAAGATTCATCAAACTGAAAAAAAGATAAAGGAGCAAAATAATCTCTCATCCATGACCATTATAAAGGCAAAGGGAAATAAGAAAAGCTTCCCACACCTCCTAATAGCCCTGAAAATAAAAATAAAACATATTTGATTAAATTAGATGTTAAATTTGATTTTCCGATATATGATGGAGAGTTGGATGCAAAGAAGCTGGATAATTGGATTAGACAGATTGATGTATATTGCAAGGTGTAGAGCATTGATTCAGACAAAAGTAAGATTTAGCTGGCCAGCCTACGCCTTGGAGGCACTACCTTGGTATGGTGGGAAGGCAGGACACAAGCTGACATGAAGAAGCATGGTAAAATCCTTTCTGTCTGGAGTGAATTTGTTTCTGCAATTAAAAAACAGTTCTATCCACTAGCTTATATGCAGCAAGCTATGATGAGTTGGCAAACTCTTCGACAATTAAAAGGGAAAAGTGTACAAGGGTACACCCAAGAATTTAGAAAAAGAGATTTGATTCTAGGAATTTCTTTGGACTCACCTGAAACTCTACTGAAGTATATAGGTGGTCAACACAGCTATTTAAAGCACACCATTCTCATGTTTAATTCCACTAACATAGATGAGGTATCTGTTCAGGCTACACATCTAGAGGCTAGAGACAAGAATTTGAACCCAGAAGTTGGGGGATCATCAAAACCCACTGCAAGCAAGAACAAGGAAAGGAGAAAGAAGAAATGGAAAGAGAGGAAGACAAATGTTGTACAAAAGACCAAACCTTCATGCACTCACTGCAAGAAAGATGGGCATGATGATGAACACTGTTGGATTTTGCATCCGAAGCTGAGACCCAAGAAGTTCGATGGCAAAATGAAGAAGGATGTTGCAGCTATTAAAAAAGATTTGGGGTTAGACTTAGGGGATGAAACAACAATCATAGCCACAGGTATAAAAGGTAAAAATTCTGAAGCATCTACTAGTAATTCTGCACAATCTACTGATAATGAAGAAAATGAGAGGAAAAGACATAAGCTTTTTCATATTAGAGTTATTTCCAAGCATCAAAAGATTGATACTTTGTTTGATAGTGGCTCACAAGTAAACTTAATTTCTGAAGCAATTGTAAAGAAGCTGGGATTACTAACCACACCTCACAAGAATCCATACCCATTGGGTTGGTTATGTGATAAAGCAAAGCTACAAGTGACTAGACAATTTAAACTTAGGTTTTTTTTTGAGTCAACATTTGTAGATGAGGTTGAGTTAGATATAGTTCCCTTGGATATATGTGGAATTGTTTTAGGAAGTCCTTACTTATATGATAGAAAAGCTATTTTCTATAGATCTGAAAACAAGTATCAACTCATTAAAGATGGAATCAAATATATTGTAAGAGCTCATAAACTCAAGAATAATTATACTCTCATAAACTCAGGGCAGATGAAAATAATTGTAAATTCATGCAAACAATTTTTACTGATGGTTGTAAAGGAAAAGAAACCTGATAAAACCAATGTATTTGAAGGCTATAATGCTAAACAACAAGCTGATTTATAAAAAGTTGTTTTAGATTATTGTATACTATTTCAAGAACCTAAAAGTCCGCCACCCAAAAAGGAAATAGTACATGATATTAATTTGCAGCAAGATGCTCCATTTCCTAACATCGGAATGTACAGGTTGTCTGCTTTAGAGAATGCATAAATCAAGAAGCAGGTACAGGAGCTGCTCGAGAAAGGGTTCATAAGACCTAGCACATCACCATGTCGGTCTCCAATTGTCTTGGTGAGAAAGAAAGATGGCTCATGGAGAATGTGCATTGATTACCAAGCACTGAATAAGATAATGATAAAAAATCGTTATCCCCTTCCTCACATAGATGATCTACTAGATCAGTTGAAAGAAGTTGTTTACTTTTCCAAGTTGGACTTGCATAGTGGCTACCATCAGGTCAGAGTTGCAGAGCAAGATGCATGGAATACTGTTTTCAAAACAAAGCAGGGATTGTATGAGTGGTTAGTTATTCCTTTTGGCTTAACTAATGCTCCTGCTACTTTCATGAGAGTAATGAATGATGTACTCGGGCCTTTTATTGATGATTTTGTCATTGTATATTTAGATGACATTCTTATATTTAGTAAAACATGGGAAGAACATTTGAAGCATGTAAAGAAGACTCTATATGTTTTGAAAAGATAAAACCTTTATGTTAAGCTATCAAAATGTGAATTTGACAAAACATCTTTGAATTATTTGGGTCATATTGTAGGGGGTGGTGAATTGAATATAGATCCCTCTAAGGTTGAAATCATTGTAGACTGGCCTAAACCCAAATCTGCTACAGAAGTTAGAAGCTTCCTAGGAGCCGCACGGTATTGGAGAAAGTTTATTGCTAACTTTTCCTTGATTACAGCTCCCTTACATGCTTTAACAGGATTGAACAAGGTGTTTCAGTGGGGAGGCAAACAGCAGAAAGCCTTCGACACCTTAAAAGAAAAGATTAGTACAGCACCAGTACTAGCACTGCCCGATCTTCAAAGACCCTTTGAGATTGAAATAGATGCCAATGACTATGCCATGGGAGCAGTGTTGATGCAACACAGTAAACCCATATGTTATCATTCTGAGACATTTAATTCGGCAGTAGTTAATTATCCCACATATGATAAGGAATTGTATGTATTAGTACAGAGTGTGAAAAAGTGGAAACATTATTTAATGGGCAAAGAGACAGTTATACATACTGATCATCAACCACTTCAATATTTACACTCACAACTAAGTTGCAACAATCAAGACACTATAGGTGGATGGGTTTTCTACAATAGTTTCATATTTTCATCAGATATAAAAATGGCATACACAATAAAGTTGCAGATATGTTGTCCAGACCAATCATAAATGCATCTACTATACTTAAGCATAATTTAGTATTGCATGAAAGCTAAATTGAACAGTATGCTCAAGATATAGATTTCAAAGATGTATATGCAACTTTAAGTCATGGCAAACAAGTAGAAGAATTGGATTACCATGTTAAGGACCAACTCTTGTATCATTTTGGAAAGTTATGCATTCCTTAAACCGAAAGAGTAAAGATAATTCGAGAAGCACACACTTCTCTAATATTAGGTCACACTAGTGTAAGTAAAATAGTTGCACAGCTGCAAAGATTTTGTTATTGGCCAAAAATGAATGAAACAATTTCTAAATAAATAAAAGGGTGTACCATGTGTGCTAAAGGCAAGCCCAACAATAGAAAACTAGGCTTGTACACTCCACTACCAGTTCCTTCTCATCCTTGGGAAAGTGTTTCCATGGACTTTGTTGGGGGACTGCCTAAATCTAGGAAAGGTCATGACTATTTATATGTTATTGTGGATAGGTTCAACAAAATGTGTATTTTAATACCTTGTAACAAACAGATTACAGCTGAACAAATAGCAAAATTGTTCTTTCAGCATGTGTGGGTTCATTTTGGATTACCCACTTCCATTGTATCTGATTGAGACTCCCAATTTGTTGGGAAGTTTTGGTCAATTCTGTGGGAATTGATGGACACCAAACTAAAGAAGAGCATAGCCTTTCATCCACAAATAGATGGCCAAACAGAAGTGGTCAACTAGACAGTGATCCAGTTGCTCAGAGGCTATTGCAGCAAGCATCCCAAGCTTTGGAATGAACATTTATGTTATGTGCAACATGCTTACAACTGTGCTAAACATTCTTCTACACAAAGATCTCCTTTTGAGACCTGTTTTGGTTTCACACCAATGTCTCCCTTGGATTTTGTCTTTGATAAAGACATAGCGCTTGATGGACATAATGATGTGGACAATGCAACCAAGTTCATTGAACAAATCCAAGAAATTCACCAGGAACTATAGGAACAACTGGAAAAGATCCAAGCCAAGGCATGATAAGCATCAGATTGAGCATAGTTTCCAAGTTGGTGATCAAATCTGGTTGTATATCAGCAAGGACAGAATGCAAGGTGAAGGTAAGAAGCTGAAGCCAATAAGGTATGGACCTTTCAAGATACTTGAGAAAATTGGTGAGAATGCATTTCGCCTTGATTTGCCAGCTTACATGCACATCTATTCGGTAATTAATGCAGAAATCTTGAGACTATTTGAACCTTCATTGATTGACGATCCCGAAGAGCAGAGTCAATTGCCTTCTATTGATGATCTTTTGCCTGAATATCTCAATGAATTGCAGGAAGATATAGTTCTGGACAAGAAGGTGAGAACTACGCGTAGAGGGGATGTTGAGTACCTCAGGATTGGACTCAAAGGTTCAAAACCAAGAAATGCAAAATGGATAGAAATTGGGCAAGCGAGGAATTTATACCCTCACTTGATTGATGCTTAAAAAAAACCAACTTTTGGTGGTCCAAAAGCTTTTTCAGTGGGAAGGCATGATCCAAAATGGATCCTAGAACACTCTCTAAGTTTTCATGAACTCTTTAAAAATCATACCAAATATTCAAGTCTTAAAAAGATCAAGCTATCAGGAGGAATCCTCATGACAGTTGCGAATTGTGATCAACATGGATCAACGAGGGTCGTCGATCTAGCACGTAGAGCAGTGGACCATGGTAACGCGCGTTGACACCAACCAACAAATGTAGGGATAATTTTAAGCAATGGAGGTAGTTTCTAATGTAAGTCGCTAATCGCATATCGCAGGGCAAACCTCTCAGTGAAGGAAAGCCTCGAGCACCCGAACCCGAAATAATTGTAAAATGTGGAAAAATATCGTTTCGATTCCGTCAGAGCGGGATTCCACAAAACCGACAGAATATCAGAGGGGCTTCGAGCGGTAAGCGGTTTCGGCCAAGTTCTGCCCGATGCCACGCAGTGATCGCCATGCATCCTGGTGGGAAGAGAGAAAACCACTCACATCAGACAGGTAAACGTCATGCTACTTAGCCGCCCGATATGAATGATGACCGTAGGATCTGGGGCCCCCAGATCAACGGTTGAGATGCGTTCCGATGGATGACCAGATTTGATAAGGTTATGAAGCAACGTTACATAGGATTGGAAGTCCGATATGGACGATGCGTTGGCAGAAGGTCGTGTTCCGCGGGCATTCTTGGAGTTAACGGTAAAAAATGGTTGTTTCAAGTATGTCCAAAAGAACTAACACTCATCCGTTACAAAATAGGTGGCCACCTCCCTGTGAGGCGTTATACAGTGACTGATGACACAGGATAGAGGGATTCAAATGGATAGAGGCAGGGGAATCGAAAAGCCGGGAAGCGGAAATGAACAGTCAAGAAGCGGATTGGCTTTTAAGCCACAAACTGACAGAGAGAGGAGGGAAGCAGAAAGCAGAGAGAAGAAGCTAAATTGACAGCTAAATTGACCGACAGAAGCAAAGGCAACATTGAACCAGAGTCAGGACAGGGACAGAGAGAGTTAGAGAGTCTGTGTGCTCTAGAGAAGGCTTGAGAGGTTCAAGCGCACTCCTCTGTAATGCTTGTCATGTATGAGTCTCAGATTGGGCTCATGCTATTGTGACCATTAGAGTTCGAGAGTCATTAAGGAGAGTCTATGTACTCCAGAGACTTGGGGGATCCAAGTATAGTCTTGTTGATTTACATTTGTTGTGTGAGACTCAAACTGAGCTCACTGTTGTAAAAACTCTGCTTGAAAACATAATAGAGAGGCCACCACTGAAGGTTGGACCAAGAGACGTAGCCCAGGAGTATTGGGTGAACTCCTTATTAAACTTGTTGTGTTTATATGTTTGCATATTATGTTTTCTTTTACTGCTTTGTTTCTTGTGTATTTGACAATGTTTTCTTTGTCTTAGATCAATTACAAATCATAGCATGTAGGTATTTCTTTCATCTTTAGAATAAATCAAGGTATGAAACAAAACCTTTAAAACCATATGAAATGAATCACAAATGGTACCTTTCTAACCCACCACAATCTACGATGAAACAATCAAAAAAGTAAATATAAATTCGAAAAACAGTCATAATGTTAGAAAGTCCTTAAGGCTTCTTTAAAAAGCTAAAATTCTCACATTGCAACGTCGCTGTTTATAAAAGACTTCTCTTAAAATCTACCCCAAAGTATTGCGATCTACGAGATTGTGATCTCCGAAATTGCGATGGTATAATATCTTTCTCGCATTGCATTTCAATCATATGACATAAGCCTCAACCTATTATATGCCGATATTGCAAAACACGATCTCATCTTGAACCCATTTCTTAGTCTTTCCATCAACACATGCGAAGGTCCATTATTTGTTAAAGAAGAGGCTTGAAAATTAATGACATTTGTTTCTCGCATCTCGCATCTCGCACAAACTCAAAAAAGTGGTAAGTTAAACAAAAAACAAATTATGCGATATAGCGATCTGCGATATTGCTTTGCAAATTGAAAAATCGCTATTATCGCAGTTTGAAGGCTCACCACCCTAGGAGATTGTTTCCTGATTTACGATGTGAATATTTATGGACATTCAAGTTAAAGGGTTGTGTATCATTAATGGGAATTTATGAAGAACTACATTTATGTGTGAAAGGCCATTTAGAGTGATTTGATATCTTCTTAAGTGATTTCAAATAAAAACACCTTTATCACCTTTACTAGTTTTCTTCATCGATTCATTCCTACGTTCAGTATCATTTTTATCTGATAAACTATTCTTTTTGAAACTTTCAGGAAAAAGCCGCAGAACAGGAAACTGAAAACAACAGTGAAGAAAGGGAAAGTAGTCACCTTTGAGAAGTCAAAATTGACTCCTCTGTTCATGGATACTACATGTAATAAGGAAGCAGGGACGTCTACATGGGAGACTATGTATCAGTTACTGGAGGAGGAACAACCAAGGATTCTTGAGATAACTATTACAGTCGATGGGTGTGATTCCTATGATGCTTCCATAAATGAACTTGCGTGCTCATTTCTACACCAAATGGCCGCGCTGTTAGGCCCCTATACTACTAGTGTAACCCCTTATTGTTATTAGTACAACCCCCTTATTATATTGTTGTACCCATGTAGTCCCCAAATTGTTATTATTGTGCCCCATAGAAGCCCACTATTGTTATTATTGTGCCCTTACATTATTATTGTTATGTCGGCTCTGATTATATTATGACCCATTAGACTCCTATATATAGAAAGGAGGTCTTGTCATTTGTATCATCAAAGAATCATTCATTTGTGTAATGTAAAGGAGGTTTCCCCCTCGAAGAGGCTGAATTCTAAGGCGTTGATCTATCTTTTCTATCTTTTTTTGAGCTAGTTTCATAACATTTGATATCAGAGCTTTGGATTCTAGGGTTTCGCTGCTCCAAATAGGTCATCGTGGAATTTTCGCTATAACGTTTTTATCTGTGACGTTTCAGAAGCGAAAAAAAAACCCATTTGAGACGAAATCGCGCTGAACCTCAAGTCTGAATTTCAGATCTTTTTTCACAATATTTGTGGAGATATGATCTGAGGAAGTTGGTCTTTTTGCAGACTCCTGAATTACATTCCAAATAGGTGACCTAGGGAAACTCATCATAACTTTCTCTCTGAGCATCATATTGAAATTTCGTCAGATGTTACAAAAAGAGGACAGACTGTAGTTTCTTATGTACATTTTTCAAATCTAAAGGTCAAAACAGTAACACGTGGCACGTTGTACAAGTTTGCATTACTAAACTATTCTATAATCAGGTCACCGTGGGAGTTTTGGCATAACTCTTCATTGGAGAATCCAATTTGGATCAGACTGGTGGCATTGGAAAGAGGACGTAGAGGCTACTACAGGTTGCAATTTCAGAACTGGAAGATCCAAAATTACAAAGTTACAGTCGTTTCAAGATCGAGCTCCTAAAATCAAGAAAAAGCAAGATGAGGAAGTTTGATGGCAAGGATCCGGTAAATTGGATACTATAGATGGAGAAATATTTTGATCTACATGGTGTACCACTGTTACAAAAGGTATGTATTTCATCTAATTATTTAGAACCGAATCAATTTTTATGGTATAAAGGGCTTTGTTCTCGTAAACCATTTGTCACGTGGTCAATTTTCATGGAGGAAATTATAGCAAATTATGAGGATACAAAGAGAAACTCCTTCTTTAGCCAATTGATAAATCTCAAACAAAAGGGTTCAATGGAAGAGAACATTGAGGACTTCCAAAAATTGAATAGAAGGGTAAATTATATTCCAGAGAATCAAAGGATTGATGTCTTCATAGGGACTTTAAAGGATAACGTTCAACATGAGGTTCGTTTTTGGGAACCTGATTCATTGGAGGAGGCATTTGAGTTGGCAAGAAAAATTGAAAGCGAAATTATGGAAACAAGGAATCCCACCACTCATGACTATAATTATGGAAGTGTTTCTTCTCCTAGCCTTCCACAACATACAAGGCTTACACCACAACAATTGGAAGAAAAAAGAGAAAAAGGGCCTTTTTACAATTGTGACAAAAAATGCACTAAAGGTTATAAGTGTGTTGAGAAGAAATTATTTTACATAGAGTATGAAAAGGAGGAAGAAAAGGATCAAGAAACATCAAAAAAAGAGGATATATGCCAGGACCCAACCCCTGAGAAAGAAGAAATGAATCTAACCATATATTGTAAGGCATTGACAAGAATTACCACTCAAACTCTCAAGGTAAAAGGACATATCAAGAAGTGAAAGATCACATCGAGAAAGAAGAAATGAATCCAACCATATCTTGTAATGCATTGGCTAGAATTACAACTCCTCAAACTCTTAAGATATAAGGACATATCAAGAAGAAAAAGGTTCAAGAAGTGAAAGAGCATATCGAGAAAGAAGAAATTAATCCAACCATATCTTGTAGTGCATTGGCTGGAATTACCACTCCTCAAACTATCAATATAGATGGACATATCCAGAAGAAAAATGTTCAAGAAGTGAAAGATCACATCAAGCATCAACAAATTAATCCGACCATATCTTATAGAGCATTGGAAGAAATTACCACTCCTCAAACTCTTAAGATAGGACATATCAAGAAGAAAAAGGTTCAAGCAGTTAAAGATCAAGACCAAGTGCAACAAATGTCACTCTCACAAAAGCTAACAGAAGCTAAGATAAATGGCGTGGAATCTAAGATAAAGGGCGTGGAAGCTAAGATGAATGGTGTGGAAGCTAAGATGAATGGTGTGGAAACTAAGATCAATGGCATGGAAGCTAAGATGAATGGCATGGATGCTAAGATGGATGGCATGGATGATAAGATGGAAGAATTGAAGATAAATTTGAATAATTTGCTACAAGAAATGGTCACTAATGGTGAAAGGGTAGTAAAGGAAACTCATGATGAGAACAAAAGAAATGCTAATCATGATTTCATAGACTCTAATGTTGGATGGAAGACCCACCATATTCCAAAAATCGAGCATCAACAACAAGTTCTCCAACTTTTAAAGGATAATGCCACTTTGGTGCAGAATCGAATAAAATAACAGGTAGATCAACATCGTAGTGAAAAAAAATTTGATGTAGGTGATTGGGTATTTTTATGGCGACATCTCAAGCAAGCTATTTATGAGAAGGAAATGTTGGCAATACTACATGCACTTAAGAAATGGCGACCTTACCCAATGGGAAGACACTTCAAGGTAAAAATGGATCATGATAGTCTTAAATACTTTTTAGAACATATATTATCTTTAGAAAAACAGAAAAATGGGTCACAAATATGTTGGGTTATGACTTTGACATCATCTATAGAAAAGGGAAGAAAATTTTTGTTGCAGATGCACTCTCAAGAAAGAATAAGGATGTGGAAGCATTGTTTTTTGCTATTTCTATTATCCAACCAGATTAGATAAACGAATCAAGGGATGAATGGAAGAAGGACAAAGAAGTGTGGCCACTCATTCAAAAGTTGTAGAATATTCCAATTCAAACAATATTGCCTGAACTTGAAGAGGAAGGAAAAATCAAATTGGAACCTGGAGCAATCATAGAAACAAGAACCTGATAGCTACAAAATCGATCAATTTTAGAGTATCTCATCAAGTGGAAGAACTTACCCGTGGAATATTCCACATGGGAGGACAAGAATTTTATACAGAAGCATCAAGAACTACTCAAGCATTGAGGACAACACTTTTTGAAGGAGAGGGGCATGTTATGCCCCTATACTACTAGTGTAACCCTTATTGTTATTAGTACAACCCCCTTATTATATTGTTGTACCCATGTAGTCCCCATATTGTTATTATTGTGCCCCATAGAAGCCCACTATTGTTATTATTATGCCCTTACATTATTATTGTTATGTCAGCTCTGATTATATTATGACCCCTTAGACTCCTATATATAGAAAGGAGGTTTTGTCATTTGTATCATCAAAGAATCATTCATTTGTGTAATGTAAAGGAGGTTGCCCCCTTGAAGAGGCTGAATTATAAGGCGTTGATCTATCTTTTCTATCTTTTTGTGAGCTGGTTTCATAACATGTGCAACCGAAAATAATCCCCTATACCGACTTGGTTAAGTGGATCATTGATGACGCTGATATATCTGACAGGGAATTCAAAACAGGAGGCCATGAAGTTATAGGATCTTTCACTCCAGATAACCTAAGACTTATGTACCACCTACTAGAGCCATAGGTTACCTACAACAAGTAATTTGTTGAGAAATTCGTCAAATAAAATTAAGACTCGGTGGACTACACAAAGAATTGGTCAAATAATGAAGAAAGAATCAAGAAAGACAAATACAGTATGTACGCGACCGCATCTATTTGTTCCCCTTTTTGTTTTGCTGCGGCTATGCTCTGTAGACTATTTTGCAAACCTGACAGTAACAAATTTTCCTCAAAATAGTTGTCCTTAATAGATGTAGTCGTTAATGCAACAATAATAGATTGGGTGAAAATCCTGTCTAATAATTTAGCTAAAGCAATTATAGAGTATAAAAGGAAAAGGAGTATTGCTTTGAGGGTTTACCCTCCGTTTTTCATGTGTGCTTATGTTATGGATGCTATCTGTTTTGGTTCTAAATTCCCTCTTATGGGGTGGAAGTTGACTATTCAAGATTCACTTCCTATTCAC
Source organism: Pinus tabuliformis (assembly GCA_031772625.1). Classification (NCBI taxonomy): domain Eukaryota; kingdom Viridiplantae; phylum Streptophyta; class Pinopsida; order Pinales; family Pinaceae; genus Pinus; species Pinus tabuliformis. Next base: position 507,971,449 of record CM062818.1, on the reverse strand, counting down.
ATCTACCACAAAGATATCTGGGAATGCAATTTTGAACCACATTTTTTCAAGATTTGTCATGAGGTTATGCTTCCCATCCATAAATGAATCTATAACCGAGATGCCCCCAAATTCTCCCAAAGAAGCCGAGATAGACATCCTCCCAGTAGCCCGATGGTTCGGGGAATAGACATTTACATATATCAGAGTGTTTGGCAGCATCGCCTCTCCCCATGTTCTCCCTCTCTATGTCCCAGATAAATTAATGGCTAGAGAGATAGCCTATTAGACATGCAATGAAGGAGGGATGAGAAAAACACTGAAGGAGTCAAAGAAGGCCATTTGGCCTCAATTTCCTGTATCATGTGGAGTGTTTGCATTACATGACCTTGGACATGCATTCAAGGAAGTAGATAATATGATACCTCTACGACTACCTAAGTTCCCCGGAAGACAATGCGACCCATTTGGTATTGTTAAGGATTTTACCACTATGGTCAAAGTAAAATTATTCAGCCATGAGAAGGACCCATTTGATGATGTTTTCTTATAGAATAATACGTTTAGAGAAGTGAAACATATGGCAGATATACTTTTTGATTGAGAGGGTCTTGAGACATTTTATAGCTACAGAGAAAAGAGGTTATTAAAGGTCCCATTGGAACAATTGCTAATTGAACCAATAAGGGAGCCCACTCCCAGTGTAAGCATAGATGGTGACTCTAAGGAAAAATCTGAAACCAATTCTGGAAAAGCAAGTCTTCAGAAAATAAGAAAAGTAGGATCAAGGAATCAATCCAGGATACAGCCCAGTCTACAGCAAAGATAGATGAGCAGACTTTGACCATCAAGCAGACTGAAATCCACACTCCCCCTACACAACTAATAAAGCCCCTGGTAATTGATTTGGAAGAGGAGTGGGATAATTTCAACAGAAAACTCAACACATAGGAACAAGCACCGGAAACACAAATGACACATCAAGAAACAACTCTGGAAATTATAACAGGGGGAACTGTGAATACTCAAGAAATAGAACATATTCCCGTTACCCCCACCTCTGAGATTGTTTTAAGAATAGAAGAAATTCTCCCTCTTGATGTATTTTATAGCCCACAGCACAAGGTCATTGTTAAAGACAGAGAAAGAAAGGAAAACTGGAATCTATAACTGCTACCACTCCAGACAATGAACCGATGGATGTCCTCTGGAAAGACTCATCCACCGATCCATTGGCCAACCTCACCAGGCTCTTGCAATTCACAGGTGCATACGCTACGACAACCATTGATAAAGAAGCAGAGGTACAACTATTGCTTAAAGAAAAATAAAACAAAATTTTGTAACTAGAACAGCAGTTACAGCAAGCCAAAACCAACCAACAAGCAGAAATACAATTGGCTAAGTTACAGCACGAGTTCCAACAAATGCAAATAGAATATCAAAGCAGCTTGGTAGGTAAGGGGGCACAAATACAAAGCATAACAGATCTACATAAGGATGACCCAAAGATCGATCAGTTTTTCGCCGAAGCACTCAGCCTCAACTCCCAGCTCACACACCAAAAATAATTGCTATGCCAAAAAATCTCGCAGTGGAACTCTCACTGTGAAATAAGCAACAAGTTAACAAGCCAAGTTGTGGAATTCTGACTGGAATATGATGAAATTCTTAAAATGGTTTTAGATTTCATAACTTGGCAAAATTCTGAGAATGGGAGAAGAGCCTACATGCCCAAACTGGATGAATCACATAAGGAGATATTATTTGCAAGTTGGGGTTCTCTGCTCAAAGAGGCAGACAGGCAACAGAGGATGTGGCAGCAATGACAAACAATGCCATTGAAGTTGTAAATGAAAATTTTCATAGTGCTAATCTTGTGGCAGAAACCACCCCTGGTTTCCTTCCGAATGCAAAACAACTTGAATTACAGTGGAAGCAGACAACAGAAGAAAGAATAGAAGCAATTAGGAAAGTGACTAGGTTAAACTAGGAGGCCTATTGGCAATATCTGGTAACACTGCACAACCAATGTATGACCCTGAACTCCCTGATTGTTTCTACCAAGAAAATGGTGCCAGGGCTCATCAATGTTGTGTTTACAGGACAACTGAAAGTTGAAGTCGACCAACCTACACTCCTCAAGACCATGCTAGATATTTGCGATCTGAAAGATCGAATGCAGGATTAGTCATTATGCACATTTCTATTTTTGTTTTATTTTTCTCAAATTGAGGTAGGTCGTTTAAACCTCCTCAACTTTTTTTGTAATAATATATTTTTATGAGAGATTCTTCAGCGTAAATCACATAGAATATCATTTGTCGACGCGTTTCGAACCAACTAGTGTGGTTCATCGTCAGGACAAGTTGAAGAAACAGATCCAGCTTAGCATGTTAAATAGTCTTAGCAAAGTCTCCAACGGCTAATTTTGACCTTGGGACCAGGGTCAAATTATTAATATTATTATTACTATTATTTATTTATTTATTATTATTATTCAATTTTTAATAAATAAAATAATTTTAATTGGCGTTAATGGTTAGTTAGAAAACTAATTCATTTATTTATTTAATAATTAATAATTATAAAGATTATAATAATAGGTTGTTAATAAAAGTTAGTTAGAATTAATAAAAATATAGGAACGAGGTAACTTAAAAAATAAAAATAATTGGAACGAGGTAAAAAAATAAAAAAATAAATAAAATAAAATAAAAATACATAAATAAATATTAATGTATGTAAATTAAAGAAGCTGGTTATAAAAGGTACTAAAATAAATAAATAAATAAAAAATAAAAATAAAAATAAATTAGTTAATTAATTAGAACGTAACATATAACCATAAATAAAAAAATAAAATAAAAATAATAATAACAATAATAATAATAATAATAAATAAATAAATAAATAAAATAAAATAATAATAATAATAATAAATAAATAAATAAAAATAAATAAATAAATCAATAATAATGATAATAATAATAATAATACGTAACAAGAAAAGATTATCAAGTTAAATAAGTTAACTAATAAAAATCATAATCCTTCAGTTAGGAAGAGAGGGCTGGCATCCAACAGCTGCTTATCTTCCATCCGTCCTTAATGTTTTCGTTGAGAAAGAGAAATCCCACCTCCTTAATGTTTTCGTTGAGAATGGTTACAGCAAGTACCTGGGTCAGAAAGCTTTCCTCAAAGCTGCCAAAAATTCATTGGCTAAAAGAGAACCAAAAGAGCGGGTCCCAGGTGTCCATCTTCCTTATGTTCAGGGGACCACGGATAAGATTGCTAGGGTTCTTAAGAGGCAGAATGTCCCCTCGACCTTTAGACCCCTCAACACCATCCGTAAATCCCTCAGATCTGTGAAGGATCCTATCAACCCTAAGGACATGAAAGGGGTTTATATTATTCCTTGTTCCTGTGGGGCACCCTATATTGGTGAGACTGGTCACTCCATTAGTCAAAGGATTAGTGAGCATGCAACTGACCTCAGACATAGGAGAACCAAGTCTTCCGCTTTAGCTGAGCATGCAGAGAGTACCAATCATCATGTTTGCATAGAGGAGGCGAGTGTTATTGCTAGGGTTTCACAATTCCATCACCGAAAATTTAGGGAAGCCCTTGAAATTGAGAAAAGACCGAACAATCTCAATAGAGAGGACGAATGGAAGATAAGCAGCTGTTGAATCCCAGCCCTCTCTTCCTAACTGAAGGATTATGATTTTTATTAGTTAACTTATTTAACTTGATAATCTTTTCTTGTTACGTATTATTATTATTATTATTATCATTATTATTATTGATTTATTTATTTTAATTTATTTATTTTTTTTATTTTTTTTAATTTATTTATTATTATTATTATTATTATTATTATTATTATTATTATTATTATTTATGGTTATTTGTTACGTTCTAATTAATTAACTAATTTATTTTTATTTTTATTTTATTTATTTATTTATTTATTTATGTTAGTACCTTTTATAACTAGCTTCTTTAATTTACATACATTAATATTTATTTATGTATTTTTATTTATTTATTTATTTATTTGTTTGTTTATTTATTTATTTTTATTTTTTTACCTCGTTCCAATTATTTTTATTTTTTAAGTTACCTCGTTCCTATATTTTTATTAATTCTAACTAACTTTTATTAACAACCTATTATTATAATCTTTATAATTATTAATTATTAAATAAATAAATGAATTAGTTTTCTAACTAACCATTAACACCAATTAAAATTATTTTATTTATTAAAAATTGAATAATAATAATAATAATAATAAATAAATAAATAATAGTAATAATAATATTAATAATTTGACCCTGGTCCCAAGGTCAAAATTAGCCGTTGGTCGAATTAGCCGTTGGAGACTCTGCTCAGACTATTTAACATGCTAAGCTGGATCTGTTTCTTCAACTTGTCCTGACGATGAACCACACTAGTTGGTTCGAAACGCGTCGACAAATGATATTCTATGTGATTTACGCTGAAGAATCTCTCATAAATTGATATGGATCACAGAAGCCTCAATTCGACAATATATTTTTAGTTTCATAAGTTAGTATTTAAACCCCTCTCATGCATTTAGAGAGGGGTCCAGAAATTTTATCAGAAACATTCTTCAGAACATGCACTTCTGCTCCCTTTGAGGAAGTTCTAGTGAAATTAATGGAACAAGATTTATTTTCTACTTGAATTTGACATCTTCTACTGAAATTGCACTTCTGTACTCTTAGATGATGTTGAATGATTTAAAAGTAGATCAATATTTCTGGATCACATGAGTAGAACATATTATAAATGGTACTTTTATCTCTTAATTCTTTTTTACTTATGCGTCAAGCAATACATTATCTTCAAGTTATTTATGTATGAAAGTTTGAATTTTAGATTACCATTATTGCACTATTGTATGATGATGATTTATAATTTATGCTAAATATATGAATGATTTTTATGCGATATATCTTTGATATCATTTTAGCTAACTTTTTATACAAAACGATCATTGTTAAATGGATTCACTTCTTATCATAATTGAATGATATTTATTATCAATTACTTTCAAATATCATTTTAGATCTCATATTTCATGTTACTCCCGAGATAGTTATAGTTAAATAAATATTCTTGATTAGGACAAACTGCACGTGATTATTAGTTAGATTAGATTATTTTGAGGTTAAGTATTACTCTAAAAATCTCAAAAACAATCATCCCATTAACACAAGCATAAAAATAGATTGGGAAACTGGTCCCATCATCCCCAGTCGGAGCCACTATTCCAAACAGAAAAGGATCTGTCCTAAGGTCCAGACCGGGTGGTTATCCGCCTTGTTGAGGCAACGATTTTCGAGCCTTCAATGGGTGGCCAACTATGCACAAAGATTCAAAGGAATATTGTAGGGCATGCGATGTTTGTTAGAGGACTAGGAAGTTGTCGCAAAGGGATGAATTTCTTCTGAACCCGCAAGTCTCGTTATAGGCATTCAATAAATGGGAAATAGATTTTTTGGGACCTATTCAATGACAAGGAAAGAAGATAAGAGCACGCGACATTATCACGCCGATAGAATACTTGACCAGGTGGGCTGAGGCGCAGTCCGTAAAAATTTCAGCACAGCTACAACTGCAAAGTTTATATTTGAATACATTTTGTCTAGGTTTGGTTGTCCTAAGATTTTGATGAGCGACAGGGGTTCACATTTCCTGAATGAAACGATTGTTGCTTTTCTAGAGGAATTCCAGATGTATCATCAGAAGAGAACACCATACCATCCTCAAGAAAATTGAACAGTTGAAGCCTTTAATAAGATCCCGGAGAATTCTTTGAAGAAGATCTATAATGAAAATAGGAACGATTGGGATGTGCACATACCAGCTATTCTTTGGGCATATATAACTACATATAAGAAGTTGACTGGACAGACACCATTTCGACTAGTTTATGGACAAGAAGTGGTCATGCCAATGGAATACATAGTTCCCAATTTGAGAATTGTTACAGTCACAGAGATGGAATTTCAGGATATAATGGAAGAATTCCTTGCGTAGATACTCAAGTTAGAATAAGATCGTTTCTTGGTGGGTTTCCATCAGCATGTGCAAAAGGCTAGAGAAAAGGCATGGCATGATAGCCACATTAAGCAGTGAACCTTTAAAAATGAATATTTAGTATTGCTCTATGCTAGAAAGTTTTCTAAGCTCCTGGGAAAGTTTCAGATGCATTGGATTATGGATGGAGGAGAAAGTCAACTCGCGAAGTTGAATGGGGATCTATTTACAGGAAGAATCAATGGAAGTCGATTGAAGTTGTATAGGGGTGATCCCGCCCCTGCGCGATGACTATATGAATGTAGGACAGCCTCAGTACTTTAGGTAGTTGGAAGGAAGAACGGGACTATAAACCAGGAGGGAATCCATGGATTTGAATTCAAAAAGGGCTATAAATATAACATCTCGCTCCACATTCAAACACTTTCCTTCCAGAGAGATTTCCTTGTGATTTTGCGCCTAAGTTTGAGCAGAGACAATTACTACATGTCTGATTGAGATTTTTAAGACATAGAGAAGGATTTTTCGTAGCAGAAGGGTTTGAGGCAGATTTTCCCTAGTGGAAGAATAAATTATTTTTGGGGAGCCTTGTCAAGATGACTGCAACACCACCTTTCCTTACAACAGTGCCTAGGTCACCGAGGCCTAAACCTACTCCCTCCACGGAAGGAGAGAAAAAGAAGAAGAATCCACAACAAGTGCTAGTTTGGAAATCATCGTGCAAAAACCCAACTGAGATTAGGTAGAAGGGTCGTATGGATAAGAATAAGAAACTGACAAAACTCGTCACTCTGGATGAAGAAGAACTAACTATGGGTGTCGAAGACATCAACGCGGAGGATGTGGAGCCAATTGCTCGACTACCGCCATATGTACCCCCTAGGAAATCCACTGCCAAAGTGATCAAGGACATGAACTCATTGAAATACAAGGTATTCATGCCATTGCTACCGGAGGAAGTACCCATTGAGGGTGACTTGTTGGGCTGAGTACCATTTCTAAAGATGGAGGATTGGGATTTGGGTGACCATGCAAATTTTCCATAGTTAGAACCTAGTAAATACTTGAAATCGATCTACTACGAGGAGGCAAGTGTCACAAGGCTTAATCCAATGAAGTGGGCGACTGGAATTGAGCGTGAAGGATTTCTCAATATGTTGTATGTTCCACACTTTAGCCACAACATAATTAATACTATTTGTGTACGTCAATTGTTGGCACTGGTTCATGATGGGTGCTTATGACTGGGAGGGCCCATTCCAATTGATGATATGCTGGTCCACAAAATCACCTTATTACCTTATTAGGGTGTGAACCTTGTAGACGCTTTTGTGGGGAAGTTACAGGAGAAGAAGCTTACGGATCAGATGAAGAGCGACTTTGGGTTGGTGAATAAGTCACGAGGCTATGCCATTAGCTCTATCTCGAATGGAGCTGTGCAGTTTGTTGCACATATTTTGGCAGGAAAAATAATGTGGAAGTGTCGTGTCGATGAAGTGTCGGCACCAGTGGTATCTTTAGTTGCACAGTGTAGCCAAGGGGTCTAATTCAATTGGGCTAAGTACCTTTGTCACAAGTTCCTGGAGGATTTCCATGAATCCTAGAAGGATGGAAAGGAGTTCCACTATGCATGGTTACTTTTATTGATCGTGTTGGTAGCATGGAGGATGCCTGAGGATAGCTAGTTCCCAATGTTGGATTTTGACTTGTGAGAAGCTGCAAAATTTGCCTCGCTGTGGGCAACGAAGGATCCTGGTCATATTATTGAAACTAAGATGTTCTGGGTATTTTTCGAGTCATAATTATGGATGGTGATCAACCAATAGCCACAGTTATCACCTAGTCTACATGCACAATACAAAAATATAGTCGACTTCAAAGAAGATTTTCACAATATTTCCATACACGCGAAGAAGGATGTCGCAGGAACATGGCACAAGTTGCCATATTTAGTCGTGGAGGATGACATTATGGGGGTCATCAGAAAATTGCCGAGTGATTGGCTCACCCCATCTAGTGACACCACAAGAATAATTAAGGTAGCAGAAGGTGAAATAGGGAAAACAATAGCTGCGACAAAGGCCATGAGAGACAAGAAGAAAGAAGCACAGAAGGAAAAGGCTTCTACGACAGAGAAGGCAGCGAAGAAGGAAAATTCTTATACGATAGAGAAGGCAGCGTAGAAATTACAGGCTACGTAAGGAACAACATCACAAGCCATTATTGACCTTGAAGAAATTGTGATAGAGCGCACATAATTTGAGGTTGAAACCGTAGATGAAGAATAAGGGGGCAGAGAACCCTATCTAAAAATAGAGGACTTAGAGTCCCCCTTCAGGATCAGGAAGAGGTAGAAGTAAAGTTCGACTGGACCTCGCAAGAAGAAGAAGTCCGATAAGTCTATGAGTACGACACCATTGGTCCTTACAGAGGGGGACCTTGATGAAATAGGTGATGTTGTCTGCTCACTACTGAAAATATATGGGGACACATCGAGGACTAGTACCACCAGGGATTGGAAAAAGTACAACAAGGCCTCTAGGAATTGCAAGTCCAGACAACAGTAATCCAGGCGAGCATTGTGCAAGCGAACGCAGATCAAGCGAGCATGCCGAAATTTAGTACCCTTGCAGAAATCACATCCGAGCTTCAAGCGGTGCAACTACCAGGGGGCTCTCTTCATTTTGAGGTAGTCGAAGGCCATGAGTGCACGTAGTACTAGAAAAATCTAAGTATCAACCTTACAACACTACCTATCCAAACCTTACATGAGTTGCACCAAGGAGTTTCAGATGAGCTCCACATCTAGGAGAAATGAGCCCTATTGATTATCGACAAGGTAAAAACTAACAATCAACAAATTTTTGTAGAGAAAGTGTAGGCCTTGTAGGCCCACGACGAGGTGATGCAATGAAATCAACAGCTAGAGGCAACCCTTACCCAAGTGTGTAGTGAGCTCCCTGAGCTCCAAATTCCAGTAGAGGCGGCCTCAACAGAGAAAATTCACAAGTTAGCTACTGCGGTGAAGGAATAAAAGGAGGAAATTGGAAAGGTACGGTTTGAGCTACAGTTGCAGATTTCAGAGCTTCAACTGAAGCTGCAGCCAACCACACCTCCAGAAGTCAAAGAGAAGTGCGAGGCTGCTATTAAAGTAGATATGACAACTCTGGCTGCTGCAGTCAAGGACTGTAGCCAATTGTTTGAGTAGACAATGGAAATGTGGACCTCGCTATAGGAGGATCCACACTTGCAGATGATCGAAGCTGACATCCACGAAAAGCAACTACATTTTGATGAGATCAAGGTGATAACATGGACCTTAGCACCTGTGCAGAGGTTCACCAGACTCCAAGAAGGGAAATTCATACAGACCCAGATTGATGAGTTGTGTCAGAAGGCCTCTATCATTTCCTCAAGGACATAGCCATGAGCCGACAAGGCAAGCCAACTATCACAGACCATCCACAAAAAGTTAAAAGCTCTTCACCAGACAGAAAGAACCATGGGCCTTACAATCGAAGGTCCAACAATGGAGAAATTGGTCGAGGAAGTTCGCCAGGCCGCCACACAGGGAACAACAAATCTTCAAGCATTAAAGATCGAATTCAGTAGTTTACAATTAAAGTTTGAGGCAAAACCAGCAGAGTGACTTGGGACGAGTCATGAATTTGTGTTGGGGGCCTATTGGGACGGGATCCCTTGGGTCAAATTTTGTTAAGTTTTGTTAAATATTGTAAAGTATTCACGTTTTGAGGAGCAAAGCGCGAGTAGCGTAGGTTGATAGGAGTCAAAGGGGATTTAGGAAGGTTAAAGCCCCTTAGTTTGTTAGAGTCAAGATGTTTTGAGACCCGCCCATGATTTGCGAACCATGGTATTGTAAATAAGAAGAATATAAAAGGAAGTCATATAAGAGTCATAAGATAGCCAAGATAAGGAAGAATAGTGCATGAGTTGAGTATGATTTTATCTATTATGTACTTGGAAAAAGGGGAAGGCTCCTACAGCTATGTGCTCAGAGACCTTGGTAAGTCTGCAGCTAAGTGAGTAGGCCCCTACAGCTATGTGCACAGGGTTGGGAAGAGTTGTAATTGAAGATCTGAAGAATAATAAAGTCTTATTTTGAATAAATATTTGTGTATATTTGTATTACTATTTTATCCCTAAATTCACTGTATTCATGATCTCTTAAATGCATTTAATCAAGAAAGGTAATTAATAAATTCATGAAGACGTAGATCTATTTATTTTTATGATGTTATGCATGTTTAGCACAATCGGAGAAGGACATAAGACTATTTTATGTCATTTACTGTAAGTTTTGGGTTTCAAGGGTTAAGGTTCGCGAAGGTCACGATAAAGCCCTAAGTTTGGCAGAAACACATCACATAGTCCTCTGAATGCATAAACCTGGTTCTAGCATCCCCCAAACTGCCTCAGGTGAGACTGCAGCCTACGCTACAAATGTTGTTGCCGAAAGGGCCAGTAGTGTAGGGTTTTGTTGGTTAGCGCAGCTGACTCTGAACTTGGGTCCAAGCCCCCTCAAGCCAACACTGTATCAACATTGAAAAATTCCATATGATGATGAATGAGGGTATTTTTCTAGGACATTATCTTTCTATTGTAGGTATTCAAGTGGATCTGACAAAGGTAGAGGTAATTTTAAACACTCCTAAAACACAAAAATAGGTACATAGATTTCTAGGGTAGGCAAGTTATTACAAATGATTTATAGAAATTTTTTCTAAGATTGCATTACCATTATTTTCCATGTTAACAAAAGACAAGGAGTTTGAGTGAATTGATAAGTGTAACAATAACTTTGCAGAATTAAAGAAACGAGTAAAAATAACTCTCGTTTTGAGATGACCATATTGGAATTTATTGTTCCACATCTCTACTTATGCTTCTGATACAACCATTGGAGTTGTGCTTGGTAAGAAAGAGGGAAATAAGTTAGACACCATCTACTATATCAACAATAATTTGTCTCCTGTAGAGATAAATTACATAATTATAGAGAAGGAATTTCTTGTTGTTATTCATGATCTTAATAAGTTTAGGCAATACATAACTAGTTATCAAACTTTTGTGCATACAAATAATTCTTCTATCATATTTTTAAGGAAAAAACCTATTATAAATGCTAGGGTTACTAGGTGGTTGTTGTTACTCTAAGAATTTGATATTACTATTACAGATAAATATGGAAAAGGCAATGTTGTTGTAGATTTTCTCTCCATGTTAATTCGTGTTACTGATGATATGGTTATCGAAGATTATTTCCCAGATGAGTATCTACTTGCAGTATCCACCTATTCATCTTGGTATGCAGATATTGCTAATTACCTTGTTGTAGGAAATTTTCCTCATGACCTTTCTCCTAGAGAAAAGAGAAAGATTATACAACAGAGTGCCAATTTTTTTGGGTGGATGGAAACCTTTTTCACACTAGTTTTGATAAGTGGATTAGGATATGTGTGGGGTAGGATGAAATCCATGCCATCCTCAGGTCCTTTCATGATGAACCTTGGGGGGGGGAATTTTGTAGATAGGAGGACCGGTCATAAGGTGTTGCAGATGGGATACTTTTGGCCTACTATATTCCGAGATGCAAAGAGATATATTTAGGGTTGTAACAACTATTAGATTTGGGTCAACATACCCAATCAGATGAGATGTCATTACAACCTTAGTTGGTGGTGGAACCTTTTAAGATATGGACATTAGACTTTGTGGGACCAATTAATCCTCCATCTCAATAGAAGGTTTATATTCTAGTTTTCACAGACTATGTTACCAAACAGGTAGAGGCTAGAGCACTTACTAGAGAAACTGACAGTGTTGTTTCAAACTTTTTGTTTGAAGAAATTTTTTCTTAGTATAGAGTGCCAAGGGAAACAATAATAGATGGAGGAGCACAATTTACCACTCGGGTGATATAGGATCTTGTTAAGAAATATGGAGTTCATCATAAGATTACCTCACCTTATCATCCTTAGGGAAATGGGCAGGTGGAAAGTACTAATAAAGTACTTGAAGCTATTCTTACAAAAACTGTGGAAGGACATAAAAAAGATTGGGTGGAGAGACTTCTTGAAGTATTTTGGACCTATAAGAAAACTTGGAGAAATACTATAGGTTTTCCCCCTTATGAATTGGTTTTTTGTAAGAATCCCATCTTCCCCATTAAATTTGAGATTAAAACATTAAGGATTACCTTGGAAGTGGATTTAAATTTAATTGTAGCTTAAGAACATAAGCTAAAAAAACTAAATGAGTTGGATGAAAAGCGCCTGGAAGTTGTGCAACAAACAAATATCATTCAACAACAGCGTGCCAAATGGCATGATAAGTTTATTAAGAAGAAGTTGTTTCAGAAGGGTGAGTGGGCCTTACCTTATGAATCCATGTTTAAGTATTTTAAGGGAAAGATGCGTACCAGATGGTTAGGTCCTTATGAGGTAGAAACCGTCTTTGGCAATGGGTTTGTAAAATTGACAACTACTGATAATTCTTAGATATCCTTTATTGTTAATGCACATCATCTTAGGTTGTATCATAAAACCTACCCCTAAGGATTCATTTGTGAACATTGTCTCAATTTCAAGTTTATACCTTGAATTTGTTGGGGCAGAGGAAGTTCCTCTTGTGCTGCCAACCATTTAGTTATTAATAAAACAATTAAAAAAAACGGTGGGGGGGGTGGTGGGGAAGAAAAAAGAAAAGAGAAAAAAATAATAAAAATAAGGAAAAATAAATAACTGTTCAATGGTGAAAACCCCTTTGGGGCACTATTGGATGATTGTGATCATCGAAAAATAGCTTGCTAGCAGTCAACACTTCTTATTTCTCTGTAACAACATTGTGACAATTCTTTCTAATTATTGATTTTTTATTTTAAGTTTTTCTGTTACAGATTAAGCTCGGGACTCATCATAACTTTCCTCATAATAGTTCATCTATGATCAATACCTTGCTGATACAACTAAATATATGACTAGATGTAAACATTGCTTCTACAATTTAATTTGTTTGTATCTTGATATTGACATCACTATTACATTTTAATACCATTTTGGAGACCTATCATACACATATTCATGGTTAACAGTGTGGTCTCAAAGCTAATACAATGATTTGTTGTCACAAGAATGGATATTTCATCTCATCATACCAATAGAGATTTCAGCTATGAACATAGACCACAAGGAGATATTCACTACATCATTTGACCTATAAAATCCAATGTCACCGTAATAGTAAGCCAAGGGAAGGATTGTTCTTTTTTCATTTATTTGTAGGATTTGGACTTCAGAAGTGACATTATTACCCTAATGTAAATACATGCAAGGATGGTTGTTAAAATAAGTGGGGGCAGGATACATTATGATTTCCCCCAATCTATTAATTAATCATTTGCCTGATGAACAATCACTTCACTTTATTTTATAATGCATGATTAGACTTTGTAACCATCATTACTTTTACCATCATGTATGATTAAACCATGGTAACTGTCATTATTTTTACAATCATTACCATTATCATCATTATCTCTATCGTCATTTTTGGAAATTGATGCGATTGTGAAAATTCCTTTCTCATAAATTCTAAAGGACCCAATTTGGTTAAAAGGGGGTAATTATTGCTAATTCCAATATTTTGACATTCTCTCCTTAGCAAGTGTTTTTTGTGTACAAAAAGGAAACTCTGTAATAGGTCCTTAGTAGCACTGAGTTGTTACAGTCTTGGGCATCCATGCGAGGAGAAGTGGTAAGGCATGAGTCAGGATCTGCTAACTTACTGTTATACTACCTGAAAGCCTTGGAGATTTTTCGAAATACAGAATGGTTGAGTTATTTCGAGAAGTGGGTTTTAGCAAGCAGATTGCTCTGGAGTTTGCACAGGCCTTGATTGAACAATACTATGAAGTTAGGGGATTTAGAATTGTTGTTACATAGTAGTCAAGAGTAAAAAGGCTACCATAAACGTGAGCTTAGTGGTTTTCAAGTATGGTGGAAATTCCATCATCTAAGGTTGTGTTTCTTCATGAAGGAGAGGAATTGATGACTAAGGGTAGGGGATTTGACATAACATATCTTCCCCACCCTTGGGATGATGTGGCTCTCTTCATTCAAAATATTATCATTCAGTTGCTTGCATATTTGAGGATAGGAAAATTGATAAATTTTCCTTATTACCTATTGAAATATCTACAACAAATGGTAGAGGTAGTGTGAGGGGAAAGACATACGGAAACCTGCTTGACCAAGCATGCACTGATCAAATTGGTCATAATTCATTCTTTATAGGAGGAAGAGATTTGATGGGTTGATTTGCTAGCAAGAACACTTGTGGATACATAGGAATATGAAAATGAGGAGCATGAGGAAAGTGTTGAAACAACTCCAGGGAGTAAATTAGCCACACCCTCTAGAAGTAGGGTTGCTACACCTCAAAGGAACAAAACAACTACAACCCGCAACAAAAGTAGGGTGGAGGCATCTCTCTAACCCTATCAATGAAATCCTAAAAGATGGAGCTCCATAAAAACCTCTGATGGTACATCCTCAAAAGGAAAAAGGGCATGAATAGAGGAGCCCGTGGAAGTTTCTAGTGGATCGTCAGACAATAGCTATCATGGGTTCCCTATTGAAAAGGAAAAACCAGAAGAAGAAATCACTGAAACAACACTAGTACCTGAAACAATAGTTGAAGAAACAAAGGATGTCTCAGTATAGGTGAGGATGAAAAAGAGGAATTTGGAGAAACTAATTGGTGGGAAGAATCCTAAGAAGAGAGTATCGATGGATGTTATGCAAAAGGTTACCCCAACACCTAAAGAATGCATTGTTATAGTTCAATCAAGGAATCTTGAGGAATGACACGATGAGGGAAAACATGAAAATCCCGTAGAGGAAGGGACCTCCACATTTGAAGCTCCTGTTGTTACAACATAATCCAAGGAAGAATCTAATGGAGAACATAAGGAAGGGGGGCCAGTAGCAAAGGAATATGCAAAAGAACAAGAGGTTTCCCCTTTACTAGGTTAGACCGAAGTTGACCATCTTTTCCAGCAAATTGAAAAATTAAAAAAAGAAAATGAATATTTAAGAAAACAACTTGTCATGGTTAAGGAACAACTTCAATTTAAAAAGGAAAATGGATTAGATATGTTAGCAGAAGTAGTGGGAATAACGTCATCAACTGCGAAAACCATGAAAGTATGTGAGGGGTGTAAATAAATTTTTAAGGAAACCAGAGTTGTAGAATCAATTACTATCTTAGTAGGAGTTCAAGTGGGAGGACAAGATGAAGAATTTCAACTTGCTGCTCCACAAGAACCTGTTGAAGATGATGTTGTTACAGAAGAACCACCATTCAAAGTAGAGCAGGGAGAAGAAAAATAGTCTGCTACTCCACAAGAACCTATTTATGATACTTTTATTACACAAGAAATAGCAGCTGAAACATATCAGACTGAAATTAATTTGACTACTGCTCCACAATAACCTATCAACAACGTTGCTATTACAAAAGAACCAATAGCTAAGATAGTGCAACAGGAGGATAAGGAGGATAAAGAAGAGATTTCTAAGCTTGATACTGTAACAACATCAGGAACAACCCAACTAGAATCTGAAGAAATATCGAGAACATCTTTGCTTGGGGAAGTAGAAAAATGGAAAAAGTTAGCAGTCTTCCCCAAAGATGAAGTTATTTTTTTGAAACAACATGAGGAGATGGTAAACTGTCTTAAGAAGGAATGGACTAAAAATTTGAGAGTTTAAGATTTTGTAAGAATTTAGAGGGAAAGGAAGCAGGCAGTAGTGCAAGTAAAATAATTGTAAGAGGAGATGCAACTGCTATAACAAGAGAAGGAATTTATGTATGGGATTATTGATGGTTTACGAAGTTGTAGAATCCCTTCTCCATATTATCCTTTATACCTACAAGAGAAACTATTTCTCCTTCAATTGAAAGCCCTTAAGGAAAACAGACCATGTAATACAAGGAAAATTCAAGATTTCTTAGAAACTTTTTAGAATGCTAATTTCTCAAAGCAACATTTGTTGTGTGAGTTGTATTTGCACGACCTTGCATATTTTGGAGATAGATATTTTAATACGATACCTTGTGCTGGGGATTTTCAGTTGAGATATTTTATGTATTTTTCTCAGAACCAGGTAAACTAGAAAGCTACATATGACACTGTAATGACCAATGAGGAATTAGTAACGTTGTGCATTAGAAATGAGCCTGGAACCTATTGATTTTTTTTCTAGGACATACAATAAGATATGGTGATTTCTAGCCACCAAAGCATTGGTAATGGAACATCAGGTTTTGCAGATATGCCTTAACAATTTTTAAGGGATAAGAGTGAGTGCATTATAAGGGAGTAATTTAAAATGTTTTTCAATAGGAAATGAGGGAAGAGGACCCCTATTGTTATAAAAAAATTATGAAAGCTCTCTCTAGGGTTCCTTAATATGTGGATTCTACCAAGAGAAGTGGCATAGGATGGATTGGAATTAGGTTTAAGTTTCCTCTTATTTGGTTTCCAACCTATTAATATCACCACCCATATCATTTTACTGACAAACTTTGGGAATCAGAGTTGGTCCTTTCCTGAGGCTATAAGGGCATAGAAGAGGATACTGCAAAATCCTATGATCTTTCAGAGCTACACTCTCAACATGTTAGGACCTAGTCACAAGGGTCTGCACAAGGACATGCAAATTCTTAAGCTGAGGGGAGATGTTGGGTCATGGAATTGTTACCTTTTTACATTTATTATCTTACTCCTTTTACTTCCTTTTTGACCAATGAGGCCACATTTTACCACTGTAACAAACATTATTCACCTAATTATGTCCTTTTCTATATGTCACCTTCTTAGTCTATTTTTTCTTATAATTTGGCATAAGAACTACTGTCTTATACAATTTTTATTATAAAACTGACATATGGGTTGTTCCAGGTTTAAGTGGTATGTTGAAGTTGTTGATATAGGATTGCACTTTCAATTCCCTTTATCAATTTGAGACAAATACTCCAAGAAATGTTGTTGATACATGAAAATTTTTCCTTGCGCATGTTGTCCTTCTTTAATTAGTCACATGGACCAAATCTAGGAGTGCATCAAGTCATGGCCAACTCAACCATCAAGAGATATTCATGGAGCATAAAAATCACTTAGTTAAGATTTTCTATAAAGTCATTGTAATTAAAGGAAATTGTTACAACTTTACCCCTACCATGGAAACTATTGTATGAATTACCAAAATGTATTTTATTTTAAGATCACATGAGAATTGAAATATTCTCATGATGATCTTCTTGTTTTATTTGAAAATTATAAAGAAGAGAGCTCTCTGCTCACGAGGGCAAGGAGGGGAAATAGACAGATAGGATTAGAAAGAAGGGGAAAGAACCAAGCACTATAATCCTAATATTTTGTTAATGAAAATCTCAACCTTGTGGCATTATATCTTTTTCTGAGTAGCCTGCATTCTATTTAGTGCACCAAACCCTACTAAAGAGGAAGAGCCCTAGTTAAGTAGAATATAGTAACTATATGTATTAATTATTCTCAATTATGTGATTGTTGTTACAATCAATTTTATTTATGAGTTATTGATTGTAGAAATCTTTTGAATGGTGTGACAACATAAGTCCTGGATTTGTCACTCTAATTAGTGTATCAGTGAGTTATTTACTTTTCGATTAAAGATTAGATTGCACTTTTTTCAAATGTGTGTGTACATCATTTCATTGAGTAATCGAAGGGTTTGTAGGAATGTTGTTTATGAATTAGAGTGGTTGTGTAATAGAGTGATTTATTCTCCAATTGTGTGACTCTTTTCTGATTTTGTTGAAGATCAGTGTAATAGCATGAATGCTTATTGAGAGTGAGTTTGCAACGACCTTGGTTTGAGATTCGTTATGCTAGTTATCATTTCCCTTACATAAACTTTGCGTGATAGCCTTAAATTAATCCTACCTGTATTGATAATTAATGTGAGAGTGGACATGTTTCTATGGTTTAAAGGAACAATGGTTTCACCTGACAACTACTACAAATTTTCCCTTTGAACTCAAATACCTTGCTTCCTACTCTAGAATTTGATTTCAAGACATTTTCTTTCTAACCATGCTTTGTGAATCTATCATCTCATTCATAAGTTCCATGTAATCTGTGTATCTCTGTGGTTGCTTACTCTAGACGAAGGTGGTACTAAGAGTTCCACCTCTCTTCTGATACCCCTCAAACGACTCTTCTTCCCACTTGTATAAAACTCTCTTTATACTAGGAGTCACTGACTGAGTGGCTGCCTCCACTCGTCCCCAATGCTGCTCCTCATCATCATACTGGTCGACCCAACTACCAACTTAATGAAACTCAAAATGAGATTTTGGTTGAGGCTCCATATTGAGGAGCTTATTCTCAGGTAATCTAACCTATTCTTACTCTAAGGAATCTCTCAAAGCCCTACTCTCCTCAACCATCACTTCTCTAATTTGCACACTTCCTGCCTTGTTGCTCAAGGCTATGCTTGTCTCTACTTGGAACTTGTTGAGATTCCTCATCTTCAAAACTATATACTTCTTACATCCAGAGGATAGGTGCTAGAGGTAAGCCTTACCTCTACTAAATATGACATCATAACCCTTGTCCTCAAGGGTAGCTATCAAAACAAGATTATGCTTCAGTCTCGCAACATATAGGACATCTCCGGGATGGAGAGGATTACTTGACTCCCTCTAAAAAATGATAGTACAAATTCCTCTAGTTGTATACATGCCATCATCTCCTAGATCAATCTAATACTTCATCTCCTTCTCCTTCAGGTGGTTGAAATTCTTCTTGTTCCCGGTCATGTGGAAGGATGCTACTAAATTAATATACCACACATTTTTTTTATTGAGCTTTCCATGCAAGCTATTAATGAGACATATTTTTAGAACCATGTGAAAAACACATCTACCTCTGCTAATGCAGCCACATGATCCTTTTTTGACCCCTTCTTCCTGTTATTAAACTTTGTAGCATAGTTCCCAAACTCATGGAAATGGAAGCACTTGATCTTGATGAAATACTTCTACTTCTTCTTCCCCTTCTAACTGATATCAACCTTTCCTTTTCCCTTCTTTCCCTTGCCTTTGCTTCCTTTTCATTCCAGTGAAAAGTTCTCCTCATTCTCTATCTTCGTCGATATACTATCTCTCATCCCTCTCTGTATTTCTTCTTGAACGAAGTCACTCCAAAACCTTTACCAACTAGTAAAAATTTACTTACCACTCATTGCATCCTAGAAGCCATACCAATAGTTATGGAGTCCCAGAGGCACAATACTCACAAGGTCTTTTTCTACTACTCTTTCGCCCACACCACCTAGCTCATTTTGAACCTGAGTGAAGTTTGAAAGATATGTGATGATGGCTCTCCTTTATTTATTTGGATACTTCTTAGATTCTCCTTGAGTGCTAGCTTCTTGACATCACTAGAACCCTGATACAAATCTAATATGGATTTAAACATATCATATCATATATTCCTATGGAGATGAGGGATAATATGGCCTTTGACCCCCTCAATAATGATCCTCATAATCTTGGTATCATTTTTATTATGCTAGGCCAACTTTTGGGGATATTGAGCTAGCAATATAGCCCTCTTTATAAACTTGAGCACCTCATTATCTTCCAACACTATTGATATCTTCTCATTCCATGAGAAAAAGTTAGAGGCTCCCTCTAAATAGTGATCTACCCTCAATCCTTGGAACACCATACTGCCTATGCAAAGAACTACTCTTCAAAATCTAGCACTACCCTTCCTGACGATATGTGCTCTTCACTAAATGATCAACTTGGTGTTGGTATTTATGTTGATCTTTGATTTGATACCATGTTAAATTTCTATGAAACTCTACAACTACTTAGATGAATATCTGAAAACTTAATCTAGTTTACTTTCACCAAGATACAAAGTCTCTTAACAATTCATATGCAACAGAATCAAAACACATAGATAAAAACACATCACACAATCAACACACTTATTTTTCTTAGGAAACTCAATAGGGAAAACCTGCTTGTTTTATGTGGTTATTTTATTGGTTGTCTTGGAGAAATTGAATCTATTACAAAGCAAATTGTCTCTCTTGAGAAAGGGGTTTTCTTCTCTCACAGATCTCAATTGATACAATCAATCTCAGTTGGACTTGATCCTGCTTGATCTTGGCCCTCTAGGACACAATCGTTCCTTTGTTGCCTCCTTGACAAGCCATACCTCTTTCTTGATCCCAACTCCTATTTCCTTATGCACTTGTGATCTCCTATTTGGTAGGACACAATCTCTCTGCACTCTCCACAATCAAGGCTTTCTCACACTAACTCATGAGATTTGTCTTGTCACAAACCTTTGTGCACAAAAAAATGTAATTTACTTGTGCCTTTGTCCTCTCTTTATATATTTGATCCATGCTAAATTAGTCTTGTTCAAATTTAGAACTCAAGTTGTGATAGCGAGTTAACTGATATTGTTACTCAGTCTCTTTTCAATCATCATTGGAGCTATTAACTCATGCTTCTCTTATTTACACCAAACATCTAACTCATTCTTCCTTTAATAAAGACTAGAGACCCAACTCGTTTTAACCGAACTCAATTTTCCAACTAATCCTGTAGTCAAACTCATGAATACTTCCACTTAACTGAAGCTCCAATGCTACACCTAAACACGTGCTAATTATTCCAATAGACTAGAAATTAACTCACCACAACTAAAGTATATCCTATGAGCTCACACTCAAACTGGGAGAAGGAAGGATTGAGGTATTCATTGGCTAAGGCACAAGCCTAAAGACCTTGCTCGCTACATTTTCAACAATTAAAAACAACCAAGCTAGCCATACCATTATGGAAATAATCATGTATAGAAATGCATGATACATAGTAGTGGAGGTTATTCAAACAACTCAATTGAGAACATAAACACCAAGTTTAGTAACTAATTGTTATGTTTGGAATTAACATTTGCAGTCGAGTTAAATGATTAAAAAATGGCCCTTAATTTTGTGAATAAGACAAATATATTGCTAGAATAAGGAATCTTATCTATCAATGAAAGACTTGGAAATTTTAAGAACTATCCTTTGACATTTGGATTTTGATAGGGAAATACCTATTAGTGTAAGTAAATACTTATGGTTAACCAACGTAAATATTTGTTTTCCATGGGTAACAATTATTTCCCAAATAATTAAAATTGGTTTAGTTTGGTTGACCACATTTGGCTATGGTTTACTATGTTTGACTACAATTGACCATGTTTAACTATGGTTGATAAGTTGATCAATTTGAGTATGGTTGAATATAGTTCACCACAAGGTTAGCCATTGTTTCCTATGTTGACCATGGTTGACCATTTTTTACTTTGGTTGACTATGTTTGACCACATTTAATTATGGTTAATGACAATTGACTATGGTTGACCATATTTGATAATGTTTGACTATGGTTGACTAGGTTAGTCTTTGGTTTGCCATGGTTAACTAATTTTACCACATGTTAAAAGTGGTTGACTTTGGTTAAACACATTTTACTATGATTAACCATGTTAAACTATAGTAAACCACATTTGGCTATGGTTGAACATGTTTGACTATGATTAACTATGGTTGACTGTGGTTGACAATGGTTGTTCATGTTTGACTATGGTTGACTTTGGTGGACTATGTTTGACCATATTTAGACTATTGTAGGCAATGTTTGGCTATGGCTGACTATGGTTGTTCAACTTTGACTATGATTGACCATAATTAATCATGTTTACCATGGTTAACCACTGATCCAAGTTGTACAAGGAATGGAACGAAAGGTAGGAAAGGAACCAGAAATACAAAAAAATATAATAGAAAGCACAGTAAAATGGTGAAAACCTAACTTCTATTAACAAATGAAATAGAAAAATACTATAAAACACAAACTAGTTAAAATGGTGGTAGTTATCTCTAAATAGATAAAGATAGTGACTGCACACATTCACAAAATCTATTACAAGAGGCCCAAAGAACAAAATTTTAACATAAAGAAAGAACCCTAGAGGTAAAAAAACCTAACCCCAAAAGCTAAAACACCAAAAAAAATTTGGGTCTTGGATTTGTTAGTTGGTACATCAACTTTCTAGGAGTGCAACTTTTGCATACAATATCCATTTCGGGTGCATGATGCTCATTAAAAAGAATTATTCAATGAATACAAATTTCAGTAGGGCCACGGACAATCTTTGGCCCCCCAAACTGCTAAAAAACATCAATTAAGGCCTCAAAATGGCCTTGGTAGTTTGGGACCCAAAAATATTAGAAAAAAAACCAAGAAGATATAAAAACATTGAGACAATGGAAGAGGTGGGTGGCCACTAATATCCACCTAGATTAACCATGATTTTTTATGATTGACCATATTAAAATAGTTTTAACCATGTTTGACTAGAATTGAAAACATTTGACTATGGTTGACTATAGTTGACATGGTTGACCAAGTTTGATAATGGTTCATCATGTTTGGCTATGTTTGACCATGTTTGACTATGGTTGAACATGGTGAGTATGGTTATCTATGGTTCACTATGGTTTATCATGGTTGACTAGGGTTAGATATAGTCAGTTGTGGTTGACTATGATCAATTATGGTTACCTTATAATTGAATTCGGTTTACTATGATCGACATATGGTTGACCATGTTTGACTATAATTGACTATGGTAGACTATGGCTCACCATGATTAACCATGTTTTACTATGGCACATTCCTTTCGTTAAATGACTATGACCATGTTTGACTATGGTTGAACATGTTATATTATAGTTGACTATGTTTAACCATGGTATGTTCCTTATGTTTGACTATCATTAACCATGTTTAATCATGGTTGACTTACATTGAATTGTTATGCCCCTCAATGGTTGTGTCAAAAAGTGATGTCCATTAAGGGTTATGTCATCTTATGATATTCGTTGGGAGTTATGTTTCAATGATGTTTCTTAATGACTGATGTATAAGCATTATGTTCATCATAGTGTTACATAATTATATGTTTGTCACATGCAACATCAAGCTATGTTTGACACATTGCAATGTAGGGTTATGTTCATGACATTACAATGTTCATGAAGCCTCATATTGGATTACATCACATTATGATGTTCATAAAAAGTTATGTTGGATTACTACATTAAGGGTCATGCTAGATTGCAACATCCATCTAGGGTTATGTTGGCGAGTGATGTTTGTCAAGGGATTACAGTTGGATTTCATCACATTGTGACATCAAGGGTTATGTTATATTGTGACGTTGTTAAGGTATTGATCCATATTGGATCATTATATTGTTTTTCATCTATGTCAATGCTTTTAGAGTGGAAAAAAATGGAGGGATCATCTTGTAGTGTCATTTTACTGATGGGTCCCAATTTGGAGAATTGGATTATGAATCCTTTTAGATCCAGTTTAAGGAATTTAATGGATTTGTTTGGGGTCAAAACTCTCCCTCGCAAGTATAGGACTTTGTGATGCTATTCTACACTTAGAGGCCTTTCCAATGTTCCAAGAATCATGTCAATCAAAGTTTGTATGCAAAATTTTATGCCTCATGCAAGTTGACATATCGGGATTGACCACCATGATTTGAGAGGATGCTATATAAGCCCCCGTTACTCATAAAAATGGGGCTAGCCATGTATGGTCTATGAAGAAAACTCTAGAAGGGTAATATTCATAAATCTAGTTGAGAGTTGGATCCAAACCTAACCCCTAGTTGGCTGTTGGGTTATGTTAAAACTAGGCCACTAGGAGGAGAAGGAGTTCCATTATATTCGATTATATCGTGTTGTATAGTAGAGCAGATCATCTAGGAGAGCGAGTTAGAGAACATAACCGATGGGTTAGAGTGTTGTAGTAGCCTAATATACCACAAATTCAAGGAACTCCATCAAGAGTACCTTATTCGTCATACTTGCATTATTTCCAAACTAAATAAAAGAAAACATAGAAGCCTCACTTTATAGTTGGGTTTTTCTCCCATAACAATTTCCCAAACCATATCTTGTGTGATTATATTTCATTTTGTCTATTTTTTCATTTTATCTATTTCATGCATAAGTAGAAAATCAATAATTAACAAATCTAGACCCTAAAGAATTTAACCCTCATAGTGTAGATTTTAGTTTATGTTATCAAATTTATTGTGATGAATTGTCTAATGGAATATCCATCATAGTTTATAGAGTATGGATTATGGTTGCCTTTTATCATATTATTGCGATGTTGGTTAAGGGTTATATCACATTTCAATGTACATCAAGGGTTATGTTTGATTGAGATGTTCCACAATGTTTATGTCACTTCAGCATTTACTTTCATTTTGTTATGTTGAATTGTTTTATTCATCCATGGCTACATCACATTGTGACATTCATTAAGGGTTATTTCACTTTGTGACATTTCAGAAGGGCTATGTTTTAAAGCGATGTTTCGTAATGGTTGACTTCTAAGGGTTATGTTCATCACAATGAAACATCATGTTATGTTTGAGAAATTGCAAAATCATGTTAGGTTTGACACATTGTAAAAAAGGGTTATGTTCATACTGTAGTATACCTAGGGGGGATAATATGGGGTATAGAGGGAGGTACCCAAGGGAATAATGTAATAAGGGGATGAGCCATAGTAATAAATAAGGTGGTTAACCCATATCATGTAAGGGACCACAAGTAGTTAGCAACAATGTAATAAGCCCATGCTATTAGATAGATGGTATTGAGGGAACCATGGTAATGACCCATGGTATTGTATGTATGAGGCCTATATAGAGGCTAGAGACTCCCCATTGAGAGATGTCAAGGAATATGGTATGAACATGCATATGGCTTGTGGAGTGTTCTCCTTTCTTAAGGAGTGAATGTATGGTGTTGCCCTACCTTAAGGGTTGATATTAATAAAGTGAAGCATTTCTATCTATATTCAGATCTTGTTATTTCTTGGGTTTATTGTTATTATCATATATTTTCAGACAAGATCTATAACACATACATTATGAAATTTGTCAAGAGCTATGTTGGATTCCATCACATTACAACATCTATGAAGGGTTATGTTAGATTATGATGTCAAGGGCAATGCTAGATTGCAAATTTCTTAGGGATTGTGTTTTAGTGAGATGTTCCTAAATGGTTATGATGCATTATGATATTCATCTTGGCTAGCTTATATATTCATCACATTGTGACACTAGGTTATGTTTGGCACATCGCAACATTGGGATATGTTACTCACATTGTGACATCAAGAAAGGATAATCACATTACACCATCAAGTTATGTTTGACACATCACAATGTAGAGCTATATTCATCATATTGAGACATTGGGTTATGTTCCACACAAATGATGTAGGGTTATGTTCGTTACAATGTGACATCGAGAAATGTTTGTTACTTTTTAGCATCAAGTTATGTTCAACACATTATAAGTAGGGTTATGTTCACCGGATTACAACATAGTATTATATTGAATTGCATCACATTATGATATTTGTACCATAGCAATGTTTTTTTAGGGTTCTTTCAAATAGTGATATTTTTACCATAACAACATACCATACATAAAGTTAATTGATGTATAACATATTAATCCTCAATTAACTTTAGACATGAAATATTGTGACTAAATTTAATTGAAATGTAACCTATCATAAGTCAAATAAATTTATGATATATTGCACTTAAAATCACACCTCAATAACTTCAAATGTGATATGTTGCACCACACCAAACTTTTTCTCACCGCAACAAACTTTTTTCTCACTGCGAAAAAAACTTGTTTTCATGACATATCACACCTTAATCAGCTTTATCACCTACCAAATCTAAATTTGATTTAGATATAACACATCATACTTTAATCATGACATATGATGATTAAAGTGGCTTGAAGTGCAACCTATTACACCTCAATTAACTTTAGTTGTGACGTATTGTGACTAAAATTAATAAAAATATATCATATTACACCTCAATCAACTTTGTGGCATATCACACTTCAATCAATTTTACGACATATCACACCTAAAATTAATTAAAATGTATAATTCTAATATATTATAACTAAATCAATAAAGGTAAACCTATTACACCACAATCACCTTTATAACATATCACACTTTAATTAAATTTGCAACATATCACAACCTAAAATTAATTGAGGCGAGATATATTTCAATGTATTGACTTTCATTTCATATCACATAGCCTGAATCTTTTTCTCACTGCATCATATCAACTCATAACAAAAAGTAAAAAGCACTACGTGTTAATTATGAACCACTTAAAATTAAACTTAAAATTAAAATTATATATATATATAGATATATATATTTATATTTATATTAATATTATGAAATTTAAATTTATGAGATATTAATGAATGATAAGGTATTCTATTAAGATAATCATTATATGAAGACTATTGGTTCGAAATTTAGTAAGTATAAAAAATCTAACTATCCTAAAAATTAGTATGACTTAAACTAGATATAATTCTTAAATATTTTTAATTGATTTTAAAAATTTAAATATTATTAATTGCAATTTCTTAACCATAAAATAATTCTATAAATTATAAACAAACTAACCAAACAAAAAATAACACATATAAAACAAATCACTTAATTATAACATTAAAATAAGCATAATTTAATTTTAAAAAATAATTGAAATAATAATATTACAAAAATTAAATCAACTATATTAAATTGAAAATAATATGGAGACCATGATAACATCGAATTGATTAGATCTAAAGCAACAACCTAAGCGAAAGGTTGTCCCAAATAAATATGGAAATTTTGTTATATTAAAAATATAAAGAGACTCCATCTTTAAAAAAAAATACACCTCTTTCCTCTTTAAAAAACATTAAAGTGGGATAAATATGCCATGTGAGGATATTTAAATAAAAAAAATTAATTAATATAAAGTTATTTTAAATTTGATTTATAAAAATTTTAAAGCTTAAAGTTATTAATATATTATTTTTTAATATAAAAGAATTAAATAAATTGTATATTTTATATTATTTAATCAATTTAGATTTATTTTAATTTTGGAATGCGAGAAGGATTAAATTTCTTAAAATGTAAACACTTATTAAAGTGAAAAGAGATTTGATCTCTCTTAACACAGGGTAGATCTAGAGTTAAGATGGATCTATGCTGATTTAATTATTAGTCATAATTAATTATAATTATAAAAACAATTATTAATTTTATGTTTTTTATTTTATTTTATTATTTATATTTATATTTATTTTGACTGAGTCAAAATGTTAGACATTACTACATCTCTACCATACGAAAATCAAATGTTTACATATGAGTTAAGTTTACTTATGAACCTCAAATATAAAGATTTTTTCAATAAAAAAATGGATCAAGCTAGGGGAAATATTGGATAAAATATAATATTAGAGTATTATATTTTACCCAATATTTATTGCCACCCCCACCTAGTAAAAAGTGGCCATGGGTGGGGGAAATACTAATTTAAATGCAATATTATTACATCTTACTTAATATTTTTGGTCACCCCCAACTTAAATATTACATTTCACTCAAGTTTACTTATGAACCTCAAATATAAAGAATTTTTTCAATAAAAAATGGATCGGGCTAGGGGAAATCTTGGATAAAATATAATATTAGAGTATTATATTTTACCCAATATTTATTACCACCCCCACCTAGTAAAAAGAGGCCATAGGTGGGGAAATACTAATTTAATTGTAATATTATTACATGTTACCTAATATTTCCCGTCACCCCCATATTAAATATTACATTTCACTCAATATTTCCGGTCACCCCTACTAATTTTATAGTTGAGTTTGTTTACTTTTAAAATTCAAATATAAAGAAAAGTTACAATAAAAGGTGGACCAATTGAGGGGAAATACAGGGTAAAATTAATAATTACATTTTACCTAATATTTCCCTCAGCCCCTCCCCTCACCCCAGCTCACCTTCATAGTTAAGCTTATTCATTTCTAAAAGATCCATCACAACTCTATTTCTATAACACATTATTACACATAAATTAAGAGATATTATATTAAAGTGATTATCAAACAAGCCATTAGAATAAAGAAGCAACTATAAAGAAAAAACTATTGTTATGTACGCTCTTCTTAACCCTAGTCTTCTTTAAAAAAAAAAAAATTGAATCACCTAAGTTGGGAAATTTATGACAGGCCTCGTGCATCTACAACCATGATCCTCTCTTTTCTTGTCACACCCACACGGGCAAAGTGAGCGCTGACTCTAGATCCTAGCCATGTAGTAGCTGCATCAAATAATGTACAAACTACTTGCATTCTCATGGACAATATATGGATACATGTACACACTAGTATACATTCACTCTCATAAATTGTATACTATTCTCTTCCCATAATCCAACATGTAGTAGCTGCATCAAATAATGTACAAACTACTTGCATTCGCATGGACAATATAGGGATACATGTACACACTAGCATAAATTCACTCTCATAAATTATATCCTATTCTCTTCCCATATTCCAGGTCTTGCCAGTGAATCAACTCTATAAAATTAGAGGGTAGATTTTATTAAAAATATTTGAATCACCTTGAACAAAATCAAATTTTGAAGTCCAACAAGGATAACATTGAAGCATGAAGATCTCAAGCTTCTATGCATATATACACATTATGTATTCATCCATTCAATGAAAGAGAAAAACATACAAAAAGAGATATGATCACCAAACATATCCATATAAATTCTCAACGTGAAGATATCCATAAAAATGTATATATATTCCCAATGTGAACATATCCATAACAATGTTTTACCTTTAAAGGCTACTTGGATTTAACATCATTATTTTCTATAGCTAAAAGTAAGATGGATCTAGGCTAGTTTAATTTCCCCCTTAAATAGGTTATATTCCACATAAATACCATGGGTTTTTATTTAGATTTTATAGGGTTATTTTAATTTTACTTTCATCTAGTTAAAATGTTTACATTAAGTTACACATCTCTACCATATTTTAATTTTATTTTCACTGAATCAAAATGTTTACATTACATTACATTATGTTAGGTTACACATAAAAATGTTTTACCTTTACATGCTACTTGGATTTAACTTCATTATTTTCTATAGCTAAAAGTAAGATGGATCCAAGCTAGTTTAATTTCCCCTTAAATAGGTTATATTCCACATAGATACCACGGGTTTTTTTTTATTATTATTATTTAATTTTTTTAATCTTATTTTTATTTTATTTTCATCTAGTTAAAATGTTTACATTAAGTTACACATCTCTACCATATTTTAATTTTATTTTGACCAAATCAAAATGTTTACCTTACATTACATTATGTTAGGTTACACATCTCTATAATAATAGGCTGGAGAGCACCTCCCAATAAAAAATGAGTAATTTTATTAAAAACTAAAAACTATTATATTATATTTTAAAATAAAAATATTGTATTCAAAATCTACAGTCCAGAAACCGCCAACTCTAAATTAACTATTTTACTTTAATTATTAATTATTTTTTTGTAATTTGTAATTTTGTTTCTATGTTTATGTGAGTCAAAATATTAAATAATATATGACAAGGTATAACATTACAACATTTCTACCATATTGATTTGCCAATTTTTAAATAAAATAATAATATTGTATAATTTAAATCCAAATTTAAAATAATATATTATATAATATAAAATATATAAATGAAAAAACATATTTTCTTTGAATGATATCAATTTAACCACTCTAAAAATGAATGTACATCAAATTAACAATATCTGAACCATAGTGTATGTCTATATATATATTTAATTTAATGAGGGAGATGAACGAAGTGAATTTGTGTAAGAAAAAGTCCATAAAGTCGAAAAACATTCGACAGAAAAACTATAATATAATTTGAGAGAAGAATAAAATATAAGATTAGATAAAACATTTAAAATTATTGCTTAAACAACATTTTTACCATTAAAAAAATTAAATGAATATATTTCGAAAAAACTTCAATTTTTTAATGAAATGAAATGAAAAAAGAAATGATATTTTAAGGTTCATGAAACTAAAAATAGTCTATGAGACTATTAGTTTCCTGTTTTTTGCTTTTTTCAATTCAATCATTTTCTGATTCAAATTGATGATGAGCTGACCCAACCTTCCAGCAATCCTCTTGCTAAAAAGACAATGCAAAGAAACTGATGCTAACATGTTCTTATAACTTTCTTTGATGTCTTTGAATGCATCACATTCCAAAATGAAATGTTTTCCCGATTCCATAGCCCCAGATGTGCAAAATGTACACACTTGTTCTTCCCAAGCTTCTTTAGGCCTTTTCCACCATCTTGTTTCACACCAAAGTTGACGTGAGTTGGTCCTTAATTAAGCAATAAGAACCTTTGCCCTCGACGAAATTCTAGCTCCAATGAACTCTTTTTGTTGTATATCACACGTAGGGTTGAATTCCTCAATGTAATATTTCTTCTTTCTACCCAACTCTTTTCCCCATACCTTTTTACAAAACTTCTCCATAACAAAATCCTTTAGCTCCTTGCTATTTGCGGGACAGGCATTGAGGTAGATATTCCATTTTTGCATCCATGTGTATTTTTGTTTCATCCATGTTTTCTTTCTTTCACTCATGCCTTCATTGAAGATAATATTAGGCCATCTACCTACTCTCATTTGCTCAATTCTGTTTAGATATCTTATGAGCTGCACCATAGCAATTGCTCCAATAGGAGTTGCTCCTGTTTCACTCAACATTATCTCATAAGGTATTGAACTTTTTATTTTGAACTTACTCATGATCAAGCATTTTTGGATTTTCTCAATTTGTTCCCATTTTGAGACGGGAGTGCTTCTAGCCCACAATTCAACCCATATAGCATCACTGGACAAACTAGGAGTCAAAAAATCACTTTAATCATTTTCCAATCCCATAACTCTGCCTCTCTACATCTGTTTTGAAGAGCATATAATGCTTTCCACCCTCCTAAAATTCTCTTCTTTCTGCAGTCCTCCCAATTGAGTTTATTGTTGAGTTTGTTTGAGTTCCTTCATCTGGATTGAACCACAATCTCAGCTACACAATTGATATGGCATTAGTAAGGTAAGTTATTTCATGGTCACCATACATGGAAAGTATATTTCTTGATTAGAAATCTACAACTTTTCTCAGAAATATGAGTTAATTTTTAAGGGAAAACTACAACATTTCTCATAAATGAATTTCATATTTGGACCTAAAATGTGTGCCCTCGCCCCTGATGAAGTTGTTAATGTGGAGGATGTGGAAGCCTAGGTGAGAGTGCTCGCCACCCCCATCGGAGGTGATGGGAATTTATGTTTCTGGTGACGTGGCATTTTAGTGCATGCAAGGTTTACAAATGGGTTTGATTATTAATTGGGATAGCATGGTAGTTTCGGGTTGTATTGTTGAGGGGTTGTATGGAGGTGAGGGTAAACCCTCGATTTCCTGCTATATGCATTATTTCTTGCCTAGCCTAGAGATCCACCTAGCATTGAGGTTAAAGTGCAGAATTGTAGTGATAAAAAGGTAGAGCCGAAGGTTTGCGAAGGTGGTGGAAGATTTGACTTTTTTCTCTGGGAGAATAGCTCCATGTTTTGCAAAGGACAACTTGTAAGGCTGGTGTTGTGGTGTCTACCGTCACAACATATCAGGTTGAATTCTTTCACTACTTTGTTTTTTTGGCCTGTCTGCTTTTAAATTGTGTAGATTTTAGTACTTGGGTCTTAGAATTTTCGTCTTTGGGTCTGAAAGACTGGTGGCAAGTTGCACTACAGGCAAGGGTCTCTTATTTTTTTCATGTAGTCTTGGGTCTTGAGTTCCTGGTCAACGTCAGGTCTTGGGGTCTTTGCCTTTAGGTTTCTCAGGTTGGTCGTGGTTTTGTTGCAAGTCCAAGGTGTCTTAATTTTGTGTGTGTTTTTGGGCTCAAAGCTTTCAATGTTTTTCCAATTATGGACAAGGGTCGATCATTTGGTTGGTGAAATCTGGAGGCTGGTAAGCCAAGTCTGCAATATTTTTGGAAGAATTCAGGGTCTTGTGTTAAGGGGGCGTGCTCATCATTTTAACTTATGAGGCTTGTGGGTATATGCGAGCCTTTCTCTGTGTTTAATGGTAGCTGTCCCAGCCTTTTCTTGATGGGGTCTATGTCGATTTAGGCGTCTATGTGTTAAGTTATTGGGTGGCATCCTAGTTCTGTCACCAGTGGGTCTGGTACTTTCTCTTATTTATTTGTAGGGAGGGGAATTCATAGCAGCTGCCTGAGGCGTGCCCTTGGGGTGTTAGCCACGCTGCTAAGGTAGAGAATGAGATGTGGACGAGGGGGGCATGGTAGTGCTCCTTAGGGTCAGTGAGGAACTAGATTCTTTGTCTATGACTTGTTTTCTACCTATTTTAATGATGTTCCATGAGAGAATAAGAAAGAATTTCGAAAGCTAGAGACTCAAACAAAGATTGAATGTCAATCTCATTCAGATTTAGAGATTAGGGAGGATATGTCAACATGGGTTCTTGACACTGGTCATACCAGCAGTAGGAAGAAACAATACTTAAACTCGGTGGTTTTGCATTGGCATATGAAGACCCTCTTGGGTTTGAGGTTGAAGGACAAGAAAGTTGAAAGATATAATGTCTTTTTTTCCCTGGAAGAGATTAAGAGGATGCTCAAGAATCAAATATTTTCTCTAGACAAGTTTGATTCTCGTCTGTCACATATAAAAAGCCATATCACCTATGATTCAGATAGTGGAGACTTGATGGATCCCCGATTTCTAGTGCAAGGGTCCTGCTACAATCTCCCCCTCAAATAATGACCAATAAGCGTGAAATATGGTTTTTCAGTGGCTAAATTATTTGTTTGTGTTTCCAGGCATGATGATATGATCTATGGTGTTTTTCTTCTAGCTCATCAAGGCTTGTTTTTTACTTGTGACAATGACTATTGTTGTCTTTTCGTCGTCAACCCTGGCATAGGTCTGTGAGTTCATTTATTGTGGGATATTTTTTTGGTTTATCGTTGTGACTTCCCTGGCGTGTTCATGGTGTGCTGGAAGGCGTCTCTTGAAAAGGAGGCCAAAGGCCTATATTTTTGCTTCTAGCCGTTTCAATTTTTTGTAACTGTATGGCATCGACTCTGCTATCATATGAGCAATATGTATGTCTTGTTTGGCTGGGTATGGTTTGGTATAGGACGAACATCTTGCTATTGGCTTGGGCACATATATAGCTTAGTTGAGTTTCTTCTTTATTGGTTTCTCATGTTGGTGTTAGAGTCTGGTCCTTAGACTATAGATGGTGGAGAAGAAAAAATGAATTTCTTGGGAATTTTCTAGAAAATCAATGTAACCATGTTTCGTTGATTAATACCATACTTCAATTTATAAAAAAAACTGTGTTTTCGGAACCATTTTTGGAGTGTGAAGATCAAGCGAGATAATTTTTATCTGATTTTCACAAATCCGAGCTAGGAAATACATATTTTTTCCCATTCTCATGAGACTCAAGCTATACACACACACACGTTGCACTCCACAAGGCTGAACTTCAAATTTCAGGCAACTACAACTTGCAACAACTTTTGACTTGGCTTTACTTAAAAGGAGTCGAATAGCCATTGTTGTACGTTGAAACTACAACAGTGGAGTGTGTTGCATCCCACTTTAATCTCAATAATAAATATTTGCGACCTTCGGCCCATTCCTCATTGTCATGGTCACTTTTTGTTAAGGACTGATATGTTGGAATGAATAAATCTATTCTCCATGGTTACAAACCAACACACCAAAGTGGTATGTGATATATTATTTGCGACCTTCAACTCATTCCTCATTTTAATGGCCACTTTTCGTTAAAGACTGATATGTTGGAATAAATATATCTAATCTCCATGGTTATAAATCAACACACACACACACACACACACACACACACACTATATATATATATATATATATATATATATATATATATATATATATATATATATATATATATATATATATATATATATATATATATATATATATATATATATATATATTCTCCATGGTTACACATCAACACACCAGAGCCGTCTTATATATATATAACACATCATAATTGTATCCTCTCGCTGCACAGTGGAAAAATCCTATTACATCAAGCTTAAACAATTTTTATTATAAAACCTTATATATACAATGGAAAAAATATAACTATCAAGCATCCATCTCTATCTTTGAAT
The DNA here is from genome assembly GCA_031772625.1 of Pinus tabuliformis. Taxonomy (NCBI): domain Eukaryota; kingdom Viridiplantae; phylum Streptophyta; class Pinopsida; order Pinales; family Pinaceae; genus Pinus; species Pinus tabuliformis. Next base: position 507,937,024 of record CM062818.1, on the reverse strand, counting down.
GAACATTCTTGCAAGGACGGTGTTGGTAATTATTATTTCTTATGAAATCAAAATCAAATTGTGCATATCATGAATTTAATAGTTAAAGAGTATGTGATTTTTAAAATATGACAAGTTCAAATCTAAAGGGGTTAGGGTATGCACACTTCCATAGAATTTACTAGTCAAAACCTGTCATGCTCCTACACCTGCGGTAGTCTTTCAACCGCTTATAGTGAGGTGCGGCACTACCAATCGTTTTATTTTCACCAATACTTACGATTGTATACTACGCCTAACATTCCACTTATCCTACTTAGTTTGTGTTTCACAACCAAGTATTATTAATGTGTTCCTTTATACAAGTGAAAGCCCATAACATTGACATAACCAACATTATACAAGAGAAATGCACAATAGTATAAAGGGAGGGGAAACTCCCTGCAATATGAGTCTGCCTGAATCAATATATTATACAATCTTCACTTTTACAAATTACAAGTTAAATCTTGGGAAACCCCAAATTTACACTTAGCCAATTTTCAACTTCGGCAAACTCGGTTGCCCAGCTCGTCGGCACCTCCACATGATCGCCACACGACTCACCAACCCTTCATTCACCTCGTCACACGATCATGTTGTTTGCCCAACTTGTGCGCGCCTCCAAGTCGCCACACACGGGCGTCTCTGCACGAGTCACACCTCCGTTCACAATCTCAACACTTCACCAAAAGTCACACCGTGCACACTTGCACGACGGTCGGGCGCTCACCTGAGTCACCCAAGAACCCGTGCCAAGTCGTCGCACAAACCGGGTGCCCACGCCTTTGCTTCACCGTCGGGCGCTCCTTCGCACAACCCGGGCGCCACACCCATGCACGCCCCTCTCCAACCGGCGGGCGACCTCTACCCGCGCCCTTCACCCAAAACCAAGATGTGCGTTTACCTCCGTGCGGCCTTGCCCAAGAATGGGCACATCACCAAAACTGCGCCTTCCTTCTTTGCTGCGTCCGCACCTTTGATCTGCGCACTCTTCACATGAGCGAAGTCGTTGTGTGTTGAGCGGTGTCAAATGAGCTCTGCACCTTGTTAGTTTATACGAGTGGTAGGGCGAGGTCTTGGCTGCCCAGCCGACCTGCCCATGCCCTCAACTTCATCGCAAAAGCCTTCAAACATGTGTCGGCCTTGCTACTTTGTAGGTCGGCCCGTGGGTTGAGCGTTCATGCTCCCCACGCATCTATAAAACCATCGCTCCTCCTCTTATGCACCCGCATTATAACATAACGCCATCGCATCGCAAGTTCGAGCTCGCACTTCATCGTTTCAAGCTGTTCGTTTATGCCTCCAACCGATCTCCTTTGTTTGGTCGCAGTCACACTTCATGCTGGAGTGCGCGTAAGGACTGTAGGTCCTTACATCCTCCTCCACCTGAAGTCGTTGTCGTTCTCGACAACATACCATCCTGGTAGTCATCCACCAAGATCATCAATATCTGTCTCCTCCATGATGTCAACTCCTCCACATACTGCAAACATCCCTACAACATATGTAGAACTACCATATCCATCATGTCTCGTCTCGGCAAACATCTGTCACCAAGATCACTATACCAAGGCATACACCCCATCGGTATGTCATACATCGGAAATCATCTCAACCCATGATCATCAACCACCCTGTCACAATCTCCACATGCTGCTCCCACCGTGGAAGGTTGGTCCCTCCATCTCAAGCCCACTGCAGCATATCGTGTCGACCTCATCATGTATTATCCTCATGTGAACTGTTGCCATGATACTCCAACAAATGCTAACACATCTCTGCACATGCCGGCCCCCATGTCTAAACTAGTTGGGTAGCTAATCCAACTGTCACGCCCAAACCATGAGAATGCACATCCTCATGCCACCATCAGTTGTTTCTTTGAACATCCCGTCACATCCTCAACTCGATCAAGAATCCATCTCCATATAAGTAAGCCATGCTCAGGTCCATGAAGTAGTCCTCATCTCATCTGCAACATGTTGTCCATCATGTCTGGTACTAATGTGCTGCATGAAATCAGCCACATCTACCCCAACATCATCATCCATATGTATGCCTCCTCAATATGAAGAGACCATCTCATCAAACTCCGAATCTCGATGTGCCACATCCAGGTCCATGAAGCAACCTCCTTCATATCTGCAATGTGCCATCCCTCAAGTCTACCATAGAAACAAGTATACACCTGTCTCATCTATCCATGTGCTACCCATGATCATAGATCAATCAGCTCCCATGTGTCAAGGTGGTCAAGTCTCGGCTCAACCCATGCCCAAGTGTTGCCACCGAGGCATCATCATCGTCGTAACTCCATCACTCCAAAGTGTCTCATATCGATCCTCCACATCAAGTCACTCTTCCAAGCCACACCCATACATGTACTTGAAAGTATGCACCCCATTCTGCATCAAAGTCTCTAACCTCAGCTCCTCAATGCATCAGATCCTCCAAGTCCACCATATATGAAGTCCCTAAAAGTCACAACCTCATGTCATCATGAGCTCCATGAGTCATCTCCAACCAACATCTAGCGAGCATACAAGTCTCGGCCCAAAGGTCTGTGCTCACAATTCCATCCAAGTCCATGGCCTTGTTGTACAAGAGTGCGCAACCTCTCCATCGGCTCATAAAACATCTCCATGTCACACCAACAAATCTTCCTGCACAACATTCCTGCCTTGGCACTCCTCATTGGATGCCCATAAGTGACACCTCTACAAGTGCTCATGCATAATGTCCCTGCATAAGACTGCCATGCTCCATGTCTCCAACCTGATGTCCATGACTAAGTTTCCCATGTAGTCCAACTAAGTAGACTCATCACAACAATCGGTCATCCCCATCCAAGTCTGCAATCTTCGGTCGAGTGAACTCGGTCACCCAACCATATCATCATCATATCATGAGTCTCTTCCATCATAGCTTCCCCACTAAAGGTTCCACCAAGACTTGCTCTTGGTCTCAGCCATGAGAAGTCCACCCAAGCATCATCATAACCAATTGTGTGCCCTTCAATATGTCCATGAGTCATGTTGGGCATTTAGCCAATTCTCCATGTGGCTAAAGCATGACCCAATCCTCCGCAACGATCATCATGTTCCTCCCTTGTCACGGGCCTCTGTACCTTCTATCACAAGGTCACAAACAACCCCAACAAGTCCTACAATAGTCAACAATCCTTGCTTCTCCATACAAGGTCTCATCATATTCATCCATGCTAAGATCCTCCCTAGCATTGGAAAACTGACTTTGCCCTTCCCTGCATACGGTCCATCTACCAAATGCTCAATCTCAAGTTCATCCTCCGTCTCTATCACGTCTGTAACATCCTTGGTCATCACGGCTTCCTCTTCCTTGTCAGCACAATTTGCAACTTCATCTTGCTCCATTGTCCAACCAAGTTGAAGAAGTTCGTCTTCAACATTCTTTTCCAAGACTTCAAGTTCCTTTTGAATCCGGGGATTCTCTTCTTTCATCCGCTTCAACCTGTATAAGGTAAGCAAGAGCTTCCCTTCGCATTCTTCCAAACCTGCCATGCCTTGTCATTCAGCTTGGTCCAAGCATGAAGCTTCTCCTCTGCTAAACCTGTTTCACCATTCACCTGAATCACCCTGATATTCCACCTGTTACCTGCAAAACTTGAACTCCCTTTCAAGTCTTCGGTCTTCGTAGAATCAGCTCCTTGATTCAGTTCACCAGCTCTGATACCACCTGTCACGCCCCTACACCTGCAGTAGTCTTTCAACCGCTTATAGCAAGGTGCGGCACTACCAATCGTTTTCTTTTCACCAATACTTACGATTGTAGACTACGCCTAACATTCCACTTATCCTACTTAGTTTGTGTTTCGCAACCAAGTATTATTAATGTGTTCCTTTATATAAGTGAAAGCCCATAACTTTCACATAATCAACATTATAGAAGAGAAATGCACAACAATATAAAGGGAGGGGCAACTCCTTGCAATATGAGTCTGCCCGAATCAATATATTATAAAATCTTCACTTTTACAAAGCACAAGTTAAATCTTGGGAAACCCCAAATTTACACTTAGCCAATTTTCAACTTCGACAAACTCGGTTGCCCAGCTCGTCGACACCTCTGCATGGTCACCGCACGACTCACCAACCCTTCGTTCACCTCGTCGCACGATTGTGTTGTTTTCCCAACTTGGGCGCACCTCCAAGTCGCCACACATGGGTGCCTCTGCACGAGTCACACCTCCGTTCACAATCTCAACACTTCACCAAAAGTCACACCATGCACACTTGCACGACGGGTGGGCACTCACCCGAGTCACCCAAGAACCCGTGCCAAGTCGTTGCACAAACCGGGCACCCACGCTTTTGTTTCACCGTTGGGCGCTCCTTCGCACAACCCGGGCGCCACACCAGTGCATGCCCCTCTCCAACCGGCGGGCGACCTCTACCTGTGCCCTTCAACCAAAACCAAGATGTGCGTTTACCTTTGTGTGGCCTTGCCCAAGAATGGGCGCATCACCAAAACTGCGCCTTCTTTATTTGCTGTGTCCGCACCTTTGATCTGCGCACTCTTCACATGAGCGAAGTCATTGTGTGTTGAGCGGTGTCAAATGAGCTCTGCGCCTTGTTAGTTTATACGAGTGGTAGGGCGAGGTCTTGGCTGCCCAACTGACCTACCCACGCCCTCAACTTCATCGCAAAAGCCTTCAAACATGTGTTGGCCTTGCTACTTTGTAGGTCGGCCCGTGGGTTGAGCGTTCATGCTCCCCACACATCTATAAAACCGTCGCTCCTCCTCTTATGCACCCGCATTATAACATAACGCCATCGCATCGCAGGTCCGAGCTCGCACTTCATCGTTTCAAGCTGTTCGTTCGTGCCTCCAACCGCTCTCCTTTGTTCGGTCGCGGTCGCACTTCATGCTGGAGCACGCGTAAGGACTCCAGGTCCTCTCATACAACCAAGATGTCTAACTTAACCAAATCACAAATTTAAAATTAAATTACTACTAACCTCAAAAATTAACTTAAAAATCATTTTTACCAATTTGGAAGCCTCTATTTCTTTTCAAATAATTTGATATCATTTTTGTTGACAATATTATGGAGTGAATTGTGGTCATAGTCAAAACTTCTCATTTACCAATTTGATTTCTTACTTAACCAAACTATGATCTTAAAATACAATTATTATTATTAACCAAAAAATTCATCTAAAAATCATTTTCACCTTTTTAAAAACTACTATTTCTATTCAAATAAATTAATACTCTTTTTGTTAATAATTTTCTAAAATAAACTATCTCCTTTAATTAAAACATTCAACATTTCCATAAACATTTTACCATCATCAAAAATAAATAAATTTTATTATAATTTTTTTAATTCTAAATAATTTAATACTAATTAACTTTATTATATTGAAAACAAAACCTTTCAAATTAACCAGCCGATACATCTTACTACTATTGGTAAAATACACTTAATACTTTCATGTAAACCAACTTTTACCCATGCTCGCTTTCATTCCACTATTTTGAATGCTATGATTAAAATGCACAATAAAACCCCCAAAAATAATAATAATTCAGATCGTCACATATGCATACCATAAAATATAATTAATAACTGTTACCATTGCATTCACTTCCTTCCCCATGCCTCAAAGCTGGAGATAATGGGTAAATGCCCAATGAGATCATGGGACTGTTTATGCCATTGTGACTAATGTGAGTGAAGGCTGTTTATTAAAAATGATTTTATTTTTATTTGATAGGACTTAATAAATGGAAATTTACACAGTTTGTATTTTATATTTATTTAGTAAAATTAAAACTTACATATATTCTGTAGAGGAAAAAAAATTATTAATAAAAAAGTTAAAGGTTACCAAATTTACAATCATACACATTATATTCACTAAAATGAAATTAATATAATATATAAGAATACAAATTACACTCATTAACTATACTCTTTTTATTCATAGAAATGAACTTAATATATTAAATTATGCTATAATATGGATGAAACAAATATGTATTTAGTACAATAAATATGACATTTCTTATATTTATATTATATTTTAAGAAAGCTTTATAAATAAATAATAAATTTATTTATTTATATTAATATAAATTTGATTGTTGCATTCTTATAATTATTTTTAATTTAATGAAGGCTTTTTAAATATATATATTTTTTATAAAGATGGAAGGATAAAGAAGTAATTTAGTTTGTGTTTTTTTTACACAAATGTTTGACTAGATAGAAATTTTATCTTACCAGTAAGCATGAATTTTGCATTCCACTAATATGTGAAGAAATTAAATGTCATTTAATATTTATTTATGTATTCATCATTTTAAGTATTTATATTAATTTCGCATTTACCACTTAAAATAATTACAAAAATCGTTTTTTTGTGTGTGTTAATTTAACAATTTAGGAACAAATTTTTCCTATTGGACAATCTTCCTCATCCAGAGAACCCTCAAATTTCCCTTGGAAGAATTTAATTTGGTCAAGGAAAAATATATTTTTAATGAGAAAACCTACATGTGCACAAAAGTATAGGTCGACTTAAAGACAAAATTGGGTCTTCAAAATCTCATATAAATATAGATCAAGTTGTTCCCATTTGGACACACATCACATCACACATTCTTCTTCTTCTTGAGGCCTGATACACCTGAAAATTGTATGCCTTCATCCGCATGTGCGAAGAGGAGAGATAGTCAATTAAAGGAGGTTGAAATCTGTCTTTAACCAACACTTTGACCAATGTTGACTTTTAGTGCTTGGGTCTTGATTGAATTGGTTTGACTTGATTTCTTCACACTATTTTGGAGGCAACATTTATTGGCACAATGACCGATGTTTTATAGGCACGTTGACTGCAGTTGACAACAGACCTTCTGTCTCCGTTGACCAGGTTTGACTGAGATTTTTGGAGCTGTTTTGACTGAAGTTTGACCAGCATTGGAGGCCGAGTTTATTGATTATTGGCCAAGATCTTGGAGAGAAGTTTTATCGTTGACTATTGGACTAGTTAGGCACATTTGACTGTTGTTGACTTTGACAAATTTTCATACTTTGACTTTGACCAGATTTGAATTGGGACATATTTGGCTATTGGCTCATCATTTGATACTAGTTGGTTGATTTTGTTGGATAGTCAAATATTTGAATTTGACTCTTGGTTGTTGAGTTTGGAACATTGTACTTTTTGTTGAACATTTTATGACAATCTAATAAGAAGAAGAATTTGAAAGGGTTTTCCCCCTTTTGGGGTTTTTCCCTAGTCTTTGACCAAATCCTTGTGTCTCTTATTGTTGTTGATTGTCTCTTACTATTCATTGTATTTACTTTTCTATCTACAATTGCTATTGATCATTGTAAGATTAAATTATTTTGGAAAAATTGCTAATTGAAGTTAAGAATTAGGTTAAAGTAATTATTACAACACAAAACAATGGAACTTTAACGTGGTATCAATGTTAAGGTGAAGACAAGCCCAAGGAATCAAGAAACAAGAGCAATCATCTTTGAAAGAAGCTGAAGGAGCCTATTTGACTTGGTCAAGATGTCTACCTCTTTCTTCAAGGATAATGAGAAGCTAGGTGATTCATCAAACTTTACTGCTTGGAAGATCAGGTTGGAAGTTATACTGGATGACAATAATTTTTTGGAATTTGTGGAAGGATAAGTAGTTGAGCCTCCAAAGAATGCTTATGTTGCTATTGAGGCTAAATACAAGAAAGAAGAGCTCAAAGCCAAGAAAATTCTCATTGATTCTTTGCAAGATTATTTACTTATTTATGTTGGAATTTTGAAGAATCTAAGGATATCTATGATAAACCAGTTGGGATGTATGAGGTCAAAAACTTGAATCATATCCTCTCCTTGAAAAATCAACTCAAGGACATGAGTATGAATAAAGGGGAATCTGTGCAATCTTATGTCATGAGGGTATCTTGTTTAAGAGATCAATTACAAACTACATGAGTTCCTATATATGATGGAGAGTTGGTGATGATTACTCTTCAAGGTATTCCTCCTATTTGTGAAACCTTCATTACTACTATAAAAAAACAACAATAGACTTCTGAAATTTGATGAACTTGTTGGTCAATGCACTCAAGAGAAAACCAGGATGATTGCCTGAGGAAGGATTCAAAAGCAATAAGAAGGAGACCCCCCTGCATTTGTTATACAAGATAAGAAGAATAAAGGTAGAGGGAGACCATCCAATCCAAAAAATTCTTCTCCCAAATCCAAGGACTCCCAGAGAAGGTTTAGAAAAGACAAAGCTCAAGTTGAATGCTTTAATTGCCACAACTATGGACAATATGCCCAAGACTGTCTAAGAAAGAGAGATGTGCCAAGATCCAACAAAGGCTACAACAAAAATAGGTACACTGATAGGAGATGAAGTGATGATATAAGAAGAGGTTATAATAGAAGAAGGAAAGATGATATAAGGAAAAGAGATGCCCTTGATGATCGAGGAGGAAGTTATCGTACTCAAAAGAAAGCAAGAAATTCCAAGTATGAAAATAATGCAACTGCTAGCCAATCTGAATATATTCTTATTTCTGCTCTTTCTAGTCCTTGCCCTTCAGATTCATATGATAGTTTGTTAGTAGATAGTAGGGATTCTAGATGCTTCTCCGGATACAAGGAAGTCCTCTCAAATCTGGTTGAGAGGGAGACAAGTTTGAACATTCTTCTTCGGGACAACACTACATATCTAGTCAAGGGCTTTGGTTCTATCAAATTTGATTTGGACACTGGGGAATCTGTTCTTCTTCATTAAGTAATGTATGTTCTAGGACTAAAGAAGAAATTGCTATCCATATATGCCTTGGAAGACAAATGGACGAGAGTAGCCTTCATAAGAGGAAAAGTCCTCACATGGACGATGGAATCTTGTATGAGAGATGCTTTCACCTTGGGATATAGAGTTGAAGGACTCTATAGAGTCAATGGGAGACCTCTGCTAACAATGGTCCATGACACCAATAATCAAAGTGAGCTATGGCACCAAAGGTTGGCACATCTACTTTATGAAGCCCTACCAAAATTGAAGAAGTTAGTCTTTGGGACGCTTGATGTACAAGCTAGAGATGGAGTATGTTCGAGATGTGATGGTGGGAAGAAGACAAGTGGAACATTCCCATCCAACAAGAATAAGACCTATGGAATTATTCAACTCATTCATTTTGACCTTTTTGGATCCATGCCAGTGCACTCTCTTAGTGGCCATCTCTATTATATCATATTCATTGATGACTTCTCTAGGAAAACATGGATTTACTATTTCAAGCATGATGATGAGGCTTTTGATATGTTCAAAGAATTCAAGGCGCTAATAAAGAATCAAATAGGGAAGAAAATTAAGGTCTTCAGGTTCGACAATGATGGAGAGTACATTTCAAATGAGTTCATTGTCTTCTGCAAGAAGGAAGGTATTAAGAAAGAAATAATTGTACCTTACAATCCCAAGAAAAATGGAGCAAAAGAACAAGTCCATTGTGGAATCTTCTCGAGCCATGCTACATGATCAAAAGTTACTAAAGTTCCTTTGGGGAGAAGCAACAAATACACCAGTCTCTGTACAAAATAGGGTTCCTCATCAAACTCTAGATAACAAGACTCCCGAAGAAATGTTCACAGGCATGAAGCCTAACATTAGTCATCTCAGGATATTTGGATTCCCTATATACTTTCATGTGTTGAAGGATAAGAGGAACAAGATGGAAGCCACCGAAAAGAAAGGTACATCTGTTGGATACTAAGAAAATTCTAAAGCATATATATATATATATATATATATATATATATATATATATATATATATATATATATATATATATATATATATATATATATATATATATATATATATATATATATATATATATATATATATATATATATATAGATATATATATATATATATATATAGATATATATATATATATATATATATATATATATATATATATATAGATATTCAAAGGAATATCGAGTTTATCAGGGATGTAACCTTCAATGAATATGTTTCCCTTGGAAAAGAAAGAGACCTTCCTCCACCTCCTCATTAGAGAAATTTTGAGGTCTAAAATGGGCCTCAAAACAAAAATGTATAACCAAATCAAATTTATAAGAACTATTAGGATTCAAGATGATGATGTCGATCATGGGGGATGATTCACCATTCTTGGAGTAAAAAAGTAAAAAGATTAAAAAAAAAACAAAAAAAAAAACTACTTTTTCCACTCATATTTTCAACCTATATCCCTACGGTTTTACTCAGGTTTTGATTAGGATCACTTGTTAGATGTGGAAATTTAATTCCTTTTCATCCAAGGAGTACCCATGTTGCATACTTTCAATGGACCTCGCTACATGAAAAATGATAAATACATTAAAAACGTGATTGCAATCACTTTTTTTCATGTATTTCTCATTTTTTGTATAATAGGGTCTATCAAAAGTATGCAACATGGTTACTCTTTGGATGAAGAATTAAATTCCGCATTCAATGAGTGTTCTCACTCAAAATTTGAGTAAAACCACAAGGATATAAGTTGAAAATATGAGTTGAAAAAGTAGTTTTTCTTTTTTTCCCTCTAAAATTTGATGATGTAATCTAATCTTATTTTATTATTTCCATTATTATTTTATAATATTCCTTAGAAGGCCCATTTTAGACCTCAAAATTTCTCTAGTGCCTCTTGAGAAGAAATATGGTGATATGGACCTACCAGAAGGTCCTTCTGTGCTAGAATCTAAAAAACGATATTGTTGTTGATACCATGGAGCCTATGGATCCTTTGGACCCTCCTCCAAGTGCTCCCCTAGCTAGGAAGACACCATTTTGGCTTCGATATACATTACATGATGTTGAGAGGCATGTTCCTGCCAAAGGGACCTTTAGAGAAAGAATGAACCCTTATAGGTACCAAGGGTACATCATACCTATGAGTGACATCATTTAGGCTAAACCTCCCACATTTGAAGAAGTAGTGAAAGAACAAGTTTGGAAGGATGTTATGTCTGAAGAATATGAATTGATTATGAATAATGATGTATAGGATTTTGTTCTAAGACCTAAAGGAAAGTCCTTCATAACCTCGAAATGGTTGTACAAGATCAAACATGGAGCTGATGGAAGCATTGAAAAGTACAAGGCAAGGTTCATGGCTAGAGGATTCTCCCAGAAAGAGGGAGAATATTATGATGACATCTTTGCATCAATTTCCTGCTACACCACCATTATATTGATTATTTCCCTTGCTACTAGTCAAGGATGGACCCTTCACTAGATGGATGTAAAGACGAAATTTCTTTATGGCATACTATAGGAAGAAGTATATGTTGAGCAACCTCAGGGATTTGAAGTAAAGGACAAGAAGACTCATGTTTATAGGTTGAAGAAGGCATTATATGGTTTGAAATAAGCCCCCATATCCTAGTATTCCCCCATTAACAATTACCTGGTGAAGCTTGGATTAACAAGAAGCAGTGTTAACCCCAACCTCTACTTCAAAGTGGTCTAAGGTAACTCGTTGAATTTCATTTTATATGTTGATTTTCTATTCTGGATAGGTATTCAGCCTCTTATTATTGAGTGTAACAGGGAGTTGGCCTTTGATTTCAAGATGAAGGATCTTGGTATGATGCATTACTTCTTGGGATTAGAGGTTTGGCAGAAACCCGTTGAAATTTTCCTTTCTCAAGGAAAATATGTCGTGAATATATTGGAGAGATTTGGAATGACATAGTGAAAATCCTTGGACATCTTGATGGAAATGAATTTAAAGAAGTTATGTGGAGATGTTGTTGGACCTGACTTGGCTAACCCTTCCGAGTATCGTCAATTGATTTGGGCATTGATGTTTCTTTTGAACACCTATCCGAACATATGTTTTTTAGTAAACACATTGAGTCAATTCATGATCGAGCCACTTCATGAAAATTGGGTTGCTACCAAGCATGTGCTAAGATATTTACATGGGACAATTAATATTGGTCTAAGATACAATTCCAGAGATGTGAGAATACATGGATACACTGATGTTGATTGGACTGGAAACATTATTGATAAGAAGAGCATATATGGGAGTTACTTTAGCTTGGGATTTACCATGATATCTTGGATGAGTAGGAAACATAAGTCCATAACATTGAGTATTATTGAGGCATAGTAAATTGCTACTAGCATGGCTAGCTATGAGGTAGTTTGGTTGATGAAGCTCTTTGGAGAGTTGTTTGAGAAGGTCCTAGATATGGCAATGATATATGGTGACAACAAGAGTGGGATCTAATTGGCAGATAATCTCGTGTTTCATGACAAGTCCAAACATATTGAGATCAGATATCATTACATACGTGACATGGTACAGAGAGGAGCCATGAGACTCCATCATATTTCAAATGATGAGAAGATTGTATACATACTCACCAAGGATTTGCCAAAAAATAATTTCTTGGTTGTCAGAGAGAAACTTGGACTAATGGATGTGACTCTCCTGGTTAAGGGTCCCAACCGATCGAGGACATTGAGCAATTCTCTTTCCCCTTGTCTGAGCTCCCAAGGTTAGGAATTGAGCCAAAGAGATCCTGGGGTTAAGAGAACTCGTGGAAAATAGTTTTGTCTGATCCTTACCTCATGGTAAGTGTGTATCAACCCTATTGTCATTTCAGGGTTGTGTCTAATCCTTACCTCACAGTAAGTGTGTATCTCCCCCTACAGAGTATACCTTAGTATGCATCCTACTCATAATTTAGGCTTGTTGGGATTGTTCCTCCCCATATGGCTAATGGTTTGAGAGGTGACTTAGGCGTGCATTATCCTTACCTTAAAGGTTAAGTGTGTATATCCTCCCAAGGTAGTGGATGCAGGTATTCTACCACATGACTCTTTACGGTCCTTATGGGAAGATCATTAGATAATAGGATAGTTGTGATCCTTACCTACCATGGTAAGTTGTGTCCTGCCTATTGTCCTTGGATATAGGGTGGTAGCTTAAGCTCCCCTCTGATGTCGAATCCTTCTTTTGTTATCTTTGAGAGTGTTCAATAGATGAGAAAAGATGAGCATAAATGAGTAGAGATGACAATTTACTTGACAATGATGAGATATTTGAGATGGGACATGTATTACAGTCGTAAATTTCTCCCTAGATGAGAGGGAGTGTTAATTTGGCAGCTCAGGGACAAATTCCCTCTATTGGATAATCTTCCTCATACATATAAGCCTCAAATTTCCCTCGGAAGAATTTAATTTGGTCAAGAAAAAATATATTTTTAATGAGAAAACCCACATGTGCACAAAATTATAGGTTAGAAAAAATTAGGTCTCCAAAATATCATATAAATACAAGTCAAGTTTCTCCCATTTGGACACACATCACATTACACATTGTTCTTCTTCTTGAGGTTCAATACATCTTAAGGTTGCAAGTCTTCATCCACATTTGCAAAGAGGAGAGAGAGTAAATTACAAGAGGTTGAAATCTATCTTTGACCCACACTTTGACCAGTGTTGAATTTTGGTGTTTACACCTTGTCTAACTTGGTTTCACTTGACTTTTTGGGATTGTTTTTGAGGCCACATTTATTGGCACAAGGACTGAGGTTTTCTGGGCATGTTGAATGTAGTTGATGATAGGTTTTGACCACATACCTTCTCTCTTCATCGACCAGGTTTGATCGGGAGTTTTGGAGTTGTTTTGATTGAGGTTTGACCAACATTGGAGGCCGAGTTTATTGACTGTTGACTGAGCTCTTGGAGGGAATTTTGACTATTGAATATTGGACTAGTTAGGGAACATTTAACTGTTGTTGACTTTGACAGATGTGTAGACTTTGACTTTGACTAGATTTGACTTGGGAAATATTTGACTATTGGCTCACCATTTGTTATTGGTTAGTTGATTTTGTTGGATAGTCAAAGATTTGACTTTGACTCTTGGTTGATGAATTTGGAACATTGTACTCTCGTTTGAAGATTTTATGGCAATCTAATAAGAAGAATAATTTGAAAGAGTTTTCCCCTAGTCTTCGACCAAATCTTTGTGTCTCTTATTGCTCTTGATTGTCTCTTACTGCTCATTGCATTTATTATTCTATCTACAATTGCTATTGATCATTGGAAGTTTACATTGTTTTGTAAAGATTGCTAATTGTGCTAAAGTAATTGTTACAACATAGAACACTGGAAATTTAAAATTTTGAAATTAAATTAATTTATATTATAAATTTGAATTTAAAATCTCATCATTGTTCTTAAACTTGAATTTCAAATCCATGGCATTTGTCCCCTTTTCAACGTATACAATTTTTTGGAGTTATAGTGTGCGAGGATTAGGGAATGGAATGCAGAATGCAAAGTGTCTATGGTTGAATTGGTTCACTAAGGTTTGATAAGATTATGTTTAGTAGTATATAAATTTTGTAAATATATTTTACTTTTAAATAATTTGAATTTAGAGGATATGAATTATTGTTTTAGTAAGTGGTTTTAATTTTAGTTTTATGAAAATTAAATTAGGTTTTAAAGTGAGACTACATTTTGAGATAAAGTGTGTGTTTTACATTCAATTTTAACTTCATCATAATAACTAAAGTTATATATTTTCTATAATGTAGTGTTGGAATTTATTGGAAATGATTTTAATATAAAGTTTAAAATTTCAACTCAAGCCTTAAGATTTCTTTGATCTAATTCATGTGTATTTTCTATCTTAGAGTATAACCTCAAATATACTTTATAAATTCTAAATATATATTTCAGTTCTATCTAAACCAAATCCAAAAAAAACTCAATAAAATAAGCACCAAACAAATGTACTTAAGGCGGACATTTTTCCATCCCTTGGGGCATTAGTCCCAAAGTATAACTTATCTCAAAATTAGTTGTTATAGTAGATTTATAACAACAATAAATGTAACTAATTAACTTATATATATATATATATATATATATATATATATATATATATATATATATATATATATATATATTTGTTAAATCATTTAACAAAATACACTTGTTATGTAAGATCAAGATGTATAACAAGCTATAGAGGCTAGTTAATCATCATGAGAACATAAATTGAAAAGTAGATTTGTAAGTACACAAATTTTGGATAAAAAATATATCTTCATGTGTGTGTGAGAGTGTGTGAAATTAAAAGTACATGCAATTATTATTTTTTTTCTAAAACTTGTACAAGATAGTCCTTAAAAATTATCACATGCTGGAACTTTTCAATACCCTACAAAATCTAACTAGGGAAACCTCAAGAATTTAGCATCACAACAATTTCCAAACCTTGGTCACCAATGCCTCTTAGCTAGGAATCACAACAAAATATAGTCACTCGACCAAAATTCCACAACTAGTAAGCATACTCACCAATTGATTCCTCTTTGACACCTACTCTTGCATCACATAAGTGTACAAGAGAAAACAAGATAGTCTCCTACTATCTTCTCCATAACAAGCACTCCAAGTAGTATTAAGGTTTGTAATGCCACAAAATCCTTGTTTGACTTGTAGAATGAACTTTTTTTGACACTAATTTTTTACTTATTTTGTCTACCATACATTTATAAGCCCACCATATTCACTATCTTATACTCCATTACTATCGTTTTGATAGGAAATCATGCTCTAAACTATAAGGATTACACACTAGAAAATCCCAAGGTAAAGTGTCCATTGTTTTTATGTTTTGTAAAAACAATTTAAATGCTATAGCTATATAAACATGTCTATAGCCACATATAAGATTTTGTAGTCAATTGTTGATTCTGTAGCCGAGTCACGGGTCTAAATGAGTACGATCATAACATGACATGATCGCGAGTTGGAATACGTGGAAAATGACACCTTGAGATTTTCAACATGTCATATGCAAACTAACAATTTTCAGATCGACATAGGAGCGAAGTCAAAGGCACAATAAAAATGGTGGCAGGGTATGGCAGAGTATGAAGACCAGTACATAATTGTTGGTGCAGGCTGTGGACCAGGCCCTCAAGGATCAATATATTGTATGAACAAATTTATGCATCTAAACACAAATTTCTCATATGTGGATTGCAACTTTTACTCTTGTCATCGTAAAAACTAAAAGTTGATATTTTGGCAAAACCATTCTAGAGTGCCGCACTTAATGATTGTATGAGCATTTCCATAGTTTAGAGTCTTTTGACAGTTAAAAACTCATAGAATTTCTTCACTAACGTTATTGAGCCATGAGGGCCCATTGTGCAAGGGAAGCATTTCTCTTATTTTGCTAATTATTTTCATAGTTAAATGTGTGTAGTTCCGATTCTTTTCATCATTTGAATGTGTGTAGTTTCAATGCTTTTAATTATTGTTTGTGTGCAGGGTGTTAACCCATCAAAGGCTATTCATATGAACTTTCCAATTGAATAAAGGAATTTCTACTTTAATTAAAGAATTTTATACAGAAGGACTATTAAAAGAATGACTAAGTGATTATGTGATTTTTTCATGGAAAAAATTTACATGGTGATGGTTTAGAAGTGTTTAGAACCAGCGTTATGTTGATTCTTTTTAATTACAATTACTTTCCATAGTTAAATATTTGTTTACAATAGTCAACAATATTTAATTTGCAAGTAATTTTGAATGGATAAATTAGAAACTAAGTCATACATATATTGTGAATTACAGTTCACAAGTTTACCAACTTGGATTGATGAATTAAATGTAAAAAAGTTTTAGTTCAAAATAATTGACCAACAATATTGGTTCAATTTAACTTCATCATAATAACTGAAGGTATGGATTTTCTAATGTAGTGTTGAAATATATTGGAAATGAGTTTAACGCAAAGTTATAAAGTTCAACTCAAGCTTTAAGATTTCCTGAATCTAATTCATGTGGATTTTCAATCTTAGAGTAGAACCTCAAATATATATTATGAATTCTAGTAATTTATATTTAATTTCTATCCAATCAAATCCACAAAAAAAAAATCAAGAAATAAGCACCAAACAAAAGTACTTTAGGGGAATATTTTTCCATCCCTTGGGGCATTAATACTAACATATAACCTATTTGAAAAGTACTTTTTATAGTAGATTTATTACAACCATAAATTTAACTACTTAAATTCTATATATTCGTTAAATCATTTAACAAAATCCACTTATTGTTATTTAAGATAAAGATGTATAACAAGTTATAGAAACTAGTTAATCATAATGAGAACATAAATTGAAAAGTAGATTTTGAAATACACAAAGTTTGGATCACAAAGAGATTTTCATATATATGTGTGTGTGTGTGAAATTACAGATACATACCAACAAAATTTCTAAAACTTGTACAAGGTAGTCCTTCAAAATTATCACATGATGGAAATTTTCAGTACTCTTTAAACACTAGCTAGGACAACCTCAAGAAGTTAGCATCACAAAAATTTCCAAACCTTAGTTACTAACACCTATTAGCTAAGAATCACAACAAAATACAATCACTCCTCCAAAAATCCTCAACTAACAAGCATACTCACCAATTAAGTCCTCTCTGGCACCTACACTTGCATCATAGAAGTGTACAAGATAAAACAAGAAAGTATCGCATTATCTTCTCCACATCAAGCACTCTAGGGTGCACTAAGGTTTTTAATGCCACAAAATCCTAGTCATCTTTTGTCACAAAAACCACAAAGTAAGTGCCCCCTTTAATCCTCGAGGGTTCTCCCAAACCCGAGCTTCCCTTATCTTCACAGAGAAAACCTTAACCCAAATACCCTTCTTGCATCAAAATAAGAAATCTTGTGCACCAAACAAGAGTGCAAAAGACAATGAAGCAGAAGTACAAATGGAAGAGACAAGTTCACTCTATCTATCACATATCTAATAAAAGTATGTAATCAATATGATGGATGAAAACATGTATCCTCTCTTTTATATATGTATGATAAATGAGAGGAGGATAAAACTAATAAAGTATACAAGTTCCACAAACAAGAAACCTAACTAATCATTAAGTATGTCCCCATGTGAAGGGGTCAAAATCTAACTAACACATTTCAAGCTCAATGGTATGCATGTCTATTAAGCTAGGGTCCGAAGGTGAGTGCTCCACATGAAGGGTCTAATGCCCTTCCCTAAAGGTCTTCAATTCTCCCATGCTACCACCTAAGCCTTGTGCTCCTTTGGGTTCACCACACCTCCATGAAAAATTCTCAACTTAAGCATACCAATTTGAACAAAAGCCTCCATGTAAGCAACCAAGTGACCCCATGTTACTTAAGGCTCAATACCCTTCTCCTAAAAGACAAATGTACCTTTGATTATATTATCCCCGCAAGAAAGCAACCAAAAACTCCATGTGCACCCCATGACTAATGTCACCATTACAAATAGGTCTCCAACTTATTACAAAAATGCACTAGATAAGCATCAAATGAAGTTATAAAAACCCATGAATGACTTGTCTCTATGTGTATTTCCACTACAATACAATCAAGCATAGTCAACACACTATGCACTATGAATCACATGAAGTACCCCTAAACATGGTGTAAACACTTTGAGTAATAAAAAAAGTTAACACTACCTCTCTACAAGGAAAGTGTTTCCAATAACACTATTCTTCTCCCTCAACATTTCAAACTTTCACTTTGTTAAGGGATTTGTTATAATATTGGAAACCTACAAAAATTTAGGAATATAATCAAGGTCTAAAGAGCCCTTTTCTACGTTGTCACTTAGGAAATGATAGGGGATGTAAATATGCTTGGAGTGAGCATGTAACATAAGATTTTTAGGGAGTTTGATACAAATTTTGTTGTGATAATACACAATTGTCATTTCCAACTCCATATCTCTTAGCTCAACTAACATTTTTCAAAACCATAAATCTTCACAACTAGTTGAACGTGCTAGTATGTACACCACCTCCATTGATCTAGTTCAATCAATTCCTACTTCCTATCAACTGGGATATGTAGGATTTCTAAACATGTGTAAGAGTAATTGTTTTTATTGAGAGGCATTTACACCACAACTAAAAATTCCTAGAATCCCAATAGTGATATTTCCTACTCATTCGATGTTGGAGCCCTAGAGGAAAGTGGGACAACTTGAGGGACTGCTTCGCAAAGAAGGGGATCCCATTTTGTGGGTTGTACAAGTTGATGGAAAATATCATTATGGGTTGGGACTGTTGTAAGTGGAAAATTGATTGAGAACTTAGAAAATGGGTTGTGTGAAGAGAGGTAGAGATAGAGCTAACAATAGGTAGTTTTCTCTTGTAGACTCATAGCCTTAGTTTAGGAATGGCCTTTATTGTAGAGATATTTGGTGCATCAAGGAGATTATGGTTGTGTGAAACATCATTCTTCTAGAACTAGTTGGTGAATAATTCCTAGAAAGGTGCCTTTTTATGATTTACTTGTGATTATGTTGAATTAATATTTTTATGTTATTGATTTTATTAGTTTCATGTCTATTTAGATCTATTTTCATGTTTAATTCTACATTTTAGATGTATGTGGCCATGGTAACCGAATGTTTAGTTATATTATATAAGATTTCATTATAGTGTACATATATGTTAATTAATTATTATTAAGGTAGTGAGAAAGGTATTATGATAGGGAATTAAGAGATAAGGTATTAGAACAACAACTTTGGAGTGAAAATTAGTGGCTTCAAGAATACCCCATCTCATTAACAAATTATATAGGGTAGTAGGTACGTTACACTTGATTCCATTATGAAGTATTCCCTTTCAAGTATCTAATACATGCTTCGTAGCCACCTAATGGGACGCCAAAGGAACAACCATAGATTGACTAAAATAATTCACTACATAGCAAATATTTAGCATAATAATTACAAGATACATCAATGATCTAGTCAAATACCTATGAATTGTAAGGTCAAACAAATCAACAACATCATCACAAAAAAAACTTCAAATTTGGAACTATGGATGTAGCCAAGGGTTTGCAATCCTAAATCTAGAATCTCTCTAAGATCTCCAAAGTGTACTTATATTTCCCAAGGAAGACTTCTCTTGGGCCCAACCATACCTCTAACCACAAAACATATTGCACTACACCAATATCCTTCATGTCAAATTCATTTGAAAATTTCTACTTGCACCACATAGTGAGATTTTCTGAACTACCTGTAATAATTGAGTGATCGACATATACAACCAAGTTAGCTAAAATTAATTTATCATGTAAGTAATAAATAATTGGATCATCACTAATCTTGGTAAACCCCAAGTTTAGAAGGAACTCATTAATCCTAAAGTGTCAAGCTCATGGTGCCTACTTTAAATTGCAAAGGGATTAATTCAACTTGAAAAGATGGATATGATGCCCATGCACCTTGAAACCTTAGGGTTAAATTTATGTAAACTTATTTTTTAATCACATAATTCAAGAATGATATTTTTACATCCATATGATATAAGCACCATCCAAAATATGTCAGTAATACAAGAATGTACTAATAGAAATATATTTGGCAATTGGATCAAATGTTTCACTGTAACTGATTCATTCTTTCAATGATAGCCCTCTTGCAATAAACTCTGCCTTGTATTTTTTCAATACTCCAATTAGTCACATGTTTGATCTTGTACAACCACCTTGAATAAACCATTTATTTTTGTAGAGGTACCAGTACAATTTCTTGAACATCAATTTGTAGAAGATAGTACAATTCTTAGTCATTGCATCCTCCAATTGATTTTTATAAGCCTTCTCAAAGATATAAGGCCCACCTAGTTATTTATTGTAATGTATAAGTTTATAGGATTAACACGAAAATTCTAAAGGCCGCCATATCTCATATCTCTAGGGAAAATACTTAGACTAAATAGACTAAATTCGTTGATAATGTTGTTGTCCTTAAAATACAACTCTATGCTTAAATATATTGTTGAGCCTCCAAAATTGCCTTCTTTTTGACAATTTATCCTTTACCTTTGACTCATTTTGTCACTTACTATCATATCTCTACACCTCTACCTTAAGTCAAAAGTCATCAGAGCTATATAAATGTAGAAATAAGATAAATGTTCATTATCATCTCAAGTATATATGTTTTTATTAATGAAATTGGTTCGATTAAACATAAGCTACTAAATATTGCATATTTTGCAGCTTCTCTAACATTCTGCAACTTATTCAAAGGTTCTATAGGACCTCATGTGTTATACATAAGCCAGAGTATATGGAAAGATGTCAAATGATTTCGATATCGTGGTCCACCTATCTCCTACAGGTGGAAGTTCATAGATTCAATACAACACTCAATTCAAACTCTCGGTTAAAGCAATAACTGGTACACCTATAGAATAAGAATATCAAGCAAGTGAGATTCATATCTAGCAAGCGATATTATGAATGATATTTGATGATCTTAAGAAGGAACAATGGATTAAATTTGATAATGTTTCCTTTCACAATTTGCTTCTCTGATAGTGAATCATGAAAATGAAGAATTCTACTAGGATTGAGTGATTAAGATGGCACTTTACTTTCTAGTTTATAGCCAATAGATTCTCAGATTTGTTATGTTAAAAATTCTATATAAATTCTTTGTCTGTAAGAGAATGCATAGTCTTGAAGTTGATTTGAAATTTTGAACTATTGTTATTTTTTCGAACTTTGTATGTAGTCTAGTAATACAATATTAGTTATGGCGTTGTTCTAATCTCTGATGTTTAATTTAAGTCCATGATCTGAAGTTTCCACTTACTCGTACATATCAAGAGGGCCCCCTGTAGAAGTGCGAGCTAGATGCTACAATTTTCATTTAATTTCTTATGCTGTGTTTCATGCACAAGCTTTAAATTTTTTCTCTGTTATGTTTCGAGATTAGATGCTCTGTTTTCCTAGCTAGATTCATTATGCTTTTCACTCATTTTCTTTTATTTTCCTCAAGTCAAGTGTTTGAGTAAAATCGAAATAATTAAAAATATTCATTTAGTTGCTTCTTAATTTGATCAATCTCATATTTATAGATAATTAATAGTCATAAATGGTTCTAATTTGGTATGAAAATACTAATAATATTAATATGCATGCTAGTTTTGAGGTTCTACTTGCACTTGATTTGAACATAGGTGTCTTTGCTACTTGCTTGATGGAGTCTTTCAGCAGATTGTTATCATCAACATTATGTTGGTGGTAATTACCCCTAGTGTTGTCATTGTTACTATCAACCATATGATCATTATTTTCATCATTATTTCCATCCCCAAAGAAGCCTGTAAGCATCTCATTCAATCCTTCTTCATGCATTGCATTTTCACTATCATGCTCATCATGATCATTAAGGCCACTAGTTGGTAGCATATTACAGTCATCAGTGTATGCGAATCTAATCAGCTGTTCAAATTTCTCATGTGGTAGAGTTCTCTTTAAATATGCTATTTTCACCCTGGTATGGTTTAAAGGATATCATGGATCATCCCATCCAAATATTAATAGCCTAGTTGGATCATCTTGGTTATTAGTATTCGTTCTTTCATCAACATCTTCTACCTATCGACAAATGCAACCATTATTTAATGTTTGGCAAGAATTGGATAAATCATAAATGTATCAATTTCAAAGAGATATAATCAAATATCGCTTAACAAATCCCATCCCATGTACTATAGCCTTGACCAACCTCTTCTTTAGTACAATTATTTGTTGTGTCTGAAGTATCCATTGTCATATCCTCTTCCACCCACTGTGTTCTTCATGATTTAACAATTTTAGTTCCACGCCCACGTACATATGTTTTTTTTTTGCTAGTTGAACTCTTAGGTTGTGCACTTGTTCCAATATCCATTTGAAATATCAACAACATGTATCAATTTATTTCAAGGTTGGATAATAAACTATAAATTCTAATAATATTGTGAAAAAGGATGGACGCATCACAAAATGCTTACTAAGTTAAGTAAAAAATTGATAATTACTTGATGTCCTGTGACATTTGTTGTGTCGTTATTTAATATAACAAGATATGTTGCCATGTCCTTGCCCTGTCCCTATAATACATGACATAGTCAATTGAGTTTAGTACACCAATGATATCATTTCAACCAATATGCTATCCAACACAAAGCCTCACTTTACTCATATATTTGACATATCGATATCATGTTTTGGATTTGAAAAAAACAACAACATATTTTATATAAATTTATCTCGTCTATGTTGTAGAATTTGTGAATTCATAAACACCATCCTCCTTTGGTTGAGGTTGCTTTGTCTTCTTACCTTTATTGTATATGCAGATTTTGTATCCGATTCTATGGCCACCCACTTTCCTCTTGTTGATTTAGTAGGTCTACATCATCCACGTCCTCTGCCCATGGCCTCCTAGACTAATTCCTATAATACACAACAATGAAATTAGTAACATAGAATCTATGCACTTCGTTGTTTCTCCATCCAATTTTCTAAATGCACAATCAATTTAAGCTCAGCTAGATTTCACTGCACCTTTCTAACTAAAATGCCCCCATTTTCAATATACACCCTTTTTGTTAATTTCTACTCTCAATATGGTGACATGACACAACTATTATAAATCTTAGATGAGGATTATAAAAACTAATGGACTACTTTTCTTTTTTTCATATTTTCATTTAACTTAATTCAAACCCTTCATCCATAATTTTAAACTACCAAATATCTACATTTTTGTATATTTAAAAAAATCCTTTGACCCTGTATGTTAGAGAATATACTATTTTCAAATTTTATTTTTTAAGTCTTATAAATGCACTCAATATATAATATAATAATTAGTATAAGTTAACTTATGGATGAGATATATTTTCAATGCCACCATCCACCCTATAAAGGAGTAAAGAGTGAGTGGTAGGATCGAAAATGTTTGTGTCACATGTATACATAATCACTAAGCAACACAACCTTTAAATATGAAAATGTGTGTATGTAACTATAACTAGTGGATTGTTACATTATGATTCATTGGCTATTAAAATAAAATTAGAACGTTTGAAATCACACCAAATTCATTAGTGGGATAGGAAACTATGACATAAAACACCCTTCATTACAGGGTCAAAACACCATTTATAGGGATTTACATCAACCAACATTTCAGCTTATCCCATGTGTCTATGCACATTGCACATCCAATATTGGTATTCAACTAGCACAACCACATAAAAAATGTGGTTGATAAATGTTTATAGGCATATATTAAGCACATTTATTAATATTTATAATAATTATTATTATTGTTATTATATAATAATATTGATAATTATAATAATAATTATAATTATTCCATATGCCTATGCACATTGCACATCCAATATTTGTATTCAATTAAACCTCATAAAAAATGAAAATAACATGGAAGCCTCCCACATCGACGTTGCAAAGTGAAAAGGTGACAATGAATAAAAATTAGACTAAATCAAAAAATAAAAATAAAAACCACCAATCTCTAATTGGCGCAAACAATGGATAAACATATTGTGTATCCCGACTATTCAACCAAAAAAATGTAGTACATTCACCATATTTCCATTCTAATACTCACCAATTACAAATCGAGGGAGCTTTGAAGTTTTGTACGAAGTTGGAGTAGACCATCGTTGCATCAATGTGTTGAGACTATGAAAGCAAATAACTAATTGATTGGATCTATGTTGATGGTGGATAGAGATATTAATGGACCTCTCCTCCCCTATTGTGGATTTCAATAATAATAAAAATTGATTTGTGGATGTGATTTGTCCTCTAACAATCATGAAATCAATTTGTGCATCTCATTCACCCCCTACTAGAGACAAAAATCAAACCCTTGTCCATCCATTTTTCACTACTATTGTTTAAAACAGTTAGAGGGAAAGGAGTAAAACATATGGAGAAAAGAGAAAGGATTTTTCACAGTGTGAAGGAAAAAAAAGCCCTAGGACACCAAAAAATGTCAAGCAACAACAAAGGGAAATGAGCAAAGGGATAAGATTCTTGCAAGAATGAGGTATTTCATACTCAATTTATAGATTTGCACATGTTTCTATTGCTTGTTTGAATTTTATTTTTTACTTTTTAGTTTCAAAATTATAAAAGAAGAAATTAGGGTTTATTTTTTATTTCTAATTTTAAAATAAATTTTTTATTGTACATATATAAAGACATGACAGTGAGAAACTGAAAGAGGCAATGGATTCTATATTGGGGTAGAAGAAATGAATAAACATGAAGATATGGACTTGTCCATGCTTTCCAAATACATGAGAGAACATACTAAAGGCACCAAGATATACCAACTAAAGAAACCATGTCAAAGGGAATAGATTGATTCCCCATAAACTCCTGGATCAAGAAAAAGATCCAGGAAAAAAATAAATCAGAATAACCTCTAGTAATGTGGAACATGGAACATAGACATCCAATATCCCACCCACTCCTAGGACACATATTTCTTCCACCATGAGTATAGGTACTTATGCATCTTGCATTGGTACATATGAAATTGTGGTAGAATATGATGTTGTCTTTGGGAAAATTAGAATATCAGATGTTGGGAAAGTATTCAATTGTAGGTTGAAGTAATCATGCCTTCAAAAATTCAAATAGCATATACATCTTCCATTATCATAGACACCCATGCACCTTCAAAAGGAAGTCATCCATGCCATGCAAACTAAATTTGAGACAGGTTGTTCAATAAAGAAAGTAAAAGAAAATGACTCAAAACTACAAGAGACTCTGTTGCAACCAAACGAAAAAGATAAAAATATATTCCTCTCGATCTAATGGCCAAAAGAAGGCCAATTGATGTAAGTGTGAAAGTATGGAAAAATCATGTGAAAGCATATGATAGAGAAGTTGCATGAAGGAAGTATGACGAGGAGAGCATACAAGTATTTAAATTTGGTCATAAGATTATTTCAAATTCATTAAATGATTTTTATATTTTACTGGTGCATAATTAAATTGAATTAGTGTATGTTTCAAGGAAATTCCTCAAATGCCAGGCTTTCCAAATATCGTTCCACACATCACAGTGGCCAAATAGGTTTAGAATCCTGTGCATGCAAATTTGTAAGTATATTTAATATTTGAAATTTATATATTTTTTTAATTTTGTACAAAAAATTAAATGATTGGATATTAATTACTTTAACTTGTCCATTTTCCATGTTTTGAAAGGAGAAAAAATATGGCCATTATCCATGACAATTGGAATTCGATATGATATAAGAAAGAAAGTGGCCCAATTTTTCTATTTGGATGAGAATAGGCTATCATTAGTTGAATTTCAATAACTTACTTGGATATTGTTATGTTAATATGTCAATTTTCATTTCTTGTGTTGAGTTGTTTATTTATGTGTAGCTTGAGTTCTTTTGTGCTCCCATTAGTCATAGGACCCTTATAAATTACCAACATTTCATTATGATCAAGTCCTTCGAAATCAATATCCAAGAATGGCTTTATCAAGTCCTTTACCAAAAACCCTAGGTTAAAGGAGGGATTCAACACCATGTAATCCATAACTTGTAGACAATAAAACAGATTACATGGGATTGATTTTAGATGCATGGGTTGAGAGCACATTACATGGGATTGAATATGGACCCAAGATACATGTGTTGAGGAGCATATCATGATTGTCTTGGAAAGAAAGAATTCTTGTGATGAAGAGCACTTGACACTTGCAACCTATGCTTAGAGAGTGCACCACCTCAGGATTGGTCTCTTGACGTGTATATCTTGGAGAGATAGAACTTCACTTGGAGACCTTATCTTGTGCA